>CM032119.1:6962245-7592245 GCA_018894105.1 Jacaranda mimosifolia | reverse complement strand
AAATTTCTCCATTTTTCAATATATACATCATACATATTTTATTACTATTTTAACAGTAAAAAAATCACTTAATTTCATTTTTACCCCAAAAATCCAACAAAAAGACATTGATTTGACTGTTACAATAGAATTTGTCTCCTCCCAAAATATAAACAAACATACCAAATTTTTCCAAAATAGTTTTCTTACTATTTCCAAAACATAAAAACAAACATACATCACGTTTCCCAATAAAAATTTCACATTCTTCAACCCTACTCCCAAAACTTATTCTCTCAAAATACATCATTCAAAACACGTAATTCATATACAAACACTACCTATATTTTTTAATTAGCCGTTGTTGCCTCTCTATATTTAGGTAAAAGAAAAAAAGGCCCGGTATTGTCTTTGATTAGTCGTTATTGCCTCTCCATATTTAGTTCAAAAAAATTTACCTTAATTTAATATTCCTTAAATTATATTTTATACCATAAATCGATATTTTAATTAAATTAAGTTCCTTAATCTAAGCGCATAATTCTTACAAGTAATACATACTAAAAATAGCCGAACATGCAATACCTTAATATTTAAAGGTACAAAAGTATTTTTTTCTTTTGTCTTCACCTCTATAGGATCATTTGCTTGGTGGGTTAAATTCTTTTTTTTTTTTTTTGGGGGGGGGGGGGGGGTTTGTTTTGCATGTATTTTGTAATTTTTTATATGATTTACTAATATTAATAAATTTTTATGTTTATGAGCCAGGTTAATTTACGAAAGAAATTCGAAGTCTCAATTTTGTGGTAAATTAAAATTTTATATTTATTTTTGCTTTTGGTCAATTTTTTTACTTTTTTCATATTATGATTTTCCTTTAACCCATGATTTATTTGTTTTTTTTATTAGTTTCTTAGTTCGTTGTTCTAAGAATATTCATTCATTATGTAATTATGAAATTTGAAAAGTAATTTTTTGTGTAACTTAATAATAATTATGAAATAATTATTTAGAGGACCCATAAAAGTTATTTTTTTCTTATATTCATTTAGTTTGATTTTATTCTTTTAAAAAGATTCTTTTGAAAGGAATCTATATGTTTAAGATTCTATATATTTAATGTAGTTCTATAAATATATTGTTCAAAAAAAGATTTATGAATATGAAAGAGATATTGAGGTACCTTTATAAAGTAATTTACAGTTAGCAATTAATTTCTTTTTTTTTTTTAATTATTATTATAGAAATGCAATAACATATGAGCTTTGAGAGTTGTTATATGGATAAAAGACATGCAAGGTAAATTTTATATTTTAGTATTTACATAATATATATTTAATTATAGATATTAAAGATTTCATTTATAGGAAAAAGAGGGTTATGTGTTCTATTCTATTTTAGTGCATAAAATTATTAGTAGATATGTTAGTTATAGGTAAAGAGGGTATAGAAAGAAATTGCATCATTGTAGCAGGTATATTAAAAAATTCGGCTGGTGCGCTAAATTTAAAATAAAATAAAATTGCAACAGTTAAAAAATCGCCGTGAATATATGGTTAAAAAAAATAAATTCTTTGCAGCGGTCAAGACAGCGCTGCGACAATAAAATTTGAAAAAAATAAGTTATTCGCAGCAGTCCAGAACCGTCACAACATAAAACTTCAAAAAAATAATTACTAGCGACAGTTGGATAATTGCGTCGATATATGACCGTCGCGCAAATAAACTACCTTATTAGTAAAATTATTGTGGCAGTTTTTAAACCGCCGCAAAACAATAGAACCATAAATATTAAAATAATAGCGGCGGTCCACGAACCGCCACTAAATGTATGAAAACCGCCGCGAAATGTTTTGCGGCGGTCATTCCAGCGGTTATATTTAGCCACCGCAAAATGCCCTCATGGCACTTGAGATGGTGACAGTTTTTTAACCGCCGCCTGAGACATTTAGAGGCGGTTAAAACCTCCGCAAAACGTATATTTTAAGCACCACGAAATGCAATAATTGTTGTAGTGTTTCATTATTCTAAATGTTGTTTTCTTTTAATATATATTTTTTTGTGTAGGTAAAATATGAAGATTTGTAGGGAATGGTACAACTCCAAAAACATTTGATTTGATGATTATAAGTCTCACTCAAATAAAATATTGTTTCAACTGTTATATTATTTAAAATAAAATTTCTATTACTTTTTTCTAAGTTAGTGTTTTTATTTAATATTTGTAATATTTGTATGATTAATTATAAAAAATGTAAGTAATTTAATTATAATTAATATTGAATATAATAAAATTTTAAATTTTAAATTATTTTTCGGTGCAACATACGGGTTAATAACTAGTTTAGATTATGACAATATGTTAATTAAACATGTAAATTTATTCAACAATGAAAAGAACTTTGAGATGTGTTTTCCATGGGAAGTCTACTTTCCAATGAGTTTAATTGCCCCATAAATGAAGAACATGCAACAGTAGCTGAAATTAATACTCATGAGAATGCACAAAAATGTATGAATGTGAAAGATAACTCAATCCATGGGGACAATGGTTCAATCCCACGCTCAATTATTGCGAACGAAATTTTAAAAATGAAAAAAGAAAAAATAAAAAAACATTTTCTCTTTCAAACTCCACAATATTTTATGCAAAATCAGTTTATTTATAAGTCTATAGATCGAATAAGTCAACTTGAATTGATTTTGAATTTGGCCAAATTTCTAAAAAAATCATTCAAAGGGGATCTAATTCAGACATGTCTTCGATTTGATTGATTGAGTACAAAATGATGTTGGGCAAGACCTTAACGATTGGAGCATGTCAGTTTGCATTTGAATCCCCAAATGACAAATGACAAAATATTTATAACAAGGTATGTGACTCAATAGATAATATTTGGTTCATGTAGAGGAAGATCACATTTCTATGTAAAACCATCAAACGGCTACCACTTCGGTTCACCGTCACTATTTGGGACGAATAAGTTCGACCCACACAAAAGGCGTGAATCTTAAGAATATAGTGGTTATTTTCTAGGAAGATTTTCCTCCTTCACTATCTCAAGAAATGATGTTTATTTTTGACAAATCTTAAAATAGTATTAATGATATTTAAGTATATAATATGGAACTTTTTAATGTTTCCTTGAAATTTGATATTTTAGTAACTAAATTGTGTCTATATATTATTTTGTTATAGAAGGGGGTTGAATACGTAATTTTATAGGTTAGTTTATGAGTTGAGTTGATTTATATCGGGTCAAAATTTTGAAGTATTTGGTTAGGCAATAAATGAGCAAAATAGGATGGACCAAAATCTTTATTACACCCTTATTTCAGTAAAGCCCAAGCCCACTCAACCTAACTATCTGAGACATCTACATCTCATTTGAGTAATAAAAGATCATGATTAGAACTATTATCATAGAAATTTTTATGATTAGAAATGGATATTTGACCTCACTGGGATAAAACATAATGAATCCATATTAATTTTCTCCAAGTCCATATGAACACTTTAAAGTGATATTTCAATAAATAAAAACTTATTTATGTATGAACACTTCCCGCTTAAGAAAACCAAAATTTGCAGAACACTAGGGATGCATCATGGATGCATGTTCCTAGGCAAGTAGCCATCTCAACGAATTTTTAGGAATATTATTATCAAAAACTACATTATCTATATAATTATTATTCATCATACTGAGGGTTGCGTTGGAGCCGAACAGTCACGGTAAAATTGTTGTCAATTGTTTTCCAAACCATCTATTTCATTGTTAAAAGAAGATATATGTCATCATTTCCTTTAATTAAATATTCTTTATCATTATTGAAATGAAAATATATATATATATGTATAATTCCTAAGATTCAATGTTTTAAAAAGGTATAATAATTGCAGTACCTAATAATGTGTTTATATGAAAAGAAAACATTGAAAATCATAATGTAATTGATGACATTAAATTCTTTTAAGTTCTTTGTTTGACACTTGGCATCATCTCAATGCAAACTATCCTCTCTCTCTCTCTCTCTCTCTCTCTCTCGATATATATATATATATATATATGAATTAATCATATTCCTATCAATTATATAATTAGAATTATGTGAGATGTCTATAAAATAACCTTATATATGTAGCTTGTCGAACACAACTTGAGCAATAGAATTCTTTGATTTTCTTTCTACGAGAAGATTTTTATTTTATTTTAAGACTTGTCGTGTGCAGACTTTCTTTTATTCAAGTTATTAATGCAATAGCTTGTTTTTCTTTTTTCTTTTTTTTTTCTTTTCTTCGTAATTTTACCTGCTGCATCACTTTGTTTAAGCGTATAGTGTCTATGTCAGTTTCCATTTCTTATTGGGTTCGGGAACTAGGACCACATTGTCTATCCATTCTAGGTACTAGACCTACCAAATATACTTCACGTCGAAAAGCTTATCAAGCCTTGCTTGACGATCTGATTTCTCCTCAATCTGGAGTTGCTCTTCTTTTGTTTTATTAGTTTCATATTGGGATCTACATAAAGGTGATGAGTCCTTATCTCTTGAAATATGCCCTAAGGGTCCTTTATACTCCACTCAAACACGTCTACTTTCTTCTTAAGAAATGGATCAAAATATTCCTCCATGGAGGTCCGCAAACGACCCGATTCTCATGACTTTCGAGCCATCTCTAAGGATGATTTCTACTATTTCGGGTACCTCAATTATCTTCTCTTTAGTTTCTACGGCATTCCTTTTCCTAGGCGTGTATTCAAACTTTTCCTAGGCGTGTATTCAAAACTTAGTGTTTCCAACACGTTGAATTCTAGTGGTAGTTGTTATCCCTTCTCTTGGCTTTGATATTGGTGTATCAGCGGAGTACTTTCCGTGTTCTCTTAGGCTGTTTGGGCCTTCCTCAAAGTACTGGTATAACACTCCTTGGCCATTCTTTGGCCTCCAATCACTTCTCTTGGACTGTAAGGAGTAGGGAACTTTATCTTCATATGGAATGTGGAGGATATCATTCGAAAAAGGCTCAAGATTGACTGACCTAGGATGACATTATATGTGGATGAGGCCTCCACCATCAAGAATTTCACCATCTTAGTTACCTAACGGGGGAAGGCACCCTAAGATAAAGGGAGGGCAATTTCTGTTAATACTACTATAATCTCTCCACTAAAATCATGAAGAAGGTGTTCATTTTTTGGAGCTGAGTTGTTGTTCACACTTAACTACAAAAAAGCATCATGAGAAAGAATATATGTTGAACTCTCACTCATTGTCTATTAGAATCTTTTTCATCTAGAAATTAGTCAAAGAGGTTGAAATTACCAACACGGCATTATATTCTTCTTGTTTGGCTTCCAAGTCTCCATCGCCAAAGGAAATCTCATCTTGTTGGGGGTGTACTCACATACATACAATGCATATTCCGGTGGATGAGTTTGATCCTATCAAGTGCTTTGGTCATTGACTTACAAGACTTTGTTGAGTCTCCTCCAAAAATAATTGAGATAATACTCGCAATGGGTACGTTGCCAACGCTATGTGATTTGGGAGGGGGGGGGGGGCAAGAGATAGGTCTTAGGGCGTTGCATAGATGAATTCTGTTATATCAGGAGCACCACAAACGATCTTTTTAGGTACAAAGCAGTTGTCGGTATTCATTCTCAGTTGTGTCTACCAACTTTTGCCCTTAGATTTAGGGCGCTTGAGTCTCATATTTTGGATTTGGTCTGCATTCTCAGCATTCAACGAATTAGAAGTTTCCCACATATGATGTGCCAAAATGATGTCTGAATTTGGACTCAAGGATCCTTTTAGAATCGCTGAAATAAACGTAAATGAGGTTGGTCTCTAATTCGAGAAATTTCTTTAATCAAAATATCCTTTTTCCTTCATTAATGATATTACTTATAGTATTAGAATTTAAATATTGTGTTACGTATGTGAAGATTTATTTTAATATCTTATACTGTTCTAATTGTAATCTTAATAGTATGTTGTTAGGATATATTATCGAAAAATGAACGTCACATAGTTCAATATTGGAAATTTAGGTAGGAAGAAATTCCGAAAGTGCAAACTGTTTTCTGCGACATCCCATCGCTCAGCTAGTCACTATGATGGCCATTGAATTCCATTATTCCACTATATAATTGGTTACGAACCAACATTAATTCTTTGTTCTGGTTATGGTATATGACTTGTAATGGATCGACACTCAAAAAATTACTTTGATTAATAATCAAATATATAATGTCAAATACATACACAACACATGTAACAGTTTCGACACGTGGTGTGTTCAGAAATTAAACATAAAAAATCCAATCTGTAAAAAACACAGCTCTATAATGAGGATACAGCACTAGCATGTAAAGGCTCGAATTCTTTTTTTTATTTGTCATATTTTATAAAGTTAGAATCCTAAATTCAATGAAAAATCAATTTTTTTTTTTAAAATATAGTATTAGGTTGTATAAGTTCATTTTCTATCATTTTGAATTTTTCTTTTTTAGAAATAATTTTTTTCTGCACCATAATAATCTACAAATTATATCAATAAATGATCAAACACAAAATTGATGACATATATTTTTAAATTTTTTAGCTAATGACATATATACGTATATATGTACGCATATGTGTGTGCTTATATTTTTATACATAAAATTTTCGTATGACACTTGCATTTAAATGCATCATATTGTTTCCAAAATCGTTTCGGACTGGTATTATTATATTTGCGTTCTCGCATCTTAATTACGTTTTCAACGGCGTCTTCATTGTAATGCTGAGTGGAAATTGATTTGGAATATTTAGCGCGCTTTCTGTACAATGCAGGGGCGCCTAATTGAAGAATAAAACAGAAGTTTCCCATCAATTTGTTTATTATTAATTCTTTTTCTTTCCGACAACGGCGTGCTCCCTCATGTGACCACATTTTTTATGAGGTGGAAATCGAATCTTTTCTTTCAAGAATATTTGCTATAATTTGTTACATATACTACATAAATTTTATAGGAATTTTCTCTTTATTAATTTAATATTTGTTACTATAACATTTATTTATTTTTTATTAAATAATATAAATTCTGTGCTATACATACAGACATTTATTAAAAGATATAATTTATTAAATTTATAACAATATCACTTCAGCAGTGTACGTTTAATTTATTTGTAGCGATATTCTTTTTTTTGTCTTTTTTTTTTTTTAACTCCATGAAGCAAAAAGGACGAGTAGCATTAGTACGTATTTGATATTGTAATCCATCCAATAGCAAAATTGTTAAGAAAACAAAGGGAAAAACATATCCTACAAATTAATTAAGAAGGACACCTTATTATTTTTTAAAAAAAAAAAACACTATTTTCACTAACTGTCCAAGAAAATAAAATTTGTGGAGTGTTAAAGGAGAAATAGAACCAAAAAAAAGTTAGAAGACTACATTGAGTCATTTAAAAAAAGAGAAAATATCCAAAATAAAAATTAAATAGATTAAAAAAACTCTAAATATCAATACTTGATTTTTAAATAATTCGAAATCAAAAAATCTCTTACTGATCAGGATTTTTCATTTGCATATTCAGATGAAAATTAACACTATTGTGAAGATTAAGGAGAAAGAAGAAAATAATAAAAAAATTAAAGAAAAGTAAGTTGAAAAGAAAGAGAATGTAGTAAATTTAATATATAATCCACCACTTATGTATGTTTCCTAATTTTCATGCTAACTCTAAGGTGGTGATTGGTATGCAGGAATGGAATTAGATGGAAATGGAATGACTTTAGGAATGGAATGAAATTGGGAAAGAAATGATGTTGATATAGTTTATCTTATGATTGGTATATACAAGGAATTAGAAAGGTTGTTAATTGCATTAAATTACTTTACCATTATTTCATGGTTGTGAGTCTAGATCGTTCCAAGTCACAACAGATCTAGACTCAATGTATTTATTTGGTAACTATAATTCAACTGGAAAATTAAAAGAGTTTTTTACACAATTATAAGTTTTATGATTCGAGATTATCAACAATTTTTAATTGTATACATCATTAATATGCTGCTTTATTAAATATATGCGATTTAATTCGTATCATAACTTTAAATTATAAATATATATTCGAATTCAAATTCGAGTTTTCTTTTTGCGTTTGAAATATAAGAAGATCGGATTTCAAACTGAATTTACAGATTATTTGAAATTGTAATTAAGTCAGGATGGGAATGCTAAAATTAAAGTACAAATTCATTTATTGATACAAGTTATAACAACAAAATGAACTTATACGGCGAGCATCAAACAATAGTATTGCATTTTCCCCCCCTTTTTGCGTCTGCTTGGATTTATTTTTGTTGAAAATTTTAGGGGGGGGGGGGGGTGTTTGTTTATCTTTCCAAAAGGAATCTTCCTAATTTTTATTATTTAAATTTTGAAAACATATTTGTTTTAATTTATTTTTATTTTCAAATTTATCATACTATTTTATTATCGCATTAATCAAAATCTGCAAATTCGCAAGAAGTCTATCTCATCGTGTCAAGCATCCGCAATCTTCGCCAACAAGCACACATAATGTCCACAAGTGTGTTGCATCAAGTTAGCACCAAGTTCCCACAAATATACCGAACCAAGTTAGCATGAATTCCCGTGTCACCACCTATCGGCACATGTCGCCCACATATATATACGATCTCTATCCAACGTCTGACTACTCAATATAAAAGGGCCTAATTACAGTTACCAAATAGTAAAACTTAGGCATGCATCAGGAATTTAGAAGTTTTTGGTTCAAGTTGAAGGGAATATGGGGCTTTTAGTCTAATATTATATAGAGAATAGAGAATGTTTTGTTAGAAATTTTTTTGATTATGTTTAATTAATCTTTAATATGTACTAATTATTATATTTCTTAATTTTGTAGCATAAAATATAAGCATATGGCAAGTTAACCACTCAACTTAAAACTTAGAATAAGAGGTAAATCAAATCAAAGAAGAAAATGATGCGAAAGCACATATAGTACAAACCTAAATCACAATGTGAACACACTGTGGTGCCTTTTGCTTTTGCATTGTACACCAAAAACAAATATTTATACGTGCAGATCTATCTAACTTTTTAGATTTGTGTAGTTACTAAAAATATTACTTGTGGGATAAAAAGTAGTCTACCGGCTCCAGACTATGACAAAGAATGAATTGACAAACACTTGAAATTTCATCTACATATTGGACATAGAATTGGCCATTTGATTTTGAAATTTACCCGCAAAAGCAGCTAGAAATGGGAAAAAGCAGAAGGCCAACCAAGGAAAGGAAGAAAGAAAAGAGAAGAGAAAGGTAGAATGTGCTCACAGGTGGGAAGCCACAAAATTTCATACTTTGGTGCGCAAAAGGAATTTGAACACCTAATTTTGGAAATATAGAATTTTCAAAGTGCATACATTATAGCTATTGCCAAGCAAAAAAGTGAAGACAGGGATAGTGCATATCAGTAGTCATGACTCATTCTTGATGATATTGTACTTTTACCTTTTTTTGTTATTTTCCTTTTGCATTTTTTGAAAATGGTTTATGGGAGCTTGAAAATTTCAAGCTTATAAATATGGGCCTCAAGTCCCAAGTCTTTCTTGCACAGATACAAACACACGTATTCACACACAGCCACTAACTATTTTGTGTGAGAAAAAATGGCCAGTTTTCTGAGGCTGTTTGCTACTGCTTTCCTCATGCTGATGCTTCTCTTTTCCACTGGTAAATTCTTCATCATTTAAACTCCATATTCACAAATTTTGTTGTCCACTAGTTTCATATGAAATTTGCATTCGGAAATGGTTTGTTTTATAATGTTATTGCATCGTTGAAGTATAATTTATGATCAATATTGCCCAATACCATTGAGAACATCAACATAATTTTATACAAGAAATTAAGATTAAATAATATGTCGCCACTGCATGCATGGGATCGAAAACATGCATATTAATTAACAGTTTTTATTTACGTATAAACCCAAATACATATATATATATCACTATAACATAATAATATAACTAGAGATCTCAAATATATATATATATATATATATGTGTGTGTGTGTGTGTGTGTGTGTGTGTGTGTGTGTGTGTGTGTGTGTGTAACCATAACAAATAATATGATTAGGCACTTCTTAAAATAGCCGCTAATAATTGTTTAAGTAGGTTATTTTATATTTATTGTTCTTACAGGTGTAGGTATATTTTTTTGGGACCATATAATTATAAAAAACTAATAAATGTCATGTTATTACATAAAATAAAAATTGAAATAAACAATATCTTTAGAAATCTGTAGAGATTTTTGAAATAATATACAAACCTGTTTTCTTATAGTGTCTTAAGCTATAATTCAAATCCTCTATTTCAAAAGATCACACATCATTCCTAGTAGCATTTCAAACATATTTTTCAATATTAGCTGTATAATTTTATCTTTTTCTAATTAAATATTATATTCATCATTTATTATTATTGTTAACTGACAATATTTACATGTGACATGAATTTTATCTGCGGCCCTTCAACAATTTTATTTTAATAGCTGAGAAAAAAAAAAAAAAAAAATCTTTTAGAAGTAGCATTTATTAATAATATATAAAAATGATTTCGATGATCAGGGACGGTGGCAGAGGCAAGGACATGCGAATCAAAGAGCCACCGGTTCAAAGGAATCTGTGTGAGAAAAGCCAACTGCGCGGCGGTGTGCCAGACAGAGGGCTTTCACGGCGGCCACTGCCGGGGATTCCGCCGCCGATGTTATTGCACTAAACATTGCTAAAGCCTATGAATATTTAAATTAATTATTAACAAATTACTACGTACTACTCGAGTGTAGTAATTAATAAATTATGAGTTTGGTGATTTTGATGTTAATTAATGTCGTGTGTACGTTTTAGAATAAGAAAGACTTCCTACGTTGTTGCGTGGAGTCTTTCCTTTCGTGACTTTGGATTAATGTAACTTCTGCAATTTATTTATAGCATGTTTTGAAATTGTTATTTTACTAGAAATTGAAAGGAGTTTAAAGACTTATTTTATTTAATTTGTTCTTGTTTCTGATACTATAAACAACTAGAATTAATCTGTGCCCCTGTTATGCATGGATGCAATTCAAAATATTTTATAAGTGAAAAAATATGCACACTAGATCTTCTGAAAAATTTCTTGATTGCATCAATATTTATAATTTTAAGTTTCAAATTTAAAAATATATATGTAGTTTAGATATCTAAAAGAATCTGTATATATGTTAATATTTCAACCAATATTAAGGTTTTAAAAGATTCGTATTGATTTGCAAATATAAAATCCTTTAGAGTTAGCATGAAAATTAGGAAACAAATATAAGTGGTGGATTATATATTAAATTTACTACCTTCTCTTTCTTTTCAACTTACTTTTCTTTAATTTTTTTTAAAATTATTTTCTTCTTTCTCCTTAATCTACACAATAGTTTTAATTCTCATCTGAATATGCAAATGAAAAATCATGATCAGTAAGAGATTTTTCGATTTTGAATTATTTAAAAATCAAATATTGATATTTAGTGTTTTTAATCTACTTTTTATTTTGGATATTTACACTTTTTTGAATGACTCAATGTAGTCTTCTAACTTTTTTTGGGTTCTATTTCTCCTTTAACACTCCAATTTTTATTTTCTTGGACAATTAGTGAACATAGTGTTTTTTTTTTTTTAAATAATAAGACGTCCTTTTTAATTAATTTGTAGGATATGTTTTTCCCTTTGTTTTCTCAACAATTTTGCTTTTGGACGGGTTACAATATCAAATACGTACTAATGCTCCTCGTCCTTTTTGCTTCATGGAGTTAAAAAAAAAAGGGAATATCGCTATAAATAAACGTACACTGCTGAAGTGATATTGTTATAAATTTAATAAATTATATCTTTTAATAAATGTCTGTATGTATAGCACAGAATTTATATTATTTAATAAAAAATAAATAAATGTTATAGTGACAAATATTAAATTGATAAAGAGAAAATTCCTATAAAAATTTATGTAGTATATGTAACAAATTATAGCAAATTTTCTTTAAAGAAAAGATTTAATTTCCAAAAACACAAAAAATGTCGACACATGAGGGAGCAAGCCGTTGTCGGAATGAAAAAGAATTAATAATAAACAAATCGATAGAAAACTTCTGTTTTATTCTTCAATCGCCAAAAATTATTGACTTAGGCGCCCCTGCATTGTACAGAAAGCGCGTTAAATATTCCAAATTAATTTCCACTCAGCATTACGATGAAGACGCTGTTGAAAACGTGATTTTGTGTTTCTACGTTTATAATTTATAGCTATATATTAATATGCAGGAACGCAAATATAATAATACCAATCCGAAACGATTTGGATATAAAATTGTACAAAATGTGTGATCGTCATTGGAGAGAAGATAGCTATTAGTTAGAGAGAGAATGGGTTAAACAGAAAAGGGAAAAAGTATTTTTTATTAATGAAGAAGAGTAACTATTTATATAAAGAAAATGCAGGAAAGAAATAAAACTGAATCCCTAACTGAATGTAACAGACTAACTAATGCAGTTGTAACAGACTAACTATCTAAGCTGGCTAGAGAGATAAATACATGCACAATGTATATTTGTACATCCCCCCTCAAGTTGGAGCTTGGTGGATATCACGTAAGCCTAACTTGGACTGTATATGTCTGAATGTAGAATTGGAAAGGGGCTTCGTGAAGATGTCAGCAATCTGAAGAGAGGAAGACACATGCTGTGGTGCAATGAAACCCTGCTTCAATTGATCGCGAACAATATGGCAGTCAATGTCTAGGTGCTTAGTCTGTTCATGGAAGACAGGATTCTCAGTGATGTGGATGGCAGCTCTATTATCACATAACAGAGGGATGGGGAGCGAAATGGGAACACGGAAGTCCTTGAGGAGGTAAGTGATCCATTGGAACTCACAGACTGTGGAAGCCATACTTCTGTATTCGGCTTCTGCTGATGAACGGGAAACGGTGGATTGTTTCTTGGTTTTCCAGGATATAGGAGAGTTACCAAGGAAGATGCAGTAGCCAGTTAGGGACCTCCTAGTGTTGGGACAAGCAGCCCAGTCGGCATCACAGTATGCAGTCAGTTGAATAGGATTATCTGTGTCGAGAAAAAGACCTTTTGAAGGACAACCTTTTAGGTAGCGTAGCACGTGTATAGCTGCATTCCAATGATCAGTAGTGGGAGTGTTAACAAATTGGCTGAGTTTTTGAACTAAGTGTGTGATGTCAGGCCTAGTGAGATTCAGATATAGTAATCTCCCAATCATCCTTCTGTACTGGGCAGGACCTGGACATGGAGGAACTGTTGATGTAAGTTTCAGATTCTTAGGGAATGGGGTACTGGTAGGCTTCGCGTTCAGCAGTCCAGCATCTTCCAATATGTCCAGTATGTATTTCCTTTGATTTAGATATATGCCATGTGGTGATCTGGCAATCTCAACTCCAAGAAAGTACCTTGTATAGCCAAGGTCTTTAATCGTAAATTTTGAGTGAAGAGACTGTTTGATAGCTGCAATGTCATCTTGTTAGTTCCTGCAATTAAAACGTCGTCAACATATACTAGTAGGGCCATGAAAGAGTTAGGAGACTGCTTTGTAAACAAGCAATGGTCATGTGAAGACTGCTGAAATCCATAGTTTTGTAGATAGGTGGTGAGCTCAATATTCCACTGTCGTGATGCCTGTTTCAGACCATAGAGTGACCTCAATAGTTTGCATACTTGTCCTGGTTGTGCTTTGCTATATCCGTCTGGAGGGACCATATAAATTTCTTTATAAATATGACCATGAAGAAAAGTATTGTTAACATCCAGTTGGTGTATTACCCATGATTTGGCAGCAGCTAGAGCCAGAAAAAGTCTCACTGTTACTAGCTTCGCCACAGGAGAAAAGCTATCAATATAATCAGTCCCAACCTTTTGATTGTAGCTCTTAGCCACTAATCGGGCTTTATACCGCTCCGTAGTCTCATCTGGCTTATATTTCACTTTGTACACCCATCTACATCCAATGGCCTTTTTTCCTTTAGGAAGAGTAGTCAGCTCCCATGTACGATTAGCTTCAAGGGCAGTAATTTCCTCTTGCATGGCTGAAATCCATTCTTCCCTCGTGTGCGCTTGTTTATAGGAGTCAGGTTCCTTAATAGTAGGCATGTTTGCTAAGAAGGTCATATGTGTTGGAGAGAGCTGATTACTGTGGTTGTAAGGATAAGTTGGTGGTGTGTAAGATGGCCCCGTAGAGTTAGAGTTCATATCTCTGTTGGGGCAAGTCATTGGAGCAGGCTCATTTGAGTGATTTAGATAGACATGAGAGACATAGTCTTTAAGCCATGTAGGTTTCTTTTTGGTTCTAGAACTGACTCTGAGAATATTTTGGGGTTGAGTTTCTGTACTAATGATGTCTTGAGAAGAGTTTTGAGTAGGAATAGATGAAGGAGTAGGAAAATCATTAGAGAGAGTTGGATGATGAGATGTTGTATTTGTTTCACAAGGAACTTCTTCAGATAGAATGGGAATAGGTATAGAAGGCATAGAGTTTTGATCATGGTTTTCTTTGATATAAGGAAAGTAATTTTCGTGGAAGATGACATCTCTAGAGGAGTAAATCTTATGGTTGTCTAGATCATAAACCTTGAAAGATTTTTGTCCTAGGTTGTATCCAAGAAAGACACACCTAAAGGCCCTAGGAGCAAATTTGTCCTTGTTAGGATGAGTATTGGAAGCATAGTACAATGAGCCAAAGACTCTAAGGGATTGATAGTCTGGGGGTTTATTGTATAGTTTCTCAAAGGGAGATTTCCAGTCTAAAATAGGGGTAGGAAGCTTGTTTATGATGAGTGTAGCCATAAGAATGGAATCACCCTAGAACTTTGGTGGTAAGTTGGATTGTATCATGAGGGATCTAGCAATTTCAAGTAAGTGCCTGTGTTTTCTTTCCACTATCCCATTCTGCTGAGGTGTATAAGGGCAAGTTCCGTGATGTATAATTCCTAATTATGTGAAGAGTTTAGAAACTCTTTGATTGAGAAACTCAGTTCCATTGTCCGTTCTAATTTTCATGACATGGGCTTAGAATTGGGTTTTGATCATTTGTAGGAACCGAAATAGGCAAGAGTAAGTTTGCTGTTTGTTTTGCAAAAGAAACGTCCACAGAGATCTACCATAGTCATCAACTATAGTTAAGATGTAATGAGCTCCAGTTAGGGAGGGTTTCTTATAAGGCCCCCAAAGATCCATATGGAGAAGTTCAAATGGTTTTGTGATGTTGCCACTGCTTATAGGAAATGGTAATCTGGTTTGTTTGGATAAATGACAAACACCACAAGGACTGCCAAGATCAATTTCTTTATTAGCTATAGCAGATATATGTCTAAGAACATTAACAGAGGTGTGGCCAAGTCTCTTGTGCCACAGGGAAGAGTCTGAACTGGAGTTGTTCTCTACATGATTAGAATGAAATTCTTTTACCTTAGACATATTAGGAAATGGAGATTTACAATGAGAGGTAGTAGGACTATCAAGATAACAAGAGTTGTTCAACATATAGAGCCTTCAAATGACCTTTCCCACAGCCAATATTTCCTCACTCTTCAGGGCCTGCAAAACAAAACAATCAGGATAGAAAGTGAACTTCAATTGTGAGTCATTGGCTAATTTGTTAACATACAAAAGATTAAATTTGAAGTCAGGTAAATAGAGGGTGTTTTTGAGTTTCAATTTCGGTGATAGTTGTACAGTTCCTGTGCATTGAACCATCTTAGTGGTTCCATCTAGAAGATAGACATGAGATGGCGATTTGGTAGAGGTACTTTCAGCCATTAGATCTAGGTTGGAGCACATATGACCTGAACCTCCTGTGTCAACTATCCAGGAGTCTTTGTCCAGTAAACTATGAACACAAGGGCGTCATGAACGTTCGAACTTGCAAAGTCATACATTTGAGCAAAGTTAGCTTGATTCCCCTCCAGTGATTGCTTCCCTTTCATAACTTTGCTCACTTCCTGCTGGACCAAATCAGATAACTTCACAGTCCAATCATTATTTCGTTGAGTACTCTTTTCAGCCAATAGTTCCAAAGGTGTCTCAACGTAGTTTGCCATCTGCTTCCCATAGGGATGAGCTTTTTTCTCCTTCAATTCTTTGTACCACTCAGGGTACCCGTTCAACTTGAAGCACGTTTCTTTAATGTGACCGTCTCTTCCACAGTGATTACAATGTTTATCAGACCTCTTGTTCCACTCTTTCGTAGCTGATTTGCCTATCATTTCTCTCTACTGAAAATTATTTCCTTTAGTCAGCATAGCAACATTATCAGTCAGATCAGTGAATGATGTATTCACTTCTCTTTGCTTCTCAACTCTCAGCACCATAGAGTAAGCTTTATTCACAGTAGGAAAAGGTTCCATCACTAAAATCTGGTTCTTCACATGATCATAACAATCATTCAACCCCATCAGGAATTGCATTAATCTGTTAAAGGAATTCAAATCTGTCACAGTCTTCCCAGCACCACAAGTGCACTCCGGCAGCGGCATCAACACAGTCAGCTCATCCCAAAGTTTTTTTAATTTTGTATAATACTGAACGATTGTCATGTTACCTTGACTGATAGAGCTTATTTCCCTCTGGATCTGATACAGCAAGGGACCATTGCATCCCTCAAATCTCTCTTCAATTTCCTCCCACAGTTGTTTAGAGGATGTGGTGTATATAAAGGCTTCAACTATATCTTTAGATATAGAGTTGAGGATCCACGAAGTTACCATGCAGTCTGCGCGAATCCATTGTTCATGTTTATCAGATTCTTCTGGCAGCATCGGACACTTCCCGTTGATAAAGCCAAGGTTCACCTTGGCACCTAGAGCTATCTTCATAGCTCTACTCCAAGACAGAAAGTTGTTGCCATTTAATGGCGTGGTCACCAACACCATTCCTGGATGATCGGATGTCTGCAGGAAAAGAGGATCGCCATGATCGAGTCCTCTATTTCCTCGATTCTGTCTTGCATTCGTGGACGAACCTTCAGTCATTTCCTCCATAGTAGCAAATTAATCCTCACTAGAGAGCAGGAGTGAAAAAAATCAGAGATAAAAGTTAAGAGCTACTAGATCGTAGCTTCGATACCATGTACAAAATGTGTGATCGTCATTGGAGAGAAGATAGCTATTAGTTAGAGAGAGGATTGGTTAAACGGAAAAGGGAAAAAGTATTTTTTGTTAATGAAGAAGAGTAACTATATATATATACAGAAAATACAGGAAAGAAATAAAGCTGAAGCCTTAATTGAATGTAACAGACTAACTATCTAAGATGGCTAGAGAGATAAATATATGCACAATGTATATTTGTACAAAAGTACATCAATTTTTAAAAATTTTACAATATGATGCATTTCAATGCAGCGTGTTATAAAAAAGGTATATATAGAAAACATAAGCATACATATATACGTATATATGTCACCAGAGAAAAAATTTAAAAATATATGTACGGGTATAATGAGAACAATATTATTTATATCAATTTGCACTTTCGGAATTTCTTTCCTTACCTAAATTTTCAATATTGAACTATGTGACGTTCATTTTCCAATAATATACCCTAACAACATATAAATAAAATTACAATTAAAACATTATAAGATACTAAAATAAATTTTTATGTACGTATACATCTATATTCTAATACTATAAATACTATCGTTAATGAACAAATGGGTTGAAGGACCCCCGACTTCAAGAGTGGAAGTTGGTGGTGACAATTGAGAATGAATACCAACAACTGCTTTATACCTTAGAGAGACAGTTTGTGGTGCTCCTGGTATCAGAGAATTCATCCATGCCCTTAAACTCATCTCTTGTGCCCTCGGCCACATAGTGTTCACAACCTAATTATTGTGAGAGTTAACTCTATTATTTTTGGAGGACTCCTATGAGGCGATTCGACAATTAAGTCTTGGAATTCAACGACTAGAGCACATGGTGGGATCAAACTCATCCACCAAAATATGCGTCGTGTGTATCTGAAGTATACCTGCAACGCGATGGGAATTCCTTTGGTGATGGAGACTTGGAAGCCAAACAAAGGAGAACATAACACTGAATTGGTATTTCAGCCTTTTTGACTAATTTTTGGATGAAATTTTTTTTAATTAGATCATAAGAGTTTAATCGACATTCATTTTCATGATGCTTTTTTGCAGTTGCGTATGGACAACACTTAACTCCAAAAGGTGAACACCTCCTTCAGTGGTTTTAGTGGAGAAACTAGAGTAGTATTAGGGGAAATTGCCCTCCCATTATCTTAGGATGCCTTCCCGCATCGAGTCGTTTCGTGTGAAGATGAAGTTTCCTACTCCTCAAGATCCAAGAGAAGTGATTGGAGACCAGAGAATGGCCAAGGAGTGCCATACTAGTACTTTGAAGAAGGCCTAAATAGCCTAAGAGGACACAGAAAATACTCTGTCGATGCTCTAGTGTCAAAGCCAAGAGAAGGGAAAACAGCTAGCATTATAATTCAACATGGTGGAAACAGTGAGTTTTAAACAGGCGCCCAGGAAAAGGACAGTCGAAGAAACTGAGGAGGAGATGATTGAAGCGCTCAAAATAGTGGAGATCATCCCTAGAGATGACTCGAAAGTCATGAGAATCAGGTTGGTTATGGACCTCCATGTGGAGGAACATTTGATCCACTTCTTAATTAAGAAGAAAGCTAACGTGTTCGCATAGAGTGTAAAGGACCTTTAGGGAATATTTGGAGAGATAATGACTCATGACCTTCATACAGATCTCAATGTGAAACTAGTAAAGCAAGAAAAGAGTAACTTCGTATTGAGTAAAAACTCGACTGTCAAGCAAGAAGTTGATAAGCTCTTCAACGTGAATTGTATTTGATGGGTCCACTATCGAGAATGTGTAGACAATGTGGTCCAAGTTCCCAGACCAACAAGAAATGAAAGCTTGCGTCGATTTTACTGACTCAAACAAGAAGACTTCTTTTTTCAAATTCAAGTAATATTTGTACTTAAAATATCATTTTTTTTTTTCAAAAGAATGAAATTTAATTATAAATACAAAAACATTAAAGAAATACATCATTCACAAATGTACAAACATTACTAAGAAACTAGAGATAGAATAATCGTTTAATAACCTAAATAATACTGTTATTCTTTTAGTTTCTAAGCTTGGGCAAAATAGTTAACTTATGATTTAAAATTGGCTTTTAAACGAGATAACTTGGGGGGAAAAAAACTATAACCATAAAAGCTAGACCTTTTACGAGTTTATAATTTTACAATTGAACGTGGCTCACGCTGCAGGCGTAGTAAACACTTTAAGAGGAGCAAGGGAGGCATTCATTGAATACATGGGACAACCTATTAACCTGTCCCTATATGTCTTAATCATTGACTCCATCTTAAGTCTCTTCCCCACAGAACTAGTGTTGATCCTTAACTGGGGAACCGCTCTCCTCACTTCAGTACTATTCTTCGACAGTCGAAGTTTCCTTTCGGTTGACAGTAGCCCGGCAAACCTTAACAAAGAAACATTTGAGTGAGTTTGGTAACATCTCTAGAAATTAATTGTTAAAAGATCAAAAGTCAAATTTGGAAAGATTAATTTCGCAAAGAATTATTTGTTCTCTAGTTCAATATTCAACGATGAAGTTAAAGTAATGATGTGTGGAATAATTTTTATTATATTTTTACTAAAACAATTTTTATTTTTCTTGAATTTAAAAATAAAGTTTTAAATATCAGTTCTTTATATATTTATTTTTCTTCCTAATAAAAAATTCCATATAATTAAAAATATAAATTTGTAAAATTATTAAGTAAAAAGTAACAACTTATTATATTAAATTAATGTAACTTATAGTATCTTAAAATTATATATTGCGATTTTGGATAGATGTTTATTGTTAATAGAATTGCATATTTAAAAATAGAAAACACATTTAAATTAATTTAAATATGCAAAAACAGAGAAGGAATAAAAAATAATACACTGAATTGACGAAACATAAAATAAGATTGTAGAAAAAGGACTTACGGGAAACACAAAAATTAAATAGAACCATTTACTCTTAATACTTTTCTTAAAATTTAAGGGAAAATGTTCAATTAGCTTAAGATTTTCTTATTATACGTAGTACTTACATACAGTTGCATACCTTTTGATGGCGTCCTCATTTGTGCCCCCATTTTTGACGGGCTTCGTTAGACCGGTCTCCAAGTTGACCCTTGAAACTGGATTTTTCAGCAGCCTTTCACCAATTGCGACAAGTCTATCCAAGTTCTCTTTCGTCGCAACATCCACCGTATTTTCAATCCCACTTAGTTGATCGTCCTATACATTAAAAAGGAAAAAAAAAAAAAATTATACATAAAACCCAAAAAAATGGCTAAAATCGAACATTTTCGCTATTCTATTATCTGTTTCATCTCAAATTCCAATTTGATGTATATATTTCAAGTGTATATATCTGATTCTCTATTAGTTATTTTTATAAGGAAACATTTAATGCACGTTACATATTCATAAAATCGAATAAGAAATGCAACACAAAATAAAACAAAAAATCTAAATCGAAAATCAATCCCCATGAAATTAAATTCATGTCAATATTACCTGAATCCTAAGGTAATTATCCTGCGAGTAAAGAGCTTGGAATATCAAAGAATTATGAAAATCAACCATATCTGCACTCGCTTGATTGAATATTTCAAGCAATGGCGTGGTGCCCCCATACAATAGCCAATCCAACATACCCCATTTGGCTGCTATTTTACTATTGTATTTTTCATCAATTCTTGCATTTCCTGTGCCTATAGATATGACCAGAAGACGAGGATAGTCCACAGGTTTGGTCCGAAAGAAGTCCATGTTGCTGTCGAACATTTGTTTCGTAACTTCCGTTATAGCAATCAAAGCCTTAATTAAAGAAGAAACAGGAAAATCAGAATAAATATTGAAGAAAAAAGAATTAATACTTTTATATTTTTGATTATATTTGAAATTATTAGTTGTACCGGGTTATTTGCAGCCACACCACCATCTATCAGATTATACTCTCTAACATTCCCTTTTTCATCTTTTGTCTCGAAATGGTGCCCAGGAAGAAAAGTAGGAGCTGCTGAAGTACTTATGCATATGTCTGAAAATTTAGCATCTAACAACGGGGATCTTTTTGCCTGAAAAATGAAAGTCAATAACTATAACGATTATACTCAAATTCATTGGTTCTTTTGTATTGGGTACTGTCTATTTTGTTTCAAATTTATTGCTCTTATTTCTTTTCTCGATGTCTTAAAAAAATTATGTACTTTTTTTATTTTTATTTTTTATCTCTATTAAAATAATTATGTGTCATTACTAATATACAATTTTAATGTATCTTTAAATATAATTGATATGACAAAATAAGATTCTAAAAGTTAAAAATAAATAAATAAATAAATAAGATTGAGGGAACGAATGAGTCCAACAATTTAAATCTATCAAAGTGGGCTTTCAAGTTTAAGTAGGCGAAAACACACTAAGAACTCAATTCATATAAATATACATTCCCAAAGCAAAAAAGACATTTAAATAGTAATTTATATATAGTGTAGAGCTCTGACTCTACGCAATCTCATTTTAAGAGTGTAGGCTCAACATCATAATAATTTCCAAAAGGAACTAGATTCGATTTTCATGGAACATCAATATTAATATGAAAACAAATGAAGTTATACTTTTTCAATTGAATGCACAATTCTATAAGTGTGGGAGTATAAATTAATATTTTAGTTTGGCTGACCAAGACTTGTGTATGCATCAAGAGCAAGAAATTAAATATATAGTGGGCCAAAGAGAAAAATAAAAGGGTCATCACCACTCACCTCATAGGTGGAGAAAATCACAGGCTGTAAACTCTTAATGTCAAAAGCTGGAATAACCACATTGGTGATAGCCTGGCTCAACTTTATGTTCTTCAACTGTCCTTTCAATACGCTGTGGAGGTGCTTCCCATCATACAACGGTCCCAACAAAGACTTAATCAGTCTCCCAAATGGAAAGAACCCGCTGCAATCATTTAATACCCAACCAAATTTTATAATATATGATCAGAAACTTCAATCTTTTGGACAGAAATCTAATGGGGGAAAGAAAGGAAAAAGAAAATCGACGAAAAATTAAGCAAGATTATTACTGCGTCTGTGGAAATATTTTGGGACAGTTCTCCAAGTAGAAAGGCTTGATGTCCTTGGCAGCATAAAGGGGACGATTGTTTTCGTCGGGAGATGTCAGCATGGCTGTGACAAGGCCGCCTGTGCTGGTTCCAGCAATTACGTCGAAGTAGTCTGCAATTCTTGCCTCCTTCCCATCTAGATCCTGTACCAAGTTTTATGTATATAGGGGAAAATGATGTTAATTTTATGTGACTTGTCTTTTTCTTCAGTCTTTATAGATGGAGGATATTATTGCAGGAACTCAACAGAGAATATATTGTAATTAATTACCTGAAGTTGAGATTCGAGGGAATCAAGGATAACAGCTGGGAGAATTCCTTTGATACCACCACCATCAATGCTGAGAACTGTGATATATCTCTCATAGTTTGGAGGCTGATCGGTTTGACGAAAGGATGATGAACAATTGTTCTCCATTTATTTTGGTGTTAAGATCAGGAGCCTTCAATAGCGTTAGATTTGTGCACAATGATACATGTATGAACAAGTATATTTATAGAAGTGATGAATGAAACAATACTGAAAATTCAGAGATGGGTGCATGGATAATTAATGTACATAATTGTAGGACCACATGGTGAAAGCCATATATATTTTGTGTTAATTAATTTCCCACCTAACATAAGTTTGGACTCTTCTGAATGAAAATTGTAGTAAGATGTTTTCAAGTCTTCGTCATCGGGGTTGATGGTTGCTTAATCTTAATCTTGATCTCAATGTTTTGTTGCCATTATTTTAATTGGGTGTTGTTTTTGTTTTACGCTGTTAATTTATTATGCACACCTAAATGTATTGTTATTATTTTAATTATTTTTGAAAGACAAAACAAAATTCCTTAAAATATGTATCCGTTGAGACGATACTTCACTGAGTTGGGCAAACGATAGATTTGGACATCATCAGATGGCACCATTTGCAGAAAAAGATAAGTATGTACCTTTTTTAAGTTTAGAAGACTTCTAATAATACCAATTCTTATCGCATATTAGAAGAATCAATTAAGAATTTTAAAGATAATTTAGAATATGCTTTTAGCTCTCATATATTAAAACGTCTTTTTATAAGAACAAAATATTTCATCACATATATTAACCAAACAATACCTAGCTAGTAGAGTTAGCCTTCTGTATAACCATATATAGTCAAAATTGTAATTAATTACTATTTGATTAGTATCTCACAACAAAATATCAAACATTACAGAATGAAGGCAAATTTTATCCTAAAAATAAGAAAATTAAATATTGATTTTAACTATCGACAGGTCAACCTTGCCTTATGATTTCATTTCTTATATATTAAAGCTGTTAGTTGGTATAAACTAATTCGAAATGATATATAAAAAATTGATAAATAATACATATTGGAGAGTGATTAATGTCATATATATCATATATTAAAGTTGTTTGGTGCTATAAGCTAATCAAAAATGAATTCAAAGTTTATATGTATCGAATTTGATTAGAGTGTCATTAATGTCATATGATATTGATTTTTAAAGTAATTAAAGGTAGAAATATAGTACATTTACAAGTGATTACATTAATTGATGATAAATGTTGCGGACACGTTAGAACTTTGCATAAAAATTGAGTTAATCAAACACCATATTTATGTGATCGCATAAGCTAAACTTAAAGTGATTAATTAAATTAATAGAGGAATTATGAGTAGCTTACATATCAACCGTTGATTAATTTCTTGATGATTAATTGATTGGATTGGCTGCTCATCCACCATGCATGATACACATGACATATTTTTTATTAGGAGATTGCGTATTAACTTGGTCCTTTGTTCTTTTCCCATTGGAGAATGGAGTCAAACTTTATTAATTAATTATTTTTTTGCATCTAAGTATATTATTTTAATTAAATGATCAAGCTAGCATTATGCATGTTTTTTTTACTCTTTTTCTGTGTCCCCCCCAAATTATATATCATTCTAATGAGCTGTATTTTGAATTATGTCAGTGACATAATTCATTTTTCTACTTTCTTCCAAGCTTTCATGTAGAGAAAAGAATTCAAGCGGGGATTTCTAGAAGATTATTGATTTTATTAACCCATCCCCAAAAGATTTCTTTTATGCATGTGGGAAAAATGTAATATTAATGACAAAAGGAGAGTACCTTTTCTTTCTAATATTATCATATATATGAGTTGATTGATAAAAAATTCTATAAGAAAAGTTAATAAAAATGAAAGTTGTGAGTGCTAGTATTACCCTGGTCAGGCTCAATCAAAATTGAAATATTCTAGCCAAGACTCATTACTTATAACCGTTGGCAATGATGCAATGAGTTTGAGCAGCGTCTAAGCTCTAAAATTACCCATATTATAGCTTATCTTTTGAAATTACACTTTACCTTAGTATCTAAATTTAACCTATATTATCTCAAAATTACTTATACTGAAATTAAATGCATATTAATGGATAAATGTTTAGTATAAAAATATTTATTATTTTTTATAATAGCATAATTTTCAACTATAAAAATATCTTCATTCTTTAAGAGCTATTTTACCATTATTTTAGGGCTATTATATGTCTTAGTAAAAAGGCCTCCAAAAATATGATGGCACTTTATAAGAACAATTAATATTTAATTGCTCACTTAAATTATCATTGATGATTGTTTTGAGATCTGTCTTTATTTATTTGGCTCTAATTATTTAATTTTGTCATAATAGATTATAACTTTTGTTTAGTCACAACATTTATTGCACTAAAATAGTTAGTAATAAAATAGTAAGTTCTAATGTAAAAGTTGTCATTAATTATATATATATATGGAGTAAAAATAATTATTTTGTCAAAATAATGTATTGCAATTTTAATGCCCATAACAGTGATATTCAAATTATCATGATTAATAATTAGTCAAATATCTGATGGAAAATTAATATACCTATGTTGATAACACCATATAAAACTTACTTAAACAAGTATTAAGTATATAAGTATATTAACAAAATAAACAATTTATCAAAGTAACTAAAATTGTAATCTTATCAAGGATAACTAACCAGAAGCAGCGCATAGTTTGATTAGAAATAAACGAGTCGATGCCTGTACGGACACAGTTTCTTTAAAGTCTTATCCGCCTCCTACTAGTGCTCGAGGACTACTTGCGGATGACTTCCCAAAATACAACGACTTCGAACAACCAAAGGCACCACTCCTACTGGCTGAACCTCCAAACCGAACTAACTTGAACCTCTATGTTTAATGAAAATGTGTATGTATGTATATGAGAATGAATGCCTAGAGTGCTAGAATGCTAGAATGCTTGTGTATATTTTCTAATGACATGGACACTAGACATCACCTATATTTATAGGACTTAAGTGCCGATTTCTATAAGACATGTCTCTAACTCTATCAGACTAAATAAAAGTTATGACCTTTGTTTTAAATTCCAAAAGACATGGTTGTAACTCTTTATGAAATTAGACACGACTGTTGGAAGAATTAAATTCGGTCTCAAAACCCAAAATCTAAAATAATTAAATAATCCTAATAATAATTATATAGCATAATAATTATTATTTTTGGACTATTATTATTATTGTACACTATACAGCCACTCCCATATCTTCTATAATCTTAGCTTATAGCTCACTCCTTAACTCAATTTGCTCATTCAATACTTCATTAATTTTGGCACTAAAATATCTCCTCAACCAGATAAATTAATTTATTTAGGTGCTAAAAATCTAACATTCCTCTACATGAATGAGCAAATAGTCTGACAGATATGCTCATGAATGCAATTGCACGACAGAGGTTTAGCTCAAGTGATATTGCATCTGGAGAGGTAGCTTTTGGCTTTGAACCTTCCTTAGTGAGCACTGTCAGATGCACTTGCCAACCAGTGAACATGATGTCTTGAACTGTTCGGCTTTTGTGTACATCAAGACAACGGTACTGAACACAACACCACTCAATAGTCAGTTTTATGGTTTAACTGTTGTGTTCATTTCAGCCCTGAACAATTCTTGGTATTCATGAGTACTACTTTTAGAATTTAGCCTTAAAAATTCTCATAGGATCCGCCTAATCCCTACTCACATAGGTGACTTCTCATTAAGAGGTTCTTGCTGCACCCCCACTCGAAATATCGAGTCATTAAAAGCAATGCTTAACCTAGAACTTTTGCAGGATGCACTATCTACTCACCAATGGAATGCACTAGAAGGTTGTGGCCCCCCACAGTGCTTCTACGTCGAGTCACAGTTACATAACTTGTTTTTCCCCTTGAACCTACTTCATGGGATCTCCAATCACATAGGTAGGGTTCTCGTTATGGTGACTCAGTTATTTAAAGTCTTCAGTCCCATTCCCTCGAATGATTTATTTACTTGCTCTCTGTGTATACCTTTGGTTAGTGGATTCGTAAGGTTATCTTTAGACTTCACATGTTCAATTGAGATAACTTCACTAAAGAGCAGTTGTCTAACGGTGTTATATCTCCTCTGTATGTGTCGAGACTTACCGTTGTGTATACTATATTGTGCCATTCCAATGGCAGATTGGCTATCACAGTGGATGCAAATCGTTGGCATAGGTGTTGGCTAATTTGGAATATCTTCCAAAATTTGGCATAGTCATTCTGCTTCCTCGCATGCTTTATCCAATGCGATGAACTCTAATTCCATTGTTGATCTAGCTATGCAATTTTGCTCCGAGGACTTCCATGATATGGCAGCTCCACCTAGAGTGAACACATATCCATTTTTGGATTTGGACTCATTTGATTCAGATATCCAATTAACATCGTTGATCCCTCAATTATAGCTGGATATTTGGTATAGTGCAACCCATACTTCGTGGTGTGTTTTATGTATTTTAGTACTCTAACAATAGCATTCCAATGCTCTTGTCCAAGGTTGCTTGTATATCTACTTAGCTTACCAACTACATACGCAATATCTGGCCTCGTGTAGTTCATTATATACATGAGGCTTCCAATTATGCGCGCGTACTCCACTTGAGCCTTTTCTTCACCTTTATTTTTGGTAAGCTGTTGGTTTACATCTTTCGGTGCTGTCATAGGGCTGCTAGTGGGATCTAGAAACTTTTGTAACACTTTCTCAATGTAGTGAGATTGTTCTAAAACTATCCTATCAGGTGTTCTTATGATTTTAAGTCCAAGTATGACATCGGCAAGACCCATATCTTTATATCGAAATTACGACTTAGCAATTTCTTTGTCTCTTTGATTATGTCACTGTTGCTTCCCATGATTAACATATCATCTACGTATAAACATATAATAACATATTCAGTTGGTATACCTCTAATATACACACACTTGTCACACTCATTAATCTTGAAGCCGTTGGCTATCATCACATGATCGAATTTAAGATGCCATTGTTTAAATGCTTGTTTTAAACCATATAATGATTTAATTAATTTACACAGCTTCTTTTCTTGGCCTAAAACCACAAATCTTCAGGTTGTTCTGTATAAATTTCCTTATCGAGGTTCTTATTTAAAAATGCCGTCTTTACATCCATTTGATAATTCTCGAGATTATTAATAGTAGCAAAGGTAATTAATTATCGAATAGAAGTTATTCTAGTCACTGACGAGTACGTATTAAAATAGTCAAGACCTTTATTCTATCGGTACCCTTTGACTATTAACCTGGCCTTTTACTTGTCTATCGTACCATCAGCTTTCATTTTCCTCTTGAAAATCCATTTACACCTTAAACATTTATTTCCAGGAGGTAATCTACTAGTTCCCAAGTATGATTATGCATGATGGACTGTATTGCACTATTTACCGCTTCCTTCCATAAAGAAGCTTAAGGGATGGTCATAGTTTCAGTAAACGTCCACGGTTCACTTTGTAATATGTAAGTTAAGAAGTCGGGTCCAAAGGATTTAGCCGTTCTAGCTCTTTTGCTACATCTCGGCTCAATATCCTCTTAACTCGACTCTTAAACTTCTCGAGGTGTTTTAAATATTACTCGTCCTTCTTCCTTTTTCCATGAAAATATTTCTTCAAAGAAGTTTGCATTCCTTGACTAGATTATCGTATTGACTTAAATGTCATGAATATCAGATTTATGTACAAGGAACCGATAAGCGACACTATGTTGTGTGTAGCCAATAAATATTCCTTCAATAGTCTTTGGTCCTATTTTAACCATTTTAGGAGGTTGTACTCCTACTTTAGCAAGACACCCCCACACTTGAAGATATTAATAGGATGGGGAACATCCTTTCCATACCTCATATGGTGTTTTTTGTAATTTCTTGTGGGGTATCTTATTAAGTAAATGATTTGCAGTCAATACTGCCTCTCCCCACATATTCCATGTTCAGCACTAATCTCTTCAAATGGGTGAACATGTTCACCATCTCTATCACTTCTGAGAATTTTTATTTTCTTTCCAAGTTGATTTTCAACCTCATTCTTGTAATGTTTAAATACTTCAATAGCTTCATCTTTGCTAGAAAAGTAGGTAAACATGACAATATCTTGTGCAATCATCTATAAAGGTTATAAAATATTTTTTTCCACCTCTTGATAGCACCATTTTTAAGTCACATATGTCTGTGTGAATTAAACTTAAAGTACCAAAATTTACATGTCCTAGTTTATAATGCCATAAATCTAGAGACTCCAACAAGTAAGCTAAACTCACTTTATTTCCATTAGTAACATTTTTTGGTATATTCTTGGTTGTGATGGCTATTACATTCATTTTAAAAAGCTCATCACACAAATAGCCTTTTCCAACATACACACTATTTTTAGTAAGTACAAATTTGTCGGATTAAAAAATTAGCCTAAATCCATTTTTGCTAAGCATAGGACTTGACACTAAATTTCTCCTTATATTTGGCACATGAAGCACGTTGTTGAGAGTTAACTCCTTTCCAGAAGTCATTTTGAGCACAACTTCTCCAACTCCATGCACCTTGGAAGTTTAAGAATTGCCCATGAACAAGTTTTCACCTTCAGCATCTCATATGTTGAAAACAGGCTTCTATTTGAGCACACGTGTCAAGTGGCCCCAGTGTCCACCCACCAGTGCTCAGGATTTTCTATGAGATTCACCTCAGAAATCACGACTGATAGGTTTAAGTCACTAATACCATTTGACATATCATTCACTTCTGTAACATTGGCATAGGTAGTCTTTATCTTCTTTGAAGGCCCCCCCTTCTTAGGAGTCTTTCCTTGTTGACGGTTTCGATAGTCTTTAGCCTTATGCACTGGTTTGCCACAAACATAGCAGTTGCCTTCAAACTTCTTTTTCTTTTTCTCACCTTGTTGGCCGAACGAGTCTCTTTTTCGCTTGTTTGATGGCCCTTGCTCCACCACATTTACTTTGCTCTCATAAGCATTGCCACTACCTCTCTTTTTAGGAAGCCGGTTATCGTCCTTTATCCTTAGCCTCAAAATCAAGTCCTCAAGGTTCATTTCCTTGCGCTTGTACTTGAGGTAATTTTTGAAGTCCTTCCATCCCGAGGGTAACTTTTCAATTAGGGCTGCTACTTGGAATGCCTCTCCAAGTGCCATTCCCTTGGCAGCCAACTCATGCAGTATCATTTGATACTCATTCACCTGAGACATTACAGACTTCGAATCAACCATTAAAAATTCAAGGAACTTACCAACGATGAATTTTTTCTTGCCGGAATCCTTCGTCTAGTTTTTTTTCTCAAGTGATTGCCCAAGTTCTTTGGCTGTAGCAATGGGACTATAAACATTGTACAAAGCATTGTCCAACCCTTCAAGTATATAGTTTTACACAAGAAATCTCCATGATTCCATGCATCAACAACCGATACGGTCTGCATATCCGAATTTTTCCTCGATGTAGGATGTTCTTCCCATAATTACCTCGCAAGGTTCAAGGGTGGTGAGATAAAATAGCATTTTTTGTTGCCATCTCTTGAAATCTTTTCCATTGAATTTTTCTAATTTCTCCACTTGTCCAACTGCAATAGGAGTAGGAGCAGCAGCAACCAGAGGCAGCCCAATTAGAGCATTCGGTGTTCCACTATCCACGCTAGTCACGTTGGGCTCAGTAGGAACGTTTGGCACATCGTTGTTTGAAGCCATAATTAATTTCTACAAAACAATATTAATAGGAATAAACTGTTGTGCATAATCAAAATATTTCATGCAAATTTCACCAAACTCATATAATCAAATATGCAAATAACCATAAAGTATTTAAAATAATATAGATACGAAAATGTAAACGGCTGGCCTGTAGGAGTCACGTCACTTGACGCTGTCCTAAGATCGTGATGGCCTCCCCTCCGTGCAGGTACTGGCGGCTCACCACCACCCCAAGATAAAACCCAAAAGGTCACAACCGGCATCTTCTATTATGAGCACGATCACAAGAAGACTGGTGAACAAGACCTTATCTAGTTGCCCAAAATTTATATATCAAACTAGAAGAATATTTAGATAGTAAGAATGCATGAAGATGAGAGAATGGTCTTCCTTAAATAAACTCTAGGACACCTATTTATAGTGCTTAGGATGACTAATGCAATTGATGAGAATAAAACCAAATTAATGCATTGTTGGGTGTTACAAAATAATGGGGATGTTACAAAATTAAAAAGGTAGGTTACACTTTTAAATGAGAAAATCTGAAAATGTTATTTGAATTTTGAAGGTTTGAAACTTTAATTCATAACAATCCCCCACAAGGTTTAAAACTTCAAAATTACATATAAGAAATATAATAGGGCAACTTAATACCATGCAATAGGTATAGGAGCCTTCTGAGCTTTGAGCCCACACTTAGTGTTGATGATTTCCATTTGAGGGAGCCATAGTAGACTACGCCTTGAATTAGGTCCCTTTGCCAAACTTCAATACATCACACACATGGTATTGATATCAGTCTTTGTTCAAAGCGGGTTAGCACTATTAATGGCCATGCGCTCGTATCTTGATTCTCATGAGAGTCTCTAAGGTTAGCCCGAACCCATAGCCACGACCTCATGGCAACTCTCATTTAGGTGAAACCTCCAAGGGTACGTGTGATCTATACCCTGCGGAATTCCCGCCTTGGTCTCATTAAGGGCAGTGCCCAACCTAACATCACACTATACAGCACTATCACCATAGGGATGGGAATGAGACGCTCTCCTTATAAAGTAGTGCTAATCGAGTCACGCATTACAGGTTGTTTCTACCCATTGAACCTTCTTCATGGGGTTTCCATTCACAAAGGTTAGGTTACTCCCGGAGTTTACTCCCTTGTGGGCTTAAGCCCATCCCCCTCGATGATTCATATACACCCTTTTTGGGTAGACCTTTGGTCAAATTATCTGCCAAGTTCTTCTCAGATTTCACAAAATTAAGAGATATAACATTTCTCTTTAATAAAGACTTTATACTTTTATGTCTTGCTTGTAAGTGTCTGCTGATCCTTTTATTAGAATGTGTTTGATTAACAAGGTCTATCACAACTTTGGAATCATAGTGTATAGAGAGGGCTGGTGATGGTTTATTAACTAGAGGAATATCAAGTAGAAATTCTCTTAGCCATTCAGCAGTAGTACAAGTTGTATCTAAGGCAATTAGCTCAGCTTCCATTGAACTTCTTGATATAATTGTTTGCTTTTTAGAACCCCAAGTAATTGCTGCTCCACCTAGCATAAAAACAAATCCACTAGTAGACTTAATTTCAGAGTTATCGGTGATCCAATTTGCATCACTATATCTTTCAATTACACTTGGAAAATCTTTGTAACACAAAGAATAATTTAGTGTTCCTCTAAGTCTCCCAACTGCATAAGAAATATCAGGCCTAGTCCTATTAGAAAAGTACAGTAATGATCTAATGATCTGAGAATATTTTAACTGAGACACTGGTTCACCCACGTTTTTATTCAAATGTACATTTGGATCAAAAGGAGTAGAAACTATCTTACAATCATAATAGTTAAATTTCCTCAAGAACCTTTCAATAGCACTAGATTGATCTAATAAAATTTCTTTTCCAGTTTTCTTGACCTTCATATCCAATATTACATGAGCTTCTCCCAAATCTTTCATTTCAAAATTATTAGATAAATAACTTTTCACTTCTTTAACAATGTCCAAATGAGACCCAAAAATTAATATGTCATCCACATATAAAGATAGAATCACATGCGCACCATTTTCTTCTTTACAATATATGCAGTCTTAACATCCATTTGATGAATTACTAAGCTATGTATAGATGCTAATGCTAATAAAGTCCTAATAGCGGAGATTCCAGCTACAGGGGAATAGGTATCAAAATAATCTGTGCCTTCTTGTTGTGTAAATCCTTTTGCTACTAGCCTTGCTTTATATTTATCTATTGACCCATCAGCTCTTAACTTTTTCTTAAAAATCCACTTGCATCCTATTGGTTTACTACCCGGAGGTAAATCAGATAAGACCCAAGTATTATTTTGAATAATAGAATTATACTCATCATTAATAGCTTCTTTTCAAAAAGGTGCATCTATAGAGGATATTGCTTCATCATAAGTTAGAGGATCTCCTTCAATTAAAAATGTCATAAAATCATCTCCAAAAGTTTTCTTGATCCTAGCTCTTTTACTTCTTCTTAATTCTATAGGATTTTCTGGCTCCTTTTCTAAGCTTGTATTATTGGATGATTCACCTCTAAAAGATTCAACTATTGATGTACTTGTTTTTCTTGGAATTCGAGTTTTGAAAGGAAAAATATCTTCAAAGTATGTTGCATCTCTAGCCTCAATAATTGTATTATTAGAAATTCCACTAATCTCAGAATTAATCACTAAAAATCTATTTGCACTACTATTTTGAGCATATCCAATGAAGATGGCATCTACAGTCTTAGGACCTATCTTCTTTCTCTTAATTTCTGGTATAGCTACTTTAGCTAAGCACCCCCACACTTTAAGAAAATTCAGCCTCGGAGCCCTCCTTTTCCATAATTCATAAGGAGTTTTATCATTATCTTTAACAACTACACAATTAAGTGTAAAACAAGAAGATAAAATAGCTTCCCCTTACAAGTTTTCATGAGCTCCAGAGTTTAACAACATTGCATTAACCATATCCATTAAAGTTCTATTTTTTCTTTCAGCCACACCATTTGACTGAGGTGAGTAAGGAGGTGTGAATTCATGTATAATACCATTATCTTCACAAAGCTTTGTTAATTCCCTAGATGAGTATTCTCCTCCTCTATTAGACCTAAGTATCTTAATCTTTTTCTCTATTTGGTTCTCAACCTCGGATTTGTATATCTTAAATTTATCAAAAACCTCATCCTTAGATTTGATAAGATAAATGTAACAGTACTTAGAGAAATCATCTATGAATGTCACAAAATACTTGTTTCCACCTCTAGTGGGTGACCTATTTGAATCACATACATCACTATGAATAAGTTCTAGGATATTTGAATTTCTATGGACCGATTGATAGGGTTTTCTTGTTTGTTTTGCTTGTACACATATTTCACATTTATGGTCCATATTTATTTTGGATTTTGGTATTAGACTTAAGTCCATAAGCCTTTTCACTTTTCTATTACTAACATGTCCTAACCTTTCATGCCACAAAATACTGGACTCAATGTTAAGAACCAAATTGGGAGCTTCATTAATATTATTGAAAACATTGAACTTAAACAATCCATCACTTATAAATCCTTTCCCAACAAAAACGTTATTTCTGGTGATTACAACTTTATTTGACTCCAGAACTAACTTGTAACCACTTTGTACTAAACAAGACCCACTAACTAAATTTCTTCTAACTTCTGGTACATGCCGCACTCCCTCAAGAGTTAATGTCTTTCCAGAAGTCATCTTTAAGTCAACAGTTCCAATTCCATGTATTTGTGCGGCAGTATTATTTCCTAGTGTCACGCTTCCTCCACTTGAGTTCTGATAGGATTTGAACATGGATTTGTCAAAACAAACATGTATATTAGCTCCTGAGTCTAACCACCAATTGTTATTTTGATATGTATAGTTCACTATAGGAGCATACTCTAACCTGATAGATGGTTCTCCTTCAACCAACACATTCACTTGACCATGTTGACTCTTAGAATTAGGCCTAGGAGTGTACTTCTCGGTCTTCTTGTAATAACAATCCTTAGCCAAATGGTTGGTTCTTCCACAGACATAACAAGGTCTTTCTCCCTTCTCTTTGCCTTTATCATTCCTAGAGTGTTGATTCTTTGGCTGGGTATTATTATTATGGTAACACCCTTTTCTCCAACTCTTGTTGTTGTTCTTAAACTTGTTACCTCTAGGTTTGAACTTATTTTGATTGTAGTTTCTTTTATCCTCTACTAAATTGACCTTGGCCTTCATTTCTTCTTGCTTAATATTCATCCTGTATTGTTCCTCTATCCTCAATGTTTTAAAGACTTGGGTTAAGGTTAAAGTCCCTTGTTGATGCCTTAAACCTCTAGCAAAACTAGACCAAGATGGTGGAAGTTTGTCAATTAAACATGAGACCTTATAATCTTCACTAAATTTTGACCCACTATTCTCTAAAGGCCTTAGTAAATCTTGAAACTCATGAATTTGTTCATTAATTGATTTTCCATCAACCATAGTATATTTTGTAAAAGTTGAGGCATTAAATCTTTGTATTCCTGCATCATCAATTCCATATTCGGCTTCTAAGGCATCCCAAAGTTCCTTAGCACTAGTTGTAATGTGATAGACATCATAAAGCTTTTCCGACAAGGCACTAAGGATACGATTACGACAATGGTAATCTATTTGTTCAAGGGTATGCCAAGAGTTTGACTCAACACTTTCGTCTATAGCGGAAATAAACCCAAGAACAGTCAACCAATATCTCATTTGATTTTTCCATCTTCTAAAATTTAATCCATTAAATTTCTCAAGCTTAACACTGTTTGCTTCTTCAAAAGATGCCATTTTTTTTTTTTAATAACAACTAAGAATTAATAAAGGCAAAGATGAACAAAAGCTAATTGTAGGACAGTAAAATGAATATTCACAGTTTAATAAAATTCTCAAATTATCTAAAGAAATGAAATAATAGATAAATAAAAGTACACAAACATATACATAATCCTTTTCCGATTGGAGCAATAAGAACCTTATTTGCTAACAACTGAGTTGTTGTAAATATTTACGGATTGTATTTATATATTATTGAAATTGGAAACTAATAACTGTAGCAATTAAAAACAAATTACTGTAGCAAAATAACTTTGAGTAAAGCAATAGAACTTCAGATTTAAATCTGTAAATTATTCAAGTTCTTGTTTTCAGTTGCTACTAGAAAATGCTTATAGCAGTAACAATTTTCTTTCTCCTTTTATGCAATTAGTTATCTAATTTGTAATGGTGAACAGGAAATTAGCAAACACACAAACAATTATTTATTTATTTATTTATAAATAAACTTTCAACAAGCAAAATTAAAGGGCAGAATGTGGTTATGTTCTGAGTTCAATTAGAAAACTGTCGGAGAGTTTTCCGGTTTTCTGTTCTTCTTCCTTTTTTTTTTTCCACTTAAATTATACAAATCCTATCATTCACAAGCAATATCCATCAAGAGCCACTAAATATGATATATACTAAATGAATAGTACTGTAGCAGAATAATGTAATTCAAGTAGAAGAATATTAACAGATAAATAATATGTTGAGAAATTTTAAAATCACGATCTTAGATTGTTGTGCATAATCAAAATATTTCATGCAAATTTCACCAAACTCATATAATCAAATATGCAAATAACCATAAAATATTTAAAATAATATAGATACGAAAATGTAAACGGCTGGCCTGTAGGAGTCACGTCACTTGACGCTATCCTAAGATCGTGATGGCCTCCCCTCCGTGCAGGTACTGGCGGCTCACCACCACCCCAAGATAAAACCCAAAAGGTCACAACTGGCATCTTCTATTATGAGCACGATCACAAGAAGACTGGTGAACAAGACCTTATCTAGTTGCCCAAAATTTATATATCAAACTAGAAGAATATTTAGATAGTAAGAATGCATGAAGATGAGAGAATGGTCTTCCTTACATAGACTCTAGGACACCTATTTACAGTGCTTAGGATGACTAATGCAATTGACGAGAATAAAACCAAATTAATGCATTGTTGGGTGTTACAAAATAATGGGGATGTTACAAAATTAAAAAGGTAGGTTACACTTTTAAATGAGAAAATCTGAAAATATTATTTGAATTTTGAAGGTTTGAAATTTCAATTCATAACATAAACAAGATAATATAAGGCAAAACCACGTGTACAGACTCGGGAGTATAATCCACACAATGGAAGAGTAGGCTATTGAGACTTATTAATTAGACTCTTAATATGCAAAGAAATTAATTTATCAAATAGTTAAAAACTTTGAGCAAACTGTGTAAAAACCAAATGGCAACAATGTTCAGAAACCACTATTTATTAATTGGATAGTACAGGTTTTAAGGAAGATATGTTGATTTGTATGCTTATGCAGGATACACGTATATATGTGTGTAACTTATATATAATATGTAATCCTTTCAAAATTTAGTATTTAGACAGAAACAGAACATGTATAATAATTACAATACAAGGGCATATTGGGTGTAATTAAAACTGGCATCAAAAGAAAATTTAATTGTCCAACATAGATATATGATATATTAAACATAAAAGTTCTGAATAAACGAAGCAAACTGACTATTATGTTTATAATCAAATAGAACAACAAATTTAATGGAATATGTGCACTAATAAGTTACACGAAATTCAAAACATCCGCCACGCAATGTGTGGAAAAATTAACGAAAGCATGCAGTTTGCACCCTTTGGGCAGAATCTGACCACATCAGACTTTGCATAGATTTTGACCATATATGTATATATAGACGTAAAATAAGACTTTAAATTTGATGGAAAATTAATATGTCTATGTTGTTAACACCATATAAAACTTACTTAAACAAGTATTAAATATACAAGTATATTAACAAAATAAACAATTTATCAAAGCAACTAAAATTGTAATTTTATCAAGGATAACTAACCAGAAACAGCGCAAATTAGTTTGATTAGAAATAAACGAGTCGATGCTTGTACGGACACAGTTTTTTTAAAGTCTTATCCGCCTCCCACTGGTGTTCGAGGACTGCTTGCAGACGACCTCTCAAGATACAACAACTCCGAACAACCAAAGGCAATACTCCTATTGGTTGAACCTCCAAACTGAACTGACTTAAACTTCTGTATTTAATGAAAATGTGTATGTATGTATGTGGGAATGAATGCCTAGAGTGCTAGAATGCTTGTGTATATTTTCTAATGACATGTACACTAGACATCACCTATATTTATAGGATTTAAGTGCTTATTCCTATAAGACATGTCCCTAACTCTGTCAGATTAAATAAAGATTGTGACCTTTAATTTAAATTTCAAAAGGCATGGTTGTAACTCTTTATAAAATTAGACATGACTGTTGGAAGTAATTAAATTCGGTCTCAAAACTCGAAATCTAAAAATAATTAAATAATCCTAATAATAATTATATAGCATAATAATTATTATTTTTGGATTATTATTATTATACGCTATTCAGCCACTCCCATATCTTCTATAATCTTAGCTCATAACTCACTCTTTAACTCAATTTGCTCATTGAGGACTTCATTAATTTTGGCACTAAAATATCTCCTCAATGAGATAAATTAATTTATTTAGGTGCTAAAAATCTAACAATATCTACGGTGAAAATGAAATATTTTTATAAATCATAGTGATGATTTCCATTGATCAATACAAAAATTATTGTTATTTAAAACGTCTTATTAGGGACGAAATAAAAAATAGGGTTAAATACACTTTGCCCCCTTAAACTATTGTACTAATCGCATTTACCCCCCTAGACTATAAAATGTAACAAAAACCTCCCTCCACAGATGCAAACTACTAGGTTTTGTTTGGTTGCGTTTTTAGGTGAATTCTGGAATATGTTCTGGATTAAGGTGTTGTGAGAGTTAAAATTGGGGAACGATCCAACTGTTTGGTTTTGTTATGGAAAAATACAGAAAATAGAATTGTTTGTTTGGAATTATTTTGCAGGAGACAAATTTTACTGTAAATGTCAAATCAGTAACTTTTTTATTGGGTTTGTTTGGTGAAATTGTATTTTTAAATTTAAGAAATATATGTGAATATATATGGATAATTGATGTATATATGTATATATTTGTAAGGATTGATATATGATTGTGGTGAAGTGATGTGTAATTAATTTAATTTTAAATTTATTTTAAAAATTTATAATTAAGGAAATTATTATGACATAATAATTTGATGAAATGAATAAAAATTATAAAATAAAAATAATATTTTTTAATTATAAAACTTTTTTTAATTATAATTAAGCAAAAAAATGTATAAACGTATTATTATGCATTGTTAATTAAATATTTTTTTAAATTTCTATAATTAATAATATTAATAGTAATTAATTAAGCAAAATTTGAAATAATTTTGATAACATTTTAACTAGGGTGTAATCATTAATATATTTACTAATTTAAAAAAGGGTTAAATATAGTTTACCCCCTTAAACTATTTTGCTAGTTGCATTTACCCTCCTAAACTACCAAATATAACAAAAAAAATCATCTACTTAACGGAAGTCATGTTCTTCCGTTAGTAAATATATTATTAATTAAATTCTTATTAAAATATTTTTTAAAATAGTAAATATATTTATGATTACACCCTAATTAAAATATTATCAAAATTATTTCAAATTTTACTTAATTAATTACTATTAATATTATTAATTATAAAAATTTAAAAAATAGTTAATTAACAATGCATAATATAATATGTTTATCCATTTGTTTGCTTAATTATAATTAAATAAAGTTTTATAATTAAAGAATATTGTTTTTGTTTTATAATTTTTATTCATTTCATCAAATTGTTATGCCATAATAATTTCCTTAATTATAAATTTTTAAAATAAATTTAAAATTAAATTAATTACACATCACTTCACACAATCATATATCAAACCTTACAAATATATACATATATACTTCAATTATCCATATATATTCACATATGTTTATTAAATTTAAAAATATAATTTCACCGTACAAAACTAAACAATTCCATTTTTCATGTTTTTCCAGAACAAAACCAAACAGTGGGATCATTCCCCAATTTTAAATTTCAAAACATTTTTATCCAGAACATGTTCCAGAATTCACCTAAAAATGCAACCAAACAGAGCCAAGTGGTTTGCATCTGTGGAGGGGGGTTTTTGTTACATTTTATAGTTTATGGGGGTAAATGCGACTAGTACAATAGTTTAAGGGGGCAAATTGTATTTAACCTTAAAAATATTATCACTTAATACATAATAATTTTTATTATCGCTTACATTCCTATTAATATTGCAACTTTTTTCAAGTGACACCTAAGTGAAAATAATTATTTATAAATTATTCCTTTTGCAATTAATGCAAAAAATTGTATTACAAGGTTATGATTATAATTATATAAAGAATTAATGACAATAAATGCAATTGTCAGTATATACGTTATGCCACTAAATTGTCACTCACTACAAGTGTCATCGACTTTAACTTAATGTCCAACCATCAGTTAATATCAGTTATATTTATTATCACTATACAAGAGTTGATGCCATTGGTAATAATAGATTATCATAATACAAGTTTAATTTAATCTTAATAATTTAAATATTATTCCTGTCATTATAGTTAAGTGTTCTAAAATAATATTGTAATTAAATGAAATATTATCGCTAAGCTAAGCTATCACTTTAATTCTAAAATTATCGATTGATATTATTTTAAATGCTTTTTGTCTGGTAGCGTGTGTCCAGCTCATAAATATTAAATACCGCTGCCGCTTCATCCACTTCGATACCATGAAAGAGTGTACTGTGCTGCCCAACCGTGGATAAAACCTCTTACATTGACTTTGTATTTAATTCGGTAGTGATTGGTTTATTTTAAGTGTTTTGAAAATATATTTTGGAGAAAATATTTTGTAGAGTAAGTTTGAAGAATGTGATGTGATGCCAAAAAATAATCTACAAGAGCACCAATAAACAAAAACGAAAACCCTTTTCTTACTTTCTGAAGTGTATCAATCCCAATGTCTTACCACCTCTTTGTTTTTTCTCAATTCCCCTCTCCGTTACCGGATAGCCCAGGAACTTGCCCCCTTTCACCCCAAAGGCTCACTTCTCTGGGTTGAGCTTCATCCCGTATTTGTGTAAAGTTTCGAATGTCTCCTTCAGATCTCCTACATGATCAGCTCGGCTCACACTCCTTACTAGCATATCATCCACATATACTTCCACATTTTGGCCGATCTAATGTTTGAACATCCGATTCACTAATCTCTGATATGTAGCTCTTGCATTCTTAAGACCAAAAGGCATGACCAGATGACAGTAAGTTCCTTGCGAAGTAATGAAACTCACCAGCTTATGGTCCTCCATACTGAGGGGGATCTGATGATATCCCTCCACTTGTGCGCGTGCTTTGGTACCAGTACCACGTTAGAGATCCATTCTGGGAACTGGATTTCCATGATGTGCCCGGCATCTAAAAGCTTTTCCACCTCTTGCTGAATGATGCGGTCTTTCTCAGGCCTGAAGTGTCTCTTCTTCTGCTTGACGGGCCGAACCGCTGGGTCAACATTGAGCCTATGCTCGGCTATCTTGGGTCTATCCCTGTAAGATCTTTTACAGAGAAAGCAAAAATGTCTATGTACTGCCTAAGCAGAACAATTATTTCTACCTTCAATTTGTTTCCAGGTGGGAGCCTATCCACGTAATCTTGTTGGGATCTCCTGGCACCAACTCTACAGACAAAAGTTCCCCCTCTGGTTCGAGTTTTTGTTGTCTTTCCACGATTAGGGGTGTGCTCGAACCATTTTGCCTCCGCTTGTGTACAACCTCCTCGTCCTTGTGACATCCTTTCCTCACTGCATCCACATAACACTTCCTTGAGGTATACTGATCTCCCACTACTTCTCCTACCATTCGCCCCACCACATATTTCAACTTCATATGGTATGGGGAGGCTATTGCCTGGAAGAGATGCATTATAGGCCTGCCAAAAATCACGTTATATGCAGAGGGAGCGTCTACTACTAGGAAATTTACCATACAGGTCTTCCGATACACTCCCGTTCCTAGAGAGACGGGCAAGGAAATTTGCCCTTTGGGTTTGACTGCCTCTCATGAAAATCCGAACAGCAACATCTCCACGGGTTCCAGCATGGTGTTTTCTGTATCCATCTGTTGAAAAGCATCATAAAAAAGGATGTCGGCCGAGCTGTCACCATCGATGAAAATGCAAGCTACTTCGAAGTTTGCTATCATAGCTGTAATAACCAAAGCATCATGATGAGGCAGATGCAAGGCCTTCAGATCATCCGGGCCAAACTGAATGACGGGGGTATCTCTAGCATCGGACACGGAGGCCACTTCGATGTTCCTGTGCGCTGCGGCTCGAGCTCTAGCTCTCTTGGCTCGATGGGTGTCCCCTTCAGCCGAGCCTCCTGATATCATATGGATCACCCCCCTGAGCGTCCCATTCTTAGTATCCTTTCCTCCCTCAGGTTGCCATGTTCTCTACTGTTCCTCGTGCTCAGCCTGCGCAGGGCGCCTATGTTTGCTTCCAGTTTCAACCCTATCCACAAATTCATTCAACTGCCCATCTCGCACCAGTTGCTCCAACTTATTCCGGAGATGATCACATTCTTCTGTCACATGCCCATACTCATTGTGGAAACGACAAAACTTGTCTGACCTGGGACGCCTCGGAGGGTCTCTGTGAGCGTGGGGCCACCGCAGTAGGTTGAGGTGCTCAATAACCTGCATGACTTGCTCCCTTGGCATCCTCAAGGGGGTGTGGTAGTCAAACTTGGGACCCATTGTTGTCGGGACCTTCACCTACAGCACGAGTGCTACTCTGAACCTCTTTTCCTGCTTAGGCTTTTTAGCGGCAGGCTCTTCCTTTCTCTCCTTTCTCTTTTCCCTCAACCCCTCTCCTTCGCCTCACTATCCTCATCTTCATGGATGTATTTCTCCGTATAACGTAGGAGTTCTTCGTAACTATCTGCCGGCTTTCTACTCAAGGACCTGAAAAAAGGGCCAAGCCGAAGTCCTTGGGCAAAAGCACCGCTTAGCAATTCCGGAGTGGCTGATGGAACCTCTAAGGCAGCTGTAGTGAACCACCTAACAAAACCCCTTAAGCTCTCATTCTCTCCCTATCAGAATGAGAGCAAGCTTTGTGCACTCCGCCGGTATTGTTTGCTACTGGTGAACTGATGCAGGAACTTTTGGGCGAACTCGTCAAATATATGAACGGACTTGGGTGGTAATTGCCCAAACCACCTCTGGGCAGCTCTTCCCAGAGTGGTGAGGAAAGTTTTGCACTTCATTCCATCCGAAAATTGGTACAACATGGCCAAATTCTCGAACTCGCAAAGGTGATCATCAGGGTCTGCGGTGCCCATATACCTGGGCATACTGAAAGACTTGTGGTTCTTTGGGAAGGGATCCTGGAGTATGGCTTCAACGAAAGGTGAAGCTTTGATCTCTTCCCTTACCTTCCCCTTCATCTTCCTTTTCATCTCCCTCAACTCTCTCCTCATTTCCTCCATCTCTGTAAGCAAATTCGCCTGAGGTTTCTGTTTCTTATCTACGTCGTGTCTCACGGATACCTAACTTTCTGCTACTACTTCTGTCTCTTCTGCCACACGGGTGTGGATCTTTATGTCTGACTCCTTAGGTTTGTCTCGTGCCTTCACTGGCTCATCCAATACCAGCGCGACCGTTGCCTCTTGATCTCCCACAAACAATCCCGAATTATTATTGGGGAAAGGGGGCCCAGCTATCACCGTGCCTTATGCAACTGCTCCAGAAATGAGGGCTGCCCTGGGACTCTGAACGGTAGTTCCACCTGTCGGCCCGGTGCCACCAGTGTGGCTGTCACCCTTGCCGGAGGTCGGGGATTAGCCAACCCCGGAGCAGGGGGAAAAAATACCGGATTAGGAGAAGGAACGTTAGGTGCCATCCCCGGTAGGTAGGGAATGACCATAGGGTTTGGCGGCATTGGCGGGGGCGTTGGGTGCATCGCTCCTGCAGATTGAGTAGAAGCGATGACGCCAAATGTCGACCACAGAAAGTTGGCTAGCTGCTCGGTGGTCATTTGCCCTACCATTGGGGGTGTTGGGGCACTTTTTCCTCCTATAGCAGCCTTCGGCACCGCAGCCATTGGAGGCGGGGCGGTGGTGGCCACGGCTGTCTCATCACACTGCATTGTCATCCTCATACCTGTCTATCCGATATCGCCTGAACTATTCATCCTCACGCCTTGACTCTTAATCTGTTTCCCACAGACGGCGCCAAATTGATGCCAAAAAATAATCTACAAGAGCACCAATAAACAAAAATGAGAACCCTTTTCTTACTTTCTGAAGTGTATCAATCCTAATATGTCTTACCACCTCTTTGTTTTTCTCAATGCTTTTCTTCTACCCCTAAACATCCCACTACTTTGGTTCATAACTGCCCACTAAAATACTATCTATCTTTTTACAACTGAATCAATAAAATGGAGCCACGTGTAGCCCATGTTCCTTCTTTTTCGATCGTGCATGGCACTATGAGAACTGAAGCAAATCTGAGTTTCAATTCGGCCCTTCCAACGGGTTCAGCTCAACTCTGCCCTTGGCTTCAGCTCGACCCTTCTCCTGGGTTCAGCTCAGCCTTTCTCGCAGGTTCAGTAATAGTATGTGGGGTAGTCACCTCGGGTCTGATGTTTGCTTTAGCTCGAGCTATTTTAGAAATTTGTTAGAGATTATTTTGAATTAGAATGGTATGTTTGGTTTTGTTTTGGAATGATAAAAATTGTACTTTAGATGTCAAATTAGTATTCTTTTACCAGATTAGTGGATTGAAAATATAATTTTATGTATGTATAATTATATGTGAGATGATATATATGTATATGTTTATACAATGATTATATTAAGGGCTGTCAATAGATCGGATTAGGATCGGATCATGTTGGATCGAATTTGAATCCGAATCCAAATCCAAAAGTAATATGTGATATTCAAATCCAATCCAAGATCCTATAGGATATGATTTGTGGTTGATATAACTATATTTGGATCTAGATAAAAGTCGGATATCTGTTGGATATAAAAAAAAATTCAAATCCGAATACTCTCAAAATCATCATATATTTATTATTTTTCTAAAAATTTAGTAGAATCTAAATTCAAAACAGTCATTCTTAAAAAATATATATAACAGATTAATGAATAAATTTTCAAGTCTAATTGATCACTTAAAAGCAATAATATAATTTATTTTAATCATATTCATTCATCTGGTCATTACATTTTAGGTTCATTGCTAATAATAGTATTTATTTGGCATATTAATACATAGTTATACTTGATTTTTTAATCAACTAATTATAGACTCAAAGTTTTATAAAAAAGAAACTCATTTTGATCAAATTGAGATTTGCATTGTATTCTTGTCATATCATGGCATTCGGTACCTACTCATTATTCTTCCCTCATCATTTTCTATTGTAAAGATAAAGAAACAATGATGTAATTACTATATAAATAAGCTTGAAATCTAATAATTTATGTGAAAAATACCTAATTTGATATATTGCATAGGAGTTCATTACTCCCTTCATCTAAATATTCATTTTGGCATTGCTATAGGACCATGTGTATATATATGTGTAATGCTACATCTGTATAATATTAAATATATTTTGATTCGAATTATTAATGGATTGGATCGAGTCATATTTATATACGCTCAATTTATTTCGAATTACAACCTTTTTTAATAGCATCATATTCGGTAAATCTTTTATCAGTTAAACATTCTAAATAATCGAATCAAATCGAATTCAAATTGAATTTGAATTAAAATTCGCTCCATTGATGACCCTAGTTGTATTTTTCTTGGGAATATGTGGAAGAAGGGTATTTTAGGATATCTCAAGATTATTTTGAGTGTTTTAAGGGAAATAAAAAAAAATCATGTTTATTTTTATTATCCCCATATATCATGGGAAAATAAAAACAAACATTGCCTCGGCATCTTTGCTTTTGTGGCCAGTAGAAATTGATCAAGATAAAGATTAGTACATTGCCGACGAGTTTTTCGTTTAATCTTTTCCATACATGGAGGTATACTTTTTGTCTTCTGTTCGGGGATCGAAAATTACGACAACAGACACAGGCGGTGATGATTTTCTAGCATTTGCTTATTAATTTTGTGTGATTTATCATTTAAGGATACATCTGCCCATAAATTTTGAGTTGAAACTTCTACATTTCACACGACATATATGTGCTCTTTAGAATTGGGAATTTTCAGTTATAGATCTAGAGAAAACGAATTAATATGCTTTTCGAGACTATCAAAACTGAATTAATCCTTGCTCAACCTAACTTGTAGGCAAGAAATACGTCTCCAAATTAACATGCAGGACATTGAGATTTTCCAATCTATAATTTGATGATGCTTAAATTTATTGTTAAACAAAGAGATATTACATCTGTAAATGTATTCAAAATCTCAATTAATATGATTTTTTTTTTCCTTATCATAAAAAATATCTAATTAAGAAATTTGAGAATAAGCACATAACTACCGAATTTCATAAATAATATCATTTAATAATGTGCATAAATTTATTTCTAAATATGAAAAGCCCGTCCTAATAAAAAATTGCCACATACATAGTGGAAAATTTGTCTTAATAGAAAGGTGTTTGAACATGTGATGGATCAAAGTAACTTATTACAAATTGACACTCATCTTTCAATATCAGCCAGAATTTAACATCATCATCATTCAACTATAACATTTAATATACTTATGAAAAAAATATTACATCTCTTATCACTTATATGACTAAGAATGTGCTTGATATCTAAATTTACAGCCAGAATTTAATATCATCATAAATCAACTATAATATTTAATATACTTTTCGGAAAATATGACATCCCTTATCACTTATATGACTAAGAATCTACTTGATATCTAAATTTTAAAAATTTTCAGATATACCAAGAGGCAATATTTATTAAACGTTACTAGTTTCTAAGTTGCACCGTAAATGCAATCAAATGACCTCATCCATTGTACTACGGGAAAATTAAGATCAAAACAAAGGACCGCCTCAAGACAGTTGTCATAAATTCAAAGAGAACATTTGCATGCCTTGATTCTTATCCTTTGATATCTGCAAATGTAATTAATAAGGTTGAAAAATGAGAAGCTATAGCCGCTACTTTACTAATGGCTTATCCCTACCCATAATTTAATTCAACGAATTTCTTCGTTAGTACACTTTAAATTCTTTATTTTATTTTTTTTTAATTTACTGATTTATGTTAAATATATTAAATTCTCAATTAATTATTTTTATAAAAAAATAATGAATACACATATTATACATTTACAAAATAGAATAAAAAATGGAATATGGAATAGAATAAAAATTTAAACTGCCGTTAGGTACGCATATAAGAGCCCGAGGTGTTCATTCCCTTTCATCATTAATCCTCTGCCCATTTGATTCTGACTCATTCTCTCCTGCTCAAGATCATGAAATACTCCAAGCATTTCACCATCACTGCTGTCTTCTTGCTACTGCTCCTCCTCAACAACGGTCTTTTTTTTTTTCTAGTTTACCTTAATCGCTTAAATTTTACATTCAATTAATATTATATATATATATATATATATATGCCATGGCTTCATTTGGCTAGTCAAGTTGTTATTTTGTTAGAAATTCCCAATAATTGTTTTATTTTACCTATTTTGAATTATCAACACTTTAGTAAAAGACTTTTGGCATTCTTTTTTTTTTTTTTCCTTGAAAGATTAAAAATTGCGTTCAATATGCGTCTGAATCTTTGTAGCTGCAGTTACAAAATATATGGAAATTATTTTAAAAATTATCATTGTTTAAAGTTTTATCGTTATTTATGGGTGCATATTCGACATTTCCTCCGTATACTTTTCTCATGCAAATATTCTTACAAGAAAAACAAATTCTTGTAACTAACAGACAAAGTGTTAAATGTTAATGTTTGATGTATATGCAGACAGAGGTGGTTTGTGTGTGAATGGATTGAAGGTAGTGGAAAAGAGAGTATGCAAGTACAAAAGCGAGAGGTTCTGGGGTCCATGTCTCAGTGATATTAGGTGTACTGATGTTTGCAAGAGTGAAGGCTTTGAAGGCGGAGACTGTCAGGGATTTCGCCGTCGCTGCTATTGTTACAACCATTGCTAACTACCAAGTCGAAAAAATTAATGATCGCTATGATATATATACGTATATATACATATATATGTATAGCCTTACTTTGTTCAGAGTTCTGTCACCTTTCAGACTTGGAGAGTCTGCATGTGTGAATGGTTTAGGACTATGTCGTCTTTGTTGATGAAACCTATGAAAGACTGTCTCTTAATCTAGAAATTAATAAAATAAAGCATTATATATATATATATATATATTTTTTAAGCAAGATTATTAAATTAGCATATGTCTCTCGAGGTATTTAATCTGGCACAACGTATTTTTTCTATCTAGAATTAGAGAGACAGTCAGTTTTTACATCTGTGATTAATCTTGATACTCGAAGAATCAACATGTTGAATCAGTAATATCCAATTTTTATTATTAACAGGGACGGGTTATGTTGATTTTGTTAGATTATGTATGTGAAAATTCGATTTGATTCTAATTTTCAAAAGATTTTATTTTAAGAGTTGTCTTTTTTAATTACTCAAAGCATGTTTACAAGTGATTCTAAGTTATGAGTACATAGGACTGTAAATGGATATTCGAAAATTCGTTTACCGTTCGCATCCGAATCCGTTTATAGGGTTATTATCCGTATCCGTTTAAAACGAATATTATCCGTATTCGATTAGTAGACATCTGACTATAAACGGATACGAATATGGTAAATACCTATCCGATCCGTTTAATATCCGCTCCGAATACATATTCGTTGGATATATCTGTTTATATATTCGATTATCCGTAATTTAATCAAATTTGTTATTCGTATCTGATAAATAATATTTAAAAAATTATTATATATAATATATTCTATTTTTATGTATTTTAATATATATATAATATTTTAAAAAATTACCATATATAATATATTATTATACATAATAATTTATTTAATTATTTAATTATTAAATTTCATAATCTATATGTAAATGAATATATGTATAAATTAGTAATTAAAGAATTAATAAAAAAATTAGATGGTAATGATGATAATTAAATAATATTAAATCAAAAAATTTGAAAAGTTAATATATTAGTGAGAAAATTGATAAATATAAAATTATTGTTGCTTTACTTTATAATTAATTTATATTGGTGTCATTTTATTAATATTAATTAATCATAAAGTGAATCAATAATTATAATTTTTTTAACTAAATTAAGAATAATTAACTTTTTAATTCTAAAATAAAATAGTAAAATACTAAAATTATTAACTAGCTAAGGGGATATTAAGATTTAAGAGCGTGTTTGAGTGAGCTTATAAGCTCTTAAGGTAAGATGTTAAAAGTTTATAAGGTATCAAAAAGTATTTGGTAATTTTTTTTAAAAAAAATAACTTATAAGCTCTTAAGAGAAGAGTTTTTGCAATGTTAAACAGATGAGAAGTTCAAGCATGTTCATGTTGTTGGACTATGTGAATAGTTTTTTTGTATTGAAATTAATTTTTATTTTGTTTATATTGAATTGTTGTATTATGTATTGGAAATTATTATTTCTTTTGTTCTTGAGGAGATTTGTATGCTTGTTTAATTTTTGGAGTATGCTGATTTTATTGTTTGTTTGTTGTTTTTTTTAGATTTTATTATGTTATTTATATGATTATTTTTTTAAATGAAATTTATTAGAAAAAAATATGCATTTTATTATAAATTAATGGATTCAGATATTCGAATATTCATAAACGGATATTCGGATATTTATAAACGGATATTCGGATATCTATAAACGGATATTCGGAATAATTATAATCGGATATGGATATATCCGAATTCGGATAATATCCGGCGGATACGAATTCGGATATTATAAAAAAATATCCATCGGATACGGATACGAATACGAATACAGTAAAAGTTAAACGAATACGGATACGGATATTGCATATCCAATCCGTTTAATATCCGTTTATAGTCCTATGAGTACAACTGGTAACATGGGCTAATTCCATGGCTCAATCCAATCCATGTGGCTTTGTACATGTTTTGAGTTGGATTTTAAAATTTTAAAAATGGGCTCGACGTGGGTTGGTTTAGACGAGGTTTTTTCTAAGTGTACAAGTTCAAAATGATTCAGCTAGGCCCTCAAATTTAACTAAAATATAATAAATTAAAAAAAATATAACTTTGAATTAACGCTAAAAAATTATATTATTTTAAGTTTTTTTATTCTTTTAAATTATTAATAATTTTAAAATCGAAATAACCTTATTTACTCCACTTGACTTGCAATAACCTTATTTTCTTCAATTTACGTCACAATATAGCATTAAAGAGATGTTGGAACCCCATAGTGTGGCTCCTCAGGCACTCAAGCTAGAATGATCTCATGAGAATAATGTAAAAATAATTTCAATATTCTTATGACCGCTTTAAGAATAATGAGTACTTCACTAATTGAATTAATTTGTAAATCTAAAAAATCTATGTAAAATTGTTAAAATGCTATATATGAATAGATACAAGTGCTTGAAAGCGTTCGATTAAATATTCATATTTTGTCAGAAATTTGTTGCTAGACAGACATGTTTGTTAATACTGATATTATATAAACAATATATCTTTTCCTACAATATATTTTTCATATGATCATCATGTTGGTTTTTTTCACACAAACATGTTTCGTACTATATTGGTTACCACGCAAATAACTCAATTTAAACCGTTGAGCCCTTTTTTATGTGCTTTACAGTACAACTTTTATTGATTGTCCCGACGTACGCCAACTAGGTAAATTGCACAACGCCCTCCTGTGATATTTAGAATTGGCTGATAACCCTCTGTAAAATAAAAATTGACAAAAAACTCCCTATATTTTCTAAAATCATGCAATGAGCACCCTTGGGGAGGAAGGTGTTATTCACACGTGGATGTGCGCGATTTGGCATGTATTTTTATGTGTAAAAAGACGATCATGCCCATCACTTATCAGTTGTTAGATTTTTTTAAAAAAAATCAACGGTCCAAATTAAATCATATAATATCTTTAAAAAAAATAAAAGAAATAACTAATATATTATTATTATTATTATTATTATTATTATTATTATTATTATTATTATTATTATTATAGATATATGTATAATATATAATCTAATATATAATACATATATAAAATAAATGTAAATCCTACCCCACCCTATCCCAACCCACCGACTACCATGGTAGTCTGTTTTTCATGGCTGCCGGCAGCTGGCAGCTGATGGCCATGGTAGCCATGGCTTCCAGCATTCCAACAACCAACCTTGGCAGCTCGCCAATCGGATGTCGGCGGCCACAAAAAAAAAAAAAAAAAATGATGGCGACCGACGGTCGTCATCAGCCACGGCGGCTAGTGGCCAGATCTGGCCAGACCTGGCCATTGTGCACGGCAGCCATGGCTGCCCGTCGGGTTAGGAGAAAAGGCAGTCATGGCTGTCCGTCGGCTTTGGGGAAGATGGGTGGGGGGTCGGGCCAGTTGGGGTAAGGGGGTGATGATAATATATATAAATATATATGTTATATATACTATATTATATATACTATATTATATATAACATATATTATATATAGTTTTATACAATATATATGTTATATATAATTTTATATATATGATTATATATACATGTTATGATAAATTTATATATATGTGATAAGGGTTCGAATCGAGACACAGGTACTCCGATTCCGATCTATATTGGGTTTAACCCCAAAGGTGGATATCTCCCGTTGATGATGTTTGAGAATCCTGTAATCAAGGCAAACGTTAGGCTAGCCGAGTGGCCATCGGCTTAAGCCCTCCGACGCTCAAGTCAGTCTTAGAAATATTGAGCAACGGAGTAAGGTAGTTTCAGAGTGTATGAGTGCATACCTTGTGAGGCAAGATAGAGGAGTTTTTATATTCTTCCCCTTGTAGGAAATGACAGGTAAGCCCTTGGCCTACCCTTGTGGTCTTCAGCCTCCTCCAAGGGGCAATTAGTCTATTCCCCCATTTGAATTTTGCCAGCTACATGTCCTTTCATGCTACAGGACGGGACGGTATACGGTGTGGCGCCTGCCGTGTCAGACAGTGAGGGGATGGCATACGCCATTAATGTGGTGGCGTGGTGCCAGTCAACGCATTTAATGCGGTGGCAGAGTACTGTGCAGAATTCGACCTCTTATCGGCTTGATGGAGGTCGGATATGGTCGATATTATCCGAGGGCTCTGAGGCGCCCGCCTAGGCCTGGGGGAGACTGGTCGAACAGAGTTGACGTGTCCCATGGGCCCTGGGCCGTTGTCTGAACGTTGGGCCTTTTGGGGCCACTACCTGGTTGAACAGGGTCGACGTGGTTCATGGGCCCTGGGTCGTTGTTTGAACGTTGGACCTTTTGGGGCCACTGCCTGGTCGAACAGGGTCAATGTGGCTCATGGGCCCTGGCCGTTGCCTGAACGTTGGGCCTTTTGGGCCACCCTATATCATTGGGCCTTTTGGGGCCACTGCCTGGTCGAACAGGGTCGACGTGGCTTATGGGCCCTGGGCCGTTGTCTGAACGTTGGGCCTTTTGGGCCACCCTATATCATGAGTCCCCCCACTTCGCAAGGCTGATCGAGGGTATCGACGAGCGGCATTGGGAAGTAGCGAATATTAATGTGTCTCGACCAGGGATTTTGGAAATCAACCAGGGTTTTGCGTGTTTACTGAGCGGTTACATCATGGCGCGCGTGGGGCGGTCACATCGTGGCGCGCGTGGGGCGGCGTTACAGTTTCCCCCATTAATGTGGACGCCCGGGTAACCGCGCCTCTTTCTTTATAAATACTGAATGGCATTCAGCCCGTTTTCACTTTTACCGCTTCAGATATTCCTTGCTGCGAGAATCACTAACCTTTGCGCTTTCTTCAGAGGTTTTCTTGGTTTAGCTTTCCAATCTAGTAAGTACTCTTCCCCCTCTAATTCTTTCCACCTTTCTTTAAAGAAAATGTTTGGGCTATTCAGTTTTGGTGGTACTCCGGGTGGGGGTAGTGAAGCCACCGTGTCTGAGGGCCGTAGGGAGTTTTCTGACTCAAGCAGCTCGAGTTCCGGCGGCTCGAGCAGCGCACGTGGGGGAGAAACTGGGCCCAGCCGGGTACCCTCGTCTCGCGGGCGATTATGTACCCCAAACCACTATAGCGAGATAATCTCTACCATAACCCCCTTGGAACTGGCCCGCGTTCAAGAGCTTTACCACATTCCCCGCGAGTTCCAGTTGCTAGCCCCTGGGCCTCTTGGTCGAATGCACCGTGCCCCTGCTGGTTGCATAACTGTTTTCGAGGATGCACTTAGGTGTGGTATTAGGTTTCCCTTGAGCGAGAGCATGATAGGTCTGCTTAGGGGTCTTCGAGTGTGCATCACGCAACTGCTGCCCAACTGCTTCTCAACATTGTGTAGTTTTATAGTTCTAATGTGCCTCTACAACCAACCCCCGACCTTTGAAAATTTTTCAAACCTATTTTATCTTTGCGTGTCGCGTAAATCCGGCAGCACCGAGGAAACGGGCTTTTATTATCTGAGCGCTCGGCCTCGTCGGAGGTTTTTCGTGGCGCCTTCCTCATCCTATGGTCAGGCGTGGAAGAAATGCTACTTCTTTGTGCGGGTAAAGGGCGGGTTCGATATTCCTCGAGAGTGGGCGAGGGGTCCGGTCGAGATACCAGGGAATCATGCTCCAACATGGTCGAGCACATTCGTGAGGGACCTGGTCGAGTTTGGTCCCATCAAAGCCACTGTTTTCCTCAAGGAGAGGCAATTGGTGTTGGCTGGGTTGTCGCCAGCCCCATTAAATTTTCCCGCTGATTATGAGATAGGTAGACTAACTGCGTGCATCATACCCTGTTGTTTGCTTGCGCACATTCCTGTAGTTGACATTTTCTGTTGCTTGTTCTTTGCAGACCGCGATGAAATCATGAACAAGTCTAGGGCTAATGTGCTGGCTCGCGCTGAAAAGAATCAGCAGCATCGACAAGGTGGCGCGATTCGAGAAGAGTCATCGGGGGCCGACGAGCCACGTCGATTAATTGCTGCCCCAGCACCATCCAGAACACCTTCGCCTGCTCGATAAGAAGAGGTCGAGAGAACTACGGGTCGGGGAAAGAGACCCATTGGCGAGCCGGCTACTCCCCCCCAAAGAATGCAGCTGCCGGGAGGGGGAAAGGGAAGTCAAAGGGCACGGGGCCGAACGTGCCGACGGGAAAAGACCTCTTCGCTGATCGAAGCCCCGAGGCCCTCTTTAATTTGCGAAAGTTCCCGTCTCCTCTATTTGGGTCGGATCCCGGTGTAGCTGTGGTCGACTCATCGAGCATGGTAGCATCAGGGCCGGCTGGGTTGGACCCCTTAAAAGTGTTGATGGCTGGGCAGTTCCTGGCTGACCAGAATAAATTCCTGGGCTTAACCCAGCCTAGGCTGCTGTGTAAGTTCGCCTATCATGCGAACATGGTAAGATCTAGAAACCTGGATGTCTACCCGTTTAATTTTTCTTTTCCTTCGTTTAGCTGCCCTCTGATATAGTTTCGTGTTTCAGGTCGAGCAGCTGGGCTATCACATGTTTCGCCGCTCCGAGGTAGCGCTGGCCGATCGGGAGCAATTGGAGGGGGGTGAGGACGCTAAGACCTTGAAGGCTCTGCTCGAGTCCTCCCAGATGCGGGTCGAGGATCTTGAGAGAGCAAACGCCCAGTATGCCAAAGATATGGAGGTGAAAGACCGTCAGGTTGTGCTGGCGGTAATGGAGCAGACCCAGATGGAAGCAAAGTTGAAAAAACTGGAGCTGGATATTCAAGTCGCCTACGAGTCTGGTCGTGCGGCAGGCCGAAGTGAGCACTTGGTCGAAGCCAGGGAGGAGTTTGCTCAGGTGCTGCCCGTGGTGCGGAAGGAGGCCGTCCAACAATTTATGGTGAGCCCCGCCTTCCAAGATGCAAGTGTTGTGCTTGCTTTGGATGATGCACGAAATGCGTTTAAGAAGGCCATCGCCCAATTGCAACACCTGGGTTACAGCATTAGCGATGAGGATCGCGCGAAGATGGGCCTTCGCTTCAATAAGCAACTGTGCCCGCTGGTCGAGGAAGACGTCGACGAGGCAGATAATGTTGAGGTCGAAGCTGCCGACGTGGTCGACATGAGCCTCGAAGAGAGGCAGAAGGCAGAACTCGACAAGAAGCTGAATGCGGTGGGTCGAGAGTTCGAGTTTGCCGGTGACCTTGCCTATGAAGTTTCTGAGAATAGGGCAAATGCCGCCGCATTCTTCCCGGCTGCTCCACGGCTGTTTATGCTCTCCGCTGCCAGTCCCTCCTACCCGGTTACCGCGGCCGTTCCCGTTGCAGTGGCGCCACCGGAACCTCTATCTGCTTCGGCTGCAGCGCTTGCTGCCGAAGGGTCTGACAGTTCTAGCTAGGCTCTTGCCTTGTATTTTTGACTTTTTATTCTTGATATATATGTCTCACTGAGGCTTTATGAAATGAAATTTCTTTGCCCTTTTACTGTTGTGGTTCGTTGTACATTGTCGTTTGTCTACTGCTTTGTCAAGTAGAATTAAGTGCGTTTAGTATTTGTGCTTGTACCCTTCATCGAATGGATGGTTATTTGCTCTTTGTTGGTTTAAACATTTGTATGGCCAACTTGTATAAGTCGATAGGATGCAATCAGTGCTTGCTGCGGAACACTTCTTGCTATTGTAATATAAAATGGTTTCGCTACCTTTTTGTAGTTAGCGTGCGTTTGCGATCGGGGCTCGACTTCCAGCCTTAAGGGTCTTTTCACCATGTAAAGCATTGGTCTCCTAAATTTGGCGGAACGGCCGAGCCGATGAATATGCATCGAAGGTGTCGACTTTGTTGTATTGAAAACTTTTGGCGACTGCAGGGTCGCTTAGGGTGGTCTCGGCCGGTGGCCTCGACTTAGATGTCAAATCCTTTCGTTGACTTCGGGGTCAACTAAGGTGGTCTCAGCCGGTGGCCTCGACTTAGATGTCAAATCCTTTCGTCGACTTCTGGGTCGACTAAGGTGTTCTCGGCATGTGGCCTCGACTTAGATATCAAATCCTTTCATCGACTTTTGGGTCGACTAAGGTGGTCTCGGCCGGTGGCCTCGACTTAGATGTCAAATCCTTTCGTCGACTTCTGGGTCGACTAATGTGGTCTCGGCCGGTGGCCTCGACTTAGATATCAAATCCTTTCACCTTTTCAATCATGATGTGCCTTGTTTTTTATAATCAATACAACAGATGTCAATTAAACAGTTTACACAAAGAATTTTTTCAAGTTTACCGCATTCCATGGTCGAGGTAGCTCGCGACCTGTAGTGTCCGCTAATCGGTAGGCGTTGTTCTTGCACACTTTGATGACTGCATAGGGTCCCTCCCACTTGGGGTCAAGCTTCCCGACTGGCTTTGAAACCTCCAGTTTCTTCAGGACTAGATCGCCCACTTTAAAATTCCTCGGACGGTGGCGATCTGCCATTTTTGAGCGGTACCTTTGCATCTTGTTGTAGGCTACTTGGCCCTTTTCGTCTACGGTAATTAAATCCAGCGTCCTCTCCGATGTATTCGCTATTGGATTGTAATGAATCACTCTAGCTGTGTGCTGAATCAATTCGGATGGGATCACTGCTTCAGAGCCATAGACTAGACTGTAGGGGTTGTGGCCTGTGGCCGTTCGGGGGGTCGTTCGATAAGCCCAAAGAACGCTTGGGAGATCGTCTGCCCAACTGGCTCCTGTCCCTGCCATCCGGCTCTTAATGTGGTCTAGGACTATTCTGTTAGTGACCTCGGTTTGGCCATTGGCTTGCGGATTCCCTACTGAAGTGAAGTGCTGCGTGATGCCTAAAGTTTCGCACCATCTTCTAGTATTTTTGCTCTGGAATTGAGTGCCGTTATCAGAAATAAGGATCTTAGGTAGCCCAAATCAACACACGATGTTCTTCCATATAAAACTCTTGATAGCCGTGTCGGTGATCTTAGGGACTGCTTCAGCTTCCACCCATTTCGTAAAATATTCGACAGCCACTATGATAAACTTCCGCTGGCCAGAGGTTTTAGGGAGCGACCCTAATATATCGATGCCCCACTGGTCGAACGGCCATGTGATACTAACATTGGTCATTGGTGCGGCTGGTTGATGCTGAATGTTCGCATGTACCTGGCAGGATGGGCATTTCTTAGCGAAATCCACGGAGTCGTTGAGCAGAGTGGGCCAGAAATATCCATAACGGGTTATCTTGTGAGCCAGAGACCTTCCACCCGAGTGGTTGCCACAAATACCCGCATGCACCTCCTGCAATACTTCGTACGCCTGGTCGGGATCTAAGCACCTGAGTGGCGGCCCGGCAATCGACCTCCTGTACAGCTGCCCTTGCTCATCTAGTGCATATTTAGGCGCTAAGCCCTTCAACTTTTGCCAAGTACTGCGCCATCTTGTGCTCTTTTGCCTCAAAGTTCCCTTCAAATTGCTCAGCCACGAGCTGAGAGTCCGTGAAAGCCGCTAGCCTATCGACCCCACGATCGGCAGCCATGCGCATTCCTGCAATGAGGGCTTCATACTCAGCTTCATTATTCGTAACAGGGAAATCGAGTTTCACCGTGAAGTCATAACCCTCTACTAACGGGGATCAAAGAGAAACTCCTATCCCTCCCCCCGACGACGTCGCAGACCCATCGACGTGCAGAGTCCACAAGGGTGTGCTCTCGACGCCTGGACACGGTAGGTCGATCCTTTCGAGGATGAAATCTGCCAAGACCTGTGCCTTGATAGTTGCTCGCGGTTGAAATTGGATGTCGAATTCTCCGAGCTCGGTGGCCCATTTAGTGAGTCGACCTGAAGTGTCCGGCTTCGACAATACCTGTTACAGCGGTTGATTCGTTAACACCGAGATTGTGTGTGATTGGAAGTAAGGTCGCAGCTTCCTTACTAATGAGACGAGGGCTAGAGCGCATTTTTCAATCTCCAAATAGTTATATTCTGGCCCCTGGAGAGCCTTGCTACAATAGTAAACGGGGCAAGGGTTTCCATTTCTTATTGTAGTCAACACCGAACTAACGAAAGCTGAAGAGACAGCCAGATATATCTGTAAGACTTCCCCGAGCTCAGGTTTGGTGGGCAGAGGTGGTGAAGAGAGACATTGCTTGAGGTCGAGGAGGGCTTTATTGCACTGTTCATCCCATATGAATCCCAACTTCTTTGTGTTTCTTAGTATTTTGAAGAAAGGTAAGCTCTTATCTGCCAGCCTGGTCACGAATCTGCCCAAAGCAATCACTTTGCCAATGAGGCATTGAACTTCCCGCATTGTGCGCGGCGGGGCTATGTCGAGAACTGCTTGAATTTTCTGAGGGTTGGCCTCGATACCTCTCTGGCTGACCATGAAACCGAGGAATTTACCACCCCACACGCCGAACGTGCATTTTGCTGGGGTTTAGTTTCATACCAAAGGCTCTTAGAATAGAGAATATGTGATTCAAGTCATCCAAGTAATTTTCTGCTCTGCCTGTTTTTACAATCATGTCGTCCACATAAACCTCAATTGAGTTCCCGATCTCATTTTTAAACATGAAGTTAACAAGCCTTTGATAAGTTGCCCCGGCATTTTTAAGTCCAAACGGCATGACCAAAAAGCAATATACCCCATTGGGAACAACAAAAGAGGTTTTTTCCCTATCCTCAGGTACCATAAATATTTGATAATATCCTTGAAATGCATCCATCATGCTAAGTAATTCACATCCTGCAGTGGAGTCGACAAGTAAATCAATACGAGGCAAGGGGTAAGGATCTTTAGGGCAAGCTTTATTCAAGTCTGTGAAATCATTACACATCCTCCACTTTCCCTCACTCTTGGGGACTAAGACAACATTACATAGCCAAGAAGGATACTGAATTTCAACAACATAGGCAGCTTCTAAGAGTTTGCTTACATCTTCTTGGATAATTTGTGTCCGCTCGGCATTAAAAACTCTCTTTTTCTGGTGGACTGGCTTATGGGCAGGGTCCACATTGAGCCTGTGGACAATGATGTCCGGGTCGATGCCCTGCAGGTCGGCCGCTTTCCAAGCGAAGACATCAAGGTTCTTCCGGAGGAAGTCGACCATGAGGCACTCTAGTCGATCTCCCAAATCAGCCCCGATCTTGGTTGTCTTGTCAGGATTCCCGGGCTCTAGCTCGATTGTCTTGAAGTCTCCCGTCGGCTCGACCCTGATATCTTCGATGTTTCTCTTCTTCGATGAAGTTCCCTCATTGGGTTTCGCTACAGAGGCGTCCCCCGAGGGCTTCAACTGTGGCCTCCTTCTCTGTTCACCGGAGTCCACGGAGATTGTGTAACAGCGCCAAGCGTCCTTAATATTGCATAAAATCTGACCAACTCCTCCAGGGGTCAGGAACTTTATCTTCATGTGGTATGTGGACGCGATGGCTCTGAAGTCATTTAAGGCTGGTCTTCCCAAAATAACATTGTAAGCGAACAGGGCGTCGACCACTAAATAGCTAATTATCAAGGTTCGGCTGCGATGGCCCTGCCCGAAAGTCGTGGAGAGGGAGATGGACCTTAGCGGCATTATCTCCGATTCCCCGAATCCAACTAAGGGCGTTCTGACTGGATCAAAGTTCAGCTTGCCCAAGTCCATCCTTTTTAGTGTCGACGAGAATATGATATTGGCTGAGCTACCGTTGTCGACCAGGACCTTTCTAACTTCGAAGTTGGCGATCTCGAGAGCAACCACCATAGGGCAGTCGATCTTCCGGTCCATGCCTTGGTTTTCGAGGTGGCTGAGGTCTGCGTCTGAAAAGGATATTGGCTCTGCGTTGTTTGTAAGCTGAAAAACTGTCTCGACCTTAGATGGCTTGGTCGAGTCGAGCTGCCGTTGGGTTTGCTTCCTTGCATTTCGGGAGTCTCCTCCCGTGGGCCCCCCAGCGGTCATGTCGATGACCCTTCTGATGGGTGGGTGGGCTTCATGGGCAAGTTTTTTCCCTTTGTCATCTCTTCGCGGGCTGGCTGACCTTTCTCTACGGGGAGTCCGGTCGACCGCGCCCTCCTCTCGTCGATTCCTATCCTCGATAAATTTCTTTAGGTGCCCCTGTCTGATTAACCTCTCAATTTCGTCCTTCAAGTTGAAGCAGTCTTCGGTGTCATGCCCCTTTTGTTTGTGGAAGTGGCAGAATTTCCAGGACTTCCTCATGGTCTCCGTTTCTATAATTTTGCGGGGCTTTTTCAGTAGGTTGTCATGTTGAATGACAAAGAGCACTTCTTTCCTCGCCATGGAGAGTGGGGTATAGTCGTGGAAGCGTCTAATCGGGGACCGACGTCCTTCCCTGTTCTGCTTGTCGTCTTTCTCTTTGCCCTTCTTCCTATCAGTTTCAATGCTGCCGTATTTCATCTTATTCATCTCTTCTTGGGTCATGTACCTTTTAGCGAGATAGAAGAGTTCTTCCATCGTGCGGGGCTGAGCGCGCACCAAAGCATTAGCGCACTATTTCTGCCTCAATCCCAAAAATAGCACATCAATCAAGAACTCAATCCTCGGACTGTCAATTTTCAACACCTCTGTGTTGAATCTGGTGAAAAAAATCTCTCAAAGACTCCCCCTCGGCTTGCTTCACCGTGTGCAAGTGGGTATGTGGCAGCTTCGCCTTCATTCTGCTGGCAAACTGGTGCAGAAATTTGTCACAAAGCTGGTCATACGAAAAGATGGACGCCGGCTCTAACTTCACAAACCAATCCAAGGCCACCCCCTGGAGTGTGGTTACCAGCATTTTTGCATGAATATATTCGTTGTGTCCATGTAGCTGCATCATGTGTTCAAACTGCAGCAAATGTTCACTCGGGTCCGTGGACCCGTCGTACCGCGGGAGACCAGTGGGGATCTTGGCGTCCACCGCGATGCGTTCATTAATGATTTCTTGTGTGAAGGGTGAGTCCCGTTCCCTTCTAAATCTCGAGGGCACCTCCGGCTGAAGGAGCATGTCTGCGTTCTCCCTCGATAGCTCCTCCAGGCGTTTATTTAGTTGCTGCACCTGGTGGGATACCTCCTCCCACTCTTGTTGATCCTGCTTTCTTCTACCTCGGGAACGTTCGGTCCTATCGCGCTGCGAGGCTCGAAGGGGCCGAACGTCATGGTCCACGGAGTCTGCTACCTCTTCCCTCGGCAGGGGGGTGGGGTGCCTCCCGGTGAAAACGACTTTGGCTTGGTTCTCTCCTAGCTGGGTGCCTGGGGGACATCGGATGCCGTGAGTATTCTACAGGCGGTGCTTGCTCATGCCCCGCTAGTGGTGGCGTGGCGCTGGCCACCGGTTCCGGGGGCGCGGCTTGCCGGTTCAAGGCGGCGAAAAGCTGGGCTGATATCTGTGCGGAGATCTGCTCACTGATGAGCTGCATCAACTGGGGCTTAGTGAGGGTGACTACGGGCTCAGGCTGTACATTGGGACCCGGAGTAGTCCTTTCTTCGTTCTGGCGGGGCGGGGGGGAGCTGGATCTTCTGTTCTCTTCTATCCCGGAAGGGGCTCGCCTAGTGTTCACCATTCTCGATAGAGGATTCCGTGTTTCCCACAGACGGCGCCAAATGATGAGGGTTCGAATCGAGACACAGGTACTCCGATTCCGATCTATATTGGGTTTAACCCCAAAGGTGGATATCTCCCGTTGATGATGTTTGAGAATCCTGCAATCAAGGCAAACGTTAGGCTAGCCAAGTGGCCCTCGGCTTAGGCCCTCCGACGCTCAAGTCAGTCTCAGAAATATGAGCAACAGAGTAAGGTAGTTTCAGAGTGTATGAGTGCATACCTTGTGAGGCAAGATAGAGGAGTTTTTATATTCTTCCCCTTGTAGGAAATGACAGGTAAGCCCTTGGCCTACCCTTGGGGTCTTCAGCCTCCTCCAAGGGGCAATTAGTCTATTCCCCCATTTGAATTTTGCCAGCTAGATGTCCTTTCATGCTACAGGACGGGACGGTATACGGTGTGGCGCCTGCCGTGTCAGATAGTGAGGGGATGGCATGCGCCATTAATGCGGTGGCGTGGTGCCAGTCAACGCATTTAATGCGGTGGCAGAGTACTGTGTAGAATTCAACCTCCTATCGGCCTGATGGAGGTTGGATATGGTCGATATTATCCGAGGGCTCTGAGGCGCCCGCCTGGGCCTGGGGGAGATTGGTCGAACAGAGTCGATGTGTCCTATGGGCCCTGGGCCGTTGTCTGAACGTTGGGCCTTTTGGGGCTACTGCCTGGTCGAACAGGGTCGACGTGGCTCATGGGCCTTAGGCTGTTGTCTGAACGTTGGACCTTTTGGGGCCACTGCCTGGTCGAACAGGGTCGACGTGGCTCATGGGCCCTGGGCCGTTGTCTAAACGTTAGGCCTTTTGGGCCACCCTATATCATTGGGCCTTTTGGGGCCACTGCCTGATCGAACAGGGTCGACGTGGCTCATGGGCCCTGGGCCGTTGTCTGAACGTTGGGCCTTTTGGGCCACCCTATATCAATATGTATATTATATGTATATAAGTATAAATAAAAATTATATTTTATATTTTTACAAATAATAAATATTACTTAATTTGAAATGAACAAAAAAATTATATATATATATTATATGTATAAATAAAAAACATATATGTTTATATTTACAGATGTACATATATAATTTATACGTAACTATAAATAAAATATATATTATTTAATTTTTACAAATATTATGTATTATTTAATTTTAAAAGAATTAAAGAAAATTTATATATGGATATATGTGACATGTATAAATAAATAATATATAATATCTTTATAGATAAATTTATACATTTACATATATTATATAAGTGTAAACACTATATTATATACTTTTTCAAAATTATTATGCATACACTTATATATGTATACATATTATATGTAAGTATAAATAGAAACATATACCTTTTTAAAATTAATTTGAAATGTATAAAAAAATAATTTTATTTAAGGGTAATTTTATCTTTTTACTATTCAATAAACATCAAACAACAATAAGAAGGTTGTTGGGTCAAGTGTGCAAAGTTCAATTAAACATAGAGGATATAGGAACAAATTTCTATTTCATTGGAGGTTATTAGCCAATTCTAGATATCATAGGGGCCGCTGTGCAATTTATGCTAACTAGCTTAGATTAGTCCATTAACATGGCCTATTAGTCACTCAAGCGAGCCCATAATTCAATCCATGCAGGAGAAACTGATTTCGAAATTGAGACGATTTATATCCACTTCAGCCCAATCAACATCCCAACTCCATGTCCTCATTAAAGACCAAATTAATTGTCACTTCTTCCTAATTTCTAGGTGTAAAAATGCAACATTCTTGCGCTTAACATACAAGATTTTATAATTTTTCCACTTGACAACCCAACTCTACTGTTTAGCATTTCTTGGCCATGTGATGTTTTTGGGGGGGGGAAAAAAAAAAACAACACAAATATGTCCATTATTACTTGGATGGAAAAGAATAAACACACACTAACCTGCGCCCTTATCCCTAATTTTTAATACCAAAAATTACTGATTACATATTGCTAAGAATAATATATATATATATATATATTTCAATTTAAGGAGCAAATTAAATTTATTAAACATTACTAGTTTCAAAGTTGCATATGAAAATCATGTAACCAATGATCTCCTCCATTCTATTGTAGAAAATTCGCTACAAAAAAATTAGGGTATCAACTATGATTAATTTATAGTTGATGCAAAAAATTTGTAAATTTCGCTATGAAATTGTTTTAACCAAGTTTGAAGCAAATGCTCTTGTAGCTAATCGAATTACGACCAATCTGTAGCTAACAATTATTCTTTTTTGATATATATTAATTTATCTACATATAATGCATACTATTCTGTTACTCTTCTAACGTGTAAGACTACGAATTGATAATTAATAACTAAAAATTAAACTCGCACCAAATTTTTCGTGACAAATACTTAAATTTTTGATAATGGTTCAAGTTCAAAAAGAGAAATAGCCTCTGATGATGGAAAAAACAGTTGTCCTAAAGTCAAAGCCTTTGCTTCTTATCTTTTGATATCTGCATATGTAATAAAGTTAAAAATAAGAAGCTAACTGCTACTTTACTAATATCTTATCTCTAATTCAATTCAAAGAATCCCTTCTTTTATTATATATGAGCCCAAAGTGTTCCCCTTTAATTCGTCATTAAGCATTAATATCTCTTGCTCAAAATGAAATACCACAACACTACTTTCAACATGACTGCTGTGTTCTTGCTAGTGCTTCTCCTGAACACGAATGGTCTTCTCTTTACCTCAATCGCTTGATAAATTATTCTGCACTCTATAATCTTCTACATATCATGACTTCATTTAATTAGTTTTCTTCAAAATTTTGAATTCTTTTTGATGAATGCAGCATGAATTTTGTTTTATCTTGTCTTAATTTTGTGGACTATTGTAATTTTTTTTTTCCTCCCTTTCTTTGGGGCCGATGGGTACGGGTTGATGGTGAGAATTCGTCCTCTTTTGTTCTTGAACATTTTCTTCATGTACTTTAATTTTCTTATGAAAATATTATTACACGCTGTATTTGGTTCAATAATTTTGATTAGGAAAGAAAATTACTCAGACAAAGAATTTTTTTTATATAAATTATAAAATCTCAAATTCTTTTGATTATCAAGAAAATTAATGAGAAAAATAGATAATAAAATATTGGAATGTATATATAGACAGTCAAATGATCTTAATCCGTATTTGGCCAATCACAAATCAAAATTGTGAAGAAAATTTTTAAATTGGATTTCAAACTGGTGGGTGTTCTTTTAATTCCTCATGTTTCCTTTAGTTTTATTTTTAATTATGAAAAAGAAAAAATGTTATCATCTATCATATGATATATATACTCCCCACTAGGGCTATCAATGAGTCGGGTTTGGATCAGATCTGTCATATCCGAATCCGAATTCGATTAACAAAATTTATATCCGAATCCAACCGAAATTCGATAGGATATTTGTTAATTAGTACCATATCCGAATCCGATGGATATCCGAAATCTGGTTAAAAAATCCGATCCGATTTTATTTTTTTTCTTTCTTGTTTTTTCCTTTTAAATTTTATAAAAATATTGTATTTATAAAGTAAATATATGTCATATTTGAATTTTTAACAACTTTTTATTATATATTAGTCAAAAAGTTAAATATTTGAATATTAAAGTCATTTTTCACATTATATTAATGTATAGATAAATTATTATATGTTATTATATTTGATATTTTATCAATATCCCTCTTATTTTTTAGGTTAAAAAACTTAATATTAATAGTATAATATAGATATTAGGTCAATATAATATATAGATTTTATTTTAAAATATTATTAATATTATATATAAGAGTATTAATTTAATAAAAAATATTAAAGTTCGGATTCGGATCTTTAACGGATCGGATTGCTTAATTTCATATCCGATCCATTTATTTTGAATTTTGAATATTTATAATCGGATCTAATCCATCGAATATTTTTATAGGATAAAAATCCTAAAATTCGGATCAAATTCGAACTAAAATCCGATCCATTGACAGCCCTACTCCCCCCATTATCTCTTTTTTAACATTTTCAACCAAATGACTACTGTTACATATTTTCCGTCATCAACAGGCAATATTATTGGAATATGTGCAGAAACAGCTGGTTCAACTGTGAGTGGAGTGAAAGTGGAGGTAAAAAAAGTGTGCGAGTATAAGAGCAAGAAGTTCTGGGGCATATGCCTCAGTGATATTAGCTGTGCTGATGTTTGCAAGCGCGAAGGCTTTGAAGGTGGTGACTGTCAGGGACTGCGCCGTCGCTGCTATTGCTATAACCATTGCTAGTCAGTCAATCATAAATCTCTCTCTCTCTTTCTCTCTCTCTCTCTCTATATATATATATATCTCAAATGCAGTATGGTGATGATCACTACAGTTAGAGAATCTGTAATATTGGCTTTGGACAATGTTGTCTTAATTTGTTGATGATGGAAAGTTTGTTGTCTAGTTTATATATCAATTTTACATTTATATTTTGAAAATTTTTAGATTCATTTAAAATTAAATAAAATATTAATTTATTGATGGACGGATCAAATATTACCATGCATGGAATTGATATTGATGTTTAAATTAATCAAATCATATCTTGTAAAACAAGAAATAAATATTAATTTTTTTAGGAATTTAAATCACATCTTATAATTAAAAAAATGAATGGTCATCAAATTATGTTGCTTCATCAAATAATCATAGCAATGATTTGTACCCTTTAAATAGAAACAACACAATTCTATATTCAAGCGAGAGAGTTGGAAAAGATTTCCCAATTCTCTCAATCAAGTTGAAAAGATTCACAGTATTCAAAGTGTATGTAAAGTACATCAAAATGTTCAAAACATGTCTTCAAAGCATTCGAGGCATATCAACCAGGCATGGTGGCGGAGCCTATCATGATCATACTAAAGGACAAATCAACGTTACTAAAGGACAAATCAGTTTTAGAGAAAATTAAGGTGTCAAATTCCATCTCGAAAGTTCCACGTTCAAAATCACTATTTCGGAAGAGAAAAATCAAATGATGAAAATAAAAATTGTGCTTGTGCCCTGTTAAAATTTAATAATTTTTCAGTTTTTACTATTTTTCTTTATCTTATTATTTGTACATACACGAATCTTGTTTGTTACCACTATGAAAAACATTTTTTGTTAATCTAGAAATTAAGAAAAGGGTTATATATTTTAAGCAAAATGGGCATGTCTTCTAAAGTAATTTATTGTGCAAAATAATATTTTCCAGCAATTTAAGATTAGAAACGCATCAGTTTTTCATCCTTAATTTTCATACTTCAATAGTTCAATTCAAGTTTTGAAATGGTTAAATAATTAGTACATTCAATTCTAAATAATTTTTTGGTAATTGCGAGATATTGGTAATAAACTGAATGTGGTGTTAAACACGATAATCCTTTTACGAAATCCACAACATCGCACACGGGATTGAAAATTGAAATGCTACGACATATATTTTTTATCACAAGCGCACATAAAATCCATCAACCCAAACAGAGCCAATTCATCGGAATATCATTCTTTTTAAAATTTTTACTAATAACATAATAGTTTAATACTATTGAAATTCCCACTTTCAAGTTAGATATATGGCAAATTTAATAAATAATGTCCTAACCACAACCGGATCATTATGTATTTATATCATATATCACTACAAAAAAATATACTTTTTACTATGATTAATTATGCGTAGTATATAGTTATTAAGTGTAGTAAAAAGTTATTAACTACACTTGTACCACACTTTTCTAGCCGTAGGCATTGCGAGCGAGGTAAAAGCTTTGCTACACTTTTTTAATTAATGCAATTGACTTTTGCTACGAAATTATCTTCAATTATTGCAAATTTAATGTGTGGTAAAAGCTATCAAATACACCACTATCTTTTACTACAATAAAAAAAGTGTAGTATATAGTAGTTAATTGCCACACTTTGAAAATTGTAGTAAATACTTAAATTATTTTTCACCACAAATAAATGTAGTAAAAACCAATTAATTTGGGGAGCTTACTTTTTTTATTTATATACGCACAGATGGTAAGAGCTTATCAGGATTCAAACTCTTAACCTTATTCTTGTGTGTGTGAACGTAATGCCACTACGCCAATGATCACTTTATTATTAATTAGCTAAATTAATATATTTGATTACTTAATCAACTTTTTTTAATAATAAAAGTTATTGGAGACAAATATTTATTTTTCCTTAAAATTTAGATTTTCTTACTGTTTTGGGGAACTTTGCTACTTAGGAAAATTAAGTATTTGATTAATTAATCAAATATTTTTTAATAATAAAAATTAGAGGAAATTTTTTATTTTACCTCTACTTTTATTAATTAAAACAATGAGTAGTTAGGAATTTTTTAGGGGTTTTATTTGTTAATTTATAATTTAATTAATTAATTAATATTTTAATAATAAAATTTGGAAGCAATTTTTTAATTTACCTTAAATATTATTTATTAAGCATTTCTTCCAACGTATTTTTCTTGTTTTCTAGTGATTTTTTTTTAATTTAAGATCTTAATCTTTGCCTTCAAATTTTCACAAGTGTCATTGTTTTTACTTCACTAATGAAAAAGTGTGGTTAATTCATTAACTTTTTGCTACAGTTTATGTAAAATTGTAGTAAATGTACAATATTATTCACCTCATATAAAAATTGTAGTAAATAAGTATATTTTTTGCTACGATAAGATGAAGTGTAGCAGTTAATATAATTTTTACCACACATTTGGAATGTTATACTACAATAGTAAAATCATAGCAAATAATCCTTTTTCACTACATTATTTTTAGTGAAGTAAAAAATATTGTAGCAAAAAGCATATTTTTTTGTAGTGTATATATATATACACACACACGTGTATCTATATATATATATATATATATATGCAAATATATGTATATCAAGTAGCTTTTGATCTAATGACATAAGTCTTGTTGATTTTGCCTTAAAATTTGGGCTAAATTGACGAGAACCGAAAGAAAAATGGAGCGAAATAGAGCAAGGGGTCGAAATGAGTACGAGGAGCACACCCCAATGAGCACCAGCAGGACGCTGCGCACCAAGGGCCATAGATGGGCGGAACCGGGCAGGAGAAACGCGCCTTGTGCACCCGGGCGCGGGTGCTACTTGAAATTGGGCAAGCACAAGTAGCGTCCCTGGCGAAAAGGTTTCTGCGCCGGGGCACGTGGCACACTGGAATGTTGCACCTTAGTCAAGTTGTCCACACCAGGGCACACGGCGTGAAGTTTTTCTCGGCAAAACTAGGCACCAAGTAGTCTTTTGCATACCCCGGCGCACGGCGTAGGCCCACGGGCCTTGGGTTTCATTTTCGCGGGTATAAATATGTGTTTTCTTCCGGGACAAACTAACACAAACATAACACGAGGGTTTATATACTGCTCTTGAGTCAGTTTCTCGAGATAAAGTTTAGAACGAAGGTATTAGGTGTTCTCGTGAGATTTTCGGAATTCAAGTTTGTACTTGTTACTTGATTTGAGATCAATAAAATCATTTTCTTTATTGGGTGGATTAGGCACATCGTCGAACCACGTTAAATCTTGTTGTCAGTTTTATTGAATTACTTTATTGTTATTTCATGGTTTCAGAATAAATCCTCTTGGGTTTCAACAAACTGGTATCGGAGCAGGTTGGATCAGATGTCAGGCATGAAGTACGAGCTAGAGAAATTCGATGGGAAGAACGACTTTGGGCTGTGGAAGATGAAGGTTCACGCCCTCTTGTGTCAACAAGGTTTACAGAGAGCGTTAAAGGGCAGAGATTCCTTGCCAGAGACGCCGACAGACGAAAAAAATGATGAGCTCATGATGAAGGCTTACGGTAATCTAGTGTTATCATTGGCTGATAACGTACTGAGAGAGGTCGCCACGAAAAGTACGCCAGCGGGACTATGGCCAAAGCTGAAGAGTCTATATATGAGGAAGTCTCAAACAAATCGGCTGTATTTAAAACAGCAGTTATACACATTAAGGATGAAGAAAGGTACATCTATTACTCAACATATTGATTTTTTCAATAACGTGATACTGGATCTCGCTAGTATAGATGTTAAAATTGAAGACGAAGATCAAGAATTAATTCCCTTGTGTTCTCTGCCAAAATTTTTAGAGCACTTGGTTACTACTTTGCTATATGGGAGAGATAAGATTTCAATGGAGGATGTGAAGGCCTCATTGAATTCCAACGAATTGAGAAAACATGTCATGTGCAGCAATGATGGTGAAAGTGGGGAAGGATTGGTGGCGAAAAAGAGATTGAGAGAGAAAGACGAAGGAGTAGAGGCTGAAGAAGTTCCAAAGCAAGCCTAGAAATGGTGACAAGTGTTTTAGGTGCGTTGGAAAGGGGCATTAGAAATGAAATTGTTCGGAATGAGGAAAGGCGAAGGATGCAAGTGTAACTTCTGATTAGAAACAAGATGATGTCGCAGGAGTGGTTGAAGATGGGTCTGATGGTAGGCTTGTTCTCAACGTTACCGAAACTTTATTGAGCTCTGAATGGATTTTAGATAGTGGTTGTTCCTACCACATGTGCCCACAAGAAGATCGATTTGCCATATATCAGAAATACGATGGTGGTAAAGTGCTTATGGAAAATGATGCTCCTTGCTGGGTTGTAGGAATTGGCTCAGTTTGTATCAAAATGCATGATGGCTTAGTAAGGACCTTAATAGATGTGCATCATGTTCTAGATCTAAAGAAAAATATGATATCGCTGGGTACTCTAGACAGGAATGGTTGTAAGTACAGAGCTCGAGATGGAGTTCTGCAGGTTTCCAAAGGTGCATTGCTTATCATGAAGGGAGACAAACGGAACAACCTTCACATACTATAAGGCAGCACAGTTTTTGGTACTGTAGCAATTTCTTCATCAGTCAATGATACTACGAGACTGTGGCATATGTGGATTCGGCATATGAGTAAGAAAAGGATATTAGAATTGAGCAAACGAGGTTTGCTTTATGGAGAAAAGATGGGAGAGCTGGATTTCTACGTGTAGTGTGTGCTTGGCAAGCAACACATGGTGAAATTTGGCACTACAGTTCACAGGACTAAGGGCATCTTAGATTACATTCACTCAGATCTTTAAGGGCTTTCTCAGGTTCCTTCAAATGGAGGTGCTAGGTATATGCTGACACTCATTGATGACTTCTCACAGAGAGTATATGTGTACATGCTAAAATATAAGGATGAGGTGTTTGTCAACTTCAAGCAATGGAAGACCTTAATTGAGAAGCAGATAGGAAAGGAGATCAAGAGCTTGAGAATTGACAACGGATTGGAGTTTTGCAACAAGGAATTTCAAGAATTCTGCAATAAGGAAGGAATTGTGAGGCATCACACAGTTGTGCATACACTACAGTAGAATGGAGTTGCAGAACAAATGAACATGATTATCTTGGAAAGAGCTAGACGTATGCTCTTTAATGCTGGATTGTCCAAGGATTTTTGGGCAAAAGTGATTAACATTGTATGTTATTTGGTGAATAGGTCACCATAATCTGCTTTGGACTACAAGATACCAACGAAAGTTTGGTCCGGGTCTCCGGCTGATTACTCACATATGAGAGTACTTGGGTGTTCAGCCTATGCTCATGTTCAAGATGGGAAGCTTGAGCCAAGGGCTAGGAAGTGCATATTTCTGGGCTATGCAGATAGAGTAAAAGGCTATCGTTTGTGGTGTAATGATGATAAGGGCTCCAAGATAATTATCAGCAGGGACGTGACATTTGATAAGTCTGCGATGATGAAGAAAGTGGAGTAGCCCAAAAGCAGTCAACAGGGCATTAAGGAGAAGGTGGAGTTTGAACTTGACACTCCACAAGTTTCAAAGGGAAAACAGAAGGTGATAGATGAAGCTGGTGAGAGCGCATTATTACCTAATAAATAATAGGAAAATGAACCACTACAAAATTATCACTTGCTCGCGATAGGGAGAGGAAGCAGATCAAACCACCACAATGGTTTGCTTACCTAGATTTGGTAGCTTATTCTTTGAGTTCAATAGAGGAGTTTGTAGGTGATGATCTAGTCTCATACAAAAAAGCAATTTTCATGCCAGATTCTGATAAATGGGTTACAACTATGAGTGAAGATATGGAGTCTCTACACAAGAATAACATATGGGAGCTGGTTGATGTGCCCAAAGATCAGAAGATTATAGGTTGCAAATGGATCTACAAGAAAAATGATGGGATTCTCGAGGTTAAGGATGCTAGATATAAGGTACGATTGGTTGCTAAGGGTTTTACTCAGAGAGGGAGTTGACTTTCATGAAGTGTTCTTCCCAATTGTAAAACATACTTCCATTCATGTTTTATTTGCCATGGTTGCTCTGTTTGATATGGAGCTGGAGCATATGGATATGGAAACAATGTTTCCGCTTGGTGAGTTGGAGAAACATATCTACATGAGTCAACCAGAATGATTCGTTGTCCTCGGGAAATAAAATCAAACATGTCTTTTGAAGAGGTCATTATATGGCTTGAAGCAGTCTCCCAGGCAGTGGTATAAAAAGTTTGATACTTTTATTATCAAGATAGGATATACTAGAAGCATTTATGATTGCTGTGTATATCATAAAAAATGTAGTAATAGCCTTATGGTATATTTGCTGTTGTACGTTGATGATATGTTGATTGCCTCTAGAAACATATTTGAGATCAACCAATTAAAAGTTCAGTTAAGTGAAGGATTTGGGCAATGCAAACAAGATTTTGGGCGTGGAGATCATCCGGAACAGACACGTAGGATTGTTGTACTTATCTCAACAGCATTACATTGAGAAAATACTTGAGCGATTTGGGATGGATAAGTCCAAGCCAGTCAGCTCATTTCAGGCCCTCATCAAATCTATCACCTTGTATTGAGGAGGAGGTGGAGCACATGTCTAATGTGCCATATGCTAGTGTAGTGGATAACTTGATGTACACCATGGTGTGCACTAGCAAGATATTTCACATATACAGTCAGTGTGGTGAGCAGGTACATGCACAAGCCATGAAAGACGCATTGTCATGCTGTGAAATAAATCATGAGGTATCTGAGAAGCTTTGTAGATAGATGTTTGAGGTGTAGTCAATTGGATTCTACTACTAGAATTATTGGCTATGTGGATGCGGATTATGCAGGAGATTTGGACAGCTGAAGGACCATGCACTGGGTATGTGTTTTGAGTTGTATGGTAAGCTAGAAGGCGACTTTGCAATCATTAGTTGCATTATCCACAACAGAAGCTGAGTACATGGCTTTGGCTGAAGGCATTTGGCTAAAGGGGCTGATTGAGGATATGTGTATGGATTCTGAGATTACTTCTATATTTTGTGATAGCTAGAGTGCCATACACTTGTCAAAGAATCAAGCTTTTCATGAGAGAACAAAGCACATTGATGTGAGGTATCACTTTGTCCGGGATATGGTGTCTTAAGTTGTCATTCATGTTGACAAGGTTGTGACTAAGGATAATCCAGCAGACATGTTAACTAAGGCTATTCTAGGAATCAAATTCGAGCATTGTTTGGATTTGGTTAACATTTGCAGACTCAAATGACTTTTGGGGGCAAGGACAAAAAAGATGGATGGGGAATTTCAAGTCAAGGTGGAGAATTGTTGATTTTGCCTTGAAATTTGGACTGAATTGACGAGAACTGAAAGAAAAATGGAGCAAAATGGAGCAAGGGGTCGAAATGGGCATGAGGAGCACACCCCGGCGTGCACCAGCAAGACGCACTACAAAAAATTGCATTTTAGATAACAAAAAAATTTGTAACAAATATTTAATTTGTCGCAAGAACATGTTTATCCTAACAAACTATAAATGTCATTACCAAACATTTACTTTTTTGTGACGATAATGAAATGCTCATTACAATAAGTAGTATTTTGTTACGAAAGGTAACTTTCTAGGGACAGATAGAAATTATCCTTACAAAAAGTAAAGTTTTGTTACGAAAAAGTTATTTTTACATGACAAAGCAAAATATTCGTTACAAATAATGTTGTATCATCACGAAATTTTTTTCCTTTAGTGACAAATATAAAACTTGTAATAAAAAATGTTTATCATTGTAAAAAATCATCTGTTTGATTAAAATTAGTAAAGAATACTTGGATTGGATAATTCGAGCCTAACCTAATATAATAAGTATTAGTTAATGTGGGATGATTATCTAAATTATTATAAAAAGAAAGGGTTTTATGTGCAAATTGACAATTATTTTTAAATTTTCAACTAAAATAGACAATTCAATTTGAACAGTAAAACGAAAAATTTAATCCATGAAGATAGTTTGGATACCAATATTATTAATATCCCAAATTTATCCTTTGAATTCTTTTTCAAAAATATTTTAATAATAAGGCTCATATGGTACTTTTTATGAAATCCACTAACCCACCAAACACTTATAAGAATTGTATCATTCCCACAACTCTCACAAACACTTAGAAAAACTATATTTATATCCCAAACCATATATCCATCCTCCATTGAAGTATTAGAAGAACCATACATATCATGCTTAAAACTTAAAAGCCATGACTGAGATGTGAAGTAATATGTATTTGCTATGAATTAGGTTATATTATAATGAAGGATAAATATGCATAAAAAATATAATACTCAAAAAAATATTTGTACACGTGGAAACGTGTGAAACAAATGCTAGTTTGAGGTAAAAGGTTGGATTCTTATTAATTTCGCTTGTTGAATCAAATCGAAAACTTTCTCTTTCTCAAAATAACTAAGTATTTTTAAATGAAAATAGCCAACATTTAATAACATAAAAAATAAAATAAAAATAAATACTGTATATGTCAGCCTTTAGGTTTAAATTTGTACTTGTCTAGTTTGTAACTTATGCTACCTAATATTTTAATTATACCAATCTTGATAAAATTGAAAATATAAGATATTTTTTATTTTCATATATTCTCTTGATATTATTTAGACAAAATAACTAAAAGAATTCTTATAATAAATTTTTATATCCAAAAAATCCATGTAAATATTTTTAGTTCAAAAAATTTAGCAATTAATTTTTTTTGGCTAAAATAAAAATAATTTCTTAATTAAGAATTTGTTGAATTGATTTTATAATATAAAATATTTTTATTTAGGTTGTTCAAATTTATTTGTATTAATCAATAAGGATTAGTTTTAGTATATTAAATATTTTGAAAAATTATTTTTGAACTATGATATATATAAATTAAAATTAAGGGTGTCAAAATCAAACCCAACCCGATGACCTGACAATGAACCACCTGGAAAAAAAATAACAGGTCTGAGTTTGGTGTTTTCGGGTTTGGGTCAAATTGGGTTGGACCCGAAAATGACCCAAGAAAAAAAAAAGGTTGGGTTGATCTTAAGTATCATGGGTCAATCCGCCTAACCTGAAAAAAACAAGTGGGTGACCTAATAATCCAATAAATCTGACACAACCCAACCTGCCAACCCAACCCACCTAAAAAAAATTAACTAATTAAAATAAAATCTAAATAATATATATCCAAAAATAAAAATTTTAAACATTCAATTACTGACCAATGATTTGTTACTTTTTTTGTATTCGGAGTACTCATGATTTTGATAAGTTTTAAAATTATTATGTTTCTTCGACTTTATGATTATGCCGAATTTTAGATTTTGTTGTAGATCAATCTTTTACTAGATTATAATGTTGGAATTTATAAATATAAAAAATAAAATAAATAGATCAGGTTGGGTTAGTTTTATTAGGTTGTATTGGGTTGGATTAGGTTTATCAGGTTGTTGAATGACCTAACTAAAAATCAGATCAACCCGAACCTGATACAATCTTTTGTGGGTCACGTTAGGGTTGAGCCTTTTAGGTTTAACATCGGGTTGGGTTGATTTTGGGTTTGTTATTTTTTTATCATACCCTTACTTCAACCTAACCCGAACGCACACAATCCACCAGAATTGACACCCAAATTAAAGTAATAGAAATAATTTTAATTTTTAAAATAGAAATAATGAAAAGAAAAATTAAATTTACAATACATACTTTTCATAACAAGACATTTGTTACAATAAAATTAACTTCATCACCTAATAATAAAAATTTGCTTTCGACGGTAAGGATAGGCGCCCATTTTTCTTCGTCTTTTTTTTTTCCTTCCCATTTTTTAGTTTATTGCCCTAACTTTCTTCTAAGTTTTGTTCATTCTTTCACTTCTCTTGGTGGCAATCGCGGGTATGTTCCTCTCCCCACTCTGTGTGCATGTGTGTTGTTTTCTCCTCTCCTCCTTTCCCTTTCTTTATTTTAAAATGCATCACTCGGTTTCCCTTTCTTGTTTTTTGCTTTTTTTTTTTGGATTTTTTCTTCAATCGATTTTAGGTTGGCTCAAGTCTGGTGTCTCATTTGGTCGGGTAATCTTTCTATTCTCATTTCCCCCTCATTTCCTCCATCTCTTGCACATTTTAGTTTTGTCATTTTTCTCTTTTCAATCCATTATAGTGTTTACAGTTTTTCCTTTCTTTCTTCTTCTTTTTTATTTTTTTTCTTTCAAATTTTGCTTTATTTTTGAGATTAATAATATTTCAAACTAATGGGTATGGACTGATTTGAGGAGGGATGGGGGTTATTTCCAGATGAGGGACGTTGAGTAGTTTTTAAAGTGCTTAAAGTGATCAGAGATGTAGATATTTACTAGTTGATTGTCTTTGTTTTTGTAAACTTGGATTCCAAGAATGACCTGTTTCTTTTTGGAAGTTAGGCAAAGAAAGAAAGACATTAATTTAGTGCTTCCAAGGCACATCATTCACTTAGTTGAGTGGTACTCTTTTCTACCTAGAATTTGTTTAACTGAATATATAATCTGCCTTGAAGAATTTTAATTTCTTCTGAATTTATAATGAGGATGGAAAAAAATGATGGCAGTCTCTGGACTGGTTAAACCAGTCTAGTTTACAGTCCAGTTATTGGACTGGATTCTGGTCCAATTTTTGGATTGGTTTACAGTCCAGAAACATTCATTTGCGCCGAGATTTTATTTTATTTTATATCTTAATTAGAGTGGGCAAAGTGAAACTAATAATATATTTGGGGGGTAAAAGTAGAATTCAACTTTTTATTTGTAGAGTTCCAAGCTGATACGTCACGTTTAACTTGAACCATTTGTTTTTACAATAGTATTTATGCATATATCTAAACTACCAATCTAGAAATTGAACTGGAATCCAATCTAGAAACTGGTTTCTTTACAGTCCAATTTTTGGACTATAAACTGGACTGGTTTATAGTCCAATTTCTGAACTACCAGTCCAATTTTAGTTACTGGACTGGATTCCAGTAAACTAGTCCAATTTTTAGATTAGAATCTAGACTGGATTGGATTCCAGTCCAGTTCAAACCAATCCAGTTGGTTCTGTTTCTGGTAACATAACTAGAAACAGGACCAGTCCATGCACCTTTACTTTTTAGTTTTGTTTATGGTATTAGTTCTTTCATCTTCACTTTTTATGAATTATAGTTTAATTTTGTCCGTGCATAAACAAATTTAATATTAGTGATGCTTATGAACATGAAATTTAGTTATGTTACAAATAATCTTAATATTTTAAACATCCCTTGCATTTCATTAGATTTTGATATATTTTTGAATTAAATAAATTCTTCTTATGATATAAAACTTTTTCCTTGGTGCAGGTATGGATAAGAGTTGGATTGGTGAAAAGGATAGATTTAGTTCTATTTATATTATGGGTATGGAATCATTTCTAAAGTTTTCAAGAGAGAATGTTACATGCTCCGACAATAAGATCATTTGTTCATACAATGATTGTCGAAATACCAAACATAAAAACTTTCTTGAAGTTAAAAGAGACTTGCACTTAAAAGGCATTTATATCTACTATAAGGAGTGGATATATCATGGAGAATGTAAGGCCCGCAGTCTTTTTCTTCCATGCCAAACAGTTATACTAATGATTTTGGGGATCATGATGATGATGCTGATGATATTGAAACAACTGATGAATTATTTGAAATGACTGGGGAGGTGAAAGATGCAGAACAACCTAAAATATTTCCCTCTGAAGCCAAGATTACTAAGCTTTTCATGTCTTCTAAAATTGCTCTGACATGAGGTGGCATGCTGAGAAACACATTGATATAGAAGGCAGATTGAGTCATCCAGTAGATTCACTAGCTTGGAAAGATTTTGATGTCCAATATCCTAATTTTACCACAGATCCTCGTAATGTTAGGCTTGGTTTGGCTACTGATGGGTTTAATTCATTTGGTAACATGAGTAATTCCTATAGTAACATGAATTATGGGCATTAGCAAATGATCCTCAAGGATACCTAACAAAATTCTACTTTGGTTGCATTGTGAATGAAGTCCGTTTCCACACAAAAAATGGGGATGACCATTGAACTACACAAAATAGTGGATTGATTGTTGAGGGAGACCACAAAAATAATATGATAGAGTTCTATGGCTTCTTGACCAAAGTAGTTGAGCTAACATTTCTTCATGGCACAAAGTAGTATTATTCAAATGTGAATGGTATGATAGTGGCAATAGAAAGATCGTTGAGAAAGATGAACACTTTATAAGTATTGATACAACATCTCATTGGTATGAAAATGATCCATTTATGCTACCAAATCAAGTACAACAAGCTTTTTATGTTAATGACACAAAGTTTGGGGATAATTAGAAGATTGTACAACTTGTGCATCATAGACATTTTTGGGATATTGTAGAACATGAAGCAGTAGAAGTTGAAGACATCAATGAAGTTGAGTATAGGGTGGAAACTACATTTCAACAACATGAGTCGAGCAAGGCTACATTAGTACTTGAAAATGAAAATGATGATTCCGTTTGTTTAGCTAGAGAAGATATTGATCCTAATATTGTGGATCAAGAGATTCTAAGAAAACTTAGCCAACAAAGAACATTTGAAATTAATGATGATGAAGATGAGTCTATGGATGAAGAAGATAAAACACTCATCCAATATTGTGAAGATGATGCGGATGAGGATGAGGATGAGGATGATTTGAACATTATTCAAGATGAAGATGAAGATGATGGTTAGATTTAATTTCCAACAATCTTTGATAACTTTAGCATGAAATTGATTATCTTTTTGAATAGTGATTCCTAATTTTGTTTAATAGATATTGCATTCTATAATGGTTTGTACATTATTTCCATATTGTTAAATACTAAGATGTTGAATATTTTTATAATTGTGCAGTGAGATGCTGCCTAAGGAAGTAACACAACATCACCCGATAACTAGGAAAAGTAAAGTTGGAAGCCAAGAAGCATCTTCGATCATTCAAGAATCAACATTTATGTTGCCAGCTTCGTCTTTATCTCTTTTGCGGCCTACTTCATCGAGATCTCCACATCATGAAGAGTATATACAAGCAATAGATTGTGAAAGTCCTATATCAACCTCAGAAAATTGCACTAGTAAAACATTCATACCTTATGCATTACTCTAATAAAGCGTTTAACTTGCAAATTATTTATTATTGATCTTTACATATTTGTTGATGGATAAACATTAGCTTCCACCAAGAAAAAAGATTGTGGAGCAAGCACAGGCAAGTCCATAGAGAAAGTCATTACTGATAATGTAAGTATCGATATTTATAGTACGTATTGATCTCCTTTATCTTATATGCTCTAAATTCTAACTATTTTTTTATATTTGTGGTTAGGATGGTAAGTTGCTAGAGATTGAGTTCCTTGAAGGTTTCAAGAAGCCACGTCAATTTGCTAATCACCTAGCAAATGCAATTAGAATTGTTTTTAGGCATAGTCCTGAACTTGATTGTATTAGCCAATGGAATGAGATCCCAAAGTATAAAAAATTACCTGTCTATGCTGGACTAGATGTAAGTTTAGCTGTGACATTCTATTTATTATGTTTATCTTACTTATTAATGAGGAAATAATTTATTTGTATATATAATTATTGAATTTTTATTTCTTTTAGGCATGGTTTATTTTCAAGGGATGGGCAACTAATGAAGTAGTCAAGAAGTATATGGATGGCATGTTTCAAAGGACTTATACACATTGGAGGGGCCGATTGTCAACATCATATAGAAAGATAATTGTAGCAAGAGAGAATACAAGGGCTAGTAATCCATTTGATTGGATACCACTTGAGAAACGCATGTTCTATGTGATCATTATGAAAGTGAAAAATTCAAGGTATTAATAGATTTTATTTGAGATTTCAATATAGTTACATATATTGTCCTAAAATTTTGAGCAAGGTTTTAACTTTTGTTTTTCCAGATGTAAATGCAGGCTAGGTCCAAAACTAATGTTCAGAATAGGTCACACTTACCATACACTCATACTTCAGGCTCAAAATCTTTCCACACACGGCTATTGCAAATGGTATGTACTTACTAAAGCTTAAATAAATTTGACTCTTTGGTTGATGTTCACTACTAATAACTTTCTCTTTTTTGGCAACTTGAAAGGAAAACTAAAGCTATGTGGATAATTTTGCAAGGGCTCATATGAAAAATGGTACTTTAGTAAATGAAAAGGCTGCAACAATACATGTATGTTCAATTGTATATAATTATTATTTTAATTGAGCATATGTGTATATTTCGCATATAAGATTATACACTTGACTTCATGACTAAATGACAGGTTGAAATTGAAAACTTAAGGAATCAAGCAAATGAAAATAGAGAGAGTTCAGTTTCTGAGAGGGAAATTGTAAAATAGACACTTGGCAAGCGCTCTGGATACGAAAAGGGCTTGGGTTATGGAGTTGTGCCTTCTAAGTGTACTAAGAGGTCAACATGTGAGTCTTCACAGATTGAGGCACTCAAAGAAAAATTGAATAGCAAGGAAGACGAATTACAAGATGCTACTTCACGCATTAAATCTCAAGAGGAGATGATTGACAGTCAACAAGTCCTAATTCAAAGTTATGATGAAGAAATAACTAGGCTTAGAGAAGGTCAAAATGAACTAAAGCAAATGTTGCTGAAAATTATGCAATAAAATAATCAAGATAAGAATTGTAAGTTCATACTTCTATGTTGTTTGCATCATTCTTATGCATTCTACATTTCGTTGTGATTTGATTTGATCACTTTTATAAAGAAAATACAATTAGAAAAATTTAGTTATCATGTGGTATTATAATTTATAGAAGTTGTTCTCTCAAAAAGAGTTAATCGTGTGGTATTTATGTTGCTGCAAATTTTGCAGCAGAACTTTCTGCTGTTTTTTGCTGCAGAAGTTTCTTGCAGTAGCAGAAGATTCTGCTATAGAAAATTTTTGCAGCAAAAAAAAAAACAGAATTTTTTGTTGTTTATTTCTAAATCTGCAACAAAAAATTCTGCTGTTTTTTTTTTCTCAACAAAAAAAAAGGAGAATTTTCGACTGTTTTCTGCATAGAAAATTATGTTGCATTGTGCATTGTGCATTGTGTAGAACTGCTGTGCAGAAAACAACAAAAAATTCTGCTGCAAAGAATTTCTGCAGCAAAAATTTTCTACATGATTTTAGAAAAGACTCATATTTTCGTAACTAGATGATTTTGTAGCAAAACTGATTTCAGTACTAAATTAGTTATTTGGTGCATTGTATTATTCTAGCTTTTCTAGTAAAATTTGCATTTGAATTAAAGTAAAAACATGTATTCATATGTCAAAATTTTTAAAATTTTCTCTTTACCTTTATGTACAAGCAGGAGATGACAAAGTGGTGCAAGAAAATTGGGGAATGTGTGCTGAGAAACTTGTTTTGCAACTAGGTACTTTCTTGCAATTTTATTTTCGACAAGTAAACTTTAACTTTGATGTACTACTCTAAATTTTTTTGTCTCAAATAAATTCCAACTGCTTGAATATTGTTAATTTTGAAGCAAGTCGTTCAAGTTCTTAAAATTTTGTTTCTTATCTCTTATTATGATGTGGATATCTTTACATAAGTTTTCTGTGATTGTGAATTTTGTGATATGAGTTATTCAAGTTGTCTTGCTTATTTGTACTTATTCTAGGTTTTACCTTTAGTAAATTTAAATTTTGGTTATATTTACAGGTTTTTGAAGTAAATGGTCAAAGAATGGAGAATGCGACATGAATATGAAAACTCATATATTTTGATCACTCAATTATCCTATCTTGAATACCCTTTTCAAACTGTCGCTATGTTTTGTCTCATTAAAGCTACAATATTTATAACTTCTTTATATTCTCTTTTGTAACAATTTGGATGATATCTTTGATTTCAGCTATGCTTATGTGATCTAAGTTGTTGCTTTTGTTAGCTTAGTATGACACGTCTTTATTTTGAATTTTATTTTCTATATGTTCATGTTTTATGTGATATAATGCTTATATGTAAGGACTTCCAGATAGTTGCAATAAAATTTTAGTTTAGGTTTCGAAAATTGGTTTCTAACCCTTTTGATACAAATAAAAATATTGGTCAAACATTTGTTTTAGTGAGGATTCTATGTTGTCGCATTTAGTATTTGTGACAAAAATTACTATTCATCATAAAATATAAAATATTAATAATTGTGAGTATTGGTGAGGACCATATGTTGTCATAATTAACTATTTGTAACGAAGTTATTGTTACAAATATATATTAAATTATATTTTGAAATTGATTATTGGTAACAAATGCTTATCTTTTGTAATGAATGCCAATATTTTTATGAGGATATAATTGTCACAAGAACTAATGATATCATAACGAAATATCCGTTGTTACCAATATATTTGTAACGAAAGGGAATATTTGTTACCTAAACTTTAAGCATCGAGCTTTAGAGGACAAAAATCGTAACGAATATTTTTCGTTACAAAAAGTTACTGTGAAAAAAAAAAAAAACTTATTATAACAAATCTTTTCCTCACCAAAAGTAAAATTTCTTGTAGTGACGCTGCGCACCGAGGCACGAGACGGGCAAGCAGTTGGGCGGAACCAGGCAGGAGAAACACGCCTCACACGCCTTGGTGTGGGCGCTACTGGAAACAAGGCAAGGAGAAGCAGTGCCATGCACCCGCCGGGGCGCGTGGCACACTAGAATGTTGCGCCCTGGCGCAAGTTGTCCACGCCAGGGCGCACAACATGAAGTTTTTCTCAGTTTTGCGCACCCCAATGCGTGGCGGAGGCCCATGGGCCTTGGGTTTCGTTTTTGTGGGTATAAATATGTGTTTTCTTTTGGGACAAACCGACACAAACATAACACAAGGATTTCTAGATTGCTTTTAGGTCAGTTTCTCGATATGGAGTTTACAACAAGGGTGTTAGGTGTTCTCGTGAGATTTGTGGGATTCAAGTTTGTACTTGTTACTTGATTTGAAATCAATAAAATTCTTTTCTTTGTTGGGTAGATTAGACACATCGCCAAACCACGTTAAATCTTGTTGTCAGTTTTATTGAATTACTTTACTATTATTTCATAGTTTCATAATAGACTCTCCTGGGTTTCAACAAGTTTTACATACAGGGATGGATCTAGAAATGAGAATGGGGGGGGGGGGGGATTTAGAATATAAAAGTCTAAATATAAATTTCATAATTCACGATTCGAATGTATATTTTTATAAAAGTTGAAAATAACTGAATTAATATCAAAACTTTAGCAGTATCTTTTCTATATAAGTAACTAAGCAAATGCCTAAAATTTCATCTTGTATTTTGTTTCTAAGACTGTTCCTAACAATATTTATAGCGAAAAAAGTTCTTTGATTAGTTGTAGCCGTTGAAAGACAGAGAAAAATTTAATTTTTTTTGTATATCCACTTACTTTTATCTTTTTATCTTAATCTTGAAGGTAAAAAAGGAGATATTTTGGTTGGTTTGCAAGTCTCATAGGCCCTAAGGCTTTCTAAGATTGTTTTTGACAATATTTATAGCGCAATTTTATTTTATTTTTTTTAATTTTAGCTCTTGAAAGATAAAGAAAAATTCATTTTTCTTTTAAATATTTACTTATCTTTGTCTTTTTATTTTAATCTCGTTGAAGTTAAAAAAAGATAATTTGGTTATTTTACAAGCTCCATAAAGTTTTCTTTGACTAAACACCAATAATATTTTTTCAAATAAATAAAATAGAAGTGACCTAGTGAGCCTAATTTAATTTTTTTTTTTTTATTTACACACATGCATACCAAGAGTTTGTAAGGCTTTGAAGTCCTGATCTTACAATTATATGTGTGAAGATGATGCCACCAGGCCAACAACTTGATTGCTTAATTGCAAATATGTAACTAATTCTTTTGAGTTTTACAAAATTAAAAAAGGAAAAAATTTAGTCAATAAATTTTAGTTTTATCTTTGGTTAAAAATAAATTAAATACAACCCTGTAATCTAAATAATTATTTTTTATTTAAGACCCAACAAGAAATGTTAGATCTTTTAGAAATTAATGAATGAATATTAAAAATATTTATTTTAATTAATATTAAATAATTTATTTTTTAAAATTCAAATTATTTAAAGAATAATTAATAAAAAAAATAATATATATTTATTTATAAGTTTGGGGGGGCAATGGCCCCTGCTTGCCCCCCTTGGATCCGTCCATGCTTATATGCAAAGTGTGAGGTCATAGATTCAAATCCTAACAAGACCCTCGATGTGTGCGTATAAATGGAAAAAAAAATATTCAAAACACGTACATATATATAAATATATTTTGCTCTAATTTATTTTTTATCAATATACTCAAAAGCCTTTTAACCCTCAAGTTTATTTTCGTTTAGCAACATCCATCTTTTTTCTCTTTCCATCCCATCCTTTTTATTTTTATTTTTATTATTTATTTGTGTTGCAATATCAAGTAAGTTTTCCAACTTTTTCTTATCATGATATATTTCACTATAAGAACTTGTTTGTTTGTTTTGATATGTTGGGGTGTAAACGGATATAAAACTGATCGGATACACTATTTTCATATTCGTATCCATTTAATTTTTTGAATATTCAGATATGAATATGAATTTGACAGATATTTAAAAATGATATCCGAATTCGTATTCGTCGGATATCAGTCGAATTTAGATATATCCGTATTCGATTATAATTATTCAAATGTATTTATATTTGATTAAACTTATCCATATTCGAATTATTTTTTTGATATTTATATTCGATGATAATTATTTGGATATCTAATTATGAATATCCAAATACGTGAATTTATGAGTCTATAAAAAATACATATTTTAATTAGTAAAAGGAACTATACAATTTTATTAAAAGGAAAACAATCAAACAAATAGCATAATTTCTAATTAATAATTGACTTTATAATTGATTATTAGTACTAATTAATATTAATAATGACATTTAAGTGTATTAATTATGAAATCATCCAATAATAGTTATGTTGATTACCTTTATTCTTCAATTTTTTTCTCTATATTACAATAACTTTTTAAATTTATTCTTTTTTTCTTCCCAATTCCTCAATTATAATTTATATATATATGGATTATGAGATTTTTATTGAAAAATATAAATAATATATTATTTAATAAATGTATGTCCGCATCAGTTATTAAACGGATCGGATACGCATTTACCATATCCGTATCCGTTTATAATTGGATATCTACTAATCGAATATGGATAATATCTGCCTTAAACAGATGCGGATAAATTTTGTATAAACGGATACGAAGGCGAATAGTAAACGAATTTTTGAATATCCATTTACAACCCTATTGATATTGCAATATATATATATATATATATATATAATTCAACTCAATTTCAATATTTGGTTCATTTTTAGAAGCCATTGATATAGCTATGGCCTGGCTTGCATTAACTTGGCTTGTGGAGGGTGTGATATGTTTTCTAGCCTAAGTTGGAAATAAATTGTAGTTTGTCAAATGAGATATTCGTGTGAAGCAAACAATCAAACTTGGATACCAAATTATTTAAAATATGAAAACAAATATTAGATAGGATATACAATAACCCATTGTTTATCCTAGTCATATGTCTCATAGCTAATTCAAACACATCAAGCAAAAATGCTCAAAGAAAGTAAGGTATTTGTAATAAAATTTTACAGATGGAAAGTTTTCACTTCTAATTCCAATGGAATACAAATGAAATTAAAAGAAATCGAACATAAATTCCATACTTTTTTCTAACTTTGCAATGAAAAATAATAATGGATTAGACATTACAAGAGAAAAGTAAATTCCTGATAAAATACTAGATCACAATACTAAAGTTATCACAATTATATAAGTGACAAAAAATTTTGTTTTATCATAATAATAATTTTTGCATACTTAATAGTAATAATAATTGTGTTTAAATTGTCACAATTGACAAATAGTAATATATTTATAGTGATAATGAAAATTTTATTACAAATTATAGGGATAATTTTTATTGTCACTAGGTTATCACTATATATGTATCACTAAATATCAATACCGATAATTCAGAATATCAGTTCTTTTGTACTATTAAGTTATATTTTGACAAAATAAAAATTTTATTATTTAAAAAGTATTGCTAGTGACATAGCAAAAGTTATTGCCATCCAACAAATGTAATTAGTGACAACTGACAATTTTTTCACATTGTCTTTTATATTATATTTTTTTTAGTGGAAATTAAACCAAATAATGTCAGTAAATTAGCATCCTTCTACTAGAAACATAATAAGTTTAGGATCAATGGTTGGAAAATTTTCACAAACAACAACCATAATGTCTTTCTCCTTATCTGGTGATATCTAATTAAGGTTTATGTCTTTCTCCTTATCTAGAGAAATCTAAGGTTCGTGTTAGTAGCCATGACTTTGTTGGGTTTATCTCTAATTAATTCAAATTGGCTTTATTTCTTTTATTGTATATCAATGTAAAGACTTTACATTATATATGATTCTTTTTGCAAAACTTCACTCGCTTTTGCTCTAGCCGTTGTCAAGATGAAGTACTCGTATGTTTTTACAGTGATCATTGTTGTTTTCTTGTCAATGCTTGTCCTAATTAATGGTACTTCTTTAACTTAATTATTCTAATATTATTTGCAGTTCTCGTATTATGTCCTCATTTTGGTTGAATAATTATTTACGAGTTTTTTTTTTCCGTTGTAAATTTTTTGAAGAGATTGATGTTTATTTTTCATGCATGTATAAAACATAAAAACACCCCCAAGAAAAGGTTGATTTTTCCCCGTAGGTTTATTTTTGACGTAATGAATGTAGTTTCATGAGATTAGCTTGGTAAAAGTTTTTCGATTATTTAGGAATTAGTTTGTGGTTTCTTCTCTTATTTTTACAATATAAAATTACTACAAATCAGTAATTTCTAACTAACAGAACATCTTTTTATGCACTTGAACACCCTCTGTTGAGTGACTAATAGTATTGTTATCATTCATAATAGTGCAAGATTTTTTGTTCGAATTTTAACGAACTTTGACAGTGTGTGTTAATTAAAAGAAAAATACACTTAAAATACCCTCTTTTGGATGGTGACATTTTTGTGTGTTGGTGAAATGCAGGAACGTGTTCAGTGGCAGAGGGCGTAGAGGTAGAAGAGAAGAAAACATGCCTCTACAAGAGTGAGAAGTTTAAGGGAATTTGTTGCAGTAGGAAGAAATGTAGTAATGTTTGCAAAAGTGAGGGCTTTGGGGGAGGAAAATGCCATGGCTTCCGGCGCCGATGCTATTGCTTTAGACCTTGCTAGTGATTTCTAGGAGAACCTTTGTATTAAAATGTGAGGAGAGACCTATATATTAAGCATGACGCTTAAAATAACTGTGACCCTTCATAGTCTTAAGGACTTTTTATAAAATAACAAGCCCATATGGCATAGCCGAAATATGTGTAAGTTGCTTTTTTTCCCCCTTTTATTAAACTATCATGCTTTATGTTTTTTCTTCTATTGGTCAAATGAATTAATTTACATGAGGTTTAGAGTCTAAATTTGAAGTCCCACAGGGATATGTGCATTACTATTAAAAAGTTAGGTATTCAGTACAGAAAAATTGTTACGAAATTAATTTCATAACTACAGCTATAAATTTCTTGTGCCAATATAATTTGTTAAAATAACAAGGAACGAAAACTTATTATCTATCAATCTATAGCTATGTTCATTGCAAGTACAATAGGTTAGTTACGGGTTATCCATAGAAGAATTAATCTATTAAAAGAACAATAATTAGCTCAAGGATTAATTAACTACGAGAGCATCTACTTTAATCGATTCGACTATAATCATTTTGTAAATCCGTAATCATCTTAGTACTTGTTAATTGAAAAAATATACATTATGTCATTACTTGTAACACCCCGATTTTTTAAATATCAGTTTAAGTTGGTTGAAATTAAATTAATTAAAGTTTAGGTAAAAATATTGGGAATTGAGGGATTTAATCGGAAATAAGAGAAGGACTTGATTGTTTGAAATTATAAAGTTTAGTGGGTCAATGTGAGATAAATAAAAGCTTAAGGACTTTAAAATAAACCAATTTGGACCTAATTGACTAGAATTAAGAATGTTAGGGGGTCAATGTGTAAGAAATAGAAGTTGGAGAACTTAATTGAAGTTCAGGGACTAAAATGAAGGCGATCAGAATTTGAGAGGGCTCAATTGAAAGCGGTGGAAACTTCTAGGGCCAAATTGAAAGATCTAAAAAATATGACTATATGTATAGAATTAAGGACAAAAGTTTTTCTAATTCCCACTACCCCAAACTTGCACCACCGGCGAATTGCAGGAAAATGACCATGAAACTCGAAACTAAAGCCATAGCTAGCTTCCTCTAGCTGATTCGATCAAAACTATACCAAAAATACTAGAAACCACCAAAGGAATCTTTGTGAAATTAAAGGCAATAGCAGACGAGCAGCGGATGTGGCGGTTTGGCCACTTCCGATGGCGGAATGAGGTGGGTCATTGGTGGGTTTTGGTCACGAGGTGGTGGGCAGTCAGGTGGTGAGGTTAATTTTGGGTTTCGACGCGGCGGTGGTGGTTGACGATAGAGGTTAGGGTTTGGCCGCCGCTTTGACCAGTTAATTGACCGGCCAAATGGTGGCCAATTTGGAAATTATTAAGGGGTTATGCTCGCCTCGGTGAGACACACTCGATGGTGGTGTTGGTTCACATCTCCAGCGGCGGTGCACGATGGCGGTTGTAGACTAGTTTTTGCATAATGAAGTTCCAAACTCATCTAGACTATTCTCGGCTTGAGATTGGATCTCGATTCGATCCAATTTTGGTAAATTTCATATCGAATATTAATTCGATTGGTTTTTACAATTTTGATTGAATGTTCATCGAATTGGGAGTATCAAATTGTAATTTGATTCAAGCTAATAACGCAATGTTATAAGTGTTAAGAATTAATTATATGATCTGAGCATAATAAGCCAAGAAATACTGATTTAAATCTGTCCCTGGGCTTGATAATATGACATGTTATTTTGTGAAGTGCGATTGAGTTTGAATTAAAAGATCAAGTCATGCAAATGTTAGAACAAGAATGAATGTTCCAACTTGGACCTAATCGACTCTTAAAAACTAACTGGTTTAGGAACCTGGACCCCTATTACTTGACTATAAAATAAGTGGAATGGTAAATAGAGTTTATTGGGGGGGGGGGGGGGGTAATTAGAGGATTGAGTTGACTCGAGCATGTAAAGTTATTAAGATGGTTAAAACATTAAAACGATAAAGCGAGATTGAATGGGCTTGAGTAAGTAAAATCTTGTAATATTGAAGTATCATGTAGTTGGAGGATTAAGGCTACGTAAGATAACATATAATTGAACTCAAGTGTCAGAATAATCTTAAGTGTGATAAAGATATTAACCATATTTATAGTTAAGATTCAGAAGGGTTGATAGAATGATAACCTGAGCTATCTTATGACAGATTTCGATTTAACTAAAAGTCAGGACCTGAATGTCCACACGACTAGGAATTCCTCTAAATTGCCAAGTGAGTTTATACTCATTAGTATGAGATTTCTTTGCTGGAAAAAGAACATATATACTTATTATATATCTTGATCACTTTATTCCTTTTATTCTATGTGTTGGAAATAGTACTCCACATCGCCCTTTTATACTTAGTGCTTCTGTTGATATTGATTGATATCGCTTTACCTGATATTTGGTGATTGTGTTGAGGAAATTGAAAATTGATTTCGAAATATATATTTTACTCACCATGTCTAGCTTAAAACTAGCTTGGGTTGAATTAGTGATTACGTGCTTAACATGGCAAAGTGATGCAATAAGTTATATGTTGTTGGATGTATTCAGTGATATCAATTATTATACTTAATACCCTTGGGGGTGGGCCCTAGGATTGGTTTCGAAAGACAACCGGTCGAAACGGACCGACGGTGACTGATCTTTCGACTGACACCCATACAAAGTGTACATAAAATCCTTACTCATAGTAAGATGGAGGTAGCCGTCTATGAGTGGGATCAGGCATGTAGCTAGCCATGCCTAGTGAGTGATTAAGTGTCCGAGCCGATCACTCAGTACTTTGGAGGAATAAGGATTTTCGTATTTTCGAAAGTGGAGTGATAAGGTAGGAGAACCACGAACAACCAACAAAAGTGTTAAAGTGTATTAATTTTATTTTATGCTTTGAAACTCGAGTATTTGATACAAACCCAGTGATTATTCAAGTGACATATCAACCACTTGTGGTTGTAATTGTGATTTAAACATTTGTGAGAGATAGTGAATTGGTGAAGTCTCATCACTGGTATGGGGCGGTGGTGAGATGGATCACCTTAAATTTTGATTGAAACCTTCTCTCACAATTTCTGAAAATTATTTACGCTTCCACTTGTCTCTTATGTAATAATTGAGAAATTATCATTCTGTTGCGATTGCTAAACTATCTCACTAAGTTATTCAAACTTACGTTGTTTTATTATCATTCTCCATTCTTTACCCCCAGATAAGGACAAGTGATAAAGACAGACTAGCTCAGGCGACACATAAGGCAATGAGAGTGATAGAAGTGCTAAGTGTGATTTGAGATATTTCGATTCAGAATTGAATATCCGATGAATGTCATTGTAAAAATTGATTATTTTAGAATTTTTGAAATTGTATTTTCTGTAGTAAAAAAGACATGTGGTACTGTTTGAGTAGCACCTCGGCCAGAATCAGGAGCCTCCTGTTCGGGGCATTACATTACTCATAGAAGTTATGTTTTTCCTTTTTTCTTGTGAAATGAATTTTGCTGCCTTGAGGATTAATTTGGTAAAGTTATGTACAATACTTATAAAGTTATCACAAAATATTGAGGTGGACAGTTGTACCTGTGTGCAGTAAAACTTCGATAACCCATGTTTGGGTCAAGTTTATATAACAGCATTGCTTTAAATCAATAGTAATTATCATGCCCTTCTTTGCACGTTAAAGTAATATATATTATTCACAATCCTCATCTCTCTCTGATGCTCTCTAGAGAGATAATATAAAAAGAGATTTTAGGTAGGATATTTTCCCTTCAATAGATATATAAGTAGGGCACCTATAATATATGAACTCCATATCACTTAAGAATATATCACTGGCTGATCAATTGACTTAGTACAATTGTCCTCACACTTATATGTATAAAGTGTAGGATTCGAACACTAATGAATTTTTATGTACATGTATGTATAAAATAAAAGAAAATTATTTAAGAATATATCAATACACTATGATTTATATAAAACTATGTACACGTATTGATATTGATGCTTTCATTGCCACATTAACCATCACAAAAGTACAATAACTATCTTTCCTCATATTCATCCTCCAAAATACTTTTTTCAAAAATACTTCTCCAAGACACTCAAAATAAGACCAAACATTACTATAATTTTTATTAATTTAGTTTAGAGACAGAATAATTCTGTTGGCAATATTATCAATTGTGTCTCTGATAGAATAGAGACATATATTAAGATTACTGTTTTATTTTAATATCACTCTCTGTCTTTAAATTTATGAAAAGGAAAAATAAAAATCTAGTCCAGACTAGAAATAGTCTTTGACCACTTGCTTGGATTCTTAGGTTTATTGGTGGGGATGGTTGATTTGTAGGATGATGTTGTGTTAATAACTTGGGATGCATCGTTACGAATGTATAAAATGACTTATTTTGATAAGTTATATTAGCTTTTAATGATTGTAAAAGAGATCACTAAATAGTTTGTGAATGGTTAATTAAATATTTTAGAGGTTAATGCTATTTGGTTGCATAAAAATGCTACAACTTGAACTTATAAATTAAATAAGGGAGTGTAAGCCAATCTAAAGCTTGGTTAGAGAAAGATTCATAAACAAAATTAGACATGAACATATCAATGGATTTTCATAAACATAAGCAGAAATGAATATAATAATAGAATCAAATATGAATGATTGACATATAAAGATGAAGTTAAAAATGTAATTTAAGACAAACTAAGATTAGAAATAATTTTGAATATTTATGGATTTAAAGATAGCTCGAATAATTTAAAAAAAGAAGATTGTTCACAAAATTATGAGAAAGAAATTTGGTAACAAATGGTTTGAAAGTACTAAGGACTAATCTAAAAATAGTATGTAGTTTGATTTCAAACTTGAGAGACAGAAACTTCTCCGTCTACAAATTAGAAGCATAGGCTTTTAGCCATGAAATTTCCTCTCGATTTTCTACCAAAGACAAAAAAAAATCGTATTTAAAACAGTGTTTATTATAGTGATTTGATGGAATGAATAGCATTTATTAATTAAAGTCTCCATGCCAAACAAGAGATTAAATATTAATGTTGTTCTAATCTCCTTGTGCTATGCCCAATCCCAACCAAAATTTTCCTAAAAATACGATGTCCATTGAAGGACAATCACCCAAGGTTGGTGTCCACTGCCAGTCATTCTACTATTTAATTCAAATCTAGTTCATTAACACTCAAAATTAAATAACACAACCTAAAATACTAAACCCATTAATTCATCCTAACTAAGATGTATTTAAGGAAAATTATTAGCCTGCACCACACAGATACAGCAAATTTAAATAAATTGTTATATAAGCAACTTATCAATAACTACAACAACCTCCCCCTTCCTTTCCCTATCTCTTTTTTCTCCAAACCTACTAAACTGTGAAGCCCATGATGAGTTCTTTTTCAAGAATCATCATAATCTTGATGCTTCTCATTTCTACGGGTTATTTCTTAATCTTTTATTAATATTAATAAATTACTACCCATTAATCAAATTTCTTCTTCTTCTTCTTTTTTTCCCCTTCATACATGCCCACATGTTGAGGTCATTAGAATTTGAATTTCATACCTCACATATATAAATGTAACGCTGTCGTACTCGATCAATTGACCAGTGACGCATTAATCAAATTCCTTTCAAAGCGCAATTGTATAACCTTGATATAAATAAATAAAAATTGCAACATTGAGCTAATTTTTGTTATTATTTTTGTGTCCTCATCTTTCAATTATGTTTATGTCATTTTCACATTAAGCTAATTAATATATTTGATGGTTTATCTTGACTAATCAACAGAAATATGTCTTCCCAAAGTTGAAGCTGATCAGTCGAAGTTGAAATTATGCAAGCAAAGGAGCCGCACCAAAACTGGACTATGCTTCAGCGGAAGTACTTGCACTTTGAGCTGCTTCAAGGAGAAATTCCTCAGAGGAGAATGCCATGGGATTTTCCCGCGCTGTTATTGTTACAAATTTTGTTAATCATATAATCTCATTTTGGCATCTTAGCCTTTGAATAAATTTGGACAATCCAAAGGAAATCACGTGAAAATGTGTTATTCAACTATTTCTAAGGTTTCTATAAGTAATGAACAAAAGTGGAAATAGTGGCCATATTAGTTTGAAGAATTATTTGTTATGGTCGTGGTTGATGGATCACAAAATCTATATCTGTTTAGAGACTTTCAAATAGGAGAAGGCGATTGTTCAATTTTTTTCAGGTTATAATTTAGTGATATCTAATTTATTTGGTTCATTCATATCTTTAAAAGATATTGATGATAAATTATTAAGTGGAATATTAAAGTTGCTACTGATAATATATATTATTTTTTCATAATAATTATTTTCATAAATTGAATAGTGATAGCAATTATGTTTTAAATATTAATTTATTTTAATGTAATTTAGTGTAGATTTATTTAATATTTAAGTATTGAAATATAGGGACAAATTTGTTGATATCATTTAATAAATTGATGCAGATGAGGAAATTTACTATATAGATTATAATATGGTGGCAAAATGAATTTATCTGTTCACTTAGCTTTAGAATAATTTTCTACATGAATATTAATTATTTTAACATAGGAGAGGTTATTTGAAGATTTATTAATAGAGAGGCGTAATTGATAACAACTCCATAGTACAACAATTACATAAAATGAATTTTACTGCTAAAATCAATGAAAACCTTTCAACATTTTTAATATTTAAATATCCCAATTAGTGATAAATTAAGAAATTCAAAACTATGAAATTTAAGATTTGGTAAAAGAATATGTTTTATTGTTGTCAAAAGACCATTCTTCTATATATAGTAATACAAATTATTGACAACTTTAATATTGTCATTTAACATCTTGTAACTGTTATTGTGTGAGTGATTATATGCCTAAGAGGGGTTAATTAGGCCTAAGGGATTTTAATGCAGTTGAAGTTTATCACTCAAAATACTTTTTAGCCTTTCAAAACTGTTTAACTCTTTTGCGGAAAAATAATTTGAGTTACTAACTGGAATTTGTAAGTACTAGTTAAGATACCAGTCAGACCAGTAATAAATAAAGTAGTAAAAATAAAAGTAAATAGATACTGGTATTTATAGAAATTGGGCAAACCTACAACCCCTACTTAAGTTTTCACTTAGGATTTTGAACATGCCAAATTATTAATAGAATATTTTTACAATGTTTTTGCAGAAAAACAGTTTTAGTTACCCATGTCCTTCTTCACCACTAGGTCCTTTGAGTGACAAATCGTCTTGTCCTCGTCTCACCAAGGTTCGTTGAAGGCAAGCTTCCCTTGACCTTCTTCACCACAAGGTCCCTCAAAAAGACACGTAGAGTAAAGAATTAGCAACACTTAAGCATACAGCATGTATGAGAATATCACACAACTCCTTAAGACACTTAACAAAGTTCTCTCTCAACTTAGTGATTCACACTTTACAATGCTGCATAATTTCACTTTTATATACTAGTGTCCAATGGCCATAAGTTATTATTAAGGTAAGTGTTCATTGGAACTAAATAAGGAAACAAGATATTTTGGTAAACATGCATTAGTTCCTTAAATCACGGATGTATCAATAATTACAGCATGAAATGATTTCTTTTCTAAGTCATAGAAACGTGAATCAAGCTATAATCTTTATGAAATCTTTTAATTAGGGAAAGTAAATTCCAACATGTAAACAAATTCCAGTAGATAATGCATAAACGAATTCGAGTAGATAACATGGAAAGATATTGATGCCTTCAACACATAATTCTAGGAATGTAATTTTGTTGTGATCAAAACAATGTAAATCATCAAGGAGTTAACAATCTTCCCCTTTTGATGATGAAAAAAATTTTAAAAAAGGAAGGATATCACCTGAACTCTCTCTTTCTATGTGCCTGGCTCAACCAGCTTGTATTCGCTCTTTTGAGAGCGATTTGTGCTCCCCATGTCTAACTCAGGAAATCAGAGAAGCTACAAGTACCAGCAGATACTAGATAATTGATTAATAGCAGGCCTAGTTATCAACAGACTAATCATCCCAATTGATAAGTTTATAGGACCATAAAACACTTCATCATCCAAGCAGATAAAAGTCTCAATATAAGTTCCAGAAGTTTAGAAACTTTCCAGCAAACAAAAAGAGTTTCAAATTTCAAAATTTCCCTCACGTCTCTCTCCCTTCAACATCAAAAAGAGCCTAAGAAGCATTCAGATAAGCTCTAACTTTCTCCTTCAGTTGAATAACACTGGCACGAGTGCGACTAGATTTGCGAAAAAGACGCTCAAGCTTGTAATCTATGGAATCAACAAGGATTTCTAGTCGCCCTGCAACAGTCTCCACAGCTAATATATTATTAACTTCAAGACCAGCATCCCGTTTACTAGCTTTCCCTTGAGCTTTTTTTGGTGTTTTAAGGGGAGTGAAATAAACAGGACTGGATTCTTCAGATTCGGAGCTAATGGATACTGGAATTTTGGATTTTCGGGGGCGAAGCTTGATACTGCTAGGAGTTCTACCAAGAACCCTAAACCATCTATTATCCTCAATATACTGAATTTTCATTTTTCTAAGGCTAACCAACTCTAAGATTTTATGATCACACTTACCCCAATCCAAGCTTCCAGTAAGAAGATTCCTTTAAGCTTAAAAATATGAGTAAGGATCATGAAGTATGGAAGATTTTTGGCTTGATGGGAGAAGACATAGACCATATATTTAGAATTATAAAGCCAATATTGACTGGTTCTTGCTAGGGATAAAAATGAGATGAGACGATTTGTGAATGATTCGGGCTTGACTAGATGAAAGCTCGTATTCAGCTCGATCTTTTCAAACTCGAGCTCGTCAATCAAACGAGCCGAGCCAATCCGAGCTCAGCTCAATAATATTTGGCTCAAAAAGCTCGCTAGCCTAAATGAGATTTTTTATTATATATATACACATGTATAATTATAATCTAGGTCCATATAATAAAATCTATAAAGTTAATAATATTAATAATTTGGTTTTTTATTTTTAGAAAAATATATAACAAAATTATTTAAAAAATTTATAATTACATATTTTGTTTTGAATCTAAATGAGCTCGAGTTAATCCAAACCTATACGAGTTCGAGCTTATACAAATCGAGCTTTTCTAATTCTCTACGACAAGCCTTATCAAGTGAAGTTCGATAAGGCTCATCGAGCCTTCATCTATTCCAACAAGCCAAGCTTGAGCTTGGCTGTTTAAGCTCAATCGAACTCGAGCTCACGAATTAATAGATGAGTCGAGCTTGAGCTTACTAAATTCGGGCTCAGCTCGTTTACACCCCAAGTTCTTGCCCAAAAGCCTCAATCATTACATAAAGACTCATGAAATTTAAGTCAGTGGAGTGACCACCATTAGATATCGGGAAGGAGAAAACAATACAATTGAGCATTTTGTGGAGCAAAATATGTTCAATTTTCAATTTGTTTAAAGTAGCCCCACTAGATACAGAAAATTGCTTACCACCCCAAAATATTTTGGTGATTTCATCATAGGAAATATTAGCTTCAGATAAGTCTCCAAAATTTAAAAACTTAGTTCTATTATCAGGAAGTTCAAGTATAAGGTTCAGTTTTGATGATAACAGCACAATCCTTTTCCCAAACACATAAGATTCAATAGAATCATCATTTTCAGATTCAATGAAGGTAAAGTTTGAGTAAAATAACTTCACTAGATATGGATAGAATTTTTCATCTAGTTTCATAAAGTTGTCCTATTTTAATCTACAAACAAGAACAATGGCAGGATATTTTGGCAATGAATCAAAATTAACCGCTCTTCCTCTATTCAAATTTCGATTAGAAATCTTTTGACAAAATAATTTTCAGCTTCAGCAGAATGGAATTTGAGAGAATGGACCTTACTGAAATTCCAATCAGTAATTTCTTCAAGATTGGTTGGAATAGAGGATTTAAGGCTTGACAGTCCCTCGTTAAACTACTTGGTTTTTCAGGAGAACCCATGGGGGTGTCCTTAATACCAGGTTCCTCAAACCTCAAGAACTTATGTTTATCAGAGGAAGATGATTTTTCATCATCAAAGCTAGAATCATTATACCATTTTAGCAGAAGAGGGGCTTCGGATACTTCAAGAGGAACAGGTTCGAAGGAGGAGGAGGGAAGTTTCTTTTTCTTCGACGACGAAGGTCCAGCAAACTGGGAGCTTCCTCTCTTTGGCATTTTGAAAATCATAAGATGAAGATGAGAAGAAATTTTTCTGCCGCAAAAATGTAGAAGAAGGAAGAGAACACGAGAAAAGAGTTTTGACTAGGGATGTAAACGGATATTAAACGGATCGGATACACTGTTTCCATATTCGCATCTGTTTAACTTTTTGAATATTCAGATGCAGATACGAATTTGACGGATATTTAAAAATAATATTCAAATTCGTATTCATCGGATATTGATCGAATTCGGATATATCCTTATTCAATTATAGTTATACAAATGCATTTATATTTGACTAAATGTATCCATATTTGAATTATTTTTTTATATTTATATTCAATGATAATTATTTAAATATCTATTTAAGAATATTCAAATACATGAATTTATGAACCTATAACAAATATATATTTTTTAATTAATAAAAGGAATGATGCAATTTCATTAAAAAGAAAGCCATCAAACAAATAGCATAATTTTTAATTAATAATTGACTTAATAATAATAATAATAATAAAAATAAAAAGAAATAAATAAATAAATAAATAAATAATAATAATAATAATAATAATAATGATGATGATGATGATGATGATGATGATGATGATGATGATGATGATGATGAAGTTAACCAACAATAATTATGTTGATTAACTTTATTCTTCAATTATAATTTATATATATACATATATGGATTATGAGATTTTTATTGAAAAATATAAATAATATATTATTTAATAAATATATATTCGAAGCAGATATTAAACGGATCGGATACACATTTATCATATTCGTATCCATTTATAATTAGATATATACTAATCAACTACGGATAATATCCACTTTAAATAGATGCGGATAAATTTTGTATAAACAGATACGAATGCGAATGGTAAATAAATTTTCGACTATCCATTTAGAGCCCTAGTTTTGACGCATGAAGAAAGATGATGAATCAGTTTAGGAATGAAGCAAGCTTTGAAAATTGTGTTTTTGGAAATCGAATCAGTTATTAAACATAATGGCCAAGAATTTTGCAAATAAAAATGGTAATGGGAGATGAAAATTTGAGCACATTGTTGAGCAATTTTCAAGAAGAGATAATTGCCAAATTTAAATAAGTTAACAAATCCTGCCAAAATTAGATTTTGATTTAATTCCTAATTTTTCTCTAATGCACACAAATTTCTTTTCTTCCAAAGCTTTAGTAAAAATATATGCAAGCTCATTTTTGGTAGAAACAAAATTAATTGATGTATCACCTTTACTCAAATGATCACACAAGAATTGATGTTTAATTTCAATATGTTTTGTGCGTGAATGTAGAATTGGATTTTTAGAAATGTTAATGGCACTGGAACTATCACGTAAAATGGGCACGCAAGGCCCATTAATACTAAAATCATGCAAGATAAGTTTCATCCATTTTCCCTAGGTGCAACAATTGCCCAAGGCCACATATTCTGCCTTGGTTATGCAGCTACTCTTTGCTTTTTATTGCACCATAAATCTAGGTAATTTTTCAGTAGTTGACAACCACCACTGGTACTTTTCTTATTTATCTTGTAACCAGCATAATCTGCATCAGAATAGCTTATAAAATTAAAAGATTTAGAATGTAGATACCATAAGCTATTATTAAATGTTCTCTTAAGATATCTCAATATTCTTTTAACAGCATTGAAATGGGATTCCTTTGCGTTAGACTGGAATATAGTACATAAGCACGTCGAAAACATAATATCTGGACGACTAGCAGTTAAATAAAGTAAACTACCAATTATATCTTTGTAGACTTTCTCGTCTACACTCTTACCATCCTCACCAAGTTCCAGTCTGGTATTTGTGCTCATGGGACTGGTTGCAGGGTTGCATTCACTTATTCCGAACTTCTTAAGAAGCTCCATTGTATACTTTTTTTGTAAGATTAATGTCCCTTTCTGAGTTTGCTTTTTACTTGAAGTCCCAAGAAGAAGTTGAGCTCTCCTATTAAACTCATCTCAAATTTCTGTTTCATTCTCTCGGCAAACTCTTGACAAAGAAGATAATTAGTAGCACCAAAAATAATATCATCGACATAAATTTGAATGATAAGACAACCATTTTCTTGGTGCTTAGTGAATAGTGTGGTATCTAAGATTCCATTCATCATTCCATTTCTTGGGGCTTATTTCAGTCCATATAAAGCCTTTGTCAGTTTAAAAATATGATGAGGAAAGTTTTGATTTTTGAAACTGAGGGGTTGCTCAACGTAAACTTCTTCTTTTATGAATCCATTTAGAAAAGCACTTTTACATTCATTTGATAGAACATAAACTTTTATGAGATGCGAAGGCAAGAAGCATTCTAATTGATTCTAACCTTGCAACTAGGGTAAACGTTTCATCGTAGGCAATGCCCTCTTGTTAACTGTAGCCTTTTGCTACCAGTTTGGCTTTATTTTTGATAACTTTATCGGTTTCATCTAGCTTATTTCTGAACACCCACTTGATATTAATGACTGGATGATCTGATGGTTGTTCTACTAGATTCTAGACTTCATTCTTTTCAAACTGAGCAAATTCTTCCTTCATTGCTTCAACCAGAATGGATCTTTTAGTACCTCTTTGACATAGGTTCAATTATTGAAATAAGTGCACAGTTGGATTCATCTGGTGGAACTTGTCTAGCTTTGGACCTGGTAGTTATTCCAGCTTGAGGATCTCCAATGATTCTGTCAGTAGGGTGACTGGAAGTATGTTTATATTTTCTGATTCTTTGTTCAGTCCTTTCTATCGACTTACTATAATTAGTTTCATCAGTGGGATTTTTTTCCTCAAATGATATCGATTCCTTGTGACTTAATGTTAATGGCTTAAGGTCTGGAATTTTGACTGGTTCTTCGAATCTTGTAGCTTCTTTGCTCAAGGTTTCCTTGGCATGAGATGGTTCAGTTTCATCAAATGTAACATGCAAGGATTCTTGAAACGTTCTTTTTCTTTTATTAAATACAAGATAGGCTTTACTATGCATTGAGTAACCAACAAAGATAGCTTCATCAACTTTAGAATCAAACTTTGTTAAATAATCTTTATCATTCAGAATGTAACATTTGCAACCAAAGATACAGAATAAAAAATATTTGGAATTTTACTGTGCCACAATTCATATGGAGTTTTCCTCAAAAGTGGTCTTAAGAAAACATGATTTGACACATAACAAGCCGTATTTATAGCTTCACTCCAAAAGAATTTTGAAAGATCATATTCATTAAGCATGGTTTTAACAACTTCTTGCAAAATCCGACTTTTCATTCCAACCACCCCATTTTGTTGGGGAGTCTTAGGAGTAGAAAGAGCATGAATGTAACCATGTTCTTCACAAAATAAAGTGAAGTTTATTTCATCAAACTCTATTTCATGGTCACTTTGGATTTTTTTAATGAAATAACAATTTTCATTTTGAAGTCTTTTAGTGAGTGGAATCAAAGCATTTAGAGCATCATTTTTATGAGTAAGGAATAGAACCCACGTAAAACGAGTATAATCCTCTACTATGACAAACACATATCTTTTACCTCCAAGGGAAACGGTTTTCATAAGTCCGAATAGGTCAATGTGTAGAAGTTCCAGTGGCCTGGAAGTTGTGACCTCATTACTAGAAAAAAGATCTATTGAGACACCAAAAGGTGTCCCAACAAACAATATATTGCGATACTTTTGCTTTTGAGACACTTTTTGTAGTGTCATATAGGAAGGGGTCTCAATAGCTTATTATGACACTAAAAGTGTCCCAATAACATAACTTATTATGAATCATGAAAGTGTCTTCATAGACCCTAATATTGTGATACTAAATTATGTCACCTAATGCATTTTCAACTAGCTTAATTATTTAATTACATGTCATTTCAAAGTGTCTCCATAAAGGTAATATTTTGACACTTAAAGATGTCCCTATAAATATGATGTAATGACAATACATGGTGTCAATATAAATATGCCATGACACTACAAAGTGTCATCATATACAAAAGAAACACTTTTTAAAGACATACGAAAATGTCTTAATACATCAAAAGTGTCTCAATAAATCAACTAAATTATAATATATTTATATATATATATATCCCTTAGTTTTTAGCTAATGTCATTTTCCTATAACCTATTTATGGTATAAATTTATGCATCCAACAAAATGAAACACAAAAATAAAAAAACATTATCCAAAAAGCTTTCTATATAATTCAATTGTAAGACTTGTCTAAATGACAAATATTTCAACATCCAAAAATAATTTCCAATCTATCAATTTTTATAGCTCCCAAAATGAAATAAATTAGAATTTTAATCCAAATAGCAATTTCTAGCTAAACCTAATAACGAGCCAAGTTATCTCTACATCTAAATAACAAACTTGAAAGGTGATTCTTTTCATCAAACCAAGCTTCTGATCCTTCTTTATCTGATAAAACCTATTAAAGTCAAAACAAACATAAATTTTATTAAAATCTAGATACTCAACGAATAAAATGAAATAAATAAAACGGATAGAATATATTGAAAAATAAAGCAAATAAAGCTTTTGTGCTTTACATCAATCATTTGATATTTAATTAGTTGAAGGAAAAGTATGTAAAATGGATAGAATATATTGAAAAATAAAGCAAATAAAGCTTGTTATGAGGCATTCAGATATACCGTCAGTGTTTTGCTACTTTTTTGTGATGCTACTAAAATGAGACTCCTTCCACACTCACATGACTAGGGGTGGCAATTTTCGACACGACACGATAACACGATACAAACCGACACGATATTATTAGGTTTGGGTTGGGGGTTATTGGGTTGGATCGATATTGGGTCGACCCGATAAGCAACACAAAAATTATGGGTTGGGTTTCCGGTTACCCAATAACAACCCAAAAACACGATAATTTTATTAGGTAACCCACCAACCCGATTCAAAAAAAAATTATCAATTACTAAAACTAAAAAGCAGTAAAAGCTAAAAAAAAGAGAAAAAAGATTTAAAACAAAAAATAAAAAAACAGAATAACCTATTTGAGTAATGAGTTTTTGACTGCTGAATAGGGTTCAAATTTCAATTACTCAATTTCCTCTTTGGTTCTTCCTCCCCAACTTTCGCTCACTACCGATTGCCGTGGTCCGTCTCCACGCCTCGATGGTCAACTGAGTTCCGAGTACTAACTCTACCCATCGGCCATCTCCTCTCCATTCCCTAACTCTCTACATCCTTCCGACTCTACTCAGCAGCCATCTTCTCTCAATTCCCCAACTCTCACTATCAATCTACCATCTACTACCAATGGCTTCAATTTTTTCCTCAACTCCATCGCCCACCAACGTCTATAGGTAGGTTTCTCAAATTCAAAGCTTTATCTAGAAATTATTGTATGACAGTTCCATCTGAACTAGTCTATTCCCTTCTCTTAATCTTTGATAAATAGCTATTTTTTGTGATGTTGTTTGCAGTCAGTCATAATAATATTATTGATAAATGGTAACTATCGTCTATGGGTGGGTGGGTCAAACAGAATGTGGTTTCTGACTTTCTGTTCTAAGGTTATCTGATTTTGGACTTTAGGGTGGGGGGTAGCCCGTGGCCTGAGTTATCCTTTAATTTGATTCCACCTGTAATCTTGTAGATGGGTTGTACCTTTTTTGTGCTGCTTTTGTTTTTCATATGTTAAAACTTAAAAGTTTGTTTTTTCTTTTCCTGAAAACAAAAAGGGAAAAAAAAGGAACTTTAGGGATTTTTGTATTAATTTTGCCTTTTATATGCTCTACTTGTAAGTAGAATAGAAAGTGTTTTTGGTGAATAGTTGTGAGTTTAATTATTATTAGTATTATTTATTATATCAAAATAAACTTATCTTGTGATTATATGAAATAGTATTTCTTTTGCCAACTTGTCATTTTAAATGTCTCAAACTTGGTTTTTTTTTTTTTTTTATATTCTAGAAATAAAAATGAAAAGAGAAAGTGTTGATACAATTGATATGGATAATGAAATTGAAGAAGAAAACAATGTGGAAGAAGTGATGTTATCTTTTGAGGGTGAAGGAAAACAAATTGGTGCAATAGCCTCTAAAGTCAAACCGAAAAAGAGATCAAAGTGGTGGGCATATTTTGATATGCTTCCAAAGAAAAAGGGAGAACCTACACGTTGCAAATGTAAAGAATGTGGACAAATAAACAAAGCTGATAGTGTTTATGGTACAAGTAATTTGAAATGCCATGTTACTTCTAGTTGTCCTAGAAGGCATACTCGTGATATTGGTCAAGCTTTGTTGGAACGAGGTCAAAAGGGTTTATTAGCTAGATCATAAAATTTTAACCAAGAGAGGTTTTGAGAATTGGTAATTTTTTGCATTAATCAAGCATGAATTACCTTTTCAGTTTGTTGAACATGAAGGAATTAGATCTGTTTTTAGTTATTTGGAGCCTCGGGTCACTCATTTTACTAGGAACACTGCCAAGGCAGATATTCTTAAGTTGCATAGAATGGAGATGACTAAGCTTAAGTCAGAATTGTGTGCTTGTCCTGGTAGAATTTGTTTTACTTCAGATTTGTGGACATCCATTGCTACTGATGTTTATATATGCTTAACTGCACACTTCATTGATTCTGACTGGAGTTTGCAAAACAAGATCTTAAACTTTTCTTATATGCCTCCACCACACTCTGGTATTGCTATGTCTAAGAAAATTAATTCTTTGTTGACTGGTTGGGGAATAGAGAAAAAAGTGTTCACAATGATTCTTGATAATGCTTCTGCAAATGATGTGTTTGTTGATATTTTGAAGGTCCAACTTAGTTTAAAATCTTCTTTGGTTAGTGATGGTGAATTCTTACATGTTCGTTGTTGTGCCCATATCCTTAATTTGATTGTGCAAGAAAGGTTGAAGAAGATTGACAGTTCTGTTGATAAAATTAGAGAATGTGTGAAGTATGTTAAAGGTTCTCAAGTTAGAAAGCAAAAATTCTTGGAGTGTGTAACACACCATCTCTTGATATCGGAAAAGCTCTTAGGCAAGATGTTCCAACGAGATGGAACTCCACATATTTGATGTTTTCATGTGCATTGTATTATCGTCGAGCCTTTAATCATTTGAGGTTGATTGATTCGAACTTCATGCATTGTTCATCAACTGATGAGTAGGGAAAAGTGGAAAAAATATGTAAATTTCTTCAACTTTTCTATGACACGACGAATCTTTTCTCTGGTGTTAAGTATCCCACATCTAATCTATACTTTCCTCAAGTATTTTTGATATAATTGACTTTGAGTCAAGAGCTTGAAAGTGCAGATGGTTTCATGAGACAGATTGCTTCTCAAATGTTTCATAAGTTTGACAAGTACTGGAAAGAATTTAATCTTTTGTTAGCTCTTGCTGTTATATTTGATCTAAGGTACAAAATTCAGTTTGTTGAGTTTTGTTACAACAAATTATATGGTGCTGGGTCTAAAGAATGTGAAGATGTTAAGGAAAAAATGTTTTCTGTGTTCAATGAATATATGAAAAATGCTATTAAGCCAACTTCCAATGCATCAACTTCTAGTTCTCATGGCATGGTTGAGGATAATACCTTTACTCCTCAAGCTTGTTGTATTGATGTGTTAAAGGTACTTTAAATAATAAGTACTTTATTTAGGCTAATTAGCATTTTATCATTTAATGTTCTTAACTTATTTAAATATAATTTCAGGAATTTGACTCATTCCAGAGCTCAGAATTTGTCACCAGTGCTCAAAAAAGTCAATTGGAGTTGTATTTGGATGAACCAAGAATTGAAAGAAATACAAAGCTTGATATACTTGGTTTTTGGAAAGCACACTCATTTAGATATCCTGAACTTGCTCAAATGGCAAAGGATATATTGACTGTGCCCATTTCTACTGTTGCATCTGAGTCGACTTTCAGCACTGGTGGAAGAATTCTTGATCGATACAAGAGTGCACTGAAGCCAACTATGGTTGAATCATTAGTCTGTTGTAGGGATTGGCTTTTTGGACAAAAGAGTAAGCTTTTGCTTATCACTACTTTGAATATTATGGAGTATTTAATTGTAAACTAATCATCTTTTTGGTTTATTTGCTATAGTATCTACTGAAGTGAAATTGGATGAATTGATTGAAAACATTATGACATGTCAAAATGAAAATGATGCCAAGTCGAGTACTACAGCTAATAGCTCTGATGTTGCTAATCTTGATATTGTGGATCTTTAATCACTTGAATTTTGGTAAGTGCTTTAATCACTTGATCTTTAATCACTTGCTACATAGTTTCTGTTTGTTGCTGTGATTTGGTTGATGAAAGTGGAAAAGGATATGCAGTTGGTTTTTTGGATTTGATATTGCCATATTGGTTGTGTTTTTTTGTTGTTGATTTGAAAACAAACAGGATGATATTGGTATTAGTTGTTTTTCTAGTGACTCAACTGGTGTTAATTGATAGTTTTTAATTTTGATTAAATGTGACAAACAAGCTGACATTGCATATAGAATGTTTGATTATAGTTTCTGTTGGAATTGATGTTATCTACAGCTTTCAGTTGGGGTTCTTACTTCACAAGTTTATCTGATGTTTAAGGAGCAATGATACTAGATTATTTGTTTGTCTGAGGATTATGCAATCAAAGCATTTGCAAATGCATTAGATGTTATCCCCATGGCACTGGCAGAAAATAGTGGTCTCCAACCTATAGAAACTTTGTCTGCTGTTAAATCTCAGCAAATTAATTAATTAAGGTAATCTTGATCTGGTTGTTTCTTTTCTTGGATTTTTCTTCCCATTATATTTTGGTGGTTGTTTGTTTGAAAAGCAATTGTATGATTTTTCTCGGCAGGAGAACAATTCCAGCTGTGGTATCAATTGCAATGATGTTGGCACTAATGACATGCGTGAGAGACTTTGATCGGGAAACAACAGCAGATTCTACTTGCAACTCAAGTTGTTAAAATGATTCTGAAAAATGACGATGTCATCTCACCATCTAACTATTGATTTTGTGAAATCAGGCACTTGATGCAAAAAATTTGTTGTCTAGAATCTGTCAACTCTATATAGCTTGCTGAACTGGTTGATTCTGTGTATGTTAAGTCTATCTGCTACTTTGGTGAATTCCTCTATAATGGCTTCAATTTGTATTGAATTGTTCAGTCTTTGATGTATTAATCAATTCACTCTTTCTACTTTGTAACACTAGTTACTACATTTTTCACCTTTGCCGTTGATCTAGCTTTGCTCATGACTTGATTATGCTAAAACTTTGTACAATCAAGATTTTTCATCAAATCATTTTGTCACTGGTATTAAGTATTGTGCTTTTAGCAGGCATTAGGCGAAAGAAATTTGATGGTCCCCATCTTTATAATGGATGCTACATTGAGGTTCTAGCCATGGTCTGCTTTAGTTTGTTTATCTTATACCGTAGTTGGCAGGACAACTTTTATGCTAGTTGCATTTTGTGGGGGATGGATGTGTTATATTAAGGCGTCGGTGCTACTAATCAAGAATTGATAGGTGTCATTCCACATCTTGCTTAGTTGCTATCATTTTCAGTTTTGCCTACTTCACAAGCTACTATTCTTTCTTGTAACATTTACAATCCACCCACCCTTGTTTTCACCCTTTAGCAATATGCATAAACACAAACGGACCCAGTTAATTGGACATTTGGACTCTAATTTGTTACAACTTACAAGGATTAGATAGTGGAGGGCCATCTAATGGGCCTAATTCTGCTAGGTCGTATCTTGTTGCATTGGAATTTAATCTCTGGCTCATTTGCTGGGCTTATCACTTTCCTTGCAATTTGAAAATTGTCTTTTATTTTAATTTTTGCATTTTGAATTTTGTAAGGGAAGCCAATACTTCCTTATTTTATTTTGCTCGAACATCCTTATCTTGTAATTCTTTCTTCGTTTCTAATATATTGCAAACTTATTCTAAGTAAAAAAGAAGTCAACTCCTAAATTTTGCTGCTAACTGGGATCTGATTACTCAGAACCGTGTTTTGACCTGTAGGTTTTTTAATTGAATTATTAATGAAAAATAAGCATATACTGAAACGGATTGGGTTCGGGTTGAAGTTTATTGGGTTGAGTGCTTATTGGGTTGGGTTCGGGTTGAGCAAAATTTTGTAATATTCTCACCTCAACCCGACACGACACGATTACCACCCCTACATATGACTTAATATGTCTCCTCTTATCTGATATCATGTCAAATTTTTATTACCGAATACCTAGTGATTTGGTAGTGATCGAGGAGATACATATAACATATTTTGATCATATTAGGTTAGCTCCTTAGGTATGGACTAAAAACCCCATTCTACTATATTTGTGACTCAATTTCTAAAAGTGGTTAGAGATAGATTGCTTGCCTTTTTCCCAAAGAGTCAACTATTTGCAAGAGTCTTTAACCATTAACCTTTTTCACAGCAGCAGCAATCAGTCCTCTCTCATCTATATAATAAACTAAATAATTTCCATTAAGAGTACCATTTCAACAATACAATCAACGACATAAGAATATTGTGCACTCTGTGCATTTCTAGCAAAGTCAATTATACGTAGTAGGAGGTCTATCATCATCCCACTTTTGATTATTCTAACCATTCCAATTACCAATATTTTGTTCTATTTTAATCCCAAATATCAATCTAGCCATTGCAAGTTCAAGGAATTATGAAAAAATAAAAGATTTGCAATAAAATGGTGGGCATTAGCCGAGTTCAGAATGTCCTCCTAGAGCAAGTTAAAATATCATTGAACTTAAAGTAATTTTGCTTGATTCAACCATTGAACTATAGAGTTGAGTATATCTTTGTATAGTTTCATGGTAGGTTCCACAAGTTCCTTCCAATCAAGACAAGAAGCTAATGATTCATAGTTGGAATTTTAATTCAACTTTAATAGAGGACATACTAATTTTCTGTGACACACATGTACTCAAAAATATAGAACTGATTCTACAAAAAGAAAAGTATAAACTAAATATTTTCAATACTTAACAACTTACAACATACCATGTTCAACAGTAAGTACCAATTTTTCAAATGAAGTAAGTCAATCATTTAACGAATTCTCTGTTCCACTAACAGTGGACACTATTTTATTGGGATCAATACACAAAGTATCAATCACGGGTTAATACATGTGCACATTTTACTCAATGAACAAGTATAATGTTTTCCTTAAATTAGAATTGTTTTATGCTTTACACTAACAATAACTTTATTACTTATAACGTATCCTGGTACATTTTTTGCACGCAAACATATCAAAATTCTTTCTTGCATACATCCTTTATAATCCTACTCATCATATACACAACAAATAACTCATCAAACACACCAGATTTCACCACAGTAATTGAAGGGGAAAATAATGAAACAAAGATTAAAAAAATTAACATATTAATAAGTGTTACTCACTAATTTGCAAACAGAACAACTGATTTTAAGAGCATAAAAAAATCTATGGTTTTTCCCTTACCCACAAACCCTAATATCTTTCTTTCTTAGGTGACAACGTCTATGTGCGCATTTGTAATGTGTGTGAAAGAGCAAAATAATACCTCAAAAGCATACTGAATTTTGTCGCATCAATTTTTACACAAAGGTTAGGGATTTGGGGCTAATTCCTCTTATTCTTTTGATCTTTTTTCTAGATTGGTAAGGAGTTGGGTCAATTTTCTAGGATGTGTTTTTACTTGGAAAAGAGAGGGAAGAGAATAGGGTTGAAATATTTTGAGAAGAAATGGGGAAGATTTGGAGAAGTGTTCAAAAAGATAAGAGAAGATCCCAAGGTGGTGTCAGGAGAGGAGATGAGAGAGTGCCCCGTGAGGGAAAATTTAATATTTTTGACAAAATAGGAGCCAAAACAATTTAATATTTTGTTAGCAAGACAATTAAAAAGTGTCTTTATAATATGTGTTAACACGAGACCTATTAGAAAATATCATAAAAATATAAATACTAGATACAAATGAGCTATTAACAAGACACTTTTTAAAAAGTGTCATATAAAAACATAAATACTATATACAAATGAGACATTTTTAAAAAAAGTGTCTTAATAAAATGTGTTAATAGAACACTTTTGGGGAAGTGTCATAATAACAAATCCATATCATTAGAGTATTGAGACACTTTTATCTAATGTGTCTTAACAGAGAGGTTATTGGGACATTTTTCAAAAAGTGTCATATAAAATGTGTTTTGAAAAGTCTATTTTCTAGTGGTGATTTTTTGGTTTGAAAGATGTTCGGATGTACTTTCCCTTTTGGCATGCATCACATATCATGTCCTTGGAGAAGTTTAACTTTGGTACTCCTTTGACAAGATCTTTCTTTATGAGATGAGATATAAGCTTCATATTTACGTGGCCTAACTCCTATGCTATTTCTAGCATTCTTCATCTGAAACAGCTAAACACTCTACATTTTAATAGGTTAAATCATCAAGGGTTATACAATAAACATTTCTATCCCTAGTAGCAGTAAAAACTAGTTGCTCATTTTGCTTAATGACACAGAGAATAGTATGGAATTTAATCTCATAACCTTCACCGCATAGTTGACTAATACTGAGCAAGTTATGCTTAAGGCTCTCAACAAGTCATACATTATCAATGTAAGTACTAGCTACTTACCAATGGTACCTTTACCTATTATGCATCCTTTTGTATTGTCTGCATAAAGAACATTTCTTGTAGAATAATTGTTAAGCTTAAGGAACATAGACGTATCTCCTATCATATGTCTGGAACATCCACTATCCAAATACCACTTCTATTTTCGGGAATGTTCCTTGGCATGAGCCTGTAATGTTTTAAGTCCACAAACTATGTTGGGACCTTTATGGTTAGTAGCAGATAATTTCTTACCTAAACAAACTTGGTACTAATGAATTTTTCAATCAGACATCTATAATTGACATGACAATATCTACCGCAAGTAAAATAGGTTTTTCAAACTAGTTTGAAATTTATTATGGAAGTTGTTGAAACAGGTTTGGTTTTTTTCTAATTCACGCAGTTTCTAAATTTTTGGCCCTTGTTGGTATTATTTTTAGGTGGAGCATACATATGTATATGTTTGACACTAGTGGAACATTCACCTAGATCATCCTTAACATGACAACATTCTTCAACAATCATTTCCCCTTTGATTTTACGCCTCATATTCTCAAGCTATTTTTTCAAAGAATTATTCTCTTTAGTGAGCCAATCATTCATTTTCTTTTTGCATTCGATATCAAGGGTCTCTTTATTTTTAGTCATTTGTATTTCAAACTTCTCTTTATGAGCCCTATCAAGTTTTTCCTGTAAATAATCCACTTTATCTTGCAAAACTTCATTTTTATCAACAAACATTTTGACACGAATTTTATAAAGCGTAAGCAATTTTTGTAGATCATCATCAATGTCAATTTCATCACTGGAATCATAATCAGAACATGAAGAGATATTTGATTCACCATGAAGCAATTCTCTTCATTGTCAAATTGTTCACTATTATATTCGTCCCATGTAGTTGCCATCACCTTAACTTTGGCTTGTTTAACATTTTTCCTCAATCAAGGATAATATGATTTTTTGTGTCTGATTTCATTACATTCGTAGCAACAAGGTGGCTTAGTACTTTGAATTTTTGAACTAGTTCTTTTCGATTTTGATATGTTGTTCCAAAATTTCTTTTTGAGGTTTGTCAGTTGCTTTAATCTCTGGGAAATCAAAACAATTTTATCTTCAACCTAGTCCTCATCAAGATCTTCTTGAAGTTTCGAGTCGGAATCATGAATGGTATTAAAAGCAATATTTTTTTTGAGTTTTGTTTCTAAACCTTCATCTTTATGTCGTAGCGTCATCCATGGGATGTGAGAGATCCAACTAATTCACCCATGGTCATCCTACTAAGATCACGAGCTTCCTAAATAGCAGTAACTTTTGGCATCCATTCCTTGGGAAGTGATTTAAGAATCTTCTGAACTTGCTCATCCTTGTTTATAGTTCTACTAAGTGCGAACATAGGATTTACAATTTCCATGAAACGCACGTACCTTTGACTTATGGTCTCATCAGATTTCATCTGGAACATTTCATACTTGTGAATGAGAAGAGCAATCCTCTCTTGTCAAACCTGACTGGTGCCTTCGTGGGTCACTTGCAATATTTCCCACATTTGCTTTGGTGTAGCGCATGTACTAACTCAGTTGTACTCCTCTTTTGTGAGAGCGCATGATAGAATGTTTTTGGCCCTCGCATGCATTAAGATGGCCTTTTTATCTTCATTGGTAAATTCTCATCGCTCCTTCAGAACCATATGTCCGTCAATCAATGTCATTGGAACCATCGGCCCTTCACTGAACACATCCCACAAATCAAAATCCAGGGCATTATGTATTCTTTATATCCAATTTTTTCACATAGCATAGTTGGAACCATCAAATAGTGGAGAACGGTTGTGCGATTGTCCTTCTGCAAAGACATCAAGAGTGTTAGTGGCCATAAGATCATTTACTCTGGTAGTTGCACCACAATATAGAGAACCAATGCTCCAATGCTAACTGTGAGTGATTATATGCTTAAGAAGGGGGTGAATTGGGCTTAAGGGATTTTAATGCAGCTGAAGTTTATCACTTAAAATACTTTTTAGCCTTTTCAAAACTATTTAAGTCTTTTACAGAAAAATAATTTTAGTTACTGACTGGAATTTGTAAGTACTAGTTAATATACTAGTCAGACCATTGATAAATAAAGCAGTAAAAATAGAAGTAAATAAATATCAGTATTTATAGAGGTTCGATAAGCCTGCATCCTCTACCTAAGTTTTCACTTAGGATTTTGAACATGTTAAATTAGTAAGTATGTAAGAATGTTTTTTCAAGTAATAATAGTAATTTGACAATGAGAAAGTAAAGAGATTAGAAACACCCCAGTAGGGTGAAAAACTAGCTCTTTGTAAAAAGCTAAACTGGAATCCCAGACAAGATAAGGCAGATTCCAGAGCACTATGAAACTAGCTGCTTTGTGAATAGGCTCGGGGGAACTTTTGGTAGATTTACTTGCACAACCTCTGTGGACTGATGCACAAGTTGCTGCGACTCCGTATGGCAAGCTTTAGTCTCTTCTTCCAGATCGGAACCAAGAACACTACAGATGATTCTAGGCAGGTGTTATGTTGTATATTTGTCATTTAATTCATCTAATTTCCTCTTATGATTAATAGTAAAAATGCTTAATTGTTGAATTTTAATTTTCATTTTATATTTTTTGAAGCAAATTGAATATTCAAGCTAAATGCAGTTAAAAATCGAGTATTTGACCTATTTGGAGCAAAAATCACATTCTCGAGGAGACAAGAAATGTAAGAAGGAAATAATTCGAGTGCGGATGTGTTTTGCTTCCCAAGACTTTATGCAAATTTAATTAGGAAGCATTCAACTTTCTTTTGGCAGTTGTACATTTTTGGGATGTTTTAATTTATATTTCTTTAATTAAGAGAATTTAAGTTTTCCTACTTTGATAAGACTCTTAATTAGTTTCCCAGTTGTATTAGGAGTAGTAGGCTATTTATAAGGAACTAGGAATCTTTCATAGGAGTTTATTTCAATCATTTCATTCAGCATATTTTATTTTCCTGCGTTTTTCTTCTCTCCATAAGTTGCTAAACTCCTTTTCTAGCATAAGGGATTATTGAATATTGGATTCTTCAGTATTTGTGAGATCTAAATAATTGATTCTTATTTCTCATTTCTTGGGTATTTATTTATCTTCTGTTTTCATTACATATATTCAGGTATATTAAATTTAAGGCCAAAATTTGATAGCTTAGAATATTTGTTCTATCAATGAGAATGTTAAATCCATAATTGTTTAATTGTTCTAATAGTTGTGGCAAATAACATATTTACGTGTGGTGATATGCATGATTTATATTATGTGGATCAATAATCTAGTCTAAATGAACCCCGCTCATGTGTGTTTGGCTAAGGCTGGGTCTCTGTAGTTCTTAATGCTATTGATAAATTAAATACTAGGTAGAGTTGTTTATTGGCAAGAAAAATAACTAACGACCTCCTCTTAGTTATCGAGATAGTAAGGAGGATTGGTTATTAGGGCGTCCGAATAACTATAACGTTCGAATAACTATAACCAGTCTAGTCAAGAAAAGATGAATTCATCTTTGTATCAATGATCAAATCTAAGAGGTTTTTCTTTAGGCTAGATTTCATTTTTATTGATTTCTTATTTTATTTGTGATTTATTTGCTTTTAAGATTCTAGGTCTTCGTTTTCGTAAAAATCCCCCCTTCTATTTTATTTTATTTAGTAAACTTAAAAGAAATAAAATTTACGAGTCCTTATTACAAACCATATCTCTAGAGTATGAATTTATTTTTGATGGATTCGACACACATCAGTGATACCGCCCTACTAGTTTCTTCACCTAGAGATCCTCAGAGCAACCAAGCACAGATTTGTTCTCTTCACGGGGTCCCTCGAGAGCAGGTACAACTCTCGTCCCTCTTCACCACTAGGTCTTTTGAGACACAAACCGCCTTGTCCTCGTCTTTCGAAGGCAAACTTCCCTTGACCTTCTTCACCATAAGGTCCCTCGAAAATACACATAGAGTAAGGAATTAGCAATTAGCAACACTTAAGCACAAAGCGTGTATGAGAATATCACACAATTCCTCAAGACACTTAACAAAGTTCTCTCCCAACTTAGTGATTCACACTTTACAGTGCTGCATAATTTCACTTTTATGTGCTAATGTCCAACGACCATAAGTTATTATTAAGGTAAGCGTTCATTGGAACTAAATAAGAAAACAAGATATTTGGGTAAACATGCATTAGTTTCTTAAATCGCGAATGTATCAATAATTACAGCTTGATATGATTTCTTTCCAAAGTTAAAGAAATGTGAATCAAGCTAGAGCCTTTATGAAATCCTTTAATTATGGAAAGTAAATTCCAGCATGTAAACAGATTCCCACAGATAACGTGTAAACGGATTCCAACAGATAATATGGAAAGATATTCATACCTTCAGCACATAATTCTAGGAATGTAATTTTATCATGATCAAAACAATGTAAACCATCAAGTTGTTAATATATTGTGATACTCCATTCCATATGAACTAAATATTGAAAGAGTGACTAGTATATAAGCTTTGGGCAAAGAAGTCATGTACATCCATTGGATATCCCTTTTAGACAAGTTGATCATAACCCAATTTTAGTATGCACTTGATGGGTTAAGAGACAATTCACTCGTCCAACGGGCTCGCGGGCCTAGGACTTGACAGTTATTCTTTTTATTTTTTTATTGTGATTATTTTATTTGACTAGTGCTATTTATATTTTTCAGAAGAAGACATTAATTTTTAGGTCGTAATTAATGTCAGTTTTTTCTGATATTATTTTTATTAAACTATTTACAGCCAAAATACAAGCTGTAAACACTAATTTATTTTATTTAATCCTAAGTTAAGACTACTCCAAACTGTTCTTGAAAGTTTAAGGACATGTTAATTGTTATGTATGATTAGAATCTTAGACACATGTTTTATAATCTCTTGAAAGTATAATTTTTTAGAAGCTTTGAGAAATATATTGTGAAGAGCATCATAAAAGTTCCCATACAATTAAATATGTTCTCACTTTTTCACCATTCATTTAAAGAATAGTGAACTTATTTGTATTAATCTATGCGCCAAGTTGTCTCCATAAATATAATGCAAGTTGTCTAACTTGAAAGTTTTAGTAGTTAAAAATTTCACCTCACTTCAAAAGGACAATACAAATTGTCATACTTAAAGTCTTAGCATTTTAACATTTCTGCATCCTTTTTAGAAAATGGAACTAGAAATATATGGTAGAAAATTATAATGATATTTTTCACTCCCATATAAAATAAGATTATTTATCTATTCTCATAATAAATTATTTATTATTAGTCATTATTAATTTCAGATTAGGAGTATTGACACTTAATTAGTTATTAATTGTTATTCTAATATAATGGCGCATTTGATAGTTTGTGGGAAAAAAAAAAGAAAATGTGGAATAATGGAGAAACTATTTAAACCAAATTATATAATCAAGGCAAATTTTGAAAAAGAAAATTGGCTTTTGGCGGGAGTGGCCATGGATTGTGATTCAAGAACAAGATTTTCCTATAATACTTCTTTACTATTTTATTAACATTTTTCTAGTGATTAATAAAATAGATCGATGTTTATATAAAGCAAATTGCGGATACTTCTCAAATATCTCAAATACATAATTACAAAATATGTAACAATAATGAGATAAAAAATGATGTCAAATTGAAGACATGTTTTGTAGTTGGTAGTAGGATTTTTAAATTTTAGAAACAAAATATTAATATTTAGAGTTATCTAGGGGAGTAATTTGGGTTTAAACCCATGATTCCAACCCAACCCACTTAAGTTTAGATTGAGTTGGATTTAAAATAATTTAATTGGGTTTGGTTCGAGTTGGGTTTTAATGGGTTGGGCTTTAATGGGTTAAATTGGGTTTTAAATAAAAATAGGTCTAAAATGGTTCCAACCCAATCTCAGGCCTACATTTAACTTCCACTCTCCCATTCTCCCATTTTTCAGCCCAAAATTATCGCTTACAAATTGTGAAAAATCGGGTTGGGCTTTAACTTCTAACTCCAAAGAATACTCTTATTTACCAATGCAAGAAAATTAATCATTGATTTCACAAGCTAACCAACAAAATTGTTTCTTATAATTTTGACATAATATATTTATAAAAAAAATAAAAAATAAAAAATAAAGAAGACGAGCAGATTAAAGAGCAAGACTCTGCTCAAAAAGGAAGTCAGCTATATCAATTCAAATTGTGTCAACTTTAGCTTTATTTCTACATCTCATCACACATTTATAATAAATGATTTATTAGTAGAAATTCTTTTTCTAGTAATATTCAAAATAAAGCTTTGGTTTTTAGATTGAGAAGATAAAGATAAACTTGTTGGACGAGAAGATAACGTCAATTGTGCCAATATCTTAACAGAATTTCAAATTTTCCCTCAATCCGCCAAGATAAAGATAAACATTTTGTACTAAAAATTTAAAATATTTTAAATAGTTATGTTTTATTCATTAAACAAGATTGTTATTTTATTAAAAGAATAAATATAAATATTATAAAACAATAAGTAAATTATAAGTTTACTTAATTTGATTTGATTTTACGTGATTAATAAGGATTTAATAATAATTAATTAACGCATGTCAAATAAAGATAAAAAGATTATACTTTAATAAAATAATGTATTTAGCAAAAAGTTTACATTTTTTTTTCTTTTTTGTATTGAACTATTTCAAATTTGACCCAACCCATTTTCAACCCAACTCATTTTTAACCCATGAATATAGAACCAGTTTGAACCCAACCCACCCATTTGCCATTCCTAGTTATCTCTAAATATTTAATATCCTTCATGCATCAACGATATCTATTGTAAATTAACTTAATCAACCTTCACTTTTTGTCATTATTGAGCTAGAAATTCTATGATATTATTAACTGAAAAATAAAAGAGTGGTTGACAAACTGTTAGCCTTATATTTGTTCTCTTCGAATGCTTACAATGAGTGTAGCATTACATTAATTTTGAAAATGATACAATCATTTTGTGGGAAGGATATTGGATTTTTGGCTAAATGATCAATATATTCTTAATGAATTAGTTGATTGATCCAAAAAGCCACTTTCTGTGATGTATTTATTATTATATGAAGCCCGTCAAAAGGATGAATAAATGAATGTGACTTTTTGTGACTTAAATTTGAAATATTCAAAGAACTGCAGTTGAGGAATTTACAGATATTGATCATTATGTTACTTTACTATTATTTTTGGAGAAGTTGAACTCAAGTTGTATATAGATTTTCTCTAGGTTCTGTGCTTATATTAGGCACCTACATACCATTTGAAGCTGCTTTCAAAATGTATAAAAGTTTTGTATTAAACTATCTAAACTAAAGTACCAATCATCTTTTGGTGTATATTTAAGTGTTTTTCTAAAATATCTTCCTTGTCATGTCTAATTCTCATAACTACAATTTTTGCAGAGTCACTTTTATGTGTAGCCCAGAATATTCAACCCATAGTCTCAATACTACTACTTTGTCCCATCAATTATTGATTCATTGATAGCATTTTAATGATTTTAAATATATGTATTTAAAATATTAAAAATTATGATAAGATAACAAGTGTTCTCTTTAACCCTTAATGAAAATATGTATAGACAAATAGCTCCTAACTATCAAATAATATGAAAGATGAAAGAGTGCCTTGATCATACAAACAAACGTCGCTCTAATGCTTTGATAGTTTACAGTGTCAAAAAGTTCTTTTGCCTCACAATCGTAAGGAAAATGGTTTTAAAAATTAACGAATATTTAAATGGAATAAATAAATATTCGATTAACATAATAACCAACTACTAATTAATGAAAATTTTAAAAGTTGATAATTAAATTAAAATTGAATCTTATTCAAACCCTTTGTTCTTATTATTATAATAATAATAATAATAATAATAATTAGTAAATATTATCATTTGAGATCTTGTAACTTTTTTTTAGTGAGAATTTAACCCTATTGTTAGCTTTTGGTCACGTTAGCAATTTTTTTGCAATATTTTCTATAGAACGTAACTTGTTTAACCCTAGTTTTCTTATAGGATGGAATTTTTTCAATAACCATTGGCTCGTGCATGAATGGTAAATGGGTGAATTGTGTTGGTCTGACTTCAATTTTATTGATTGAGTTCAAAATAAGTTTACATTCATGGACTAAAAATAAATTGCATTAAAAATGAGTTTAGGTTGGGTGCAATACTATAAATCATATTTTTTAGTGAAATGTATTGCTACAGTATTTTGTTAAATTATGATCTTTCGTCATTATTTTACTCTACGTTAATGTTATTACTAAATTCTTACTTATCACTTAAAATCGAATTAAATTAAAATTAACTTGTAATTTACTTATATTTTGTAACATTTATATTTTTAATTCGAAGAATTTTAATTTCCCATAATATTTGAAATTAAAGAATCATTTTTTTAACATATTGAAAATGGCGATAGAAAATCTTGAAAATCTAAAAAAGAATTGTTTCTTTGAAACCAAAGTGTCAACCTTTGATAGAATCCTATCGAAAAAATTAAGAGTCAATGAGTAAAGAGCACAAATTAATATTCTTACTTAATGAATAAAATAAAATCCACTATAAATATTTAAGTCTTTCCCATAATTATGCCACTAAATATATAGTCAATCGTCTTAAATCTAAGATGCAAATTAAGAGCCCAAATGAAGTTAAAACTCTCAAACTTAAAACCTCACGTTTAAAGCATTTACTTTTGAATTTATTTAGGCTGAGTGCACCTATGCAACAAAAAGAAAATGGCACGGTTATTAATGTGAATTTATTGTTTTAATTGATCTAAATATAATTATTTTACTATTTAGTATAATTAAGTTCAAATTTGTCACTATACTTAATACAGAATTTATTCTCATTGTCACTATCGTTGCTGGCAACCACAATAACAACTATAATAATAATAATAATACCATGATTATCAATAATAAAATTATAATATGATTCAAATTATAAAAAAGTAATTAAAATTTCATTTGAATGTAATTATAAATTTTTTGAGATTAATAATGACTTTTAAAGATTATTTGATAAATATAAATAATAAATTTACAAATTAATGATAATTAAAATTTTATTAATTTATTTTTTGGTTGGACATATTTACAACTCATTTTGCACTTGTTTACAAGTTAAAATGCAACAAAATTAAATCTACAAAAATTATTTTGAATTTAACTCAACCCAAAATTAGTTGAATTGGGTTGGAGCAACGGTTTGAAACTCATTTCGCCACCCTTAGCTTGTAGTTTTGCATTGTTTTCACGTGCACCTGCACTATGTGTGTCTAGAATTATTAATGGATCGGATTTGAATTGGATCAATCATATTCAAATTTGAATTTAATTATTAAAATTCATATCCGGATCCAATCTGATACTTATGGGATCTTTGTTAATCAGTATCATATGTGAATCTGATGGATATTCAGAATTCGATAAATAAAAAAAATCAATCCAATTTAATATTTTTTCTTTTCTTTTTTGGGATTATATAAAAAAAATATTGTATTTATAAAGTAAATTTACTTCATATTTGAATTTTTAACAACTTTTTATTATGTATTAGTCCAAAAGTTAAATATTCGAATATTAAATCCCTGTTTCACATTATATTAATGTATAGGTGAACTATTATACATTATTATATTTGACATTTTATTAGTATTATTCTTACTTTTTAGGCTAAAGACTCAATATTAATATAGATGTTAATATTTATATATATATATATATATATTAGGTCAATCTAATGTATAGATTTTATTTTAACATCTTTGTTAATATTATATATAAGAGTATTAATTTAATAAAAAAATATTAAAATTTGGATTCGAATCTTTAACGGATCGAATTGTTTAATTCTATATCCGATCCACTTATTTTGAATTATGGGTAGTTATAATCGGATCTTATCTATCGTATATTTTAATCGGATAAAAATTCTAAAATTCGGATCGAATTCATATCAAATTTTGGATTAAAATTCAATCCATTGATGGCCCTATGTGTGTCAATGGTTAAGATAAAACTAGGGTTGTCTACGGGGTCGGATTTAGATCAGGTAAGCCATATTCGAATTCAAGTCTGAGTATCAAAGTTCATATCCGAATCTGACCCGAAATCTGATAAGATCTTTATTAATTAGTACCATATCCGGATCCTATGGATATCCAAAATTCCATAAAAAAATTGGACCCAATTTAATTTTTGTTTCCTTTTGAATTTTATAAAAATATTGTATTTAGAAAGTAAATTTATGTCATACTTGAATTTTTAACAACTTTTTATTATATATTAATCCAAAAGTTAAATATTTGAATACTAAATTCCTATTTCACATTATATTAATACATAAATGAACTATTATATGTTATTATATTTGACATTTTATCAGTATCCTATTATTTTTCAGGTTAAAGACTCAACATTAATAGTATAATATAGACGTTAATATAGATAATAGATCAATATAATATATAGATTTTATTCTAAATTTTTATTAATATTATATGTAAGAGTACTAATTTAATTAAAAATATTAAAATTTGAATTCAGATCTTTAACGGATCGAATTATTTAATTCTATATTCGATCAACTTATTTCGGATTACGAATATTTATAATTGAATATGATCCATTGGATATTTTAATTAGATAAAAAAAAATCTTTAAATTTATATTGGATTCAAATCTTTAAATTGAATTCAGATCGAATTCGGATTAAAATTTGATCAATTGACAGCCATAAAAACCCTACTTAGGTCCAAAAGATTAATATCCTACTCATTTTTAGGCCCAATAAATATGTATTAAACTCAGGTCTAGCCCCAACCCTTAGAAAAAATAAAAAGGTGCCGGACCAATAAATCTAGCACCTTTTTATTTCCTTTTCTATTACATGGAGCTTGAGAAGAGATCAATGTTCTTGAAAGTTTGAGAATATGCTATGTATAATTTGAATATTGGTCACATGTTTTAGAGTCTTTGCGGAAACACAACCTTTTAGAAGCTTTGAGAAATGTATTATTGAGAGGTACAGTGCCCCTTCTACATATTAAGATATAATCATTTTCCACCATCCATTAAATAAGTAGTGAATTTATTTGCATTAATCTATGCATCAATTGTTCAAATATATAACGTAGATTGTTCAACTCTAAGTCTAAAAGTTCAAACTTTTCACCTCACTTTCTAATTACAATACAAATTGTCTTACGTAAAGTTTTAGTTTTTCAAAATCTCCACATCCTTTTGAGAAAATGAAATATTAAAAATCTTTCATTATAATAATTCTTATACTCAGTAGGGATGACGGGTCGAAGCATATGGTAAACATCCTCCATATTTTAATTAGAATAAAATCATAAAAGAAGTAAGAAAATAACAATAAAAAACCAAAGATTTGGAATAAATAAAATGTATTTTTTGTGTTATATTAAATAATTATTAGTTTTGAGGTGTCAATTTCTTATTGCTTGAGGATCTTGAGATAGTTTAAATCAAATTGGTTCTATTTGAATGGAGAGTTGGGTCTTATTTGAACTAAAAGCCCAACATAATGTACATAATGTGAACTAAGACGTGGATCCTAAATTGGCTAATGAAATCAGTTTAATCATTGGCACAACAATCATCACACTTTCTTGATGATAGGCCATTTTTGTCCCATATGTGGCTCGAATTGAATAACTTGATCGATGAATCAAACTCTATTATTATTATGAATAATGAGATCAAAATAATCTTTAATCGAGACATGATTTAAAGGTTGCATCATGAGTTTTAAAGTTTGGGGTTCATAATTTATACTACAATTATGCAGCATCGCATCTCTAAATATATAATACTTAGATGCACCAAAATTTGTTGTAACTTAAAGAATCCCCCTGTCTTCAGGAATTCATCAATGTCAATATCAGAAACGTTGACCACGATGAGGTGTTGGGCAATAGAAGGGATGCTTTTGAGGTCTTTGACATATACAAGAATGGGCAATATTTGCTGAGGAATTGCAGAATGTGCCAAAAAGTCTTTGGAGAAGAATGCATGTTGGCTAATTGCAAGAAAATGATAAGAGGGGTGGATTCAGACAGCAGCAGAACCATCAGTTTCGATGAGTTTAAGGTTATGATGATGAAGGGATCTCATTTTGATCCCAAGTAGATTGATTATTCCCAAGATTTAAAGGCAAAAATCAAATTAATTCATTTGGAAGCATAACAAACACCTCCAATATTTAAGTTAGAATAGTATCATATAAAAAAAGATAAGAAAATATCAATGAAAACAAAGATTCAGAATGAAAAAAACGTATCTTTCGTGTTACTTCTAATAAGGCTTAATCTAAGGTGTCAATTTCATATTGAGTGAGTCAGTAAGGGATCTTGAGTCACTCTAAACTAATTGAGTTCTATTTGACGTAAGAGTCCAACCTTATCTAAAGTAAGAGTCTCGTTTTATATAGATTCTAAATGGATCAATCAAATCAACTTAACCAATGACATAAAGATCGTTGCACTTTCTAGATTATGGATCATTTTTATCTCATATGTGGCTCGAATTGAATAACTTGATTGATGAAACAAGCTTTATCATTACTATGAATAATGATATTAAAAAACATTAATGATCCTAAATTGAAGACATGATTTGAAGGTTAGAGTATGAGTTTTATAGTTTGGGGTTCATAAATTATACTACAATTATGCAATGCCTCATCTCTAAATATTTAATACCTCAAATCTATTATAACCTAATCAATTTTCATTTTATATCGTGTTTTGGATAGAAATTCCACGATGTTATTAAATGAAAGATGAAAGAGTGTTTGACTAGAGTCAATTTTATTTTTGAAAATGACAATGTTTGTATGAAATGGCAATAAAAGGAAGCAATACTCCATTTTAATTTCGAAATGATGGTACCCTTTCTCAAAAATGGTATTGAATTTATGAGAAAATAATCAAAGTATTCTTACAGAATCAATTTTATTAATTCAAACAAAATTCTTTATGCAGGGTATATTGATTTGTATATATGTAGTATATGTTATATAAAATCTCTTCAAATGATTCTACCTTTGGAATGTGGCTTTGCTATTCTAAATTCAAAACATCCAATTAAATGAAGTCAAGTAACTTAAGGATATTGTTAACATCTATGAAGCAGAATCGCCTTCTTCCAGATAAATTTCTTCTTGGCTTCTTTTAAATAAAGTTAGGCAAAGAGGCAATAGGTATTCTAGTAGGGGATGTTTACAGTGAGGCAATGTTGCACTTCACTCATATTAGATATTTTCAAATTAAATGACATATATCTTTTACAACAAGTTGTTGTTAATTTCACGACAAGTCATTGTTTTGCATTCTAAGTTCTTAATACATTTAATTCTTGGTAAATATATTCTCAAAAAATTATTAAAATAAAAATATATTATCTTAAATAATATAATTTTAAAAATTTAGAGTTATATACTCTATATTGTTAAATAATAAATATGTCCAAAATGATTTGACTAAATTTAATTTATTTATTTATTAATTAAGATATAAAATTTTAAAAAAATAGAAAAATCTAAAACTATCATTCTACAATATAATTTTAACAATTGTAACTTATATACTCAATAATATTAAATGGACATATTCAAAATAATTTAACTAAATTTAGTTAATAAGTAAAAAAATTTAAAGCAAGAAAATTTTAAGTTTATTATTTCAGATAATATAATTTTAAGTTACATACTTAATAATATTAATAAATAAATATATTTAACTTAATTAAATTTATTTTTAATTAAAAAGTAAACAAATAAATAAAAAGAAAAAGAAAAAAAATCTTTCTTAAAAACCGCAACCACCCCACCAGTACCCCGCCCACCAACCACACTTCCACACTCAGTGTTCCCCGCGCTCCCCCCAAACCCGCGTGTCAAGGGTCACCCCCGCCATCGGGCCCCTTGACCGTCTACAAGGCATTCGGGCTGCTTCTCGCAACTCGTATCCACAGACTTGCACTCCGAGGAGTTCATCAACTGTGTCCTAGGTGTAGACCTTTCCTTTTGCTTTCACTATTGTACATATGTAGGCAGGATGTTGCCATTTTTCTTATAATTTTTAGCTTTTTAGTATCTAGTGTTGTCACAACTGTTTTCTTTTTTAAGCCTATTATGGGGGAGAATGAGGATTTGAAACTGAGTTATACTACGCCTTGTTGGAGTCCGCCCCAACGTCTAGAGTTGCTCCAATGATTGTCGATATTGTACTATTGATGTTATCAATGAAATTGAATTTCCTTTTCACGGGATTATGCCTATAAAGCGTTCCGACGTGTGCATGAGTATCGTTGGGCATGATTGCGATACACAATCACCCAGCAGTTATCGAGCTCTTGACAGTGATCGAAATGGTTGATAGTTACCAAGATGGTTGATAGTTATTGTATTTTGGGCGGACGTAGCTAACGTGTGGCAAGCTACTAGCCGCACAGTGCGCAGTTTCCTAGTTACTTGAGGAGCGCCCTGTGACAAGTAGTATCAGAGCCTCGGCTCTTGATCCACTACCCGAGGCAAATGTCGCTAGAACCTGTAGTTTTTGCAAATATGGCGAGGAAAGAGAATGAAGCCCCAAGACGGGTTGGTACTATAAAATAGCAGTTGGATGCACTGGAGGACGAGAACTCCATACTGCAATTTGCGGTCGAGACCTTAGAGGAGAAAATCGAAGGACTGGAAGCGGAGATCACGGATCTCTACTCACAATTAGGTGAGAGTAGAGATGTCTGTCAAGCTTTGCCGAAGGCCCTAAGGGCAAATAATATAGTTGATTTGAGATAGGAAATAGAAGTAATGTCGATTTAGATCAGCTTGCTCCAGAGAGCGGTGAGTAATAGGTCTGCATTGCTCCGGACCCGGTGGCCAGGCTTTGGATACCAGAGCCTAGAGCTTACAGGGTACAAGAGACGCAAAGGATGTCGAGTACTTCTTGTTTAACATGGAACAGTACTTCCTTGCCACTAATATTGAGGATGAGGTAAGGAAAGTGGCGACTGCTACCATGTATTTGACGGGAGATGCAAAACTATGGTGGCGGACCAAAAATGTAGATATTCAGGCATGGCGGGTGTGTATGGATACATGGGATTAGCTTTAGGAAGCAATCAGGCAACAGTTCATCCCGGAGAATGTCGAGTATAATACCGGGTGGGCCTTACGAGATTTAAAGCACACAACTTCCATCAGGGAATATGTGAAAGCTTTTTCCACACACATGCTAGACATAAGGGATATGTCAAAGAAGGATAAGCGTTTCACATTTTTGGAGGGATTGAAACTGTGGGAGCATGCCAAGCTACAGCACCAGAGAGTTGCTGATTTGAAAACTGTTATAGGAGCAGCTAAGCGGCTAATAGATTATAATTCAGAGCCCCAAAATGAGAAACAGGCAGTCTCCAACCCTAATCAGTCAAAGGGGGGCGGGGCAAAATCATTCTGGCTGAGTTTGAGTAAAGGTAGGGAAGAGAGGCAAACCCACACCCAAGGGAGCTCACAGGCAAGTTCTAATAAGGCAAAACCAGAGAATAGGCAAGTAGCACCGCAAAAGGGCAATGGATGTTTCCTTTGTGGTGGTCCATACTGGATGAAAGATTGTCTAAAGCAGCATTTACTAAATGCTTTGGCGAGCCTTACAGACGTGGGGATGGAGCTTAAGCAAGTTGAGACTCGGGCTTCTACTACTAGGGAATAAGAGTCTGATGAGGGCGAGGAAAACCTTGAGGCCATTTCACAATGGTGCAATACAATTTCACAGGTGGCAGCTAAAAGAACAGTGCCACCAAGGGCGAGCAAAATTGCACCAGCCCTAATTGAGAGCCAACCAAATGAGGAATCACAGCCCGAAAACTATAGAAATAAAGGGCTGATGTTCACTGATGTGAAGATCAATGGCAAGTCAGTTCGTACCATGATCGACACTGGTGCCACCCACAACTATCCAGCAAGTGCCGAAGTGGAGAAACTGGGACTTGTACTGGAGAAAGGAGTTGGATAGGTGAAAGCTATTAATTCAGCTGCTCAGTTGGTCATACGAGTGGCCAAATCTATGCTCATCAAGGTAGGGCCATTCGAAGGGAGGATCAACCTTTTAGTGGTTGTGATAGATGATTTCAAGCTTATCCTTGGGCTTAAATTTATGCGGCACATAAGGACGGTGATCATGTCGCACGTGGATTCATTAATGCTGATGGGAAACAAGTCGCGTGTCATCCCCACATTGACCGAGAAGTTGGGGGACAAAAATCTCTCAGCCATTCAGTTTGAGAAGGGTTGCAAACGAAACGAGCCATCATTCTTGTGCACTCTTTGCTTTGAGGAGATGGAGAAGGCATCGGGGCCAATCCCTAATATGGTCAAAGAACTTGTGTAAGAGTTTGAGGATGTGATGCCAGATGAACTACCTTGGAAGCCACCATCGAAGAGAGCAATGGATCATGAGATTGAGTTGGTGCTCGGTACCAAACCTCCTGCCTGGACAGCATATTGGATGTCGCAACCTGAGCTTAAGGAGCTTAGGAAGTAGCTAAAAGAGATGCTGCAGTATGGGATCATCAAGCCCGCTAAGTTATCGTATGAAGCCCCTGCATTGTTCCAAAAGAAGACTGATGGGTCCTTACAGATGTGCTATGGCTACCGAGCATTGAACAAAATCACTGTGAAGAATAAGTATCCTATACTGCTTATGGTTGATTGCTTTAACTGACTTAGCTGGGCAAAATAATTTATAAAGATTGATTTGAGGTTAGGTTACTGGCAAGTTCGGATCAAGTAGGAGACAAGGTGAAGACTATAGTGGTCACGAGATATGTGGCCTTTGAGTTTCTAGTCATACCTTCAGCACGTTGATGAACCAGGTACTCCATGGTTTTCTGGATTAGTTTGTTGTGGTGTACTTAGATAATATTGTGGTGTATAATGGGACCTTAGCCGAACATCTGCAGCATCTGCGAAAGGTTCTCACTTGACTTTGAGAGCATAAATTGTATGCCAAGCCATCGAATGTTCATTTTCTTAGAAGAAAATTCATTTCTTGGGTCACATCGTGGAGCGAGGGAGAATTTGCATGGGCCCCGAAGAAAGTGCAGGCTATTCAGGAGTGGCAGCCTCCTGGGAATGTATATGAGCTATGGCATTTCTCAGTTTGACAAACTATTATTGCAGATTTATAAAGGGCTACTCTGAAATAGCATGACCCCTTATCGACCTCATAAAGAAGACAGAGTCTTGGAATTGGACACCCCAATGCCAAGCAGCATTTGAGGGATTAAAGAGAGCTATGGTGTCGAATCCTGTGTCGGCCCTCCCAAATTTAATAAAGATGTTTGAGGTGGAGACTGATGCTTCAAACTTTGCTTTTGGAGGAGTTTTGATTTAAGACGAGCATCATATTGCTTTTGAGAGCCGTAAGGTGAAGGAAGCAAAGAGGCACTACTCAATACACAAGGAGAAGTTGCTAGCCATAGTTCACTGCCTCAGACTATAGCGACATTACTTGTTGGGCTCTCCTTTTGTGGTCAGGACGGACAATACTACAATCAGCCATTTTATGAGCCAATCTAAACTGACCAGTAAGCAAGCACGGTAGCAAGAGCTGTTGGCAGAATTTAACTTTTCCTTGGAGTACTATGCCGGTGCGAGCAATCATGTGGCAGACTCCCTGAGCCGGAGGGCGAATTATACTAGGACAATAGCCACTTTGTCCTTGAGTGTAGCTACCACTTTTGTGAAGGACCAAATACGGGAGCTCTTACCGAAAGATCCTGCAGGGCAGTATTTGATTGACCTTGTCGAGAAGGGAAAAACTCAGTGTCTTGGATGGTGGAGGACTCTTGATGACTAAAGGAAACCATATTTATATCCCAAAAGGTGGGGACTTGAGGAAATCTTTGATTTCGAAATGCCACGACACTCTTTAGGCTAGACACCCAGGAGCAGAACGCACCTATGCCTTGGTGCACAAATCATATTATTGGCCGCAGATGCAGGATGATATTGAGATGTATGTCCATACTTGTCTAGTGTGACAGCAGGACAAGCCGGACCATTAGAAGAAACCAGGCTTGTTGGAGCTACTTTCTATTCCCTAACGACCTTGGGAGAGCATATCTATGGATTATATCATTGGGTTGCCTAAGGTGGGAGATTTGGGGACTATCACTGTCGTGGTAGACTGGTTCTCTAAGCATGCTACTTTTATTACGGCCCCTAAACATATTACAACAGAAGGGACGGCTCATCTCTTCTTCAAGCATATTATTAAGTATTGGGGACTGCCGAAGGATATTTTCAGTGATTGGGACTCTCGATTTACTAGCAGTTTTTAGACTGAGCTCTTCAAACTCCTCAAGTCTAAGCTAAATATAAGCTCGAGCTATCATCCACAGGCTGACGGCCAGACCGAGTGCTTCAATTCCATGTTGGAGGAATATCGTCTACACTTTGTGAGTGACTCTCAAAATGATTGGGTAAAGCTCTTGGATGTTGCTTAGCTGTGCTTCAATGCCCAGAAATGCTCAACCACCAACAAAAGTGCTTTTGAAATTGTGACTGGGCATCAACCGCTACCCACACACACTCTGGACTCCCCGCAGGGTGCGCGATCTCCTCTTACATGGAGTTTCTCGCAAGAATGGAAATAGAATGTTGATTTAGCCCGAAGCTACCTCGAGAAAGATCAAAAGCGGATGAAAAAACATACAGATCAGAATCGCTGCCTCAGTGAATTCCAAGTGGGAGATATGGTATTGGTGAAGGTCCCTGATCCGAGACAGTCGAAAGCAGCAAGGGGGAGAGACCCTCACTTGATGTTGAAATACATTAGAACGTTGCCTATCATTAAATGCATTGGGAAGGTAGCCTACAAAATAGCATTGCTTGACTGGTGGAATATTCATAATGTCCTCTATGTGAACCAGCTTAAGCCCTATCATGCAGATCAGGAGGATGCATCCCGCAATAAACCCAGCCGCCCACAATTGACATTAACTAAGAAAGAGAAGAGGGTGGTAGAAGCAATCCTAAATCATCGAGTAACTAGCACAGAAAGTGCAACTCAGATAGAGTACTTGGTGAAATGGAAGGGATGTAGCAGCGAGGAGAACACTTAGGAGCGAGTGACAGACCTTAAGGTATTCCAACCTCTATTGGAAGAGTATCAGGCCTCAGTTAAGCTAAGGACGTCGCCATCCAAGGTCAGGGAGAATGTCAAGGGTCACTCGCCATTGGGTCCCTTGACCGTCTAAAGGGCATCCGAGCCGCCCCTCACAGCCTACATCAACGGACTTACACTCCAAGGAGTTCATCAACTGTGTCATAGGTGTAGGCATTTTCTTTTGTTTTCACTATTATACATATATAGGCAGGATGCTGCCATTTTTGTTGTAATTTTCAGCTTTTTAGTATCTAGTGCCGTCACAACATTTTTCTTTTTTAAGCTTATTATAGGGGGGAATAAGTATTCGAAGCCGAGTTGTATTGTGCCTTGTTGGAGTCCCCCCAATGTCTAGCATTGCTCCAACAATTGTTGATATTATACTGTTGATGTTATCAATGAAATTAAATTTCCTTTTCACAGGATTGTGCCTCTAAAGCATTCCGGCGTGTGCGTGAGTACTATTTGGCGTGATTGCAACACACAATCACCTTGCAGTTATTGAGCTCTTGACAATCATAGAAACGGTTGACGGTTACCAAGATAGCTTACGATTGTTATGTTTTAGGCGAACGTAGCTAACGTGTGGCAAGCTACTAGCCGCACAGTACGCAATTTTCTAGTTACTTGAGGAACGCCGTGTGACACCATGGCAGGCCGTGGCAGCAGGATTTGTGGGTTATGGGAGTCGGGTGGGTTATATATATAAATATATATGTATATATTTATATGTATATATATATGGACCTAGAGATATATAATGTATGTATTTGTATATATAATGTATAATATACATACATATATATATATGCATAATGCATACATATATAAATATTTTGAATATAGTTCTAATAAAGAGCAATTTTATTATTTATTATTTAGTTTTTTTATTGATATTTATTCGTAGAATTTAACTAATATGAAAATAAATTCTCTAAATAATATTAAAATATAAATATGGATTCTTGTTAGCCAATACATTAATAATACCAAGAATTTTGAATTGATTTGAAGAATTTTAATTGAGAATAAATTTTGACACCTTTCCTAAAATAACTTGCTAACATAATTTTTTTAAGTGTATTAATGTATATCATATGTATATATTTGACATTTCTATTGAAAATTCAATCAATTTATCATTGCTCTAAAAATAAAAATACATCAAAAGATATTGAAATATAATATATATTAAAATTAAAAGATAATATATAGAAGTATAATAAATAAAATATGCCAATCTTATATTTTATGTGTTTAATAATAAAAAAGCATTTAAAGAAAAATCCAATTTAATAGGCTCAAAATATATATGGAGCCATTTAGTGGGATGGAGCTCAAAATAAATAAAATTTTATTATTGATAGCAATTATTGTACTATAATACACCCACAACATATAAGCGAAACATACCATCAATTGCTTGTACAGGTAACAGGTTAAATGTACTTTATTATGTTGCCAACTAATCATAAAAAATAATGGTTATGATTTCATATTTTAAATCCAACGATTCAAATTAAATACATATATACATCGCTCACATGAGATATGTACAATCATGGTTATATCTTAGACTACTCCATTCTAGTAGTGTGCCCCAATGCTTAAGTAGATAAATTTATGTGGAAAATATAATGATACTTAAAAATAAAGATATCTCAATTATCTACCCATTTTGTCGAGTGATCATTGGTCCAATGGCATTGTTCTCATACATACAATGTGATGTTGAGGGTTAGAACCTAACAAACTCTTAACATATGTGTGTGTGTGTACTATTATAAAAAGAAAATTTTTGTGTCTAAAGTAGAAATTGTTTCAAATATACTAAATTTATACTTTTGCTTATTAAATAAAATTTATACGTTCAATAACCATCAGTTACTCAAAAATTTCTTTTATCATAAAGAAAGCTCAATATCTAAATCTTTTTTCTTTAATCTAGTAATAAATTATGAATTTTTTTTTACTCTATTTGAATTAGGGGTGTAAATGAATCGAGATCGAGTCGAGCTTGACAAAAATTGCGGGCTTAAGCTCAGCTCGTGAGCTAGATACTAGTCAAGCTTGAGCTCAACTCACCAGAAAATTCTAAATCAAATAAAAATATTAAAGTATTAATATATCATAATTATTTAATAATAATTAATAAATTAAATTAAATTATAATATATATTTATATATATTATAATAATTACTAAGATATTTAATTATTGATAAAGTATTAAATTATTAATATATATTAATTATTTAGTTAATATGTATTAATTATTTAAAAATAAGAAAAAGCTCATGAGCCGACTCATGAGCTTTCGAACAACTAAAGTTAAGTTTGAACTCGTTTCATGTTAAAGCTCGAGCTCGAGCTTGAGTCGAGCCACAATTGAGCTTGTGAGCCGGCTCGACTCATCTTAAACCCTTAATTTGAAAGCTATCTTCATAATTTTGCAAATTATAAATATATATTTTAGATGCATGTCAATTTTTAGTATATTGAATGTGAAAATATGTACAAATAATATAATTACTCAAAAATATTTTATACGTGCAAGAATTATCTGCAAATGAGTGCTAATATATATAAATGTGTGTGTGTGTATATAAGAAATTAACCATCTATTTTGGGACTGTGCAATAGGCTTCACTGAATCATTTCCATTAAACTCGGAGTAATAAGTAGGGCTGGCAACTAGTTGGATTTGAATCGAATCAATTATATTTGAATTCGAATTCAATTATCAAAATATATACATAAATCCAACCCGATATCCTATAGGATATTTGTTAGTCAATACATCCAAATTTGATAAAAATATTATAAAAAAAAAGACCCAATTTAATTTTTTTTTCCTTTGAGATTGCATGAAAATATTGTATTTATAAGTAAATTTACATCATATTTGAATTTTGAATATTTTTTATTATCTATTAGTTCAAAAGTTAAATATTTGAATATTAAATCCTAATTTTGCATTATATTAATGCATAGGTAAACTATTATACATTATTATATTTGACATATTATCAGTATTCCTCTTATTTTTGAAGTTAAAGACTCAATATTAATATAATATATATATATATATAGAGAGAGAGAGAGAGAGATTTTATTTTAAAATCTTTACTAATATTATATATAAGAGTATTAATTTAATAAAAAATTATTACTAACAGTATTGATTTAATAAAAAATTATTAAAATTCGGATTCGGATCTTCAACGGATTAGATGGCTTAATTCTGTATTCGATCAATTTATTTCAGATTATGGATATTTATAATCTGACCTGATCCATCAAATATTTTAATTAAATAAAAATTTTAAAATTCGTATCAAAATCCAATCCATCGATAGCTCTAGTAATAGGGAATAAATAATGAATGAGTGGCCCAACCTTCATGGAATCATGGTTAGACCCATTTTATTTTCTTAAATTGTCTTTTCATGGGGCAAAAATAGGGGGCTAGTCTTGACCTCTTGGGCCTCTTCTTCTGGGCTATCATTTTTTTTTAATTGGGCACTTTTAGAATTTTGGGGGCATCAAATTTAGAGATCAGTCACGCACTCATGTTGAAGGGTCTGATGGGCTCTAGCGATACAATAGGTCATCTAATCTACTGAACGACGAACAAAACACACATGACAATTAGTAAATTCATTCAAAAGAGCTTTATAATTTGCAATAACTGATCCAAAATATGAAATATCATTGTTTACCTTAAGTACTGCATTAACCACTACTAAGGCATTAAGTTCAAATATATTGAGATAAACTTGTTCTTTGTCCAACTAAGTGCCTCACGGAACGAGATAGCCTCTGCTATGGCTGGAGAAACCCCTCCCCTGTGTGGCGTTTCCATTACTACTTTAATCATTCCATCTTCATTTCTAAGGATGCATCCCGAACCAAAGTTATTGTTGGAGGAACAAACTGCAGCATCTACATTACATTTCAACCAATCAAATGGAGGACAACTCCAACTAACCAATTCTGATTGTTTGGTAGAAACTGACTGGTTCTTTTCCTTTTGATAAGAGCTCTTACTATGATTATTTAAGAAAGTGGTATTATTTGATTGTCTTTGATAATTTGATTAGTATTTATTTTCTAAATTTTAAGATATAATTTAAATTTTTTAAAAAACCTAAATTTTATATGTGATAATATTTGATTTTCTATCAATTAAAAATTTGTTTTTAGCTTGAAATTAGATATAAATATCAAGTTAATCAATTATATTACTCATGTAAATGCATAATAAACAATAAATATTCTATGCTTATAAAGATATGAGCCACTTTATTGCTGATGCTTCTAAATTGAGAAATAGAAAGCTCAATGGAATTATACATATATAATTATCAGGAGTGGCAATTTTCAATCTAACACTGTATAAGTCAATACAACATTATTGGATTTGGATTAAGAATTATGGAATTGGGTCTATATCAATTCAACTCCATAAATACAATAATTTTATTAGATAATCAGCTAATCCAACCCAACCCAACTTTTTAATTGACTTGATTACTAATGAATGAATGATATCATGATGTACTACACTTTTGTTTGGTTATGATTTAGCTAAAATATGATGTTTTGTTATTGACTTGATGTTAGATATATGGTTGGCACTTATAAGTATTTTAATGAACTTGTAGGATTTCTTGTTAATCATATTCACATTTCTCAATTTTGATATCTTCAGATTCTACTACAAAAAATCTTTTTTAAATTGACAGAATGTTCCACTACTGACACTTGAAAAAGCAACTTTCAAGGTCTCGTCGTTCAATAAACCACTTAAGTATATGTAGACTAGTGAGTTATCATGCTTTCTTCAAATGATGGTTGCTTTTAAACCTACTTCTAGTACCAAGTCGGTCGCCATTCAATTTATAATTGACTTACTTTTTACTATAATCTTCCTACTTTTTAATGACCAGAGATCAAATTAAATAGTTTGTAAAATATCCATACCCATTGCTAGCTGGATTTAGATGGTGGTTTCCCATCCACCATGGCTCGAAAGAAGAATGCTTCTACCTACTTGCTATATGGACCGATTGCATGTCCATTTAATGCTTTCTGCTTTGAAAAGAATGAGAGTTCTAGACTTGCTCAGACTTGATTAGGGAAACTGGCAGCCAGTCCAGCCGCTTCCATGGGAGAAAGTTGGTCCATGGAATCAGCCCGACCCAGTGGCCCCTTATCTGTATCAAGCGGATGAGGTTCCACAAAATAGTTCTGTTGATTGCTATTGAATATTGATTAATAGGGTAATTGTTAACTATTTTAATGTAGTTGTATTAATGTAACTAGAAATTGAAAGAAGTTTATCGACTTATTTTATTTGTACTTGTTTCTGATACTATAAACAACTAGAATTAATTTGTGCTCCTGTTATGCATGGAAGAAATTCAAAATATTTTATAAGTGAAAAAATATGCACACTAGATCTTCTGAAAATTTTCTTGATTGCATCAATATTTATAATTTTAAGTTTCAAATTTTAAAAATATATATGTAGTTTAGATATCTAAAAGAATTTTCATATATGTTAATACTAGCACATATAACATGTGCCCAGTGCGATGTATCAAAAATAATTACATGATTCAATAATTTATTTTATAATAATATTTATTTCACTTTATGTGATCAAAACATGAATTGTAATTATTTTTGGCAATTACTAATTAAATAAAATAATATGAATATTTTAATTAAAAATATTATATTTGAAGATAATTTATATTTAAATAAGTTGTAGAATATCAAAAATTGCTCGATCTAAGTTTATAAATTATACAAAAATTTATAAAAAAACATTATAAAATGATAAAATTTTAAAAAATAAATAAAATAATTAAGAAAATAAAATAGCCCATAATATTTTACTAAATACGCTTTTTAAATTAGATATATATATATATACATATTTTTTTTGATGTGATAATAAGCAAATAATTTTTTTTATAATGTAAAGTTTTTTTGTATGATTCTTAATAATGTGGAAGTTATAATAATAGTTTTAATGACATTTGAAAGTTTTAAATGTTAAATATTTTTTGTTAGAGAAAATATATAATATTTTTGTATTTTATCTATGAAAATATAGCTTGCATTATGTTATTAATTATTTGATAAAACTAATTCAATAAGTAGTTTGTAACATACAAATTTTATAAGCTAAAATATCTCTAAAATATTTCATATAACTCTGATGAGTAAAATTAATTAAGTGGTATTTACCAAACTTTTAAAAAATTTCAAATATGTCAACTATATATATGTCCCATATAAAAGAATTTATTTCAAATAATTGAAAATTAGTTTTCCATTATTATATTGCTAGAAAACTAAAATGATTTAAATTAATAATATAAAAATAAAGTTCAGAGTTTATAGTTGTTATAGGAAGTAGCTGTTTATATTTCAATAAAATTATTTGTTATATTCTATATATATATATATATATAATTTTATCTAAAAATATTTTACATATATAATTTTATCTAAAAATATTTTACATATATAATTTTATCTAAAAATATTTTACATATCTAAAAATATTGTTGTAAAAATAATTGAATTTTAAAGACATTGATAAATTAACGACTTGCATATCAATTAATTTATAATTATTTATTTATCAAACTTCTAACTCTTTAATAAAGAGGTGATGATTTGACGTTTTACATAAATATTTGTTTATCTCTTTCATAAGCAATAAATAAATTGTAAATTTTTTAAGTAAGTCAAGATGTTAAAAAATAATTATGATTGTTAAGTATTTTAATTTTACTTTTGAAGTTGTCTAGAAAATAATTATTTAATTAGTAAATAAAAATAATTTATTTGATTAGATGATTGAATCTTTTTTATTTATTTATTAATTTTTTATTAGAAATAATTTAATATTGTATTACTTCAACTAAAAATAATGTGATTGTATCTATATAAATATAAAAAAATTATTAAATACCAAAAATTGGTTGTTGCTTTGAAAAAACTTAGTTATCAACTACTTTTTTGGGATAAATTTTAAGGTTTTTTTTTGGATAAAAATGTATAATTAAATTAAGAAGAAAAGAATCTGACTCTTTAAATAAAAAATAAGTTAATATTTATTAGATCTCATATTTATTAGATAATTTTGTTACTTTGTATATCCTTTTGTTTTTTATAGTTAATATTATCAAAGTGAATAGAAATTGCCAAATATGAAATATATCAATTGTGTAAAAGTATTTACTTAGCAATGAAATTTTGATTTTTAGTTGTATATACATAATTTTTTATAAATAATTTACTTTTGAAGAGAAATAAAATAATTTTCTTATTAAAAATATTATAAATAAGTAAAGATTCAACCAATCAAAACAAACTTATCAAAGCACATGATATTATAAAGAAAAAATAAAAATAAAAAAATCCTTTCCTATATGCACATAATTAGAAATTGGTAAATCAAGTGCTAATAAATTTAGTGAACATTTTTTATAGAAGAATATATAGTATTTCTTCATTGATTTAATAAGAAAATTGAAATAATTTCAACAACTTAATAAAATTAGAATATTTTTAAATATTTCATAAGATCACACTATTCGGGGTACATTATTCAAATATGAAGTATATAAAAAAAAATTATCTAGATAAATCGATCAGAACTGCAACTAAAATCTATACGATTGTATATAGCACAGTTTTGGGCTTATCTAATTGTGTAATTTTGATTCTAATTGTGCAATTTTAGCCAAGTGTCAAATTCTTAAAATTTTTAGCATTTTAATTTAATTTTAAAAAAATTATTAGTTGTTGATTATTATCTCTGACCAATATTATTGTATCTTATCTCTAATTTTCTTTCATTCGAAATTCAAAATATATCTATACTATTATATATAGCACAATGATACGGGACCCACAATTATACAATTTTGATCAAACTTTGAATTCTTAGAATTTTGAGTTTTTTTAATTAAATTAAGAAAAATCTCATTCGTTGTTAATTTTATTTTTTCTTATTTCTATTTTAACATAAGTAACTTATCTATTATAACTAAGACATGACTTCATGTTTATCCAAAAATTGAATCATATATTTTTATCTCATCAAATAATTCAAAATATCCGTACTCATAAATTTTTATCTCAACTAATAAGTTTAAAATTCAAAAGATATTTTATGAGCCCCAAATTAAGTACTCCTACAAAAAAACTATTCTGTAAATTTCATTCCATAAAGCAAACCATTTCTTATTTTCTATACTACCAAAAAAGATTTTTTTTTCTTTTTATCCTCTCTATTTTTCTCCATCTTTTACTTTAAAGATAAAATCTCTTTCATCATAAACTCTCAAGTGAACTTTTATTACACCATATTTTTATATTGATCAATTCTCAATATATGCATGAGAGCATAACATTATGTATTGACGCATTTGCTCCTTAATTATCATTTAGATCTCTCTTTTTTCTTTTATGTATGTAAATACATGATGAATAAATATTTGATGATAATAAAAGATATTAGAGCAGTTTGTAAATAGGTGTCCTACATTTAATAGTGATAAATGTAGAAGATTACAAAGTATATATATATATATATATATATTTAAATTACTTCTTACCACCTAATTTTTGTTTTTTTTTTCCCTTTATTTCCACATTCATTTTTGCCATTTGGGAGTTTTGAACTTTTACCATGATGTATAAGGTACTTCTTTAAGTTGCAAGTTTTGTTCTTTTTTTTTTTTTTTTCCTTCTTTTGTCAATTATAGTAACTTGGTTTAGTTTGTAATTCATTATAGTTCCCCTTTGTTGGGTGAATTTTTCTATTCAATATTCTCTAAATTCATATGTTTTTCTTCCTCTAATGAAAGACAATTTTTTCAAATGTACTTTTAAAAATTATTATTATTTTCACTTTCATTATTTTATTGTGGTTTTTATTCTTATTTTTTCTTTATCAAATTAATTCAATATTTTTCAAGTTACCTGTATGTAAATAATGTATATATAATTTATATTCATATACAAAAATGCACCTACTTTTCCCTTTTCAGATTTACTTGGTTTTAAGAAGTACTTTTTAATTTTTTTTCACTTTAATTAATTAATTTAGTTTTATTTATTCATTATAAATCCTTTTTATTTGATTAATTAAATAATCCAAGTTTCTCGAAAATATCCTATTTTGATGTGTTATATATTTTTTGTAATTTTATCTCTATTTATTATTTTTTGTATACACAACAAAAATATCTTAAACAATATTTTATATATTTCTGAACCTCTTCTTGATTTAATATAGAATATTCAAGCTAATAAAGGATCTTAGTTTTTTAGATCAAAATAATTTTATTACTAAAAAATATTTATGAAATAGTATATAATTTATATATATTTTTTTATGTGGATTTACTTGCCCCAAATGAATTAGATCACAATTTGTAACTAGAGTCATGGATCTTCTACGAGATAAAATTCGGAGTAGATAAGGTGTCCATATCTATTCCCCTCATTATGAAAAATTAGTTGCATATTTACATTTTTTAGTTTAATTTACTTAAGTAAATATATCGTGCATAGCACAGAGTTTACGCTAATAATATTAAAAATAAAAGTTATCAAAGATAATTTCTTATATGTACGTACAAAAATATTTAAAAATAGTATTGAAAATAAATATATAAAATATAATTAATTGAAGTAAAAAAATTGCATGCTGATACTTTTAAGTAATATAAATATTACAATCCTAAGTTGGCTATAAGAACTTTAATTTTAAATAAATATTTAGGAAATAATAAAGTAATAATATTGATAAAATATTTAAATATATTAGAAAAGTATCTAATTAATTTAGAATAAAAACGAAACAAAAACAATACAAAGATGTGCTTCAAAAAAAAAAAAATTAGAAATTGTCTACAAAATAAACTTTAAATTAATTAAAAAAAAAAAGAAACATCATTATATTATGCTAATTGCCGAAAGAAGTCCTACAATTAAAAATATAGATTGTACTACGAATAATGTAGAAATAAAATGTATAAAAGAATAATTGTAGAATAATAAAATTTATATATAAAATAAATAAAATATTTATCTATTAATCTTGTGATAATTAAATTTGTAAGATAGAATTTTGTGATAAGAGTACTTAATATGATGCTTATAAAATATATTTTAAATTATAATACTTAGTGAGATAAAAATATGATTATAGATATTTTTGAATTATCCTATGAGATAAAAATCTATATTGCAATTTTGGATAAACACAACATGATGTTTTAGTTATAATAGATAAATTGATCGTATTAAAATGAAATATAAAAGTAAATAAACAACCAATGAAAATTTTCAACCTGAATTAAAAAACTCAAAATTCTAAGAATTTGCCATTTAGCCAAAATTGCACAATTAGAATCAAAATTGCATAATTATAGGTATCATGCCGTTGTGCTATATATAATAGTACTAGCATTGTTCCCGTACTATGCACGGACTTTTACAAATACTATATATTAATATTACTCTAAATCACAGATATAATTAACAATTAATATAAAAATAAAAATATTAGAAAAAATGATCAATTAATGAGTAAAACAAAATATTACCATAACATATAAAAATTTAGCATTAAAAGTTTGAAACATGTAAAGACATCAAATAATTTGATGTTTATTTGATGTGTTATATACATGATATTATGGGAAAATGAATTTGAAAATTATTCAGTAAGAACTTAAAACTTCTAAAGATAAAAGCATATGAGTAAGATTATAATTTACTCAAAAGATAGAAAATATTACAACAAAAATAAACGATAGTTGTTTTTAAAAATACAAAAGTATATAGAACACAAGATTAATGGGCTAAAAAGTCATTAAAAAAAACTTAGAAATATAACATTTAAAGACTACTTTAAACTAAAAAGAAGATGACTATATATTAAGTTGAAAGTTAAAACATATAGAATTAAATAATAGTCTACAAAAAATTTAAAGAAAAGTTAAAGAAAAGTATATCTTATTTTAATTTTTTATTAAATCAATCAAGTCAATACAAAACTATGATAATAAAGATAAAAAAATAAAAAAAATAGATTAAACTATGCCTATCAATATTATAAACTTAAAAAATTAATGAGTGTATTTTCTATTGATAATATCATCTCATATTTTTTCATAGAATCAATTAAGTTTAAAGAATATATATATATAGATGAAGTAGTATATAGACTTTTCAAAAAGAGTTAGAATTATACATATTATACATATATAATTGCATATATGTGAGTAAAAATAAAATTAATGGACTTACAAAATTATAATTCAAAAAATTAAAAATTCTAAAAAAATTAAACCAAAATAATAAATTTCATCCTATAAAATTTAGAGAACAAAAAAAAAATCTTAAAAATAAAAAGCAAATTAACTAACAACTTGATTGAAAGAATGAATGAAAAAATACTAAATTTAAAATAAGATTTTTCGAAACAATTGGAAAATAAACAAATAAATGAAATAAATAATAGAATTTATCAATGACTAAAGCAAAAAATATAGCAATTAAAAATTAATAAATTATAAAATATTAAAAATAATAAATAGACCTCATCTTGCAAAATTACAAAATTAAATGATCAAAAAGTGAAAGATAAAAAATTAAATAAATAAATTGATAACTTAAACTGAGTAATAAACAAAAAAGATATAAAAGGTATAGAATTTTAACAATAAAAGTTGGATGACACACTTTATTCATAGTTGAAGAGAAAATTATAAGCATTAGAATCCAAAAAGTCTCTTCCAATAATATAACATAACAAAATTAAACGAATGAAATGAAATCAAAACACTTAACAAAGAAAAATCAAGCAATCATTTAATAACTTGAAGAATAAAAGAATAGCACACACAAAGAGGTAGAGAAAAAGAAATGCTAGAGAATTGAGAGTATTAATAAAATGACTTTCAAAGTACTCTATTTATAGTGATATAGATATAAATTAGTTATTAGAGATAATAGAAAAATTATAAAAAATTTATTGAATTGTGGAGTTTGAATGATTAAGGAATCATCTATATATTGACAGCAGAGATGAAAAATATTTTGTAGATAGAATGCAATTGTATTCTAATATTACAGATAAATAAAGAATGATTTGTTCCAATCAAAAAAGATTTTAAAAATCTTGATACATTTAAATGAAAAAATAATATCAAATTAATAACCAATAATAAAATGAAATTTTTTTAATTTAATTAAAAAACTTAGAATTCTAAGAATTTAAAATGTGATCAAAATTGTACAACTGTGGGTCCCACACCATTGTACTATATATAATAATATAGATAGATAGATAGATATGCATAGAAGAGTTTTAATACATCTAAACATCTATAACATTATTTCATCAATGATATGAAAGAGATAATATCAATTTCGACTCATGAACTGAAAACTCAAAAAAGAATTCCGTTATCTAATGAAGATTTTTCTTTTCAAAAATAATACATCCATATCAATTAGAGATAAATAAGAATAAATATCTTTAAAAATGAAATAAATAATATCAACTTTAATAACCAATAATTAATGAAAAATTTTGAATTTAATTAAAAAATTCAAAATTCTAAGAATTTGCCACTTGACTAAAATTGCAATTAAAATTGAGTGATTGTGGGTCCCACATCATTGTGTTATATATAATATTATAGATATATTAATAAATTTATGAAAAATAATCGACGATAAAATACAAGTAGATGTTTTTATTAAGTTTTTAGATAAATATAAAATGATGTATATCTTTTTAGAATGAATTATTGGGAAATAAAAATTATAATACAAGTTGAAATGAGTCATATTGTGGGTAATTATGACGGATTAGTGGATATACATCTGTTTTGTTTTCGTATCAATACAAATTAATGCGAAAATTTTTTAGCGGAATTTTATCCGTGTGAACTACTTTTTGGGTTGGGCAAAATATTATAATATTTGTACCTCAACCTGACATGAACTAAGCCAATATGATATAATTGTCACCCTTACTGAATGAATAAATATTTAGTTTGGAAAATCAAAAGAGGGGTATTTTAAAAATATTTTAAATATATTGAAAAAAATAAATAAAAATATGTTTTATTTCATTTCCCATATGAATAATACTTATAAAATATGACAGCAAACAATCTCCGAGGATTTGGTCAAATTCTCTGTGTTGGAAGTTGGATGTCTATCATCAATTGTATAAATGAGTCACATTAAGAACTTTCAATCTTAAGTAAATCATATATTCGATTTACTCCTTCCAGTAAAAGACTTATTCCCCCCCGCCCAACCCCCACGCCCGCAACCCCCACAACCAGAAAAAAAGAAAAAGAAAATCACAGAGATTTTAAGGAAAATGAAAAACTTACCACTAAACAAACAAATTGAATAACAGTGATTAAAAAGCAATTCTTGTTAATGCAGTATAAAATCTTAGTCAATAGTTATCACAAAGTAAACATCCAAAAAATTATAAAGATTTGAAAAATAATTAATAATATAATTTATAAATAAAAAAGGACCACTCAATATATATTGGATCGGAAGCGATACTCATACACCATTAATCATCAATTAATTTTTAGAAAAGAAAGTAAATTATTAAACACTTTAACAGATTTGAAAATCCTATTTTAATGCCCTTTCCCGTATCAAGAAAAACATATCAAGAATGTGAGGCAAATTTACCTTAAATATTTCATTACCTTCCATACACCATACACCAATCTTGTGTGCTCCCACGTAGAGCCCTGATTATAGTAAAAAACTTCGTACCATATCATCAAATCTTGTCTCTTGATCCCCTCAAAAAAATAAAATTAAAAAAGAAATCCCATTTTTTTCACCTCTCCTTCACCGCACCTTCCTTCAATACTTCTCCCAATAATTGATTCGCTCGATCGGTTATAGAATAGAAAGAGACATCAACATCCCTTAACCGAAATCATCATGGGATTTAAAGCTTTGTTCCGGAGGAAGAAGAAGAAGCGCGGCGGAAGCGCCAACCAGACCCCGATAAACTCGAGATCGTCGTCTCTGAATGGCCGTGGCCGGATTGAGGAGGAGCTGGAGCAGGTTTTCAAGAAATTCGACGTCAATGGCGACGGAAAGATCTCTGCTGCCGAGCTGGGGTCAATCATGGGCAGCCTCGGCCACCCGGCGACGGAGGAGGAGCTGGCTATCATGATCCAGGAGGTGGATTCCGATGGCGACGGGTTCATTGATCTCCAGGAATTCATCGAGCTCAATACTAACAACGTCGGCCATGATGAGGTGTTGGAGAATCTGAGGGATGCTTTTGAGGTGTTTGATATAGACAAGAATGGGACAATTTCTGCTGAGGAATTGCAGAATGTGCTGAAAAGCTTGGGAGAAGAATGCACGTTGGCTGAGTGCAAGAAGATGATAAGTGGGGTGGATTCCGACGGCAGCGGCGCCATCAGTTTCGATGAATTTAAAGTTATGATGATGAAGGGATCTCGTTTTGATTCCATGGATAGTGCCAAGTAGATCCATTGATCCCAATCCTTGAGATTGTTGGTCTAATATTCTTTGATGTCCGCATTCTTTTTTTACTTGCTTGTGTTTACATTTGTTTCCTTTTTGTCCCTCTAAGTAGAATTGGGTATTGATTTATTTTTGGTTTTTCTTTTGTTATTGCATTCAACTTGTGAAAAAGAAAAATGATGGGTTTTTCCTTAAGTTAATTAGAATATCTTAATTGTTTAATGTGTTTTATGGATTTTCAGAATTTATTTTGTTGTTTTCTGTAAGTTTGATTTTATTAATACATATAAGATGAGCCTTTTTCAATAAGGCCAGCCATAATCAAAGTACTGCCTATATTTTTCTTCTTGATTCGTTTTGGAAGGGGAATGATGCATACTGTCAAACTTATTGAGCTAAACAATGGAGAAGGCCAAAACGGGAATGATGCACACTGATTTTTGAGCATTACAAAAGTAAAATTTCTTGTAAATGGGAATCAACTTCTTCCAAAATAAAATTTATAAAAAAGCATGTTAAAATGCACTGAATTTTTTTATTTAAAAGCCCTTTGATCTTCAAATTAGCAAATTTGTCTGGAATAAAAACATAATGCATTTTCATTACATTTCCTTGTTGCATGACATACCTATTTATGTGCATTTTGAAAATTTTCTATTTCAATATATATTTGGTTCTGTGTTTCACTCTATAGAATACTTGATAAGTATATTTATTTATACAATTAAATATATTTATAAAAATATTTATTACGGCCCTCTTGTAACGGTTTTTGACGCAACTTCCGGATTGGCACATGAGATATTATCGGAGTAGTGGGTAAATATTCCACATTTCTTGGGGTCATGACTTGGCCTTTCTTATCTTCTTTGACTGAGTTTTTCGTTTTTCTTTTTTCTTTTTTTTTTCTTTCTTCCTTTTTTTCTTTTTTTACCCCCTTCCTATCCGTGGATCAGATGTAACGGTCAAACCTTAAACCATGTGGACTTGTTTATTTAGGCCTGTTGATGCTTTCTTAGTGGCGTAGTTATAGAGCTTTATGGGCCATCGAGCTTGGGAACTGCTAGTTAGGTTAAAGAATAAAGATGTCGCTGGGCTCACAATTGAAACATATGTGGCAAACCTCTTAAGCCACGAAATGTTATGTTAGGCCTGTGGGCCTAATTATTTAATTGGCCGACTTTTTGAATGGCATCTGAGGGAGTTCAATTACATCTGTAAAATGTGTATTAGCATAACTGCATAAGTTTTGAAACCTGTTACAGCTCCTTTGTTTTCATTTCCAAGCTCCATTTTTATTTTTATTTGAGAATAAAAATTGAAAATAAATATTTTTTTATAATTTTTTTTAAAAAAATTACACATTTTTTCTCAAAACTCTTTCTAAACCCACCATATCATCATATTATCACATCAATCAAATTCAAATTTGATTTGACATAAAGTACTTACTATTATTTTTAAATTAATAAAATATACATATATTTAAAAAAATAAATCTTTCTAAATATAAATTAACATATTTTTCAATCGTATAACATATTCTAATAATTACTTTCTAACATTTTATCCAAATATATCCCAATTTCTATTTTCATTTTATAACTAACTTTTTAACCTTTAGAAATGCATAGAAATTGGAAATGTCTTTGGAAATAACATCAAACGGGCTGCAAATATCCCCACGTCTCTGAGTTCTCAATCGATTGCATTGGCACTATTGAGATTCAAAATATGAACTCTTGATGTGAGTATATAAAAAATAAAAAATAAAAAAAATTTTACTCTCATATTTATACGTACGAAATTTAATATTTGAATTTAACGAATTATAAATGTGTCTGCATGTGTATAAAATTAAAAAAGAAAAAAAAAAGTATGTACCATAACATTAAAGTGATCCTCCTCTAGTTTATTTCAATTCTCAATCTTTTTGTATCATATTACTTATGTGATGGTAGTTTGGCAATTTTCTGCCTAAGTTCCTTGCCAAATGATTTAATTAATCAAGTGAAATATGTAAAGAAGTCTTGTAAATAAATGCTAATGAGACGAATTTCTAATGTGTACATTATAGCATTGTATGACGTTATTTATAGTGTTAATAAAACACTTCTTTTTTTTTTGTTTTTGTTTTTATGTGATGTCCTTAAAATGCCCTTATTTCTTTTTTATACTCATAATCATAACTCATATTATAGTAACTATAATTTACAAACCACACATTTTACATTCAAAATTATTATCTTATCATAATTTTTTGTCATTATACTCAAAAATTAAATATTAATTAAAAATTAATATTATATAAAATAAATATTAATTATATATTATATGCTATAAAAAATTTTATCACATGCATTAACCAAAATTACTAATTTTGATAGAATTTGGATATTAAAAAAGAAATAGATAGTATGAGCCGCATCAGACCCGATTCCAACCCCACCCCACCCCAGCCACCCGCCCCTAATTAAGATTTTAGCGTTTCACAAATTCAGGCAGAACAGAACAATGTCGAAGAGGATGATGCTAATGGCTACCTCACTGACCCACGTCCGGCCGCTAGCATGCGCCGCCGCGTCGGCCTGCCTCTACCCTCCGCGCCTGGTGCCTCAGCCACCGGACCTCATAAAGTGGGTCCGGCGAGAGGGTGGGTTTGTGCACCACTCCATCAAGATAGCTTATTTGGAGGAGGAAAAACCCAATGGGCTCGGGCTCGGGCTTGTGGCTTCTGAGGATATCCCGAAAGGGTCTGATTTAATCACCCTCCCCCAACACATTCCTCTCAGATTCGAAGCCAAAGATGGGGAATCCTCTACTCTGATTGATTTAGCTCGACATATTCCAGGTATAATATTCTTCTCTTTCCCGGTTTTTATTTGGCTGGAGTAATAATGTTCTTGAATTATCGTGCTGGGTTTATGGCCCTTTTTTTGTGGGTTTTTCTTTTCTTGGGTACTGAGTAAATTGTTAAATTTGTTTTGTTATAGTGTGTAGAGGTTGTCTTTTTCTGCAACTTGTTCAGCTTGATTTGTGCGTTTTATGTAGAATAGAATTATCTCTAAGGTTTATTGTAAAAGCGAAAGAAAATGAGGACGAGTGTTTTTTGTGCTGCTTAATTTTCTTTAGCTATGATTTGATGTTTTTGCTAGGTGCATTCTCAATTTTTTAGGAGCTGTTTTTCTTTTCTCTGTTGTATCTCTGGTATGTGTGCAGTGCGCTAGAATGTTGATTTACAACATTATACTATAATCTTCCATATATAAAACTAGAAACATTTCTTATCGGTTTTGTTGGAGAATGATTTCATTGCATCTTTCATTGCAAGAGATGGAGTTTAGAGTGTGTGGTTCGCACTTGAATTAAAATGACAAGTGGGACTTTTTTTCTTTTTTCTTTTTCTTTTTTCTTTTTTTATTTTGGGGCCATGGCTTAAACTTTTATGAGATCTTCCTAAAAACTCAAGCTTAGTTTGAAAACTAACACAATTTTGAAGTCAGGACCTAATTAGATTAAAATTGAAAAAATGTAGCCACTAATAGAACAACAGATATAATCCAGAAGAATTGCATCAAGTGTTAATTTATGTTATAATTCCTGAGAGAGGGGGGAACCTGTCTAAGTCGGTGGTGAAATACAAAGGCAATGTTTGGTTATGTTTTTTGTGTGATTTTAATATGTATTTTGAGAGAATGAATGTTGAAAGTACGATTGGAGAATGTGAAAATTGTGTTGAGGAATGAAATGAATTTTTAGTCAAGTTTTGGGAAATAGTTAAAAAATTGTTTTGCGGAGTTTTGGTATGTTTGTTTATGTTTTGGGGGAGACAGTTTTTACTATAGTAGTCAAATTAATGTTTTTTTGTTAGATTTTTGAGGTGAAAATGGAATTAAGTAATTTTTTTATTGTAAGAATAATAATAAAATATATATAATATATATGTATTGAAAAATGGGGAAGTTTTAGGAATAATGAGGGATAGGAGATGGTATTTTGGGAAAATCAATTTTAGTGTTTTGGACGAAAAATGAATGTTTGTTTGATTATATTTCTCCAAAACAAAATTGCTCTGGCGAAAAATAACAAACACTCCCAAAGTATTCCTTCGGTTTTCTTTGTAAAACTAGAACTTTAGCAATCCATGATAAGAATGATTTAAAGATAAATTAGCACTAATGAGCAAAAGATTCTCATCAACTTGTGCTGGTTGATGATTGGTCAAGAGAGGCAGATGGAGCTTTCATTGAAATAACAAAGTTCAGTAAATCTTTATTCTTGGACCCTATGGTGGATTAGTATTTAGCCCCTTGCAGCCTTGCTAATTTAAGTTTAAACCAAATTGAAGTAAGAAGATCAGCAACTGAAAGATAGATGTTTTCACTTATTTGCTGTCCTTTTTCTGGAATACACTTTGAAAGTTATGATATTTTGAAATAGTTTCATAATTCTGTTCTTTAAATATTAGGCTATTGAATTTTGTATAAGGAGTAAATTGGACATTTAGAGCATTTGACAGAGGAACTCTGGGCTATGAAATTGGGTTTAAAACTTCTGCAAGAAAGAGCAAAAAAAGGTTCATTCTGGTGGCCCTACATCAGTAATCTTCCTGAAACTTACAGTGTGCCCATTTTCTTCCCTGGCAAGGATATCAAGAACTTACAGTATGCTCCTCTTCTTCATCAGGTACATGTGTGTTTAGTTGCAAGTTTCTGTTGAATTAGATTACCACCAAAGCTGCTATACTTTTTCAAAATGTCACATCCACATCAGCTGGACATGAATGTTGTAGGATCCTCAAATTCGAAACTGCTAGACCTCTTTACAGGCTTACCCTTCTTACAATTCTCTATGTAATATCAACCTAACAATTTAGGATGGTCATTTTGTCAATGGTTGTTTACTTTTAAAGGAAAACTCAAAGTGCCCATTATTGTGTGTGCAGTGATGACAGAAGATACTCATGTATTTTACACTTTTTTCACTAGGTAAACAAGAGATGCCGGTTTCTTCTTGAATTTGAGAAATTAGTGAAAAATGAACTTGAAAAGGTCAAACTGGATGACCTCCCTTTTGGAGGTCAAGATATAGATGCATCATCACTTGGATGGGCAATGTCAGCCGTCTCGTCTCGAGCATTCCGTTTGTACGGCAGTAAACGACCAGATGGAACCCATGTTGATGCTCCAATGTTGCTTCCTCTAATAGATATGTGCAACCACAGCTTCACGCCAAATGCTGAAATTGTACAAGAAAAAGAAGCAAACAATGACAACATGCTTGTAAAGGTATGTTCTGCTTTTTATTCTTCCATAAATTTCATAACCCAAGATATGCATATATGGCTACTATAAGTTAAGCACATTATAATTAGTTTTGCTTTGTGTTTTCCAGGTCATTGCTGGAGCTCAGATTAAACAAGAAGATCCGTTAGAACTTAATTATGGCTGTTTAAATAATGATCTTTTTCTTCTAGATTATGGATTTGTCGTTCCCTCAAATCCATATGATTGCATAGAACTCAAATATGATTCAGCTCTCCTAGATGCTGCAAGCATGGCTGCTGGAGTTTCATCCCCCAACTTCTCATCACCATCGCCATGGCAGCAAAGACTTCTTTTGCAGTTAAATCTGGATGGTGAAAACTCTGATCTTAAGGTATATGATCTCTATCTTTAACTTCTTTTCTAGTAAAAAGTAGATAAAAAGGAAAATCGTATGTAATTCCTTCCATTATCTGCACAGCACCTCTTGATTTTACACTCTACCTGCAAAATCCTGCAACTCTGAAAACACAACTATACGGTAGAGATTTCTTACGAACCAAATGTACAGAATACTTCCGTCCTACGTAATTTGTCAGACTTTCATGTATGACGTTCAATTAATTCCTTTCTTGTTCGTGAAAGGTGAGGATTGGAGGATCAGAGTTGGTAGAGGACCGCCTCTTGGCTGCCTTAAGAGTTCTCCTATCCAATGACAAAGAAGCAACAGAAAAGCAGGACTTAGATACACTTAAATCGATAACATCAGAGGCTCCTCTTGGAACATTGAATGAAGCAGCTGTTTTTCGCACCATTATTGCTCTCTGTGTGATCGCACTGGGGCACTTCCCCACCAAAATCATGGAAGATGAATCCCTGTTGAAACAGACAGTTTCTTCAACAACTGACTTGGCTGTCCAATACAGAATCCAGAAGAAGTCCGTTATTATTGATGCCATGAGGGATCTTACAAGGAGAGTTAGGTTACTTTCGTCAAAGGAATTCTCCTCTGCCCAATAATTAGGTATCAAATTGTCGTATTAGAAGGGGCATTTGGGTTTTTGCATTTTTCACTTTTTCTTCTTTCGGAGAAGTTTGCTCACATTTGTCTTTCTTCTAAAATATGAGGGTAAATTTAGATTGTTTGTAAGGCTAGTTGCTGGCCATGCTCATTTTTCTTTGCAACCTAAAGTACCTTTAAAAACGCTTTCAACAGTACTTTTTCGCTAAAGAATCCATCAGGTCATATCATCCTTTCGTTTTACTTTTGCTCCTCAATTTAGCTCAATTACAGTTGCTTCAAGAAACATCAAATGGAGGCCTTTTTCATCTTCCTAAATAAGGGAGAAAATCCCTCTGTTTTTCTTTTTAATTATTGAATCATGGTGCATTCCTAATATAATCATTTCAAATTATATTATTGTTTGTTGATCTTTTAATTGATAATTATATCTATATATATATATATAGGAGGGTGATGAATTTGGGAACTAGAAGTGAATACCGAAAAATCATATATTGTAACCGTATTAATGCAAATAGAATCGTATCTTGGAGGAGAACAAACCATATATGGATTTGGCAAATCAAAATTTTGATATGAAATGTGAAAATCTGGAAACTTGGTCATTTCCATTATTAGTCGACTGCCATTTTCAAATCAACCCTGATGGAAGACTCAGAAGAAGTATGATAAAAGTCTTCAAAACTGTGAATTCCTCCACAATATATACATGTTTTTCCTGTAATTTAAAATATGTGGCTATGCAACAGAAACTAAATAGAAAAACAAACAAAAGTGAAAGAGAAAGAGAAGGAGAAAAGCAAAAGTTCTTCATATCCTATACCCCAAATATGTACAACTGAAGATCAGAAAAGAACCTAAACAAGAACAAGAAAAATATGTCTGATAGCCATCCATCCCTGTAAAGATATGAGCACTATATATACTAAACTAGTTGCCAACAGAAATTGGCCTTTTAGCTAAACCCAACGGGGAACGGGACCGGGGCTGCTGCCGGGTGATATCCCGCACCCGCATGACTGGCCTTGCCTCCGGCTGCTGCAGCGCCAGACGGTTGATCTTCTCCATCTCTTGCTTTATTCTTCTAACTTGGCTGTGAATCCCCACCCCTTTATACAAATCTTCATTGTTGTTGTTGCTGATGATGTTCTTTTTCTGCTCCATATTAGGCATAATTACAGAAAAATCACACCTTATGCACCTAACAACTAAAGGGGAAAGTTGCAACTTTGAATCCTATTTGTATGTGCTTATATAGAGATGAGAGGAAATGATGAAAAAATGGCACATGAAATATTCATGAATTGGTGAGGTAGCAATAACTACCCAAACCGTATTTATTAAGTTTCCGTGTGTTTGTGATGGATTGAGGAAGATTTTATATGGTATGAGATATTGTTTGCCATAAATGCCCTTGTGTTGATTATCCTCTGACCCAAGATCTTGGTGATTTTCATTTGTCAAGAAAAGGTTATGTGGGAAGAGACGATTGGGTGAAAGAGTTAGCGCAGAATCAATGTACAATTAATTTCTGGGTTTTGATTTTTCCATTGGATTTTGAGAAGGTCAATAGAATGTTGGTGGCAAATGTCAAAAGGAGATGGGTGGACGGCTGAAGCCATTCTGGACGATTCTATTATTTTTATCTGACTCATCCAATTGGGGGTTTCTTAGCCAGCAACGTGGAAGCGAGTTGACTCTTGACTTTTATGCCGTGCTAAGGCACGGAAATGATACCCCCCTTTCCTTATACTTTTTACGTAATTTTAGGGAGTGAGAATTTATTTTTCTAATATAATGAGTTATTAAATTAAATTTAAAAACTATATCATTTCAAAATGATATAAATAAAGGAAATACAGTTTTTTTAACCTAAATATAGATATAATAATATTTTTAAGATAATTAAAGTTGAAGTTAATTAACGTGTATTGAGCATGTGAACAGTTTAAATAAATTTAATTAATGTTGCCATTTTGAAATTATATATATATATATATATATTCTTAGTTATTCATTTTCATTTAAAAGAGTAAAAGATTTGTTTACAAAAGTTAGTTAATGACTTATATATTTTTTTTATGTTATAATATGTTTTGATATTTATTATACTTATTGACTAATTTTTTTTAAAATTTGAATTAATTATCAATCTGTAATTATTTTGTGATTAAATGAATGATTGTATCTATCTGTATGAAGCTAATAAAATATCATTTCTGCGCACATTTAGATAATAAAAAAGTATAATAAAAATTGAAAAAAAATTATCAGCAATCTGTCATAAATTGCAATGACTATTCTTATTGTTGTTATATTATCACTATATATATGTTATTAAATATCAATAGTTAATTTGAATATTAATTCTTGTCACTATTAAATTTGGGAGAGCCAAGATCATTATAACAAAATAGTAATTATGATCACTTAATATATATTATTCATAATATATCTTAAGTTACTATTAGATATTTTTCACTAAGTTTTTGGTCAGATAAAAAATATATTATTAAATAATATTGTTGAATCTATTAATGATAATAAAAGTCAGGATATGTATAAAAGTAAGTCATTTTTTCTATTTACACACACACCCAAGTCAAATTTGTTAGATTTGGATTCCAACTTCACATTTTATATGTAAAATTAATATCTTTGAACCAAACAATCATTCAACATGTGTGAAACTAAGTCAAGATTTTAAAAATCAGACCTAGTTTTTAGAAGTCTTCCCAAACCTAACAATCACGTTATAAATATAATTATATTTTATTTTGGTATAGATAAAAATGCACATTAATAATAAGTATAAATCTCTCAAAACTGAACCTATTTTGCCGAAATGGTTGTTGAGGAAAAAAAATCTAAATTCCACCTCAGTTTGAAGTGGGGAGCCCATAGCCACACATTCACATTATTATGAATATTGATAGGCACAACATAACAATTAACAAGACAGACATATGATTGAGACGGGAATTATTTTTCAAAAAATACCTGGGGCATCGTACTTTCTTGGTAAATATTTTTTTAAGAATATCTCATGCATCATACTTTCTTAGTAATATTCAGTTAAAATATCTTATGCATCGTACTTTCTTAGTTATATATTTAGGAACCTTTCAACTATTGTGACTTTAATTAGTCAAATTGTTTACACCAAGCTAATAAATTAATTAGCATTCCACGTCAGTATAACAACTAGTAATTCTTGCTTTGTCTGATCGCATAAAATTTATTTTTTATTCAATAATTTAACATAATAAAGTAAAAACATATAGAGCTTGGTTAACTACTTTTTTTGTTTAAATTTAAATTTAAATTTTCAACTGTATTGTCTAAATAAATTTAAATACTATTACCAAGCTACCTGTAATTATATCAATTTATATCCATCCTTACCAACTGTTTATACTAAATTTATTTGTGGAAGATAAAAATTCGATCACCATACCACATATGGCACTAATATAATTTTTTATGAATAAATTACCTTTGACTTCTTAACTTTCATTAATGTCGGCAACAATATTGTATGATTTTTCCAAAACATTCATTCATATTGTGTTGTATATATGTTGGAAATAGCATGTTTTTAATGTATATTCAATATAAGTATTTGATATGATATTTAATGCGTTCGCAAATTAAATAAAAATTAACACATTCCATGGTGTATCAACCACATCATTTGACAGCTTGTCTAATTTCTTTATAAAAATAAAACTCTTTCCTTCTTGCAATACATAATTTACAAATATCAGTAATAAAATTTTGGCCAAATAATTAAAATGATTTTTTTTTCTTTTGTATCCACATCAATATAACTTTGTAAATCTATTAATAATGACATATATATCATGTGTATTTACATGAATGCATATATACGTGTATATATATTCCATATGAACAATCATATCAAAATTTTATATATTAAATTTAAAAAATAAAAAATACCATATTTCTGTGTGTGCATCAATGTTTTAAAAATCGGGCTGGACGGGTGATCGAAGGCCAATCCGATCCAGTTCAAGTATAAAAATCGGTGACCTTTTGAACAATAAAAAACGGTTAAACAAGTACTGGTTCGACCGCTTGACCACCGGTTTACTTATTTTTCTATTTTTTTGAAAATTTGAAAATTATTTTTTAAAAAAAATATATATATATATAAAAAAAAGAAATTATGAGTTGAAAATGATGATTAAAGATTTTGGACATATAATTTTTTGAAACACGAATTTATTTTCTTGAAATTTAATGAAGTGGTAATTATATGTGAGTGTTTATGTTTAATTTGTTATTTTATTTTGTTTAATCTCTCTTAAATTATGTTGAATATTTAGCGTATAAGAATTTATTTTTAATTGAAGTTGAAGCATGAAACGAATAATTACTTAAATTAATGTGAAATATTATTTTTTATTTATAGTTGAAGAATTGTAAAATATATATTTTAAAAAAAAAAACTTAAAAATAGGTAAGTTGAATTTTTTTTTTATATAATATTCTTTCTATAGCATTGAAAGTTTTATTTTTTTGTTAATATTAAAATATTATATATATTTATAAAATTAAATATAACTATTATGTCATACCGACCGAATCAATTATCCAATAGATCAAACTGATTGAATCAATAACCAATAACTCATGGGTTCTTTATCCGATTCAATTTTAAAAATATCGATGTGCATCATATATTGTGCTTACCAATTCTATTATGTTCTAAAGTTTTTGAAAAATATAATATTTACGTGTTTGTATCATATTGCATCCTTGTCCATCCGAGCATCATAGGTGGCCAATAGTGTAATTGAACATGGTTGGACAAGGGCATTCCAGAAAGGTCAGGGTCAATATTGAGGCCAAAATAGGGAGGTGATATAATATGACGTCATAATTTTCGAATTTGGTGGGGTCCAAAACTCAAGATGAAGGCAGTTAAGTTTGTTGGCGGTCGGCCGCCAGAAAGGTCACACGCAAAGACCGAAACATCTCTGAACTGGCCACGTGGCAGAAACTGATGGTGCTTTAACGATCTTTCGGGGTGGTTTGGCCGTTGGCGTCCAAATTTGGGCAGCACATCCACCTGGGGCCCGTTTGATTTCATTTTTTAGAGTAATTTTCATTTTTTTTTAGTGAAAAAACATAATAAAAAATTAATTAGAAAAGGTATTTTTGAAAATAGAGTTATATTTGGATATATTATTTAAAATTATAAGTTTATATAGTTGTGAAAATGAGATGTATTTGGATGTTGGATATGTTTATATTAAAAATTATGTAGTTTTCGAATTTGAATTGATGATATGATGTGTAATTGTTTGAAAAAATAATATTATAATTTAAATTTGAATTTGAATTTATAGTATTTTGTGGTGAATGTTGTTTGAAAAGTACTCGGAAGATAAAAAGTAGATATAAGTAATAATAGGGAGGAAATATGTATGAAAATGGAGAGAGAATGAAGAAAGAAATGTTTTAAGAATGAAAGTATATGAGAAATGGTATAAAAGCTGATAGTTTTCTATTTTTATTTTCAACAGAAGATAAAAATAGGGTTTGAAAATGAAAACAAACGGGCACTTGGAGATTCTTACAATTTGCTTTTCATATTATATATAGAATAATCGGTACTAATACAACATTCTGTTTTCTAAGGGCCTCCCTGATTTGGGCTCAATGAGTCGATCTACTATACCGTGGCAACAAAACTAAGTCTTAAAATAATTCATATCACAAAATAAATAATAGATAATTTATATTATATAAATAAGAAAAATCTTTTACACATTTAAAGTGGCGACTGTACCATATTATAACAAATTTTAAATTATCAACTATACTCTAAGGCACCGTATGGTTTTATTTTCATTTTCATTTTCTATTTTCATCATTTTCAAATTTTGAAAAAATAGTTAGTGAAAATGAATTTGTATTTGAATATGTTGTTAGAAAAGTAATGATTATATTGAGTTTGGTAGGTTGTTGGTAGAGAGAGATAGTGATAATAAAATGAAAAGAAAAGATATATAGGTTATTGGGATAAAATATATAGATTATTAGGAAATGTATTTTGAAAATAAAAATAAAAATTATGTCGGGTGAAAATGTATAAAAAGTAATGTGTTTCTATTTTCATAACCAAATGGGCACTTTAATTTTTATTTTTATTTTAAAAGTGCATTTATCACACGATATTAAAATATAAAATACAAGTAATATAGTCAAAGCATAATAAAAATATTTGTATATTGAATGTGCAGGCATGTATTTATACTCTGCATTTTAGAACTTTTAATGTGGAAAATATTTGCTATGTATGAACTTTTATTAATTGATAATTAATATGGTATGCTATTTCAATGTGTGTATCATTAAAATTATGCTATTGCAATACTTTATTGTTTATTAATGTAATTAACATCAATAATATGATAAATTAAGTTTAGGGTAAATGGCACTTCACCCCCCTAAATTTAATTTGTTGGCACATTACCCCCCAAAATTAACTTCACCCCATCAACTTAGAGTTAGTAGAACACTTTGGCCCCCAAATTACAATTCCTGGTAAATCATGTGGTTGAAGAAAAAGCTATTCTTGCCATTTTCACTTTTTTTTCATCTTTTCCCGTTCAGAAAAAAAAAAAACCCAACTACTCTTGTTATTTTCATATTTTCTACCTCAAAAATAAAGAAAACCATCTACCAAGAATAATAGAATAATGAGTTCTTATTCTTTTCTTACCTTTAATTAGCTCGTTTGTCATCTCCTATTGTCTAGGGAATTAATTGTTGATTAAAATACAACAGAATGAGTTTTAGTATATGTATTTTAGTTAGAAGCATGTTTAGTCTTTCATTCATGTGGCAAAGATGGTGGTTGTGTTGTAAATTACATCTTCAAATGATTAATTCATTTTATTATCTGGTAAAATTGCTTAGCCAACAATATTAAAGAAGCAAAATCACTAACCTTATTTGATGAAGGTTCGATTTCGATGATGGATACGGATCTGGGGTATTGATCTTCTGGATTGGTTTGGGATTGGAATCCTGCAATCACAGCAAATGTTAGGCTAGCCGAGTGGCCCTCGGCTTAGGCCCTCCGACGCTCAAGTCAGTATATATTCGACCTCTCTAATCGAGCAGCGGAATGTATGAGTGCATACATGTGAGAGGCAAGGTTGAGGGGTTTTTATATTCTCCCCTGTGTAGGAAATGTCAGGGAAGCCCTTGGCTTACCCTAGGGACCTCCAGCCTCCTACCAGGGGTAATTAGTCAATCTCCCTATTTGAATATTGCCAGCTGGATGTCCTTTTACGCTGCAGGACATGATGGTACACTGTTGCGGCGTCTGCTGTGTCAGACGGTGAGGGGAGGGCATGCGTCATTAATGCGGAGGCGTGTTGCCAGTTAACGCATTTAATGCGGTGGCAGAGTACTGTGCAGGGCTCAACATGAGAATCGACGAGAAGAGGGGTCGATAATGGACGAGCAGCTCCGAGGGCCATGGAGCGCCTTATGAATTGGTCGAACAGGGTCGACATAGCGCTTTGTGGGTTAGTCGAATAGGGTCGACGAGTCACATAGGCCCTGGGCCATTGATTGGGTGTTGGGCCTCGCCGATTTGGGCCATCCTATATCATGAGTCCCCCCACTTCGCAAGGCCTAATAGATAATCAACGAGCGGCGTTGGGAAGTAACGAACATTAGCCACCATCGACCAGGGTTTTTGAAAATCTGTCAGACTATTATGCGCTTGCTGAGCGGTTACATCGTAGCGCGTGTGGGGCGGCGTGACGTCTCCGTCCATTAATGCGGATGCTTGGGAAACCGCGCCTGGATGCTTGGGAAACTGCGCCTGGACGCTTGGGAAACCACGTCCACCTTCCTATAAATGCTTAATGTGATTCTGCCCATTTTCACTTTTACCGCTTCAGAATTTCCAAGAGCCTTTAGGAGATATCTTTCGCTGCAAGACTCCCTAGACTTTGCATTCGCTTCGCAAATTTTGTGGGCTTAACCTTCGTATCCAGTAAGTGCTCATCCACTTCTTCGTTTCTCCGAATCCTTTCTCTTTATTTTTCTTTTGAAGAAGATGCTTGGGTTATTCAGTTCTGAGGGTAGCCGAGGGGGGGGGGGCAGTGAGGCCACCCTGTCTGCGGGGCGTAGGGAGTTGCCTGCTCTTTCTGGTGGGTTGTCCAGCGGTGGTTCCGGTTCGAGCAACTGAGCTCCGGTAGCTTGAGCGGCGCCCGTGGCGGGGAAGCTGAGCCCAGCCGGGTACCCCCATCTCGTGGGCGATTATACACCCCGGGCCACTATAGTGAGATAGTTTCCGTAATGACCCCTACGGATTTGGTGCGCCTGAGAGAGCTTTACCATATTCCTCTCGAATATCAACTATTAACCCCCGGGCCTCCTGGTTGAATGCACCGTGCTCTCGCCAGTTGTATAACAGTGTTTGAGGATGCATTGAAATGTGGGTTGAGGTTCCCCCCACTATAGTATGATAGGCCTGCTTAGGGGTCTTCGAGTGTGCATAACTCAGCTATTACCCAATTGTTTTGCCACCCTCTGCAGTTTCTTAGTTTTGATGCATCTGTTCGATCAAGCCCCCTGTTTCGACAAATTTTCCAACCTCTTCTATCTGTGCATGTCACGAAAATCTGGTAGTGCCGACGAGTTGGGCTTTTATTATCTGACTGCTCGACGTCGCCGCAAGTTTCTCGTGGCTCCCTCCTCTTCGTACGGGCAGGAGTGGAATAAGCATTACTTCTTCGTTCGGGTGAAGGGGGGGTTTGACATTCCTCGAGAGTGGTTGGGGGGGCAAGTTGAGGTGCCAGGGAATCGCACCCCTACTTGGCCAATTACCTTCGTGAGGGATCTGGTCGGGTTTGGTCCCGTGGAGGCCATTGTATTCCTCGAGGAGCAACAGTTAGTGCTGGCTGGGTTGTTGCCAGCCCCTCTAAATTTTGAAGATGACTATGAGATAGGTAGATGAAATGTGTGCCATGCTTTGTTGTTTAGCTATGTTCATTTCTGTATTTGACATCTGTTGTGTTTGTTCTTTGTAGACCGGGACGAAATCATGAAACGCGCAAGGAGTGATGCAGTGGCTCGTGCTGAAAGGACCCGACAATGCAAACAAGGCGCTGCATCTCGACAAGAGTCGACTGGAGCCAACGAGACACGTCGACAAATTGTGATGGTCGAGTAGTAGTGGTCGAGAGGGACGCGGGTCAGGGAAAAAGACCCATGGGCGAACAGAGTGGGCCGCCGCCTAAAAAGATTGCTGCTGCTGGAAAGGGGAAAGGAAAAACGAAGGGCGCCGGGTCGGGGATGCCGACGGGAAACGATCTCTTTGGGGATTGAGGTACGGAGACCTTATTCGGCCTGAGAAAGTTCCCGTCTCCTCGTTTCGGGTCGAACCCTAGCCTGCTTGTGGACAACTCGTCCTATATGCATGGATCTGGGCCAACTGGGGTCAACCCCTTGAAATGGTTGTTGGTTGGTCAGTTCCTGGTTGACCAGAGGAGGATAATGGGCCTGAGTCAGCCCGGGGCGCTGTGCGAGGTCGCATATCATGCGAACATGGTGAGATCCCCTAAGCTGTAAATTTGTGTGATCGATTTTCCCTGCATGGATAGTAATGAATTTTTTTATGTTTCAGGTCGCACAAATTGCCTACAATTTTTACCGCCGCTCCGAGCTAGCGCTCGCTGATCGTGATCAGTTGGATGATGGCGGCGATGCCGAAACATTGAAGGCCCAGCTGGATTCGTCCCAACTGCGGCTCGAGGAAGTGCAGAAGGAGAATGCCAAATACGCCGAAATAATGGAAGCGAAAGATAGACAAGTCCTGCTGGCGGTGACGGAGCAGACAAAGATGGAGGCGAAGCAGAAAAAACTCGAACTGGACATCAATGTCGCCTATGAATCTGGTCGGGCGGCCGGTCGAGGCGAGAGCCTGGTCGAGGCCAGGATAGAGTTCGAGCGGGTAGTGCCGGAGATTCGCAAGGAGGCAGTACAACAGTTCATGGTGAGCCCCGCCTTTCAGGATGCGAGCGTGGTGCTGGCCCTGGACGATGCCCGAAGTGCCTTTGATAAGGCTATTGCACAAATGCGGCACCTGGGCTATGCGGTTAGCGAGGAAGATCGCTCAAAGATGGGCCTTGCTTTCAACGAGCAGTTGTGCCCAATTGGTGATGATGAAGATGTCGATGAGGCCAAAGCCGAGGTAGAGGCAATGGGGGGAGTCGACATGACTCCTGAAGAGAGGCAAAAGGCAGACCTCTAAAAGAAAGTGAAGGCTGTAGGTCGAGAGTTCGAGTTCGCCGGCGACCTCGCCTATGAAATCTCCGAGGGCCAGGCCGACACTGCCTCTTTCTTCCCAGTCGTCGAGCGGCTGTTTATGTCTTCTGCCGCCTGCCCGTCTCGCCCAGTCACCGCGGCTTTGCCCGTTGCAATGGCACCGCCTGAACCTCCGTTTGCTCCTGCACCCGCATTATCGATTGAAGGGTCTGGCAGTTCTAGCTAGGGCTTGTAATACTTTATTTTTGTTTTGATGTATATGTCTCATTGAGGCTTTTTGAGAATGAAATAAAGTTTGTTGCCCTTCATCGGCCATCTGTTCATTTTCGAACGTTGTTTTAAGCCGTTGCGAGATAAGTTAAACTTTGTCGCTACTTATGAGTAGCAAGACGTAAATTGAACTTGAATCTGCGAAGTGTGACGTCGATTTTGTGATCCTGCAGAGGGGCTTCAACGTCACTTTGTTGAGAATATTCGTCGACTACGGGGTCGACTAAGGTGGTCGCGGCTCCTGGCCTTGACTTGTTGAATTTAAGTGTTTCATCGACTACGGGGTCGACTAAGGTGGTCGCGGCTCTTGGCCTTGACTTTAAGCCTTTCGTCGACTATGGGGTCAACTAAGGTTTTATTGCGGTCGTATCGTGCTTTTTAATCATGATGGAACTTGATTGTTCTTTAATCGATACAACATATGCCGATGAACAGTTCATACAAAGAACTTTTTTAGATTTACAGCATTCCATGGTCGAGGCAGCTCGCGTCCTGCAACATCCTCTAATCGATAGGCGTTGTTTTTAGACACTTTGATGACTGAGTACGGTCCTTCCCACTTTGGGTCAAGCTTGCCGACGGGCCTCAACACTTCCACTTTCTTTAAGACAAGATCACCCACCTTGAAATTTCACGGACGTACCGATTTGTTATAGCGGTCCGCTATCTTTGAGTGGTACCTCTGTATTCTGTTGTAAGCAGCTAGGCGCTTCTCGTCTATAGTTGTTAGGTCCAGTGCCCTCTCCGATGAGTTTGCTGTTGGATTGTAATGGATCACTCTAGCGGTGTGCTGGATTAGTTCTGAATGGACTTCGGATCCATATACTAGGTTGTACGGGCTTTGACCTGTGGTTGTTCGAGGGGTGGTTCTGTAGGCCCAAAGGACTCCCGAGAGGTCGTCTGCCCAACTGGTTCGCGTCCCCTGTATTCGGCTCTTAATGTGATCGAGGACAATCCTGTTTGTCACTTCGGTCTGTCCATTGGCTTGCGGATTTCCCACTGAAGTGAAGTGCTGCGTAATGCCCAAGGTTTTGCACCATCTTCTCATGTTTTTGCTTTGGAATTGGGTGCCGTTATCTGAGATGAGGACTTTAGGCAACCCAAAACGACAAACAATATTTTTCCATATAAAACTCTTAATGGTCGCATTAGTGATCTTCGGGACTGCTTCAGCTTCCACCCATTTTGTGAAGTACTCAACGACCACTATGATAAACTTCTGCTGGCCGGTGGTCTTTGGGAGCACGCCGACTATGTCGATGCCCCACTGGTCGAATGGCCAAGCAATATCAACATTTGTCATTGGTGCGGCTAGTTGGTGTTGCATGTTCGAATGTACCTGACAAGATGGGCATTTCCTAGCAAAGTCAACAGAATCCTTCAACAAAGTAGGCCAGAAATACCCATATCGTGTGACCTTATGTGCCAGGGACCGGCCTCCCGAGTGGTTTCCGCAGATGCCCGCATGTATCTCCTGCAGCACTTCGTTCGCCTGGTCGGGATCTAAACATCTCAACGGAGGCCCTACGATTGATCTTCTGTACAACTGTCCGTGATCGTCCAGCGCATATTTGGGCGCCAAGCCCTTCAATTTGCGAGCCTGCTTTTCGTCATCGAGTAAAGTACCTTGGCTCAAATAAAGCTTGATCGGGTGCTGCTAAGAATGGATTGCGTCTTCGAGGCATCCGATCAAACTGGGATCGGGGGCCGAGATGCAAGGCTGATCGGCGACAAGAAATGTTATGGTTCTTTCTCTTGTGCCTTTCGTCGAGCTTGCCAGCTTGGAAAGTGCGTCTGCTCGCTCGTTTTCTGATCGGGGAATTTGGCTTACTGAGAAATCTCGGAACCTCTGCTGGAGCTGTCGGACTTCCGCGAGATATTGTGCCATTTTCTGTTCTCTCGTGTTGAAGTTTCCCTCGACCTGCTCTGCGACCAACTGCAAATCAGTAAAGGCCGCTATCTTTTCGACCCCACGGTCTATGGCTATGCGATTCCTGCAATGAGTGCCTCATACTCAGCTTCGTTATTCGTGACCGGGAAGTCGAGTTTGACCACAAAATCATAGTCTTCAGGCAGCGGGGAGTGGAGGGATACGCCTATTCCTCCCCCAGAAGATGTCGCGGACCCGTCAACATGTAGGGTCCACCAAGGTGCTTCTCTTGAGTCGGGAGATCAACTCTCTCAAGGATGAAGTCCGCTAGCACCTGCGCTTTTATTACTGCTCGGGGTTGGAATTGGATGTCGAATTCCCCTAGTTTGATAGCCCATTTCGTTAGTCGACCCGAAGTGTCTGGTTTCGACAACACCTATTTTAGCGGCTGGTTCGTTAGCACCACAACTGTATGGGATTGAAAATAGGGCCGCAGTTTTCCTGCTGACGTGACTAGGGCCAAGGCAAACTTCTCGATCTCCAAATAGTTATGTTCGGGCCCCTGAAGGGCCTTGCTGAAGTAGTAAACTGGACAAGGGTTTCCAGCTCTCATCGTTGTTAACACTGAACTGATTGAAGCCGAAGAGACCGCCAGATATAACTGTAAAACTTCCCCGAGCTCAGGCTTGGAGAGGAGAGGTGGCGAAGAGAGGTGTTGCTTGAGGTCGATCAAAGTTTGGTCACACTGTTCGTCCCATTTGAATCCCGATTTCTTTGTGTTTCTCAAGATTTTGAAAAAGGGTAGGCTCTTGTCTGCCAGCCTAGCTATGAACATGCCCAAAGTAATAATTCTGCCCACAAGGTGTTGAACTTCTCGGACGGTGCGCGGTGGAACTATGTCTAGAACTGCTTGAATTTTCTGTGGGTTGGCCTCGATACCTCTCTGACTAACCATATATCCCAGGAATTTTCCTCCTCGAACCCGAATGTGCATTTGTTAGGATTGAGCTTCATACCGAAAGCTCTCAGAATGGAAAATGTGTGGCTCAGGTCGACCAAGTGGCTTTCTGCTTTCTTTGTTTTCAAAATCATGTCATCGACGTAAACCTCCATTGATTTCCCAATTTCATTCTTGAACATGAAGTTAACTAATCTTTGGTAAGTTGCGCCAGCATTCTTAAGTCCAAACGGCATAACCAAAAAGCAATATACCCCATTGGGGACATAAAAGCAATTTTATCCCTATCCTCAGGTGCCGTGAATATTTGGTAGTAACCTTGAAATGCATCCATCATGCTAAGCAATTCGCAACCAGCCGTGGAATCAACAAGTAAATCAATACGAGGCAAGGGGTAAGGATCCTTAGGACATGCTTTATTCAAATCTGTGAAATCATTACACATCATCCATTTTCCCTCGTTCTTGGGAACAAGGACTACATTACAAAGCCAAGAAGGATATTGGATTTCTACAGCCTCTAGAAGTTTGCTAACCTCTTCCTTGATGATTTGTGTCTGCTCGGCATTGAAAGTTCTCTTCTCCTGTCGGATTGGCTTGTGGGCAGGGTCCATGTTGAGCCTGTGGACAATGATGTCGGGGTCGATGCCCTGCAGATCGGCAGCTTTCCATGCGAAGACGTCGATATTGCGTCGGAGGAAGTCGACCATGAGGCATTCCAGTCGATCTCCCATATCAGCTCTGATCCATGTTGTCTTGTCGGGGTTCCCTGGCTCGAGCTCAATTATTTTGAATTCTCCTGTGGGCTCGACCCTGGTGTCCTCCAACTTCTTCTTTTTCGATGAGGGTCACTCCTCGGGTTTCGCTATAGGGGCGACCCCCGAGGGCTTCAATTCTGGCCTCTTTTTCTACCCTCTGGAATCCACCGAGATTGTGTAGCAACACCAGGCATCTTTGATATTGCATAAAAGCTCACCAACTCTGGCGGGGGTCGGGAACTTTATTTTCATGTGGTATGTGGATTCGATGGCTCTGAAGTCATTCAGGGCTGGTCGACCAACAATGGCGTTGTAAGCAAAGGGGGCATCGACCACTAAGTAGTTGATCATCAAGGTTCGGCTGCGATGTCCCTGCCCGAGTGTAGTGGATAGGCTAATCGACCCTTCTGGTATAATTTCTGATCCTCCGAATTCGACTAAGGGAGTCCTGACTGGATCAAATTTCAGTTTGCCCAGGTTCATTCTGTTCAGGGTCGACAAGAATATGATGTTTGCCGAGCTGCCGTTGTCGACTAGCACCTTTCTCACCTCGAAGTTGGCGATCTCTATGGCGACCACCATTGGGCAGTCGAGCTTCCTGTCTGCATCCTGCCCCTTGAGATGGTCTGAATCTGCATCAGTGAAAGTGATCGGCTCGGTGCTGGTTGTCAACTAGAACACTGTTTCGACCTTAGAAGGTTTGGTCGAGTCAAGTTGCCACTGGGTTTGCTTCATTGCGTTCTGGGAGTCTCCTCTTGCAGGCCCCCCAGCAATCGGATCGATGACACCTCGAATGGGCGGGTGGGTTTCATGGGCTGGTTTCTTTCCTTTATCCTGCCATCGCGGGCTGACCGACCTTTCTCTATGGGGAGTCCGATCGGTTGCCCCCTCTTCTCGTCAAGCTCTCTGCTCGACAAACTTTTTCAAATGCCCCTACCTAATCAGCCTCTCGATCTCGTCTTTCAAATTGAAGCAGTCTTCCGTGTCGTGCCCTTTTTGCTTGTGAAAATGGCAATACTTTCCGGACTTCTTCATAACCTCAGTTTCTGTGATTTTTCGAGGCTTTTTAAGCAGGTTGTCATGTTGAATGGCAAAGAGTACTTCCTTCCTCGGCATGGAGAGCGGGGTGTAGTCATGGAAATGTTTGATTGGGGAGCTGTGCCCCTCCCTGTTCTGCTTCTCCTCTTTTTCCTTGCCTTTTTTCCTGTCGGCCTCTATGCTGCCATATTTCATTTTGTTCATCTCCTCCTGAGTCATGTACCTCTCGGCGAGGTCGAAGAGCTCCTCCATTGTTCTTGGCTGTGCGCGGACCAAAGCATTGGCTCACTCCTTGTGCCTTAGTCCCAGAAATAACACATCGATGAAAAATTCTATCCTTGGGCTGTCTATCTTCAACACCTCGGTGTTGAACCTGGTGAAGAAATCCCGTAAAGACTCGCCCTCAGCTTGTTTTACTGTATGCAGGTGGGTGTGCGGTAGCTTCGCCTTCCTCCTACTGGCGAACTGGTGCAAAAACTTGTCACATAACTGATCGTATGAGAAAATGGATGTCGGTTCCAACTTCACGAACCAGTCTAGGGCCACTCCCTGGAAAGTGGTTACGAGCATTTTTGCATGTATATAATTGTTATGCCCATGCAGCTGCATCATATGCTCAAACTGCAACAGATGCTCATTCGGGTCCGTGGAACCGTCATACCTCGGGAGCCCAGTGGGGATATTCGCATCAATGGCAATGCGCTCATAGATGATCTCTTGGACAAAAGGGGAGTCACGTTCCCTTCGAAATCTTGAAGGCATCTTCGGTTGCATGGTCCTGTCGGCATTCTTCCTCGAGAGTTCCTCCAGGCGCTTATTCAGCTGTTGCACCTGGTGAGAGACTTCTTCCCATTCTTGCTGGTCCTGGTTTTGCCTGCCTCTGAAATGCCCGGCCCTATCGCGCTGCGGGGCTCAAAGGGGCCGAACGTTGTGGTCTACGGAGTCTGCTACCTCCTCCCTTGGCGGTGGACGGGCTGCCTCCCTTGGAATGGGCTTCTTTCCCTTCAGGATGGACGTCTAGGGGACTCCGGTATCCGTGTGTACTCTTCTGGCCGTGTCCTTTCTGGGCCTGCTAGTTGAGGTGTGGCACTGGCCGCCGGCTTCGGTTGCACAGCATGTCTATTCAGTGCAGTCGAGAGCTGGGCAGAAATCTATGCTGAGATTTGCTCGCTGATGAGCTGCATCAGTTGGGGCATTGTGAGAGTGACCACAGGTTCTGGCTGCATACTGGGTACTTGCTCGTCCTGTTCTGGTTCTGGCGGAGGGCGGGGAGCTAGATCTCCGGTTCTCCTCCCTCCCTGATGGGGCTCGCCTAGTGTTCACCATTTTTGATAGAGGATTCCAACTTCCCACAGACGGCGCCAAATGATGAGGGTTCGATTTCGATGATGGATACGGATCTGGGGTATTGATCTTCTGGATTGGTTTGGGATTGGAATCCTGTAATCACAACAAACGTTAGGCTAGCCGAGTGGCCCTCGGCTTAGGCCCTCCGATGCTCAAGTCAATATATATTCGACCTCTCTAATCGAGCAGCGGAATGTATGAGCTTTTTAGTGTATGAGGGCATACCTGTGAGAGGCAATGTTGAGGGGTTTTTATATTCTCCCCTGTGTAGGAAATATCAGGGAAGCCCTTGGCTTACCCTAGGGACCTCCAGCCTCCTACCGGGGGTAATTGGTCAATCTCCCCGTTTGAATATTGCCAGTTGGATGTCCTTTTATGCTGCAGGACATGATGGTATACTGTTGCGGCGTCTGCTGTGTCAGACGGTGAGGGGAGAGCATGCGCCATTAATGCGGAGGCGTGTTGCCAGTCAACGCATTTAATGCCATGGCAGAGTACTGTGCATGTCTCGACAAGAGAATCAACGAGAGGAGGGGTCGATAATGGACGAGCAGCTCCGAGGGCCATGGAGCGCCTTATGAATTGGTCGAACAGGGTCGACATAGCGCTTTGTGGGTTAGTCGAACAGGGTCGACGAGTCACATGGGCCCTGGGCCGTTGATTGGGTGTTGGGCCTCGCCAATTTGGGCTATCCTATATCATTATTATTATTCTAAAACAAAGTTTTCTTACTTTATAAAAGACATTTTTAGGAAATAGTAAAGTTCATGCTTCATTGTAGTAACACTAATATTATCCAATCAATTTTTAAAGAATCAAAATAATTAACTGTCATTCTTTTAAGGGAATATGTAGACAACACATTATGTAAAATATCATACAAACATGTCGAGGAATGTGAGAAAAAGTGAAATGACAATAATAGTCTTTTTACCCGCCACATAATATGCCAAAAATTGTATTTGGGGGCAAAGCGTTCCAATGATTTTAAGTTGAGAGGATGAAGTGGCTTTAAATTAATTTTAGAGGGTAATATGCCAAAATAATTAAGTTTTGAAAGGTAAAATACCATTTACCCTTAAGTTTATGCACGTAAAGCCTGTTTGGTTTTATTTCCAAACCCCCTTACTATTCCAAAAATAAAAATCATCACTTTTTAAAAATTTTCACCCAACCCAATTTCAATTTTCATTTTCAAAATACATTCTCCAATAACCTATATATCTCTTCCCAATAACATATATATCTTCTCTCTCTATTCCATTATTTCTATCTCTCTCCACCTACAACCTACATAATCATTACATTTCCAATCATTTCATCCAAATACATTTCTATTTCCACATCACATCACATAACTAATTTTCACCATTTTAGAAATGGTGGAAATGCAAAATGGAAATGGAAATAAAACCAAATAGGCCCTTAAGTTTCTTGATGACTAATGAAAGAAATCACAAATAATTCCACATGCAACTAAAACAAAAGGTACAACCTTCTGCTAAACACGAAAGGGTCAATAGGCCAACAATTAATTCCAGCCCAATAGAAAACAGCCTTCATAATAACGTCCTAGATATTCCATTTGAGGCATAGATAGAAATGAGTACCACTTGTCACCATTCATAACATCATAAGAGTTATTTTCTTTACTTTAATTGAGCAACAGAAGTATGAAAATAATAGGTCATCAGAGTTTTTCTTTTCTTTTCTTTTTTCAAAATAAAAATAAAAAATGCGATGGATGCACCTACACTCAAGAGACAATGGGAATTCATGGAAATTAAGATTTTTTTTTTTTTTAATCTTTAACTTCTTGTTTATTTTGTATGGGCAATAATTGATTAAAAGAGGAGTCGTACCTACTCTAGCCTTTTATTTGGTATACTTTTGAATTATTGATAATTGGAAAAAAATATTTTTTTCGTCTTATAAGATTTTTTAACTTTCAATTTTATCCTATATGTTACGCAATTTCAATTTTAGTCCTATAAATTAAAAAAAAATTACACATTTAATTTGAAAGTCGCAGGAATTTGAAAAATTGACCGAAAATTCTGACATAACACGCTGAAAGGTGTTAAAATTGGGGATTTGGATAAGTTGGCACCTCCACGAGTTTATTTTTTTTGCCAACATTTTTGCCATGTTGGCAAAAAAAATAGTTGACATGTTTAAGATTAGTTGGCTTATTTTATATTTTTTGTTGCTTAGTTGGCAATATGAATTTTAAATATTAATGAGGGTGAAATCCGTTCGTAATTGGATCAAATGATAGATTCGAAATGTTCGACCTCTCTGGTCGATCTATGAATTTAGTTGGGCTGAGTCTTGCGATCATGGACAAACGTGCACTTCGGCTAAAGCACTCCGACGCTCAAGTTAGTATAGGATGATTAGATATAATGAGCAGCAGAGTGAGGGCTTTTTGTATATTGAATGCCATACCTTTTGTGAGGCTGGATGGGAGGTATTTATAGCCTTCTCCCAGTGGGGATTTGTCTGAAATGCTGTTGACATGTAAGAAGGATCTTTATCCTTGCATGAGGGTTATTAAGTCATCGCCTATTCCTGTACTATTCTAGGTGGCTGTATTTCTAGGTTTCATGGACAAAATAGTATACTGTAGACGCGCCTCCTGCCTAGTGTGGTAGCATAGGTGGCACTAGGGCGGCATACGCTATTAATGCGGAGGCATGTTGCTTGTCAGACCATTTAATGCGGCAAAGTTGATTATGTGCTATGTCGACCTTAATGGTCAGTGACAGGGTCGACCCTATGATGGGTTGGTGTACGACGTAAGAGGTGGCCGAGCGCCGTGGTCTAGGGGTCAACCAGCAGTCTTGTTTGTGATCCAATCGAATGTCCGCCTGTCAGAGTATGACAGGTCGATCAGTCTGGTCGATTTGGGTCACCTGAAGTTGGTAGCACAATTCCAAGAATGAGATGGGCCTGATGCTACATCATTGAGTCTGTGGTCTTTAGGCCGAGCCAATTGAGCCATCCCATATCATGAGTCCCCTACTTTCGAATGCTGAACGAGATAATCGACAAGAAGGATTGGGGAGTAGTCTGTTGTGCAGTTACGTGGGTTCGTTGATGAGGTTTTTTGAAAATCAACTTGGGTTTTATGCATTTAATGAAACGATTACATTGTGCCAGGCGTGGGGCTGAACGGTGGTTACAGCATTATTACAACCGCTTGGATTCCCACGCTTGGGTGCTTATAAATAGGCGTGGTTAAAGTACTCATTTTTACTTTTACTGCCTTTGAGTCTTGTCGAGCTTTGAGCCAACTGCATTTGTTGCTACTATATTGTGCTTTTTTGTTCACCGACAAAGAGTAAGTCTCTTTCTTCATTTTCCTTAGCGTTCTTCCTTTACTGTAGACATGTTGCATTTGTCTGATTCTGAGGGCAGTCATAAGGGGGATAGTGAGGCTACTCATTCTGATAGGCCTGGGGGTTCATCAGAGGAGTCGAGTAGTTCATCGGGTGACAACTTGAGCAGCGATCGCATTGGCAGGGGTGATGATGCTAGGCCAAGTCAGGCTCTTTTGTCATGCGGTCAATTATTTACCCCCAACCACTATAGCGAAATAGTATCTACGATCACCCCCACCGACCTGAGGTGCATTAGTCAGTTGTATCATGTCCCCGCAGAGTATGAGCATGTAACACTTAGGCCCTTTGGTCGGATGCATCGACCCCCAGCCAGGTGTCTAACTGTATTTCAGGATGCCTTTAGATATGGCCTTAGGTTCCCCTTAGGTGGTCCTGTAGTTGACCTGCTTAGGGGTTTAGAAGTGTGCATAACCCAACTGCTGCCGAATTACTTTTTGTACTATTTATAGCTTTGTCGTCCTAATGCACATATTTGACCAGCCTGCCAATTTTGAAAATTTCTCAAATCTTTTTCACCTTCCAATGTCTCGCAAGCCGGGTAGCATTGACGAGTTGGGCTTTTATTATCTCACTGCTCGACCCCGTCGTAAGTTTCTTGTCATTCCAGTCTCTTCCTATGGGTAAGAGTGAAAAAAATGTTACTTGTATGTTCAAGTCGCCGGGGGTTTCAATATCCCGAGGGGCTAGTGGATGAGGTATGTCGAGATGCCAGGTAACCTAACTCCAACCTGGCCCAATACCTTTGTTCGAGATCTGGTCGAGTTTGGTCAGGTGAAGGCATCGGTATTTATCGAGGAAAGAAATTTGGTGTTAGCTGGGCTATCACCAGCACAACTGGGCTTACTAGCGGGCGATCGACTAGGTAGATTGTGTTGTCGATGATTCGTTACTTTATCTATTTTTTTGCTCGATTTTAACCCTTTATTGTTATATTGCTTGGCAGATCGAGATGAAATCATGAACTAATCAAAAGCTGAAGCTTCGGCGAGGGCCGAGCAGCGCTGTTTGTTGACAGCAGCTCGTCGAGGTGCAACTGTGGTTGTGGCACCTCAGCCAGTGGTGATGAAACTTTCTCCGTCGCTTGCTCAGCCTGTGGCGACTACAGGGAGCAGTCTGGTAAGTCGGGGAAAAAGAGCTATGGTTGAGTAGGTGGGACCTGCTCCAAAGAAGACAATAGCTAAGAAAGGTAAGGGAAAGGCTACGGGGTCGGGCTAACCCTCTAGTTATGATCTATTTGGCCAGCGCGGGGATGATGTGATGTTCCATCTGCCAAGACTACCATCGTCGAGGTTCAAAATGGATCCGAGCATGGATGTTCACAACTCTTTATCGATAGAGACAGTGAGGCCGACTAGAGCTGCTCCACTAAAGGTGATGATGGTTGGGTTGTTTGTGTCCAACTAGAAAAAATTGATAGGGCTGAGCCAAGATGCTGCGCTCAGGGCTCTGGCTTATCACTCAAATATGGTAAGGCTCTGGTTGATTATGTTGTATTGTCAAACTTTATTCTTTGGTCGAATATTATTTTCTAATCAGTAATGATGTCATTAAGGTGGGCCAGCTGGGCTACCATTTCTACAGGAGGTCGGAGCTGGCCCTTGCTAACAATGAGCACTTGCAAAAGAACGGAGACGTGGAGACTCTAAAGGCTTAGCTCAAGTCTTCCCAGACTAAGGTCAAGGAGCTGGCCAAGGAGGTCGATGAGCTTAACAATCAACTCCAATTGAAAGATAATCAGTTGGTTACCTCCGTTGAGGAAAGGACCAAAATGGATGAGTTGCTCAAGTAGGCCAGAATGCATGCGTAGCTTGGTTATGAGTCTGGTCGGTCAGTCGGTTAGAGGGCGGCGCTCGATGAGGCTCGAGCTGAATTGTATAGAAAGATGCCATTGATACAGCGAGATGCCGTGCAGCAGTTTATGCTCTGCTTGGTGTTCTAGGACGCAAGCATTGTGTTCTCCTTGGATGATGCCAGGAATGTGTTTGAGAAGGCACTCAAGCAGTTGTAATTTTTGGGCTTTTCTTTTCAACTTGAGGATAGGGAACGCCTCAGCCCTATCATCGAAGGGTAGCTACAGCCGTACCCTGAGGACGAGGAGGCTATCGCTGAAGAGAAAGCTGTGGAGGCTCATGTGGTTGAAGGAGTTGCAGAGGCTCCACCTGCCGTGCCCTTAACCGAGGCGCAGAGGAAGACGGCCGAGGTAGCGAAGAAATTGGATGAGGTTGCCAAGGAATTTGCCTTTGCTAGCGAGTTTGCATTTGAAGTTCAAGATGGCATGGTCGATGCTACCGCATATCTTCCTCCGTTGGATGAAAGTTTTCTGGCTAACGAGGCTGGGCCCTCTCAATCGGCGATGGCCGCTGTTTCTGTTGCTGTTGCGATGCCCAAGTTGAGGGCGAGTGGCTCCGCAGTGGTTCCTATTTTGATTCCTTCGAGCGATGAGCTCGAGCAAGCAATTGAGGAGAGTGCTCGATGAGGGCACTGGGTCGAGCTAAGGCTCATGTTCTGATGTATTTTTCATTCCAGTTGATGTACTTATTCTGATATTTGTAATCAAGATTTTTGAAATTGAATGAAGTACTCCTTTTACTGTTTGAACATGTTTGTTTTGTCGAATGACATGTGTTCTTTTATCACTCTTTAAGCATAATGAAGGTTGTAATCGAGTGTTTGTGTTGTTAAATTTTGGTAAAATTAGTTCAAGATCGTCGTCGAATGAACCATGATTACGTGAACTGACACACACTTTAATTCACGTTATGCATGCTCAATTTATCGGCTTGAGGTTCTTCTAATTAACTTCGGGTTCAGCTGTAATCGATCAAGTCGATTGCTTAATTGAACAAAATAGTTAACGATGAGCTCTTATATTTGGTCGACTGCGGGGTCGATAGTAAAAGTTTAGGGTTTAGGGTGGCGGCTGGAAGCCTGCTTGGTCGACTACGGTGTCAACGCTTTAGTCTTAGTTGTGAAGCCTTGACTTGGTGGCTAGAAGCCTGCTTGGTCAACTACGGTCGATGATTTGGTCTTGCTTGTGAAGCCTTGACTTGGCGGCTAGAAGCCTGCTTGGTCGACTATGGGGTCGATGATTTGGTCTTGGCTGTGAAGCCTCGACTTGGGGGCTGGAAGCCTGATTGGTCAACTACGGGGTCGACAACAAGTGATCAACTCATGCAATTTGAGGGGAAAATGCAATTTTAGTCCCTCATCTTTTGACACATGTCAGTTTGGTTCATTAAATATTTTGAATTTTAAAAAACATCCTAAGACTATAAAATTTTAGCACATTGAGTCCATTTTATTGCAAATTTGGTCCATTTGGCTGGAAAATTGCACCATCTGACCACGTGATAGGAAATTTGGGGATTTGTTGACACGTGTTTTTTGTTCTCCACATAATCGTGCTCGATTGGCAAAAATTGCCACGTCAGTTGCTGATGTGTACACATCAGCGCCACATCAGCACCCATATGGGAAAAAACATTAAAACCTTCACACTGCTACTGTTGGGGCTGGAAACCGGGACCTCCACCACAAAGGAGAAGCAAGACAACTACTACACCACAGCCTGCCAATGGCTACCATTGATCCATTTATTTTTTATATTTACAATAGCAAATGTATTTATAGATAAAAGAAATAATTATAGATTAAAAAAATATGTTTGTAGTTTCAAAAAAATATAACATTTAAAACTCTACATCTCTTTTATATCCATTTGTGCCTCTCTCTTTCTATATTTGATTTTTTCTTTTGGTTGGAACTATTTGAACTTTTTTAAATTAATATAAAGTAAATAATGAAAATTAAATTTATAATTTATTTGAAATAAATTAATCAAGATTAAATTTTTATTTTTCAAAATTGTAAAAAAAATAAATTTTTTTAATTCATAATAACTAAACTCACGAAAATAAATTTTGTAATTTTTAATGAAAATTTGTAAATTTTTATAGGTAACAAAAACTAAGTTAACAAAATTATGTTTTTAAATTTTAATAAAAATTAAACTTACAAATTTAATCTTGATTAATTTATTTCAAATAAATTATAAAATTAATTTTCATTATTTACTTTATATTAATTAAAAAAAGTTCAAATAGTTCCAACCAAAAAGACAAAATCAAATATAGAAAGAGAGAGGCACAAATGGATATAAGAGAGATGTAGAGTTTTAAATGTTATATTTTTTTTTGAAACTGCAAACATATTTTTTTTAATCTATAATTATTTCTTTTATCTATAAATACATTTGCTATTGTAAATATAAAAAAAAAAATGGATCAATGGTAGCCATTGGTGGGCTGTGGTGTAGTGGTTGTCTTGCTTCTCCTTCGTGGTGGAGGTCTCGGTTTCCAGCCCCAGCAGCAGCAGTGTGAAGGTTTTAATGTTTTTCCCAAATGGATGCTGATGTGGCGCTGATGTGCACACATCAGCAACTGACGTGGCAATTTTCGCCAATCGAACACAATTATGTGGAGAACAAAAAACACATGTCGACAAATCACCAAATTTCCTATCACGTGGTCGGGTGCAATTTTCCGGCGAAATGGACCAAATTTGCAATAAAATGGACTCAATGTGCTGAAATTTTATAATCTTAGGATGTTTTTTGAAATTCAAAATATTTAATGGACCAAACTGACGCGTGTCATAAGATGAGGGACTAAAATTGCATTTTCCCCTATAAGTAGGTATTTGCAAGATGTTCCATAAATTTTCATTTTTGCGAGGAAATACAACGGAGGCCAGTGGCCTTTTTATATATAGAATTTCTTTAGATTTACAACGTTTCAAGGTCATGGTAGTTCGTTGCCTCACGTGTCTGCTAGTCGGTATGCATTGTGTTTTGACACTTTGACCACAATGTAAGGTCCCCTCCCATCTTGGGTCGAGCTTTCCCACGTTCCTAGATACTTCAACTTTCTTGAGGACTAGGTCTCCGACTTTGAAACTACGCGGTCGAACTATTTTGTTGTAACACTCTGTCATTTTCAACCGGTATCGTTGCATTGTGTTGTAGGATGTGTGGCGTATCTCATCGATGGTAATGACGTCGAGGGCACTTTTTGTTGTGTTTCGGATCAGGTTATAGTGGATCACTCGGGTCATGTGTTATACCAGCTCAGATGGAATCACTGCTTCGGAGCCGTAGACCAAGCTGTAAGGGTTGTGGCCTATGGCTATTCGAGGTGTGGTTCTATATGCCCACAGCACTTCGGGGAGGTCGTCCGCCTAGCTCGCTCCCATTCCCTCTATTCGAGCTTTAAGGTGGTCGAGGACCGTTCTGTTCGTGACCTGTGTCTGGCCATTAGCCTAGGAGTTTCCTAATGAGGTAAAGTGTCGGCAGATTCCCAAGGACTCGTACTATTTTTTCGTGTTCTTGCTTTGAAATTGAGTCCTATTGTCTGAGATCAAGACTTTGGGCAGGTCGAAATGGCAGATTATGTTCTTTCAGATGAAGCTCTTGATAGTCACGTCGGTGATCTTTGGAACCGCTTCCGCTTCAACCTATTTAGTGAAGTATTCGACTGCAACAATAATAAATTTTTATTTGTCGGATTTTTTCGGGAGGGATATGTGGACATTTACCATTGATGTTGCAGGCTGGTGTGGCATGGTCGAGTGAAGCTGGCAGGAAAAGCACTTTCTGGCGAAGTCGATCGAATCCTTTAATAAAGTAGCCAGAAATACCTGTATCGTATGACTTTGTGGGCCAGGGATCGACCTCTAGAGTGATTACCACAAATGCCAGCATGAATCTCGTGCAGGACTTGATCCGCTTCGTCGGGTGTTAGGCATTTAAGGGGTGGTCTTGATATCTACCTCTTGTAAAGTTGTCCGTGCTCGTCGAGGGCGAACTTAGCTGCTTGCCCTCTGAGTCGGTCGGCCTCATTCCTGTCATCGGGGATTGTGCCTTACCTTAAGTAGTGCTTAATTGGCTTTTGCTATGAGGGAGCCGCCTCCTCTATGCTTTTGACGAGATTGTGGTAGTTAATCTGGATAGCTGGCTTACAGGCTATGAGGAATGTTATGGTTCTTTCTCTGGTTCCTCTTCTTGAGCTAGCAAATTTTGAGAGTGCATCTGCTCACTCATTTTCTGCTCAAGGTAATTGGCTCAGGGTAAAGCTCTTGAACGACTTCTGCAATTGTTTCACCTCAAACAGGTACTGACTGATCTTGGACTCTTTGGCTTCAAAGTTTCCTTCGACTTGCTCTGCTGCCAACTAGGAATTGGTGATCACAACTAGTTGCTTGACACCCTGAGATACTGCCATGTTCACCCCAGCTTTGAGAGCTTCGTACTCTGCTTCGTTGTTGGTGATCGGAAAGATTGCAAAATCATACTCTTCAACGAGTGAGGAGCGGAGTGAAACACCAAGTCCGCCTCCCGAGGTGGTTGCTCAGCCATCATCATGCAACATCTAAACAGAGGAATTTGGGTCGAGCTGCTTAGGGAGGTCGAGCCTTTCAGCCACAAAATTAGTCAGGACCTCTGCTTTTATGGCCGTCCGCAATTGGAATGTGATGTCGAACTCCCCAAGCTCGATGGCCCATTTCGTGAGTCGACCTGATGTGTCTGGTTTTGATAATACTTGGTTCAACGGCTAATTCGTCGGCACTACGATCGCATGAGACTGGAAGTAAGGTCACAACTTTCATGCTACTATAACGAAGGCGAGGGTGAACTTCTCGATCTCCAGGTAATTGTGCCCAGGCCCTTGCAAGGCTTTACTTCAGTAATACATAGGTCGATGAGTTTTATCTCTCGTCAAGGACAGAATTGAGCTGATCGAGGTGGTGGACACGGCCATATAGAGTTGCAAAACTTCACCCAGCTCGAGCTTGGTGAGCATGGGTGGTGAAGAGAGGTATTGCTTCATTTCGATGAAAGCCTGGTCACATTGTTCGTTCTATTGGAATCCTAATTTTTTTTCATTTCTCAGGGTTTTGAAGAAAGGAAGACTCTTGTCGGCCAGTCTCGCGATGAATCTGTCGAGGGCTATTATCCCGCCAACTAGGCGCTGTACGTCTCAAGCTATTCGAGGCGGGGCGATGTCCATTACTGGTTGGATCTTCTGTGGGTTTGCTTCGATCCCCCTTTATTGACCATGTAACCTAAGAATTTACCTCCCCGAACCCCGAATGTGCACTTATTGGGGTTGAGTTTCATACCAAACGTCCTCAATATAGAGAAGGTATGGTCGAGGTCGATCAGTTGATCCTCGGCTTTCACTGTTTTTACGATCATGTCATCAACGTAAACCTCCATAGATTTTTTGATCTTGCTTTTGAACATGAAGTTGACTAATCTTTGGTACATTGCCCCCGTATTTTTGAGTCCAAAGGGCATGACTAAGAAACAGTATACTCCATTGGGGACGACGAAAGAGGTCTTGTCTCTGTCCTTTGGTGCCATGAATATTTGATAGTAGCCTTGAAAGGCATCCATCATGCTCAATAGTTCACAGCGAGCTGTAGAATCCACTAATAAATCTATGCGAGATAGGGGGTAAGGATCCTTAGGGCAAGCTTTATTTAAATCAGTGAAATCATTACACAACGCCACTTTCCCTCATTCTTAGGGACGAGTACAACATTACCAAGTCCAGAAAGGTACTGAATTTCTACAATATATCACGCCCCTAGTAGCTTGTTGACATTTTCTTCGATGATTCGGGACCTCTCAGCATTGAAGGTTCTTGTCTTCTACCTCACCGATTTGTAGGAAGGGTCCACATTGAGATGATGGACAATAACACTTGGGTCGATTCCCTGGAGGTCAGAAGCTTTCCATGCGAATGCATTGATATTTCTTTGAAGGAAATTGAGCATGATGACGTTGTAGGCGAAGGAAACGTCTACTATAAGGTAGTTTATCATTAAGATTCTTCAGCGAGGGCCCTGTCCAAATGATGTGGATAGGTTAATGGACCCCTCTGGGATGATCTTCGATACCCCAAAACCGACCAGTGAGGTACGGACCGGCTCAAATTTCAATTGTCCTAAATTCATTCTGTTCAGGGTGGACAAAAATATGATGTTCGCAGAGCTGCCATTGTCGACCAAGATTTTTCTCACTTCAAAGTTGGCTCCTCTGTTCTCCAGGTGGTCGAGGTCGGGCTCAGTGAAGGAGATTGGTTCTGCACTAGTTAAGAGCTTGAAGACCGTTTCAACCTTGGCTGATTTGGTCGATTCTAGTTGCCTTTGACTCTACTTCCTAGTGGACTTTGAGTCCCCCTAGTGGGACCACCTACAATCATGTCAATGACTCCTCGAATGGGTGGGTGGGGATCTTGGGCAGTTTTTTTTCCTTTATCTTTTCTCATTGGGCTAGCCAACCTTTCTCTACGGGGAATCCGGTCGGTTTTACCCTCTTCACGTCTGGCATGCTCGTCGATGTATTTTTTTAGATGGCCCTACCTGATCAGTCTCTCGATCTCATCGTGCAAATTGAAATAATCTTTTGTGTCGTGCCCCTTTAGTTTATGAAAATGGCAGTATTTCTTTGACTTCTTCATAACTTTGGTTTTGGTTAGCTTCCTAGGCCTTTTGAGGAGATTGTCATGTTGGATAGCAACCTTGGGAGATTAAATGGGGTATAATCATGGAAGCGTTTGATGGGGGATCAATCATCCTCCCTATACTGGCAGTCATCTTTTTCCTTACTCTTTTTCTTATCGACCTCGAGATTGCCATATTTTAGTCTATTCATCTTCTCCTGAGTCATGTACCTCTCTGCAAGGTCGAGGAGCTATTCCATCGACTTAGGTTGTTCGCGTACCAATGCATTGGCACATTCCTTGTGTCTGAGGCCCAAGAACAATATGTGAATCAGGAACTCAATCCGAGGGCTATTAATCTTCAGCACCTCCGTGTTAAACCAGGTAACAAAGTCTCAGAGGGATTCTCCTTTGTTCTGTTTCACCATGTGTAAATGGGTATGTGGGAGCTTTACCTTCTTCCTGCTCGCAAATTGGTGCAAAATCTTGTCGCACAACTGTTCGTATGAGTATATAGAAGCCGATTCCAACTTAACGAACCAGTTAAGTACTATCCCCTGAAAAGTGGTTAGCAACATCTTGGCATGGATGTAATCGCTGTTTCTATGCAACTGCATTTTGTGTTCGAACTGCATCAAATGTTCGTTTGGGTCCGACGAACCATCATATCGGGGTAGGCTGTCGGGATTTTGGCATCGACGATAATGCGCTCGTCGCTGATCTCTTGGATGAATGGTGAGTCTCTCTTTCTTTAGAACCTCAGCGGTCCCTCTTAATAGTGATTTTTCTCCGTGTTCCTTCTCGAGATCTCTTCTAATTGTCTATTCAGTTGTTGGACTTGGTGGGACACTTCATCTCATTCCTCATTGTTAGCTTGAGATGCATTTCTGTTCAGGTGGGGTCTTGAGTGTTCGACCCTATTGCGCTGCGGGGCTAGAATAGGTCAAACGTTGTGATCAACAGAATCTACAACCTCCTCGTGAGGCATGGGTTGGGCTACTTCCCTAGGAAAATGGCCTGGGCTTACTTCATGCTTTAAGGGAGGCCTTCTGGACTATGGTTGGTCTTGATTTTCTTTGGGCGATCTCTCCTCCGGGGCCACGGGTTGCGGAGTTGCGCTCGCCGCCGGCTCCGGTTGCACGGTATGTCGATTCAGAGCAGCAGAAAGTTGAGTAGAAATCTAGGCCGATATTTGCTCGCTGATGAGCTGCATCAATTGGGGCATGGTCAGGGTGACCACCTGCTCTAGCTGGATGTAGACCCGGGTGCGCCATGTTCTTGTTGAGGTCGAGGTGGGGAGAGCTTGACCTTCTGTTTTCTTCTTTCCTTGAGGGGGCTCGCCTAGTGTTAACCATTTTCAATTGCGGACTCAAGTTTCCCATAGATGGCGCTAAATGATGAGGGTGAAATCTGCTCGTAACTGGATCAGATGATAGATTGAAAAAGTTCGACCTCTCTGGTCGATCTATGAATTTAGTTAGGCTGAGTCTTGCGATCAAGGGCAAATGTCAGGTTAGCTGAGATGCCCTCGGCTAAGGTACTCCGACACTCAAGTTAGTATAGGATGACTAGATATAATGAGCAGTAGAGTGAGGGCTTTTTGTATATTGAATGGCACACCTTTTGTGAGGTTGGAGAGGAGGTATTTATAGTCTTCTCCTAGTGGAATTTGTCTGAGATGCCCTTGACATGTAGGAAGGACCTTTGTCCTTGCATGAGAGTTATTAGGTCATCTCCCATTCCTGTACTATTCCAGGTGGCTGTATTTCTAGGTTTCATGGACAGAATAGTACACTATAGATGCACCTCCTGCCTAGTGCAATAGTATGGGTAGTACTGAGGCGGCATGCGCCATTAATGTAGAGGCATGTTGCCTGTCAGGGCATTTAATGCAGCAGAGTTCATTCTGCGCTGCGTTGACCTCAATGGTCGGTGATAAGGTTGACCCTACTATGGGTTGGTGTGCGGTGTAAGAGGTGGCCGAGCACCGTGGTCAAGGGGTCGACCAGCAGTCTTGCCTGTGATCCAGTCAAATGCCCGCCCACCAGAGTATGACAGGTTGATCTGTTTGGTCGATTTGGGTCACTTGAAGTCGGTAGCACAATTGGGCCCCAAGAATGAGATGGATCTGATGCTACATCATTGAGTCTGTGGTCTTTGGGCCGAGCCCATTGGGCCAACCCATATCAAATATATATTTATTTATTAATTTATCATTAAATTTTAGTTAAGAAATAAAAAATTTGAATAACTTTATATATATAATAAAGAAAAGAAATAACTAAGCTAAAAGTAAAAGAAAGAAAAAAAGAAAGGAAACTGAAGAAAAAGAAAATTCGCCAGCCCTACCCCCATCCCCACCTCCCCCCAACCCTCCGGCGGCTGCTTAGCTAGATCTGGCCAAGCAGCGAAGTTCCACGTAGTTGTTATGTTTCCAGGTGTTGGGCGCCTGGAAAAAGTGGCCACGACCTGCTGAGCTATGGATGAACTACCCAGGTGGCTAACGGCCGTGTTAGCCTCCTAACTTTTGGCTGTAGTGGCCAATTGAGCATGGTAGCCCAGGTGGTTGGGGAAGGGGGCTGCGGCAACGAGGGGGGTTGCTAGCAGCGGCGGCAGTACACATATATATTTATATATGTGTATGTATATGATGTATATAATATATATTTATATAAATATGTGCGTGTATATATATATGCATACTAAATATTATTTATTTATAATCATATTTATTAATATAAATTTATGTTTAAATGTGTATATATAATATATATGTATATGTAATTGATACTAATACTAATCATATTATTATTAATATTTAATAATCTACTAATATAATTATTAGTATTCTTAGGGGTGTAAGATGAGTCGAGCCGGCTGATTAGCCTCATGAGCTGGCTTGATCGAGCTCGAGCTTTAATATGAGCCGATCTAGAGTTTTACTTTAGTTTTCTTATTTTTAAATAGTTTTACATATTAATTAAATAATTAATGTATATTAATAATTTACTTTTTTTATATAATTTTAAATAGTTATTATATATAATTAAATAATTATAATATATCAATAATTTAATATTTTATCAATAATTATAATATATTATAATTTAATATATATTTTATTAATAATAATTTAAATTATTTTATTAATTAATATTAAATAATTATGATATATTAATAATTTAATATTTTTATTTGATTTAAAATTTTCTAGTGAGGGTGAGCTCGAGCCTGCAATTTTTGGCAAGCTCGAGACTCATTTACATCCCTAGTGTTGCTATTATAATTAATAATATTAATTATTATTAATAATAAAGATTATATTAATAATAATTTAATTATATTCTTAATATGTAATATTTATAATATTATCGATATTATAATAATAATATTATAAGTATTACTAATAATAATACATCATGCTAATAAATATTAAATTATTATTATTATTATTATTATTATTATTATTATTATTATTTGATATGGGATAGCCCAACATGCTCAACTCAATAACACTCGACCAAGTGAGAAATATGACATGTGACAACCCAATTGGCTATCAGGCCCAGCCCATTAGTAATCGACCAGGACTAAGCCCTCATTGGGCCATTCAGCCAGCACGAGTATCGATACCTTGCGTGGTCGACCAGAGTGTGGTTGATCAGTTGGAGAATGACCATTCAGCCCTCAACTAGGAAGACTTTTGGATCCAACAGAGTTCAATTGCCTCAAATAGAGTATGCATAGATGACTAACAGACGAGGAAACATCTCGCTGAAGGAGGAACAACGTAGAGCAGTCTCGCGCCACCAGTCACATTCGCATTAAATGCGCTACTACCATTTCTCTACCGCATTAAATGCTCTGGCAGGCGCATTAATAATGCGTGCCACCTCCTATACCATAATGCTGCAGAACTAGAGTGGTGTGCAACTAGGGGTGGGTGTTCGAATCAGGTAATTCGGGTACCGATCCGATTGGATCGGATCGAGTTTTTTATTTTAAAAAAATTGTGGGTCGGGTACCCGATACCCAAATGAAATTTTGGGTCGGATATCGGGTAGGAAGCCCTACCCGATTGCGTAGTTTGAGTACCCGACTTTAATTTATATATAAATAAATATATATTATATAATATATATATAGTAAGTATATTTATATGTATTGTATATCAAAATACATATATATATCCAATATTATATTTATAATACTTATTATATCCAATATTTAGATATATAGTGTGTATACATATATATATATATATATTTGGAAAAGGCCAAAGTTTGGCCACTGTTAACTTAACAAATGGCCAAACTTTGGCCTTTGGCCTCTGTTAGTCTAACAGAGACCAAAGTTCATTTTTCTTTCCTTTTTTTTTCCTTTTCTTTTTAGACTTTTTAGATAATAATTATATTATATTATTTTTTTATAAAAAAATCATATTGGGTATCCGAACTTGAATTAGTCGGGTACTCGATATATTCGGATATCCGAAGTATCAGGTACCCGACAATTTCATATCGGTGTCGGGTAGCTAAAATTGCTACCCGAAAAATCGGGTACCCGACCCTAACTATTCGAACCTAACCTACCCGATTCGAATGCCCACCCTTATGCGCAACTCCCCCGTACCATTATGTCCTGAAGAGCATGAGAAGACTACACCTGGAATAGTACATAGAAAGGAGAAGACCTAAACTTCCTCAACTAAAGACAAAGGCCATCTTTACATAAGTAAAGGTATCATCGACATATCAACCACCTAAGAGAGTATATAAATACTCCATTGCCACCATTCAGCAAGGTATGCTCATTATCACTCAATGCCTTCACTTTGCTGCTCTATCTTTTGGTCGATTAATTACTGACTTGAGCGTCGGAGTGCCTTAGTTGAGGGCATCTTGGCTAGCCTGACATGTGTTGTTGGTTGTAGGACTCGGCCCGATTTCACACAAACACTCTGTTCCAACCTCTCATATGGTTGATTGGATTATATCAAAGCTCAGAATACTTCCAATTTTGTCCTCATCATTCGACTCCGTCTGTAGGTTCTAGAGTCTGTAACTGGAAAAAAAAATAGTTAACACAAGGCAAACCATTTTTGAGAGAGAGGAGACTAGAAGGTCCCCAACCACTTCTCGACCCTAGTAAGAACAAGACATGGCTAGACCTAGTTCCCAGCCAGAACAAGTAGTACCTCTGACTATGCCTCAACTTATGCAGTTGATTAGCGAGCAGATATCAGCCCAACTGTCAGCTATTCTCAACAAGCACAACAACTAACCTGGGCCAACTACCAGTGCTACTACCCAACCTTCACAACATGAGAAGAGGCCCCTAAGGAAGGATAGGGGCAGACAAGAGACAAGAAGCCTACATGTCCGATGCGAGGATAGCCCAAGTTGGTTCCCATAGGAAGAAACTCGACCAAACCCCCAAGAAGAAGTGGCTGATTTGGTAGATCACCTCACTCGACCCGTTCAAGCCCAGCATCAGGAAAGGGTCGAGAGCTAAAGACCTCAAACGAACATAAATCTATCCTAAGCAAATTGAGAAGAATGAGGAGAAGTGTTGCATCAAGTGCAAGAACTGAACAAACGTCTCAAGGAGATTTCTAGGAGGAACACAGAAAGGAAACCTTACTATGATAGTGCACCCCAACTTTGCTGCGGGCAAGAGTCGCATTTTGTCTTGGAGATAATCAATAAATGCATCGCTTTCGACGCCAGGGTTTTGATCGGTCTGCCTAGATATGATGGCTCATCCTAACCGAACGAGCACTTACTCCAATTCGAACACATGATGCAGCTCCACAAGCATAATGAATACATTCATGTAAAAATGTTGGTCACCACATTCCAGGGTATTGCACTTGACTGGTTTGTGAAGTTGGAGCCAGCATCGATTTACTCATATGACCAACTTTGTGACAAGTTCCTCCATCAGTTCGCTAGCCGAAGGAAAGCAAAACTCCCACACACCCATTTGCTTATAGTGAAGCATAATAAGGGAGAGTCTCTTGGCGATTTTTTCACTAGGTTTGACATGGAGATTTTGAAGATTGACAGTCCCAAAATAGAATTTTTGATTGATGTGTTGTTCCTAGGTTTCCGACATAAGGAGTGCGCCAATGCACTGGTTAGAGAGAGATCGAGGATAATGGAATAGCTACTCAACCTCCCTGAGAGGCACATGACCTAGGATGACATGAATATATTGAAATATGGCAACCCAGACAATGATAAAAAGAGGGCCAAAGAGAAAGATGACAGATAACACAAGGATGGTCATCAATCTCCCATTAAAAGATTTCACAACTACACCCTATTGAACACTGCCAGAAAGGATGGACTATTTTCCATTTAGCATGATAACCTCCTCAAAAGTCCAGGAAGTTAACTGAAACTAAAGCAATGAAGAGATCAAAAAAATACTGTCACTTCCATATATAAAAAGGGCATGACAGGAAAGATTGTTTTAATCCGCACAACGAGCTCGAGAGGCTAATTCGATAAGGACACCTGAAGAAGCTTGTTGATGAGAAAGCTATGCAAGAGACAGGTCAAACCGACTAGACTACTCGCAGAGAAAGGTCGGTTAGCCCAAGGTAAGAAGACAAGGAAAAAAAGCCAGCCAATGATCTCTCAGGGGCGTGATCAACACCATTATTGAAGGCCCAACGGGAGGAGACTCCACGTCAGCTAGGAGACAGAACCAGAGAGGGTTGGAATCAACTAAATCTTCCTCAGTTGAAATAATTTTCTAGCTCTCCACCAGCGCATAACGCATCTCTTTTTCTGACTTTGATCTCTCCCAAATTGAGAACTAAGAAGTTGACAATAAGCTAGATTGCCCTTTGTTATGTTAATTGAGATTGCTAACTTTGAGGTCAGAAAGCTTCTGGTTGATAACGGTAGCTCCGTGAACATAATTTTCTTGTCGACACTGAAGAAGATGAATATGGGCAAGCTAAAGTTTGAGCCAGTGCGTACACATCTGGTTGGGATTGAAGGATTTGAGATCATCCCTGAAGGATCCATAAATCTATCTACCTCATTTAGCGGAACGCCCCGACGAAGGACGCTCATGGTTAACTATTTGGTGGTTGATGCACCATTTGCTTATAATCCTATAATTGGACCACCAGCTCTGAACGACTTTAGGGCCATTATTTTGACCTACCATATGAAGATCAAGTTTCCAATAGCTGCTGGGATTAGTGAACTGCTTTGTGATAAGAAGGAAGCTTGGCGATGCTACACTATCTCAGTTGAGGCAAGTGAGCAGAAGACCCAACCAAAACTGAAACCTTCGGGGGACGTCCCAGTAATGGAATTTGAAGAGGGATAACAAAGCAAGAAGAGAAAGGTGGAAGAGACTAAGGTTTAATCGGTTGGGGAGTTCAAGACTATAGAACTCAAGCTAGGGAATCCCAACAAAACCACAAGGATTGGGATGGATCTGGGAAGTAATGTGGAGTGTTTAATGGTCAACTTCCTTAGAAAAAATATTGATATTTTTGCTTAGAAAACTATCGACCTCCAGTGAATCAACCCCAGTATCATCGTCCACCACCTGAATGTGGACCCCTCATTCAAGCCAATCAAGCAGAAAACGAGGACCTTCAATGCTGAAAGATGCCAGATCATTAAGGATGAGGTCAACAAGCTTTTAGAGGCAGGCTACATTGTAGAAATAAAATATCCAAATTGGCTTTGTAATGTTGTGTTTGTCCCTAAGAATGAGGGAAAATGTAGAATGTGTAATACCTTCACTAATTTGAATAAAGCTTGTCCTAAAGACCCTTACCCACTGCCTTGCATATATTTATTAGTTGATTTTACTGCTAGTTGTGATCTTTTGAGTATGATGGATGCATTCCAAGGTTATTATTAAATTTTTATGGCCACCGAAGACAGGGATAAAACTTGTTTTGTGGTCTCAATGGCTTATATTATTTTCTAGTTGATGAGGGTTCGATTTCGTGGACGGATATGGATCCGGGAATGAATCACGATCAGATGTATTGATCTTCTGAATTGATTTGGGATGGGAATCTTGCAATCGCAGTAAACGTTAGGCTAGCCGAGTGGCCCTTGGCTTAGGCCCTCCGACGCTCAAGTCAGTATATATTCGACCTCTCTAATCGAGCAGCAGAATGTATGGGCTTTTGAGTGTATGAGTGCATACTTGTGAGAAGCAAGGTTGAGGGGTTTTTATATTCTCCCCCGTGTAGGAAATGTCAGGGAAGCCCTTGGATTACCCTAGGGACCTCCGGCCTTCTACCGGGGGTAATTGGTCAATTCCCCCGTTTGAATATTGCCAGCTGGATGTCTTTTTACGCTACAGGACAAGATAGTACACTGTTGCGGCGTCTGCTGTGTCAGACGGTGAGGGGATGGCATGCGCCATTAATGCGGAGGCGTGTTGCCAGTCAACGCATTTAATGCGGTGGCAGAGTATTGTGCAGGGCTCGACATGAGAATCGACAATATGAGGGGTCGATAATAGACGAGCAGCTCCGAGGGCCATGGAGCGCCTTGTGGATTGGTCGAACAGGGTCGACGTAGCGCCTTGTGGATTGGTCAAACAAGGTCGACGAGTCACTTGGGTCCTGGGCCGTTGATTGGTTGTTGGGCCTCGCCGATTTGGGCCATCCTATATCACTAGTCATGTTTTTTGGGCTAAAAAATACGGGCGCAACCTACCAAAGACTTGTGAACTTTATATTGAAAAATGAGATCAGAAGGACCATGGAGGTCTATGTTGATGATATGATTGTTAAAATAAAAAAAGAGCAAAACTACTTAGCTGATCTCAGTCATACATTTTCAATATTGAGAGCATTCAGTATGAAGCTTAATCCCAACAAATGCACGTTTGGGGTGAGAGGGGAAAAATTCTTGGGATATATGGTTAATCAGAGGGGTATAGAAGCAAACTCACAAAAGATCCAAGCAATTTTGGACATCACACCTCCTCGAACGATTAGAGACGTGTAGCATTTGGTCGGAAGGATCATAGCTCTAGGTCGATTCATTGCTCAACTAGTAGACAAAAGCTTACCATTCTTCAAAATCCTCAAGAATATGTGAAAGTTCTGGCGGACGGAGCAATGTGACCACGTACTGGTCGAATTAAAATAATACTTGTTAGCACCACCAATGCTAGCTAAGCCAGAGGTCATAGAGATCTTGCATATTTATCTGGCAGTCTCATTAGCAGCAATTAGCTCAATTATAGTCTCGACTCGACATGGCGCGCACTGACCTATATACTACAGTAGCAAAGCATTTCAAGGCCCATAACACAATTAACTTGAGATCAAAAAGTTCACTCTCGCGTTAATCACAACAGCTAAGAAGTTGAGGCCTTACTTTCAATCTAAATATATTTTTATCTTGACGAATCAGCTATTGATACAAGTGTTATTGAAACTAAATACGTCATGAAGGTTAATAAAGTGGGCCATCAAAGCCCAAGTGTTCGCAGCCTTCGTAGCAGAATGACTCGACCTGCCCGAGGAAATCAACTAAGATTCCCTTATCTGGATTCTACATGTTGACGGCTCAGCAACTTCTTCAGGAAGAAAAATTGGGATTTTCCTATGCTCTCCGCAGGCGAAGGAATATAACTTTGCTATTAAACTTAACTACGCCATCACCAATAATGAAACAGAGTATGAGGCCTTTCTTGCTGGTATGAGAATGGCCATCGATAGGGGAGTCGAGTAGCTAGCAGCCATGACCAATTCTCAGTTGGTCGTCGAACAGTTTGGGGAGAACTTCGAAGCTAAGGGGTCACAATGAGCAAGTATCTGGCTGAGGTCAAAAGGTTAAGACAACAATTTAAAAAGTTCACCTTCAACTAAGTCTTGAGATCAGAAAACAAAAAGCGCAGATGTCTTGTCAAAGTTTGCTAGCTCGACAAAAAGAACTAGAGACAGGACCATTACATTCTTGGTCTCTGACAAACCTATGGTTAGCAGTTTCGGCTAGAACTTAATAGGGCAAATCCAAGAAATAGCTCTATGCTAGCAAGATGAAATAAAAGCTTACCTCAGAGAGGGCAGAGTGTCTGAAGATAAAGCAGAAGTACGTATACTTAGAGGTCAAACGGCAAAGTTCACCCTCGACGAGTATGGTCAGCTCTATAGAAAGTCTATTTTTGGACCACCATTGAGGTGTTTAACATCAGAGGAGGCTCTGGAGGTCTTACAAGAGGTCCATTAAGGTATATGTGGTAATCAGTTTGAAGGATGAGCATTGGCCCACAAAGTAACCAGATACGGATATTTTTGGCCAACTTTGCTAAAAAATGCTGTTGACTTCGCCAGAAAGTGCCCATCTTGCCAGGTCAGCTCCAACATGCCTCACCAGCCTACATCAATGCTAGTGCCAGTTCAGATCACATGGCCATTTGACCAGTGGGGGATAGATATAGTTGGCTCATTCCAAAAAACCACAGGTCAAAGAAAATTCATGATCATTTGCGGTCGAATACTTCATGAAATAGGTTGAAGTAGAGCGGTCTCGAAGATAACTGACGCGGTTATTAGAAGTTTCTTGTGGAAAAACATTATCTACCGTTTCCAAAGCAAGGGCATGAGGACCTGATACGAAAGCTTAGGAATTTGATAACATTTCATCTCGATTGGGAACCCTCAGGCCAATGGACAAATGAAAGTAACAAATAAGACCATCTTAGACCATATCAAAGCTCCACTTGAAGGATCCATAGCAAGTCGGGTAGACGACCTCCCTAGGGTCCTGTCAGCATACAAAACCACTCTTAGAATTGCCATAGGCTATAGTCCTTATCTACAGGTCAAAAGCAGTCGTTTCAATAGAATTGATATTATACATAGCTTGAGTAATCCATTACAACCCGATTAGGAATGAGTCTGAAAGAGAATTCAACCTCAAAATAATTGACGAGTTGCGCTAGTATGCATATACAATAATGCAAATATATAGGTCAAGGATGGCCCAACACTACAACAAAGGGTTTCGACCAAGAAGCTTTAAGGTGGCAGACCTCGTCCTCAAAAAGTTAAAGTCTCAAAAAATATGGATAAACTCGACCTAAAATGGGAGGGGCCCTACTTGGTAGCCAAAATAGTGAAGCACAACTCTTATCAACTAGTTGATATAGATGGCAATGAGCTCCCTAGACCATAGAATGCAGGGAACTTGAAAAAATTCTGTTTGTAAAGAGACTAAAGTCTCCATTCAACTGTTTTGTTATTTAGTTCCAAATCAATGAAGACAATTTAAATTTGAACAACTACTCACTCTCATCAGCAATCACGGCTTCCAACCCAACTACTTGATAGTTGACCACAAATTCGGTTTCACACCGTAACTAAAGTTTCCTGCCTAATTACTTAATAAATGGAAAAACCATTTACAGTTGACCTCGTAGTCGACCAAAAATTTGATTTCGAACCGCAACTATGACTTTTAGCCTAACTTAATAAATGAGTTGATCATTTAGAGTTGACCTTGCAGTCGACCTTAATTTGGCTTTAAAGCCACAATCATGGCTCACAACCTACTCAACAAACGAAAAAGATAATTTAAAGTGGACCTCGTAGTCAACCACAACTTAAAATTGACCCCATAATCAATTATCATATTCAAGTCGCCCCATAGACATACATATTATTACGATGCAATGATTGAATAAAAACTTAAAGTTAATTTAATAAAGTTGATCCACGATCAACCACGGCACCAGGCCTATTCGTTTGATTACAAAGAGAATGTCTTAAGTTGATCAAACACTCGACTACAAAGACTCTTTCAAAAATAATCTTGAATGGATCAAGTCAAAGTAAATAACCTTAAATCTATTCAATTATTTCTTTATTTCTTTACAAGTCGATCTCATAATCGACCTCTAACTTGGTTTTAAACCAATTAAATATTACCCATTCCTTAGTACAGGATTGCACCATATGACCAGTTACATGGAAAAAGGATTTGCTTCTTTGCTCATTGATGTAATCAGTTCAAAAGAATTAAAGCAGTAAAAAGGGATGATGAATTGACAAATAAAATGAACAAAAAGTTTATATTATAAACCAAAATATCAAATTATATGATTACAAAGTCGAGATGCATCAAATCGTTCGAACTACCTCGTAGGGCGAATAAACTTAAACAGATTGAATAACAAAACCAGTTGCAGTCTTAGCTCAACCTAGCTCTCTCCCCTCCTCCAACTGGTGCAGTCACCACCTCATCGATGGTGCAGTTGAGCTCATCTCCAGAAGGCACCCGAACAATAGTAGTGGAGCATTCGACCTCTTGCTCAGGTACAGGTGCAGGCAATGGTTGTATAGCATCCACAGGACGAAACGGACCTATCTCTTTGGGGAGAAATATATGGTCAACTCAGGGAAAATAAACTGCAATATCGACCTTGCCATCCTTGATATCAAAGGTAAATTCATTCATGAAAGCAAACTCCTCTGCCACCATAGTAGCCTTAGCCCCTTTTGTAAGAACACCTTCGTCGGTAGGCTCGGCATCGGGATAATCCTCTAGCTGTTCGTTCTACAGCATATTCAAACGTTCTTTGTTCTCAGGTCGTAATTGGTAGCCTAGGAACTCATGCTGTTGGATAGCTTTTTCAAATGCTTCCATCACATTATCGACCGTGAAGACAACACTGGCATCCTAGAAGGTTGAGCACAACATAAATTGTTGAATCGCCTCCTTCCAAATACCCAACAATATTTTAATAAACTCATCTCGAGCATAGTGAGTTGCATTATTATATCCGAGCACCCGACCAGTATTGTGGGTTGCTTCTACTTCCAACCTCCCCTTGCATAGGAGCTCATCGAAGTGACTTTTCTCAATCATCGCAGCCACCAACTGCACATATTTCTCCTCTACTTGGTGACTAAGCTTGTCGACCCTCAATTGTAGTGAGTTGAGTTTAGTTCACACCACCTCAGCATCCTCCTGCCCCTATTAGAGGTCCTCAAAGTCGTCTAGGGCTAGCTTAGCCCTACTGTAAAAACGGTAGACCATTTGGCTAACCTATTGCGAGAGCAAGTTTGGTTGGAAAGTTTAAACATAAACTTGGAAAAAAATGAGTAAAACTCGACTAGACACTTATGATGTTTGAGTGATAGGCGAATGCCTTTAGGGCTTCCAGCTGGCTCATCTCCAGCACCTTCTTCTGGTCAGACATGAAAAGTTCAGCCATCATCACTTTCAGGGGACCACCTCCAGTCGACCCAACTCCTATCATCGATGTTGAGTTTTAAACCAGGGTGTCCGTTATGAATCTTGGAGAAGAAAAATTGGGCAGTGGGAACAATTTATTGTCTGATTGAGGCCCGAAGAGAGAGGGCTGGCCAGCTTTCCCTTTCTCCTTCTCCGCCGCAGTCTTCTTTCAAGCAGGGCTAGGCTACTCGACAGTTGGCCTCTTAAGTTAAGGTGCGGGGTTGCTTGCCTCGACAGGCACTGGTCGGGTTAGTTGAGGAGCAGGCAGTAGTATTTATGGCTGCGGAGCAATCTTGAGGCATCATCTCAATGAACGATTACCTGGCATTGCTTTTGCGTCCTCTGCCGGAGTGCCATTGCCTGTTGACGAGTGTAGTTCATGATTTCAGCTCGATCTAATATAAACACGAAAGTAAACACATCATCATCGACCAGAAAGATGAGCAAATAATTGAGCATCAACATCTACCTAGTCGAGCATCACTTGACAAATCTAGCTAAGCAGGAGATAAGCCTACCAGAACCAAGTTCCATTCCTCAATATACCCTAATGCCTCCATTTGGCCAAATTGAGCTAGGTCGCGAATGAAGGTATTTGGCTAGGCGGGGTTCTCATTCTTTGGCATCTCTATGTGACCCCTCAACTATCCCTTAAGGATATTGAACTCAACCTCACCCAAAGCTCGAACAAAAAAATAGTGGCTTTTCTAAGTTTGACCATATGAAGAAGAGGGGTCACCAAGAATTTTCAACGAGGGCAGGTTCTAAGGTAATAAAAGCTTGACTCCTTAGTGCTACTCGACTTTCAAGACATCAAGAGGTGGAAGAGATTAGAAAATTTGTTAAAAGTTGGAGACTAGTTATGTATTAGTATCAAAACGACGAAACTGTACAAAGTCGAAAAATAGTTTTGGAGAAGTTGGGTTATGCAGACTTTAAGAGTAGCCAGGAGGTCGAATTTGGGCTATGCTAAGGGAAACCTAAGCCCACACTTCAGGGCATCTTCAAAAACTGTGATGCAACCAGCTAGAGGTTGATCCATCCTATCATCGGGGCCGATGACGATCAGCCCAAACCCGTGGGGAATGTAGTATAACTGCCTAATCAACTTGAGATCCCTATCTTTAATCTTAGATATAATTTCACTATAGTGGTCAGGTGAAAATAACTAACCACAAGACACGGGAGGTTGACTTGGCCCAGCCCCACCCCCAACTTTGACTCGAGTTTCACTCAAACTCTCAGATGTGCTAGAACTGTCACTCGAAGACTTGCTAGCCCTGCTCGTCGAGTCACCCACAACTCTGGTTGAATGCACACCCGACCAAGTTTCCTTACTATCACTTTCTCTATCGCTATTCTCCCCAAAAACTCCTAACATATTTGTTAAATGATATATGTTCCAAATAAAGAAAAATAAATCTAATCGAGAACGAGAGAAACTTACTTAGATATTGAAAACAGAGCAAAATCGACTATTGAAAGAAGCAGTAAATTCTAGGTCTCGATATCTAAAATCGCTGTCAAAGTGAAAAATGAAAGCATTTCACTGCGCTATAAATAGGCTACAGCCAGCGGGTAGGCCAACTAGTTAATCTGACCGGCTACTAGGTAATTATTACACATCCGCTGGTTGACTATCCGCGTTGCCCAACGTAACTACACATTAAATGCACTAAAACTTTGGTAGATTTTTTAAATTTTAACATTACCAATGCGTTGAATCCCTCATCGAGCGAATTCCAGTTTCTCAAGTCAGCTACTCCATATTCCTTCTCGTCGATCAACTCGATCAGGACTCAAGAGTAAGGAAAACTCATGATATGGGATAACCTAATAGGCCTAACCCAATAACACTCGACCAAGTGAGAGATATTGCATATGACAACCAATTAGCTATCAGGCTCAGCCCATCAGAATTGACCAGGCGTAAGCTCTCAATGGGCCATTCAGCCAGCACGAGTATCAACACCTTGCGTGGTCGACCAGAGTAGGGTCGATCAGCTGGAGAATGACCATTCAGCCCTCAACTAGGGAGACTTTTGGATCAAACAGAGTTCATCGACCAGAGTATGCACAGATGACTAGCAGACACGGAAACATCTTGACGAATGAGGTAAATCGAAATGGTGTAGAGCAGTCCCTCACTTCTAGTCACAGTCACATTAAATGCACTACTACCACCTCTTTGCTGTATTAAATGCTTTGACAGGCGGCGTGCCTCTGCATTAATGGTGAGTGCCACCTCTTGCACCACTATGCGGCAAAACCAAAGTGGCGCGTGCTCCCCCATAACACCTTATCCTAAAGAGCATGAGAAGGCACCACTTGAAATTGTACATAGACGGGAGAAGACCTAAATGTCCTCAACTAAAGACAAAGGCCCTCTTTACATAAACAAAGGCATCATTGATATATCAACCACCCAAGAGTGCCTATAAATATCCCATTGCCACAATTCAGTAAGGTATGCTCATTATCACTCAAATCTTTTGGTCAATTAATTACTAACTTGAGCGTCGGAGCACCTTAGTCGAGGGTACCTCGGCTAGCCTGAGCCCTAACGTGTGCTATTGATTGTAGGACTCGGCCCGATTTCACATAAACACTCTATTCTGACCTCCTTTCTGGTAGATTGGATTAGATCAAAGCCTAGTACCAAATAGTTTTTAGCCTCATCATTATTATTATTATTAATATAATTAATCATAAGAATAATAATGTTAACATTATCAATGATAATAATAATATTATTATTATCTAATATTATTAGTGTTATTTTTAATTATATTATTGATAATACATTAACAATAATATTACTGGAAAAAAATGTCCAAATAAGCAAAGGCTTCTTTCGACAAGACAAGAAAAAAAAAAAAGGCCATGTCAGTTGAAAATTTACCACCTAAGCAAAAATTCCCAAATTCAACAAATTTTAGTGTGCCCCATCAATATTTCTAGCCATTTTATGAAATTTCAGTGACTTTCGAACTAAATGTGCAATTTTTTTAATTTGTAGGATTAAATTTGAAAATGCGTAACATATATGACAAAATTGAAAGTTGGAGAGTTTTATAGGACGAAAAAAATATTTTTCCCTTGACAATTTATTAATGATTTCATTTTATGTTATTAATACAAAATATTTAGTTCGGCTAGGTGCTTTCATTGAAATTTTGGCACTGCAGTATATAGGGGAAAGGAGAATACGAGAGACATAGAGATTATATTTAAGTCTAATCTGACTAGGTTAAGTCAGCTATTTTATTAATTCATCGCATTAAGAGAGTATTTGGCAAAGCTTATTTAAAGTTTTATAAGTTTCTACATCTTATAAGATACTTTTGGAATTTATAAGATATTAGATCTTTTTTTAAAAATAAGTTCTTAAAGCATTTGGATAAAATAAGATTTTGGAACTTATAAAATATTAGTAATGACAATTTTTGTAATTAACATGATTAAAATTAAGAAAGGCTGTTAAAATCTTAAAAATAAATTAGGAATTTCTTACTCTTTTAAAAAGAACTTATAAGCTTCTAATATCTTATTTTAGAAATTTATAAGCTTTTTTTCTAAATAAAAAAATAAAAAAATTACCACACTTTTGGCATTTTATAATCTCTCAAACATCTTATAAGATATTTTGAGGAGCCTCTATGCTTACCCAAACACCCTCTAACTAAACAATTGATAAGTGAATAAATAATCAATGACCAAGAATTTTGCATAGTTAATCCTCTATATTCCTCGTTCCAACCAAACATGTCTAAAGATTTTAGGACAAGGAAGACGGATATACATGTATGCCAGATTTAAATGAAGGATACATACCAATAAAAAAAATTAACTTGAATTGTTCCAACTAATAAATAATACTTTGATTAGAGTATTTAATGAGATATTTAAAAATTTGGGTACGTAGTAATGCGTACCTAATTTTTCACTTCAACAAATCTTCAAGAATCTTCTTTAATATAAATTTTACACACAACACATGAGAGGGTGTAAGGATTTGGGAAAACCCTCTGATAGTTAAATTAGAATATAAATTCTATTTGTTAGAAAAAAGTATTGAATTTATTTAAAATAGAAAAAATAACAAAAATAATAATCACATTTAAGAGAATAATGAATATAACTCTTCTTTAGTTGTAACATGCCTTTTAGGCATATATTTATAATTGTTAGAAGATTCTGTCTGAATAATACAACTGTTGAAAAGGTTGTGATTGAACAAATCTCTTAAAAAAATACTAATTTGATAGGCATGTCTATTAGAAATTTTCTTTTTCCTTTTTGTTTTTGGTTTGTTAGGAAAAGTATTAAATTTGGTTGAAATAATAAAATAAGAAATGTAACTACATTGAAAGAATAATGAATGGTCTCGTTATGCCACTAGGCATGCATTTATAGTTGTTAAAATTGTCTTTGAATGGGTACAACTGTTGGGAAGAAAATAATTGAACAAATATATCTTTTAGAAAAGTACAGAGTTATTAGATAGACATGTCTGTATGAATGTCTATAAAGATAATCACACTTTTTGGTACAGTCACATCTGCTCTTTTATTAGGCATGTCTCTTCATACTATTGAGCCTCTCAAGTTCTTATATAAATTTAATGAACTTTTAACGTACGCGTGTATTAATTTAAAAAAGAAGTCATGACATAAACCAATTAAGTCAAAATTGGTCTGATAATGTACTTGGCATACTAATTAGTTCAACATGATAGTTTGACCTGCTTCAAAAAGATCTTCAAAATGCCAATATCTACTCTTGATACAATCACACAGTGTGTCGTGGAAGGAGTACTTCTGTTCAAAAATCATCCGAATGGGTCATAATGCATTACTTCTTATGACATGGCATAGATAAAACTTGCATAACTTACGCTCGAATTTTGAGGTTCTGCTTTAAAATATTGTGATTTTTTTTCATAACAATGTCGTTGAACATATTCCAGCAAACTTGTCACTGTGGAGGGTGGGAAGGATTTTCTACAGAAATGATCAATCTGCTGAGAAAGAAGAGGCCCAAACAAATATCTGGTTGGATTGTTAGAATTTAATGGGGAATTGGGGATATAATGGTAATTGAAAATTGTTTCAAGTATGGATTAAATGGTCATTTTACAAATCATCCTAAATTGCCCAATTGATAGGATTAGGGCTGTCAACGGGTCGGATTTGGATCGGATCTGCCATATCCGAATCCGATTCCGATTAACAAAATTTATATCCGAATCCGACCCGAAATTCGATAGGATATTTGTTAATCAGTATCATATCCGAATCCGATGGATATCCGAAATCTGTTTAAAAAATCCAATCCGATTTCATTTTTTTTCTTTCTTGTTTTTTCCTTTTAAATTTTATAAAAATATTGTATTTATAAAGTAAATATATGTCATATTTGAATTTTTAACAACTTTTTATTATATATTAGTCAAAAAGTTAAATATTTGAATATTAAAGTCCTTTTTCACATTATATTAATATATAGATAAACTATTATATGTTATTATATTTGATATTTTATCAATATCCCTCTTATTTTTTAGGTTAAAACTCAATATTAATAGTATAATATAGATATTAGGTCAATATAATATATAGATTTTATTTTAAAATATTATTAATATTATATACAAGAGTATTAATTTAATAAAAAATATTAAAGTTCGGATTTGGATCTTTAACTGATCGAATTGCTTAATTCCACATCCGATTCACTTATTTCGGATTTCGAATATTTATAATCGGATCTAATCCATCGAATATTTTAATCGGATAAAAATCCTAAAATTCGAATCGAATTCAGATCGGATTCGGACTAAAATCCGATCCATTGACAGCCCTAGATAGGATAATAGGATCAAACCTTCTGGGCCTGCCTCATCATTCAATATTTAATATCTACAGTAGCGGGCCGGCTTTGGTCTTTTACCAGGCCTGATTCATCATTCAATACTTAATATCTACAGTAACGGTCTTTGGGTCTTCTATTGGGCTAACATCATTCAAAGTTTGTATATAATGATATGGGATGTGGACCTCTATCATACTTCATCCAACAAAGAAAACAAGCCCTTAATGTATTATTTAATGTAGAATTTTTAGGTTGAAAGATTAAAATAGGATAAACTTGTTAGTGCGAACATTCAAAATAAGTAGCATGATATATTTTTATGAAAATTCAAACGTTCTCTATTATCAATTAACCTCGTACCGCCCAAGTCCCAAGCATGAAAAACCATTGGCCCTCCATGTAAGATACAAAGATGCCAGTCCAAATAGCATAACCAACGAAATAACTACTATCTTATATTTGCTAGGTGACTCCATAATTTATCATGCAGCCTATCTTGAAAAATTATACATATTTACATTAAAAGTCATTTATCTTTAATCTTGATCAAGGCAACCTAAAAAGTAAAGTATCTGAATTAGAAAGCAGAACGATTTAATTAAATATAAAAAGTGGAAACATATAACAGCCAAAAGCACAAAATAAAGAAAGCATAGAGTAGCACAATGTTGTAACGACTTCCATCATTTGGCACGTCAGAGTATTTTTATATATATGTAACCGGCCACCAATTGATGAAGAAGTAGAATTAGGGTTCAGACAACAAATCGGCCAGGGGAGATTTTTCTCAGGATGCGGGCGCCACTTTGCCCTTTTCTGTTGCACGTGAGTTGGACCACTTCAAAATCAAATGTTAGCTTTCAATTTGCTAAGGATCATGACATGCGTGGGGGAATATTAATTTCTTCGCGTTTTCCAAACTGGCTAGTTGGGTTCTTTCTCGTTTCTTTCCAGACAAGTGCTTCATGACTAGTTTAAGTTTAATTGGACGGATACGACTTGTTTCTTGGACTTCCAAGAGTAGACAAATTTTTCTGCATCAAGGTTGGAAAGAAGAGATTATTTGACCTTATGTTATTGTCGTGGGGGTAATGAGTGGCCACATCAATTAATTCTGGTCAAATTTAATTAATAATACAACAATTATTTTGATTGATGAGTCATCTACTTCTTCACTTCTATGGATTGGTTGGTCGATCGTCTGCTTGTTAGAACTATGGTAGATCATCAAATCGGAAATAAAAAATGATTATGATTGTTGAGAAATTTTTTAGTGAAAACGCTCGAATACTTAGATGAGTAAGGAGCAGGACTAAAGAGATCGAACAACTAAATTAGTAGTTGCCAAGGGTATTTATATACCTCTGCCGAGATGAACCGTATGATTCATTCAAGGTGTTTGGTCGAAATGTTGCTGTGTGCTTTAATTTAATGATCCACGTTTTAAATCAAGGTCTGATCGAACAAAAATCAAATTGAATTGGACACAGTTAAAAATAGCATGGACCTTTGATATGTTGGGCATTTTTACAACAAAATGGAGGTAATTTTAAATATCTATCGCATGATTAGTTTGAGTTGTTCATATTAAATTTGAATAAGAATTTTTGATCAATGAAACACTTGCAATTATTGAGTTCAAAGCACTCACCCTCCGATTGTATATTTATGGTCCTTCATGGAAGACAATGAGACAAACTTAACAACAAAATTGTAATTTTAGGCACCGTTTGGTTTTATTTACATAGCCCCTTTTTTTCATTTTTTACTATTTTAGAAATGAAACATATCACTTTTTAAATATTTTCATCCAACATCATTTTCATTTTCAAAATACATTCGTAGACATATTAATTTTGTCCAATTGAGAATAACACATATAAAATAATATACTAGTTGTTAGTTCAAAATTTATTGAATTTAATTTCAAAAGATAAATATTTAATTTTAGTAAATACTCTTGTATTTATTTTATGCTCAAATCAAATATTGACAAGTGTCAAAGATAAAGTGTCTACGTCTGTGGACCAATTAAATCAAAAATATTTGATATTATCTCTTAATATCTGATATTATCTTATCAAATAGATAACTATTGAAGAAGTTCAAATCAATCAAGAAGTCTCCCATCAAGCATCTATATAAAGGAGGTGACCAAAGCTCATTCAACACACAACACAAATTCCAACAAGTGAGAAAAGCTTTGAACGAGTCCAACAATTCTCTCAATTAAATTCAAAGAGATCCACAACATTCAAGGCATTCTTCGCGAAGCTGATATATTTTGGCGTTTGATTCAAGATTAAGGTGCGAAACTCTTGAATTGACATTATTTTTATTCAAATTAAATTCAAGAAGATCCATGATATTCAAGGCGTTCTTCACGGAACTCATATATTTTGGCGTTTGATTCTAGATTAAAATGCAAAGTCCTCGAATTGGTGTTATTTTTCTTCAAATCAAATTTAAGGAGATCTACGACATTCAAGGTGTTCTTTGCGGAACTTATTAAATTCAAGATCATATTTGGAAGGGAAGAATCAAATGATTAAATTAGAGATTGAATCCACGGTTGATAGATTTTTATTTTATTTTATTTGTACAATTTTTCTTGTCTTGTAATTTTAATTTTGCAAACAAAGAAATTTGAGCTTACAAACTTTTGGCATGCCCTGTAGGACTATCTCTACCTCTCATCTCTTTCCTTTATCAAGATTGAAGTATCAAATGGCCGCCAACAAAAATGCTGCATTGAAAATTACTACCTCAAATTCCTCAAATGCTGGAGAAAAAAGCGTTGGCACCATCACAAGAAGTATATTCAAGAAGTTGCAATCATTTTTCGAGATAGCTCCTTCGCTTGCTATGAAAAAGGTGTTGCCACATTTTATTGATATAAATGAAGATGGTGGAGACTCGAAGGAAGAATCTGTATCATCCATTTTCCACTCAACATCAAATTCCTTGAGTGTAGCGACGGTGATGGTGACAAGTGCTACAACTTTGGAGGAACAAATTGAAAATTTGACGAGGGCTATTGAAGGACTCACGATGCATGTTCAAGAGCAAGACTTTCAAATCTCTAAATTGATGAGTAAAGTGGACAATCTTGATGTTAGTTGCATGGTGGAGAAACAAATTGAGGCTTAGGATGAAGGCAGAATATCTACAAGGAGACAACTAGCCAAAATTGAAGGTATTGCAACAAAAGAACTACAAGTTTCCACTAATGGATTAATTCTCCTTGACCAACTGAAGGAGTTTATTATGGGGACTGTCAAAGACAAGCTTCATGAAAGTTCTAAGTCATCTATGAGTTACTCCAAGCCATATACTGAAAGGATTGACAACTTGAAAATACCAATTAGTTTCCAGCCCCTAAAGTTTCAACAATTCAATGGTAAAGGCAACCCAAAGCAACACGTGGCTAATTTCATTGAGACTTGTAATAATGTTGGGACGTATAGGATCATTTAGTCAAGGAATTTGTTTGATCATTAAAGGACGATGCTTTTGATTGGTATACTGACTTGGAGGCAGGCTCCATCGATAGTTGGGGGCAACTGAAACAAGAGTTCCTCAATCGTTTCTACAGTACTCAAAGGACAATCAGCATGATTAAACTCTCCAACTCTCGCCAGTGGAAAGAAAAACCTGTTATTGACTACATCAATCGCAGGAGAAATTTGAGTCTTAACTACAAAGATCAATTGTTGGAGGCTTCAGCAATTGAGATGTGCGTCCAAGGAATGCATTGGAGTCTTTGCTATATACTTCAAGGAATTAAACCAAAAACTTTTGCAGATTTGGCAACTCATACACATAATATTGAAATGAGCATGAATTTTGATGAACAAAAAGATTAAGTGATACCAAAGATGATGAAGATGTTAGGGGTAATTAATTTTCATCTTCAAATTACAAATGCTCCTCAATATGTACCTAAATTGTCAATAATACTCCCAAATAAGAGTATAAACTATCTAAAATTCTCAAGTCCACAACTATTTGAATTTGAATTTTCAAGTCTTCAAGTCTCCAAATCCATGATTCAAGTCTCCAAGTCTTAAAGTTCAAGACACAAGTCTCCAAGTTTTCAAATCCAAAAATAAAGTCTTCAAGTTTCCAAGTTAACGGCTCAAGTCTCTAAGTCTCCAAGTTCAAGACTCAAATTTTTAAGTTTCCAAATCAAAGATTCAAATCTTCCAGTTTTCAAGTCTAAAGCTAAAGTTTTCAAATCCCATGTGCTCCTTGATAAGAGTCTAAATTGTCAATAATGCTCCCAGATACGAGCATAAACTATCTAAAATTCTCAAGTTAAATTCTTCTCATGTGCTCCTTTGTAAGAGCTTAAACTATTAACAAAGCTCCTAGATATGAGCATAAACTATCTAAGTATTTAAAGTCTCCACATGTGCTCCTTGATAAGAGTTTAAACTGTCAACAAGGCTCCTAGATATGAGCATAAAATATCTAAATATTCAAAGTCTCCACATGTGCTCCTTGATAAGAGTTTAAACTGCCAATAAAGCTCTTAGATATGAGCATAAAATATCTAAATATTCAAAATCTCCCCATGTACTCCTTAATATGAGCTTAAACTTTCAATAAGACTCCTAGATACGAGCATAAACTATCTAAATATTTAAATTCTCCCCATGTACTCCTTGATAAGAGTGTAAACTGTCTGTTAAGTCAAACTAAAGTAAACTCTTTGACACGAGTATAAAATATCTATTCAAGTTAAATATGTTCTTTAACACACGAGCCTAAACTGTATGTTACTCCTAGCCCGCATGAATATAAACTATGTACGATACCCTCCTCAAAAGAATATTACTTTTGATTATATTATAACTTGACCCTTTTAGTGGGCACCATAGCTCGAGGAATGCTTCAAGGATGTTCTTATGGCAGACGCATGTGAAAAATGGAGAGAAAAGGCAAAATTCTCAAATACTTCAAGCCTCGCCTCTTTCGTGAATAATCGATACATCTTTCGCCAAGTCTTGAAGTGGGGTATTTGTAGACATATTAATTTTGTTCAATTGGAGAGTGACACGTATAAAATAATATGCTAGTTATTAATTCAAAATTTCTATTTATCTTGGAATTTACTAAATTTAATTCTAAAAGATAAATAGTTAATTTTAATTAATACTCTTGTATTTATTTTATGCTCAAATCAAATATTGACAAGTGTCAAAGATGAAGTGTCGACTTCTATGTGCCAATTAAATCAAAGATATTTGATATTATCTTTTGATATATAATATTATCTTATCAAAGAGATCACTATCAAAGAAGTTCAAGTCAATCAAGAAGTCTCTCATCAAGCATCTATGTAAAGGGGGTGATCAAAGCTCATTCAACACACAACGCAAATTCCAGCAAGTGAGAGGAGCTTTGAAGGAGTCCAGCAATTCTCTCAATTAAATTCAAGGAGATTCAAGACATTCGAGGCATTTTTCGTAGAGCTCATATATTTTGGCGTTTGATTCAAGATTAGAGTGTAAAGCCCTCGGATTGGCATTATTTTTCTTCAAACTAAATTCAAGGAGATCCATGACATTCAAGACTTTCTTCGCGGAACTAATATATTTTGACATTTGATTCAAGATTAAGGTGCGAAGTCCTCAAATTGACGTTATTTTTCTTTAAATCAAATTTAAGGTGATTCATGACATTCAAGATGTACTTTCTTTGTCGAACTCATTAAATTCAAGATCATATTTGGAAGAAAAGAATCAGATGATTAAATTAGAGATTGAATCCACAGTTGATAGATTTTAATTTAATTTTATTTATATAATTTTTCTTGTCTTGTAATTTTAATTTTGCAAACAAAGAAATTTGCGCTTACAAACACATTTTTCAATAATCTATATATCTTATCTCAATAACATATATCTCTCATCTCTCTATTCCATTATTTCTATCTTTCTCTACCTACAACCTACTAAATCCAACACAATTATTACTTTTTCAACAATTCATCCAAATACAAACTCATTTTCACTAACTACTTTTCAAAATTTAAAAATAATAAAAATAAAAATTAGAAATGAAAATGAAATCAAACGGCGCCTAGTTTCCCGAGAGCCGAGATTGACGGGGCTACAAGTTTTGACCAACCTGCACATGTGTTAAGCACATTTGATTTTGTGCTTTAAAAATTAATTATAAATATTTGGTGTTTTCCTAAGGTCTTTGAAATTGAATAAATTTGTGATGTAGATCCAAGTGTTCGGCCACGAACATGGAACAGTGGCATTAATTACGAATCAACTCACATTATTACATTATGATAAAATAGGAAAAAGAAAATTAAAAGAAAAAGTATTACACAATAAGGGGGTGTGAACATATGATGTGCATCCGACATCATGAAAAAGTAATACATCTCACATGGCTAAATTTTGTAAGATTTGGGGTGTGAATTAATTCCATCACGTGATTTTATAGGAAGCAAAATCTTTGAACTGACACTGATTTGATTTTGGGTTATGTATGTTTTCAATTGGATAACGTTGTCCACATTTTTGGCATCAAAATATTGTATTGGGGTAGCATTTGCCTTTTTACTATTTAAAAAATCGAAAATATATTTATATTTATTTATATAAAAATATGTAACTTTTGATCGTAAGTATAGGTAATACTCACATCCCCTTAATTTAAAAATAATTGCAATTATTAAGTAATTTAATATTTGATTTTTGTTTCTATTCTTATGTATATGTATAAATATATAATAATGGGGCTCAAGATAAAACTTAATCATAATTAATTCATCTGAACATAATTTAACTAAAGTGACATAAAAAAAATAGTATGATCAAAATAAGATAAATACTAATTCCTGATCTCAATATATTATTTGATCAATATAACATAAATAGACAGTCAGAGAAGTAGAGCTTTTGATGATTCTTACTTCCTAGGCATATATATACATGCACTACATTTAGATTTACTTTCATTTTGTGAAAATTATTTTGTGGAAATGTATTAATTAAAGAGATGTCTCGAGTCAAATATGAAAATAAAAATATGTATGGATGTATTAAATTTTAAAGTTGGGCAAAATGCAATTTACCCCCTTGTAAAGAGTCTAATGGGTTGAAAACCCTCTGTGTATTTTTAATTAGCATAAATTCCCTTGTACTTCTAAACAAATTGCACACTCTCTCCAATTCATCTAAACGTTTTTTAAATTTATCAAATGACCAAATTATCCTCCTTTGTATGTCAATGGTCCTCTCTCAACGACGAAAAGCCCTAAACCTCAATCTTCACCAAATCTGAGCCCTAATCCTCCTTTTCACCAAATTTGATGACTTTAGGATATTTCATTATTAAGAAAACTATTTTTTTTATTATTTTTGTGTGTTGAAATAAGTAGATGTTAAACCCAACTTAGTCGTCAAGGTAATATGCTGCTCATCCCATTTTATATTGCATTTTTTATTTTATTTTTAAAATATATTTTCATTGTTGTTTCTAATAAAATTATTTTAATTAATTAGTTTAAAATGCAAAAAGCGATCACTCATCTATGATATTTTGTGATACTTCTGTGTTTTTTGAATTTTTGGTTTGCTTTGTTTTGTAATCCAATTTACAAATTAATTTAACCTGTTCTGTTTTGTTTGTAGATTAATGGAGAACTCAAATTTCTTTGAAATATGGGTTGGCGAAAGGTTTGTAAGAATAGAACATGATGTCCAATACATTGGGGACATAAAGATAAACGTGAGTTAGCAAACATGAGAATAGAAGACTTGAAAATGCCTTCACTATATTGGTTGTATGAGTTGTGTGGAGGAGAAGAGATCAATGTGTGCTTCTACTATATACTACTAGGATTGTCACTTGAGATGGGTACAAGATTAGCTTGGGATGATACAAGCTTAGAAGATATCAAACATGCTTTGAGAAACAAATATGTCATGGCATTGTATTGTATGTAGAAGAAACATGTTTATTTGACATTGTATGAAACATTTTATCTACTGTACTCTAGTCATTCTCATTTTATAGTCAAACTTCTAATTAAAAATTGATTAAAAAAAATGCAGCTTTCATCAATCCCTAAACAATGTCAATTTAACATCTAAACAAAAGTTTTTCATGAATAAAATAATTAAAACCATAGCTGGCTGCATCCTTGTTTTTGTTTGAGATGAGCAGCAATAATACCTGCACGAATTGGTCAAATGGATGACATTTATTTTTATTGTAATAGAAGGGCAAATATGTCATTCTATAGCATCAAATAGTTTCAGAAGGCAAAAAAAATTGCACATTCAGTGCATGTACCACCAACATACTACATCATACCCCTTTTTTGCAATTTGTTCAGAAGTACAAAGGGATTTATGCCAATTAAAAATATATAGGGGGTTTTCAACAATGTTTTAAAAATCGGACCAGTGATCGAATTGGTAGCCTTATTGGTTACTGGTTCAACCAGTTCAATTGGTTTAACCACTGATTCAATCGATGTGACGTCATAATTATATTTAATATTATATAAATATATCAAAAAATACAAAAAATGAATATAAGGAGAAAAAATAAAAATTATCTAGTATTTATTAAACTTTCTACAAACTCTACTTCAAAATAATATCCATACATCAATTTAAAATGTCAAATTATGAAGTAAGTCTTTCAAAAAAAATATCTTTCTAAAATCTATTACAACTTACAAGAACAACAAATACCAACTCAAATAACATAAAAGTTTCAAAAACATAAATTAAGACCAATATTATAATAGGCAACAAAGTCACGATACATAAATTTACAATTATCTTGAAGCTTAGTTCTTGAATTTGGGTTTGAAATTTAATGTTTGAGGAGAATTCGAATGAGAAAATGACAGAAGAAACAAAATAAAGAAGTTTGAACTCTAAAGAAAAAAAAAATAGAGAAATTTGGCCTCTTTAATTTTTAATTTTTATTAAAAAAAATTGTTAACTGATTTAAAATAAAAATTGATTCACCGGTTCAACCAATATTCTACCGATTTGCACTGGTTTGAACTAATTTTTTGGCCAATTGATTTTAATTATCAAACTGGACCGAAACCTTTGCCGGTTCCCAGTAGAACCGGTCGAACCGACAGGTCTGATCCGATCCGATTGCTTAATCACTGGTTTTCAACACATTAGACTCTTTACAAGGAGGGTAAAATGCATTTTGCCCTTTTAAAGTTGAGTGCTTAATATTTCATCTCAAGCAAATATGCTTAACTTATTTGTTTTTAAATATAAAATAAAATTATTTAAAATTAGGATGTCAACTTTAAAATAAATGTTATATCTTAAACAGAGTCAAAAATTATAAAACAGATTTTAAAAATATGATTGTTTTTTTCCAAAAATAAACAGCACAAACATTTTCGAAATTAATTAATTAACGTGCAAAAACCGCTTCATGAAAATAAATTTAAACATTGCCCGTTTTAATCTCCAGAAGAAAACAAAAGTTTGAAAATGTTATTTATCTTTTATCCTCGTCACAACCATTTTTTTTTTTTTTTTTGCTCTTTTGTCTTTGCTTCCGTCACTACTTTAAATAATAATAATTTGTTAAAAAGCACTGTCCTATATATTCTTTGCTACGTAACTATGTTCTTATCCGTTAGAATAGTATATAGTTACTAGCTAGTTGCCTGCTTAAATTATTCAATCTTTCATTAATTTATTATATCGATATTTTTTAATAATTTTGATGTTATTAAATTTTTAAACTTTAATATATTCATTTATAATACAAAAAGAATAAGTTTTACACTCATATTATGGGGATTATTACACCAATACCAAATAATAATAATAATAATGATAATAATAATAATAATAATAATTTGTCGAAATAGTCCTATGAGTAGTCCATAACTACTTTCTTCCACTAATGCACCCAAGATCTACTATTTATAATCCCTTCTTTCAGTTTATTATATTCTCAATTCTCCACTTTTACTCTCAAAATAATCGACGATTACTAATGAAATATGTAGGTTGTTATACATCACATTTTCACATTTTAATGTAGAAATTATTTGTCATATATGAATTTATATTAATCAATAATTCATATTAGGTGTCATTACAAAAAAAGGGTATTAGTGACAGCAAAATCTATCATTAAATATGCCAAAATGAATCGCTTATAGGTTTAGTGACCGATTTAGGTTGGTCGCAAAAACCCTCGTCACTAATTTGTATTAGTCATTACTTAGTGACTGATTTTTAGAGGTCACTAAATAGTGACCACCGAGTGACCATCAGTTGTGGTCATTAATTATTTAAATTTTTTTGAAAAAAATTGTATATGTTGCTAGGCGGTCACTGATTAGTGATAGTGATCGCATATTTCAATCACTAATTTTAATGAGTCAAAAATATTTATATTGGACCTTGCATCCTCTTGGATTTGAACTCAAGATATTTATTTTGTTCAAATGAATAACTGGCCACTACACCATATATATTTTCATGCATTTGCCTCAACAATATAATATATATAATATTTACAAATCAAAAAGTAATTATAATATTCTTACGTTTAAGTTATACTATTCTTTTGCATTTTAAAATTTAACAAAAATAGTAATTATTCATTTAATATTTCTGTAATATTTCTTAAGTATAATAACGTAAAGTATTTATTATTTATAACTATTACTTTTAAATTTTAGATACATTTTATCATGATATATTATAAACACATTAAAAAATAGTATATACATACTAATATGTATACTAATAAATAGTTTACACACATATATATGGTAATATGTATATATGGTAATACATACAAATTAATATAATATTATTAATTATATTATAAGTATTTGTTTACTCATAATACATGTATAATATATATATATATATATATTATTGACATGTATATATTAATTAATTCTCTTTTTTTTTCTTTTTATAAGAATATTATTCTTGTTTATTTCTTCGTGTAATCTGTATATACATTAATAAATTAATGTTCAATTATATGGATATTATATAGAAATATTTAGTGGTTAAATATTTATATATGTATATATATTTTTATATTTTTCATATATACATATATTATTATCAAAAGCTTATATATATATTTATTTATAACAAACACAATATTTTATTACTTATATAGGTGTTATATAAATTGTATGCTTTCATATTACAAAAACATGTAAAAAATAAAATTTTATATTTGTGACCTTTTATTGATTGAAAAACGCAGTCATTAATTAGCAGTGACTGCATCAATGGTCGAAAGAAAATTTGGTCATAAATTAATGACTGAAAAATAATTTGGTCATTAATTAGTGACTGCTTTATATTAAAGGAGTTCGATCACTAATTAGTGACTGAAAAAAGAGTTCGGTTACTAATTAATGACTGAGTTAGTGACAACTTTTCTGTGATCACTAATTCAGTCACTATTCTTTTTAAAATATTATATTTAAATTGATCAATCGGTTATTAAGAGGTCCTAATCGATTACTAATTAGTGACCGCACTAAAGTTCATTTTTTTTGTAATGTGTTAGTCATTATGACGTCTGCTAAGATCATAGTTTATTTATATTATTTTATAAATTAAGAATTTTATTATTTATTATTTAATATCAACATTGTATATAGTAAAGTAAATTTATGTATGCAAGGACGTCTGCACGATCAATTTTTAAAATATTAATTAAATTGACCAACTAGCTAGCTACAAAAAGTGAGTCATTTTTATTGTTATCCTTTTGGAAACCAAAGGAAAGGAGTAATATATAATTCCACACGAAGATGGAAAATAGTTTACCTACCAGGAAGACTATTATTATTAAACGAATAAACGTCTTTGTTGCACTCTACTAGAAAAAGAACATGGCAACTGCATTGGCCCATTTCATAATTGAAGAAACAGATGCACACGAACATGATTGATATGGAATATATATATATATATATATGTATTTTTTACCTGTCGGTACTTTCACAAATTCTAGCCTTGTAGACTTCGGACCATCTTGTTAAATGCTTTCCAACAAAATTAATTAATTTTGTGCTCAAACTTCAGTCGTGTAACAAATTTTGGTGGTAATGTTTAAATTTGTTATCGATCAAAAAAATCTAATCTCATAAAAAATATTATTTTGTCGACATTTAGAGATGGGGTTTGGTCTTCACAAAAATATTTCGCAAAATATGAGTAAGTGATGCATTTATATATGCTAACTTCATATTCCACAAGTCTTCTACATATGAAGAAGAATGTGATTATCATATTATAATTATAAATTAATTCATTTTATAGTCTCCATGTAAATAATCAGTCACGACTATGTTGGGGAATTAACTATCTAAGAATTATTTGTCTTGGACTCTTTTACAAAAATAGATTTACTATATATATATATATATATATATTACTAATCAATTACGATACATTGAATATTACATGAACATGAGGAGGTTTGATTAAGGATCAATTTTCTTTTTGTAAGAACTAACATTACTTATCTTGATCACTTCTTTATCTCTTGTTGTATAGACTTGTTTCCAAAAATATAAAAGATCTAATTTTAAGTCATAAATTCGAGTTTCATCCAGACAAACACCACTTATTCTTAATATCAAAAATAAGAAAAACAAAAAATGAAACCAAGTGAAATCTGAATTTGCTTTAACTGAATCAATCAACTTATCCAGCTCGAGTAGCCATAATTGCAAACCCCAACATGGCCACTTTTGGATTCTTACTCCCTAAGCCATGCAGAATTAGGAAAGTAGTTAAAAACATATATATACTGATATCATCATCATCATCATCATCATCATCATCATCATCATCATCATTATTATTATTATTATTATTATTATTATTATTATTATTATTATTATACCCCACCCCAATTGAGACAAAAAAGTAGCTCCAGTCCTTTGTTTGTCGGATCGTATTTTATTTGAAAAAGAAATAAGGGTTGTTGAGAGAAACATCATAGAAACTCAGTAAAAGTTGGACTGACGAGATCAATGTTTGGACCGCTCAACATGAGCCGTGACGCGTCTGCATACATTAAATTCACCTATCTAATTAATATGTACACTCTTTCAAAACCAAGCAATTATTATTCTGCACACAAACGCCCACCTTTTTGTGCTTCTTCCTCTCCCATTTTTCTTATCCATTTCACGACTCGCTTCTATATATGGCTATAACCAGCTGGAATACTCCTTCCATTCATTTAACTCCTAGCTATTTGCTTGAGTTAATTATAACGTCGTCGTTTTCTCTGCGACTTTGGAAGTGATCTCTTGTTTTTTCGAAGTTTAATAATTACTACGTAAATAAATAATTTATTTATATATAAATATTTAAATTATAAGCTACGTAGGGATTAATTTTGTGTGAGCTAGCTAGCAAAAAGATGCTTTGTATGGCTGCTCGGACAGGGAGGCATTTGCAGAGGTACAACCAGGATCAGCATCGACTCGTCGTAGGGTATGTTTTCTCTATATATGTCTAGAAAAATAATTTAGCTAGGTTTTTAAGGATTAATAATAATTCACTTAATTTGTGCGCAGATGCATTCCGTACAGGTACAAGAATGGGATGAAGGGCAGCCCAGAAGACGAGTTGGAAGTTCTTGTCATCAGTTCCAGAAAAAGTCAAGCAATGATGTTTCCCAAGGTGGATTGACCACCTTAAGCTTGCCTAATATTACTAATTATATTTTTTTATTTTGCAAATATTTGTGTGTGTGTGTGTGTGTGTGTGTGTATTCTCATTCTGGAATGAACTTCCAGTGTAAATTGACCAACTCGCGTCCATTTAATGCTGTTATTTGAGAGGATTTGACTAAATTTATTTGCAACATTTTAATCACTTTTTTTATGATGTTTTACTAGTTGCCGGGCATCTTATAAAATATTTTGAAAAGTTTGAGTTCTAAGTCTCAAAAATATGAGCTTGTTGATGTTGCTTATTAATTAGTTGTATTATTTCTCTTAGTGTAATACTAAGTGAATAATGTAGAAATTGTTAAAAACAATACATAACTTTTTATTTTTTGGTAAAATTTAGAAGAAAAAAAAAATTTTATAAGCTTCTAATTAAAATCATATGTTAAGATTTTATCTAATTAATTTTTAAAGTTTAACAATTTACATTGATTTTTATAATTGTAGTTTCAAAATTATCATTTATAGTAACGGATTTGACTCGATTTTTGGAGACCAACTTTGAGTAGGATTAGTTTTCAAAGAATTTGATTCTTCAACTTTTGTGTTATAGAATTAAGATTTCTTTTATAGTAGGTTTTACTAGTTCTAGGTGAAATGGTCCAATAATTTGCTCTTATAAATAGATGTGTTTATTTGATTATTGGGATAACACTTATAGAATTCATAAAACTCATGATGTAGTTGGTTTGAGTTACGAGTGAAGTAATATAAATGGATGGAGAGAGCATTTATTTGATAATTATGAGATAGGGGCTTTTTTGTTTTGGATTTAGGTATGTCAAATCAGGAGTCATTTAATATTGGTAAAATTCTCTTATAGTGGAAGAAAAAATCTTTTTAAGATGTAGGCAAACCTAGTTGAATCACATATATCTATATGACTATGTCTATGTCAAGCATTATTTTTGTCGTTAAATTTGTAGTTGTGATTTGTAGATTCCTAACAAATTAAATTTCATGGCTAAATTGTTTTCACTGTGTGCCTCAACATACTAACATCTCGTGTATATATATATAGCTCTAAAATTTTATTTTGTCCAAACACGCCAAGAATTTCTTTTTAAATAACATCTAATACTTTATCATTTTTAAAAACATCCCTGGTACAAGAGCTTGTAAATCCATTAGACAAACTCAGTCTCAGTGTGTGCATATCTAATTAATAATTAATTAATATACATATGTATGTAAACAGGGAGGTTGGGAGGTTGATGAATCTGTGGAAGAAGCTGCTTCTCGCGAGTCCTTAGAGGAAGCTGGGGTTCTTGGAAATGTTGAGGTAATTACATAACTAGTCAAATAATCATATAATCATTTTCATTTATTTATTTATTTGTTAGTGTCCCACATTGGTGAAATAAATAAGTTGTGGTCTCTGTATATATATGGGATTGAGCAATTCTCACCTCATGAGCTAGCTTTCGGGATTGAGTTAGATTAAAGATTCATTCTTTAACATTATTTATTTATTTATTTTAATTTGTGTTTATGTTTTTTTGTATTATTGTATGAAGAAACGTGATTTTGGGTGTATACATGCATGTTTGCAGTGTGAACTAGGAAGCTGGGTATTTAAGAGCAAGAGCCGTGAACTATACCACCAAGGTTTTATGTTTCCTTTGCTTGTCACAAAACAACTTGATCCCTGGCCAGAAAAAAATTCCCGCAAAAGACAATGGGTATGTCATATATCGTATTCAATGCTTCTACCATAATTAAGTATTTTCTTGTGATTACGTAAATTAAACATTCAGAAAATACGAATAAATGAATAAAAATTTTTCGATGGGAACAATAAATTGAAAGTAGAATTAACTAAAAAAAGATGGTTGAGAGTTGTTAAAAGAGAGTATCTGAATTTTTTAAATAACTAAAAAGTGTAACACATGTGAATTAATTGAAGTTTGTGGTGGTTGGAAAAGTAGATTAAAAAAAATAAAAGAATTCTAATAGTAAAGTATCTAATAAAAATGGCGTTCATTGAGACTTTATCGGACGGAAAAGTATCGAACATTTCGAGTTTAAAATTGTTTACCCCGCTTTTGGAAATTAATAATGGTTGTTCGGTCTATAGTCATTTTAGATTTATTCACAATGATCAAATTATATCTGATTTTAATTTCTACTTTTTTAATTATTCTCATTATAATTTTAAATATTGAATTTTTCATTATTAATTGGTATTTATAATCGATATCCTATTATTTATAAAACATGAGTGTCTTAGTACCTATTTGAGACATTTGTATAATGACATGACAAATTTAGTTTTATTTTAATTAGAGATAACAGTAAAATAGTTTTACTTTGTTTTTTTTTCTCCCTAACTTTCTCTCTCTTTCTCTTTCCCCCAATTTCACTTTTTTATTTAAAAATTTTACTTTATTATAATTTTTTTATTTATTCAAAAAATTCAAATAAATATATTAGATTATAAGAAAAATTATAACATTGTATAGAAAAGTAGTACACGAATTTCTTATTTATTTTATGTTCTAAAAATTTTAACATATATACATATATAATTTGCTTGAATTCTCGTAATTGGTAAATGAATAGACTCATTTTTTAAATTGTTAAACAAGTGGATTTAATTGAGTTACTAATGTTATTAATAAAAACATATTAAAATATTGTATGGATTTAAGGGTGAGTAAACATAGCTTAGCCGACAAATAAGAAAAAATAATCAACTTATGAGAAAAGAAAAAAATGTAGAGCCATTTATATATAACTACATACGAAATGCTTTATTTATATATATTCGAATGAATTGTGCAGATGAGTGTGGGTGAAGCAAGAGAGGCCTGCGAGCAGTGGTGGATGAAAGAAGCCTTGGACATATTGATCCATAGACTAACATCACCAAACCTTACAGAAGAAAAGCAAGTTCAACTCATTAGCAATTAATATGCCCAAAAATTATCAATTCTCTTCCACCCCACTTTTTTCTTTTTCATTTTTTTTTATAGCCTTTTTTCAGAATTTTTTGTACAGATTTTAGGGTCCTGCTTATTTCTGCAGCCTAGAATATCCCCAGAATTAGGGATTATCAAAGCGGCTCGAAATACGCACCAAGGCTCGTGCGCATTAGTTTGTTTCTTTAATGGATTTGAATTATTGTTACCATTTTGATACTTTCATGTCTTTTGTCATATTTAATTTAGGGGTGTAAACAAGTTGAGTAGAGTTGAGCTCGAATCTAATAAGCTTAAGCTCAACTCGTTAAATAAATGAAGGCTTGGACGAGTTTTATCGATCTCGGCTAGTCATAAAGAAGCAAAAGAGCTTGATTCTTAAATTCGGATGAACTCGAGCTTGTGTAGGTTTGAATTAGTTCGAGCTCGTATAAGCTCAAAATAAAATTTATAACTATAAAATTTTCAAAAAAAATTATTATTTTCCTAAAAATAACAAATTATTATTATTATTATTATTATTATTATTATTATTTACTTATCTTTATGAATCTTATTATATATAACTATATATACAAAATATAAAAAACTTGCTTAGACTCGCGAGCTTTTCGAGTCGGATATTATTAGTGCGGCTCAACTTGTTTGACTGACGAATTCGAACTGATCGTGAATTGTTTCATTCCATTTACACTCCTAATTCAATTACATTTAAAATGTTCTTGAAGTTGATAATTATATTACTAGAAGCTTGTCGGGAAGTAAATAGATTTCAGTTATTTTTCTTGTCTTCTTCACTTTTGTTTGTTAATTTATAATTCAATTCTAGATTAAGAAAAATGAAAATAAATTGAGTTCAAAAGCAATATTGGAGAGTGGAATATCATCCTCTCCATGCCGTCATCTTTTGTGTGGCTGTTAAATTTTGTATATTTCGAGATGAACTATAGCTGGAGAAGGCAGGAGGAATGCAGGGATGTTTTTGCGAATAGTTGGAACCGTAGTGCTGGAGAAGAAATTCAAGATAGACTTTTGTTGTGCGGCAAGTCTCTTTCGGTCTAGGGCAGTAAATTTGTTAAGCAGTTCAAGGAACAAACTGATAAAAATAAGGCAGATATGTGGGCTGACTTAGAGGAAGATGTGACCCTGAGTCGATTACTAAGTTCACGGATACCTAGAAATAGTATCTTTTAGTCCTTGAGCAGCAGAAAGACTTCTGGAAACAGAGAGCTAAGCAATTCTGGCTAAGGGATGGTGATTCAAACTCCAGGTTCTTCCATGCAAAAGCTTCTTCTAGATTCAAATGCAACATGATTAAACAACTCTATGATGATCAGGGGAACTGGAAAGAGTGGAATAATGGATTGGAGAAGCTAATCCAAGATTTTTGCGAAGATCTTTTTAAATCCCAAAACTAATCGGATGCGGCTATACTAGAATGTGTTCGTCTGAAAATTAGTATTGAGTAGACCATTGAGCTCATGGCTGAATTCAGTGATGAGGAGGATAAACAAGCGGTTTCTCAATGCACCCAGACAAATCTCCAAGCCCAGATGGTATGAATCATGCTTTCTTTCAAAACTTTTGGCATGTGGTTAGTGTTGATGTTTGTAAGGCGTGTATTTCTTACTTGCGAGATGGTTATCTGCCTATGGGACTTAATGAAACTCTGATTACATTAATTCCGAAGAAATCAAACCCAGAATCAATTACTGACCTCCGCCTGATTGTTCTCTGTAATGTAAAGTACAAAATTGTTTTAAAAGTTTTGGCTAATCGGATTAAGAAAGTATTACCATTTATTATTTCCCCTACTCAAAGTGTGGTTATTCCTAGTCGGCTTATATCTGATAATGTAATGGTAGCTTTTGAAATTATGCATTACCTTAAGTGGAAATCTCAAGAGAAATTTGGAATGACAGCACTTAAGGTTGACATGAGCAAGGCTTATGACCTAGTGGAATAGCAGTTTCTGAGAAGGATTATGGGGAAATTGGGCTTTGATCCGAAGTTTATCAATCGTGTGATGATGTGTGTTGAATTAGTAACTTATACTATTGTGCATGATGGTAATGAAATAGGACCAATTATTCCTAGCCGAGGGCTAAGGCAAGGAGACCCGATTTCTCCCTATCTGTTCATTCTTTGTGCTGGAGGTTTGCTGGTGATTCTTTCCAAAATGGAGTATCCATGGTTGTAAGATTGCGAGGCGAGCTCCTGCAGTGTCTCATCTCCTTTTTGCAGATGATAGTATGTTCTTCTTCAAAGCAACCAAGGAAGAATGCAAGGTTATTAAAAATTGCCTTAGTGAATATGAAAAGGCGTCTGGCCAGCTCATTAGTTACCAAAAAATCTGCAGTCTTCTTTAGTTCTAATATAGAAGAAAGAGTCCGGGATGATATTTGTGAGGAGCTTAATGTTGTAGTGAAAGAGGAACACGATTCCTATCTTGGTCTTCCTTCATTAATTGGAAGGAGAAAGAAAGAGATCTTCAAATTCATAGAGGAAAGAATATGGCAGAAGTTTCATGCTTGGGACCAGAAATTCCTTTCTCAGGCGGGTAAGGAAATACTCCTTAAAACAGTGGCTCAATCAATTCCAAATTATGTTATGAGCGTCTTTTTGTTGCCTAGAGACCTATGTGAGGAAATTGAGATAATGATGGATGCCTTTCTGTAGAAAAGTAGAAATACAAGTTCTAATAGCTCTAAAGGAATCAAACGGATGAGTTGGGAGAGATTATGCTATCCAAAAGCTAGTAGTGGGCTTGGTTTTCAAAGACTGAGAAAATTTAATTTGGCATTACTCGGTAAGCAAGGTTGGAGACTCTTGATAGAACCTGACACTCTTGTGGAAAATTTTTTTCGAGCAAGGTATTATGTGGACAAATCTTTCTTGGATGTGCAGCTGGGGAATAATCCAAGTTTTTGTTTGCGGAGTGTCTTAGCTACCCAGACTATTATAAGGAGGGGAAGCTATCTCAAAGTTGGTAATGGACATAATATCTTAATTGGCCGAGATCCATGGCTACCGGATATGGTTAATCCTTATGTAACTTCGGACCTTAGCTCAGATATTGCTTATCAAACAGTGCATTCCCTCATGAAACAGGATCATCGGAGTTGGAATCAAGAGCTCCTCTTTTCTATCTTTAATGATCGTGATGCTAACCTTATTTGTGGTATCCCTCTTACAAATAGGTGGTCGGGTGATTTACGGCCATGGAGTGGAGAATCAAAAGGGATGTACTCGGTCAAGAGCTGCTATAGATTGATTATGCCAAATCAATCAATTGATTCGAACTAGCCTTCTCCTGGTGTGTGAAGAAAGATTTGGAATGCGGCAGCACCCCCTAAGGTTCGTAATCTTGCTTGGCGAGCAGCTGCAGGTTTTCTTTCTGCGAAGGATCGGCTAATCACTAGAAGGATTGATATCGAGCCTTGCTGTGCCATTTGTGGAGGTGACTCAGAGAAGACTCATCATATCTTTGTGACATGCCCATTTGCTAAGGAAGTCTGGGAACACTCTCGGTTGTCAGAATCACTAAGGCTGTTTAGTGCTGAATCATTTTCTCATTGGCTTGATGAATGTCTATTAGGATTGAGTAAGGAAGAAGGAGATAAAATACTAATGTTGTTGTGGAGCATTTGGAGAAACCGAAACCAAGTTGTCTGGAATGACAAAAGAGGCTCAGCTTATCTCGTCTACTTCTAGCTATTTCCTCTCTTCAACAATGGCGTGAAGCTCAGAAGGACAAATGCAAGCTGCCAGGTAACAAAGTGCAGCAAATAACTCGTTGGGAAACACCGCCTAATGGCTGGATCAAGTGCAACGTTGATGCTGCAATCCAGAACAGTAATAAGAACTTTGGGTCTGGATGGGTTATTAGAGATGAGTTTGGAAGATTCCGGGCAGCAGCAGCATTTCCGCATCAAGGAGTGATCTCGGCAACTTTGGCAGATGCAATTGCATTTAAGGAGGCATTAAGCTGGATTAAGAGTAAAAATCTGTCAAAGGTTATTTTTGAACTAGATGCACAAGTAGTTGTGGATGATGTTTTACATAATGTAGTTGATATTTCTTATTATGGATCAGTTATTCAAGATTGTAAGCATGTCTTGTCAGAACTTACTAGTTGTGAAGTTCGTTTTTATCGTCATTTAGTGAATCAAGTGACTCACTTTATTATTAGAGTTACTGTTTCTATGTTTGAACCTGCTGTGTGGGAAGATCATAGTCCCTCATTCTAACTAATGTACTTGGTTCTGATTTGGATTGAGTTTATTTTTTTAGAGTTAAAAAAAAAAAAAACTACATCAATTCGTGTCTAATAGATTTTTTTTGAAGTACAGTTACAAATAATTTAATGAATATTTATTAAATAATATTAAATAGTGAATAAAATGGAAGATAGAATATCAACTTGAGTAATATAAGCATTGCTAAGAATTTAATTTTCTAAAAATTTAAGAATTCTCTTGCAGTATTTGTTCAAAGAGTGTGAATTATGACTTTTAATCAGGTTAATAATATACACTATAAATGAATGTTTTTATACTAATGTTTGTTTGTGTTGAGAAACGCAACACCTTAAATTAGTGTAAAGCTAATTGTTAGTTGAATAAATATAAGTATGATTTGAAATTTTATTAACACAATTATAAAAAAGCAATTATATAGGAAATTAGTTTAAATATTAAAAATTAAACAAATATATAGTAAATTAGTTTAAAGATTAAAAAACTAATTTTATTATGTAATAGATAGAATAATAATTTCAGAGCAGAGTGACATTATATGTGGCATAAATTGTTAAAATAGAGTAGGGACCTTGCAAAATCAAGAAACCACGTTGTATGTGTGCACGACTAAATTTTATTTTGCTTGTAATATTTTCCGAAATTCATGAGGCACAGATGGAAATAGCTCATAAAGGATAGCTAAGTCTGGAGTGTAAAACCTCTCTACTTTGATTAAACCCTTTTGCTCTGCTGCCATTACGGTTCAATTCCGCTCAAATTCATCAAAGTTCATCTGTAACAACTAATGTTCAATCCAAATAGCTACCTCAAAATCCTAAAATCCCAATTGCAAAATCCTAAATTTTATTTCCCCATTTCTCATATACACAATCCCACCTCCAAAAAGCCTTCACTGTACAATCCTGCTATCCAATTCATCCTAGATGAAGCTCAAGAATTCCAGTCCTCAAAAACCCAATTCAATGTTCCTGCTCAAAAGGAAGAAGAAGAGCTTTCCCCCAAGAAGCAGCATGGGGTTTTTTCCACTATCCAGATTTCACATCCGTGGCGTGAGTGGGTGGATTTAATGGAGAAATTGTTAAAAAATGGGTATTTTGATGAAATTGGAAACCCTTTTGCGAATGATGGGGAATTGGGCAATAAAGAGGCGAATTTGATTAGAACTGCTTGTTTGAATTTTGCCCGCGACCAGTACCAACTTATAAGGTACAATTCCTGTCGTGAGTTCGATTGAAAACTTTGGTTGTTTTATTTGCCTTTTGTTTTCCATTAATGTTTCCATGAGAATGATTTGTTTTCATTTCGTTTGAGATGTTTTTAAGTGAATGTTGGGTGTATGGACTATGGAGTTCAGGGTGGGGTGGCGTGGGCGAGCAGATTACCTGTTTGAAATTAGGAATGAGTGAAATGCATTTTGACGCTGCAAAATGAGTTTGCTTGAGTAGAAAATTAATAATGAGATATGATAGGAGAAAGAGGGCTTCACCAATCTGAGGAAATCGCTGAACAGACAAAACAAATTACTTATTCCTGAGAAGAAGGGATAACAAAACTGTCTGAATTCTGAAGTAATAGCTAATTAATTAGTCATAACGGGGTCTTGCAAGTCTGCTATTTGTGTCTGAATCACAAAATTGTTTCAATAACTTCTGCTTTAGTTCATTTTCTTCAAGTTTGTAATGCTTGTTTGCTTGATTAATAGCAATTGCTGTTTAATATGGACATCAAGCCTCTATTGTGCAGATACTTGTCACGTAAAGATATTCTGGTAATTTCTGGCTCCGGATGTCCAAGCACAGATAGGAAGGTTGTCAACTCAGGAAAGCGTCTAAGAGCTCATGTAGGAATCAATGAAGGAAATGTATGCCTTAATTGTGCTATTTGATTTGGAAAAGCAATATATGCTAATAATACTCTTATCATTGAGATAATTTGGATCTGTTTTAGTAGGTTTGCAGCTCATGCATTTTGAGAGGTGATTGTGATAGAGCATATGTAAAGGCACGTGAGGATGAAGGGGGCAGGACCTTGGATGTTATGCGCTTTTTGTTGGCCTATGGTCTTGATCCTGTGATTGGTTCTGTGGAAAACAAGCCGTGCTTAAACAAAAGGGTTAAAGAATCTGTAAGAACATTATTGAAAGAAATGGTGGAAGTTCAGGTTGAGGGGCATGATCGTGAACCACCTAAAGCCACTGATCGGGAGTGGGCCTCATCCACCGAAGAAAATGATGTTCACCAAGTAAGGAGTCAAATCAATGTTCCAATGAAGCAAGGTGACTGGATTTGTCCCAAGTAAGATGCCCGTCCAGCTTATAGTATACGTTTGCATCCCCATTATCTTCCTCAATCTCATTAAATTAATTACTGTTCTTGTATTTTCTAGATGCAATTTTCTTAATTTTGCCCGAAATATCAAGTGCTTGCGCTGTGATGGATTCTTCCAGGAAAGACTAAAAAGATTAGCAGAAGAACAGGAAGATCTTCCATTGAAGAAAGGAGACTGGATATGTGGCAAGTAATAATCAGCTGGAATAATTTTAATCCTCTTTCACTAATATACCTAGTTTTATTTGTTTCTTAAGAATTATTAGCTTTCTGCAGATGCAATTTTTTGAACTTTGCAAGAAATACAAGGTGTTTGCAGTGTAAGGAGAAACCTCCAAAGCGGCAACTAAATCCTGGGGAGTGGGAATGTGACTCGTAAGACTTGCCTATATCTTCTTGTGATTTTGAGATCCACCTAAGTAGAACTTCTAAGATCATCTGAGAATGGAGACTAAACATGCTCTCTACTCTTGTTTCATGTTAATGTGTATTTGTAGGTGTAATTACATAAACTTCAGAAGAAATATGGTATGCCTGAAATGCGACCATAAGAGACCGTTTGCATCAAAGAGTGGAGATATTCAACCTTTGAACAACGATGTAAAGAATCATCAGAATCAGCCTTGGTTTGTACAAGGGAAACAAAGGAGGCACGAGTTGAAATTTGTTGAGAGTGAGAGTCAAGATCACAATAGTTCAAGCTTGTGGGATCAAGTGCCCGATTTCATGGACTTTCCAGTTGTTGGAGGTAAGAGTGACTTGTCCCAGAATGTTCAAAAGCAAGAACTGTGGGAAACGGAAATGGCCGAGAAAAACAGAACTACAACTACGGGTCATGAAAGTGAAGATACTGGCAGACATAACTCTTCCATTATTCAAGCAACAAGTGGATTTCTTGCATCTGATGATGATGATGATGACGATGACATGGCTGAATGGTTTGAAGGTGGAAAAAAGTCATGATAGTGGACATAAGATCTCCACATAGTAGGTGTATCTGTGATTCATCAATGTTAACATATTGTCGTCGAAACATTGGTTGTAACTTGTAAACTATGCTGAAGAACATAACTAGTTTGGTTTGCTCTGTTCTCTGGTCTCTCCATCCATTTTATTTCATCGTGCAAGCTCCATGTCCAGATATGCTATTCTTAGGCCATTTAGATATGAAATTTGAGTAGTAGACATTCTTAAATTCTATGTTATCAAACCATGAAACAAAGATAATTGATCATTTTATTAGGTCACTTACAGGTGGAGCGTGGTGTATGAAATGTGGGAAGTAAAGTTCAGCTCACGGAAAGCGCATATGCACACATATGATTATGGCCATCCTTTTGTCAATAAATTTAAAATGGGCCCATGTAATCCATAAATTCAAAGGGGTAAATAAATCAAGTTTCAATTAAATTTTTGAAGGTTTTAAGTTCAATTTCGAGTTCAAGTTTAAAATTATTTAAATAAGTATGACTTATAAATATTAAGTTTGAGTTTAATTACTTTAAATAATATTATTGTTTATTCATTCTTACCATTATTATTGTTATCTAAACTATTTATAAAAAGAGAAAAATTTAAATTAAGTGCGTGAGATTGTTTAATATGTTGTCCAAATTAACCTTATTCAACAAACATAATATTGAAGTACAATTTTTATCCATTTTCTTTGCTTATTTCTCTACGTTTTTTCCTACTCTCTCTTATTTCTTTTCTTATGATTATGATGTATTATCTTTTTTGAATAATTTTTTATTTATGTTATGGATTCAAGTACAATAAGTGACATTATTAAAAACATGTTGTACTAACAAATAACCCAATATATTTTTTAATTTTATATCTTATAAATTCAGATACCACATCAACTGTGGAATAATTGCTTTTATATATTGTAAAAGAAAACCATATCACATAAAAATATTTTTAAAAGCATCCTTTCGTTTTTGTATTCTCTTTCAAAATAAGTAATAGTAATTTTCATTATAAATTAATTTTTTTTTAAATTTATACACATACACGTATGTTAAAAATCTATTAAAACTCGAATTCTTGACATGAGAGTTTTATACCATCGGCCACATGCCACTTCGCTCCACCATAAACTCAAGTTGAAGCCAAACTTTTTAGTAAGCGTTTTTCTAATACCAAAATATCAGTTTGAGTTTAACAAATAAAAAAGAAAATTGGCCCTACTGTCATCAGTGCTTGCTTTTGGTGTATGCTAAATGGCAGCTTTATTCCTTCCTTTGCGATTTATCCTCAAAGCTTGCAAAGAGGTCCACTGTCCCTCAAATGAATTGAACTGACGATAAAGCGAGACTGACTTCTTCGGTTCTCAACAGCAGTAAAATTGCAGTCTTTTATCAATCAATCAAAACTCAAACGCCTCCTCCTCTCTCTCTCTCTCTAAAACCCCTTTTTTTATTTTTTCATCTCCAAAATCCCTCTGTCGTCCTGTAAATGCAGCAAGAAATGGGTTCGGAAGGATCATCACGGGTTGTTGGTAAGACCCAGCTCCCCAAAACTCTGTGTGTGTGTGTGGCCTTTCGGATCAAGTCAATTTTCGTCTTCTTCGTTTTTTTTTTTTTTTTTTTTTTTTTTCAGGTTGTTGGTAAACTTCGCCCAGAATTCTTGTTTAGCTGTTTTATCTGTTTCCTTTCAGATCAAGTCAATTTTCATGGTCGCTTCATATTTTTTTTCTTTCTCCCTTCTTTGTTTTGGGGTTTTAGTAATGATTGCACGGTTCACTTTGAAGGACTAGGGTTACCGACCAGATTGCCTGAATTAATATTTCGATGAGTCTATTATAGCTTTTATAATTCATCACTTTCGTCCGTGCTTTGCTTATCTTTTAGTGTCTTCTTTTATTATAATTTTATTCACGCTACTATAAGTTTAAGGTGCCTAATGTTAATGTGGATGTCCGTTACCAATGATTTGATAAGAAACGAAGAATGAGAATGAACTGAGTTATACTGTTATAGCTAGAACTCCGACTCTTCAATTTCTTTTCAAAAATGGAATGTGTCAATATTAAGTTCTAAGTGCTTGACAAGAAGATAAATGTTTTGCGCAGAACAATGAGGGTGTAAATATTGAGGAGAAACCAGCGTGAAAAGAAGAATTTAGGGTTAATAGTGACCCCATAAAAATGAACTTTATGGAAGTAAAATAGCTGCTTATTTTGAAGAGGACAAGGAAAGTGTCCGGAAGGTACCCTGAAAGTTCTCAGTATTGGTTCTGGGGCATAGGACAACCTAATTTCATTGCATTCACTGATAATTTTTTGTAGAATCACAATGGCAGAGTGTAGGGTGAATATGTAGTCACTTGGAATATCATCTCTGCTAATTTGCTTGCACCTAACTAGTTATTGTCTCAAGAAAACTAGAATTGGACATGTAAGTGGAAGTTGTAGCTAGCACCGAATAACTTTGATCATATTTGTTGACTGCTGCTAGTGAAACAAAATCCAACTATCCAAGGGACTGCCTTGTCTAGAGACTGAGAAGGAACAAAATTGGCTATTCATGGTAGCATAAGCTACAATGGTTTGTATTTAGTCTATTGAATTATTAATTTTAACTGCCTTCACTTGATCCATTCAGCATGATCTCATCGCTGGACCAGCAATTTCCCTGACTGTAATTGAAGCATATAACAGTAGATATATAGTAGGCTTGTTTGCAAGATTTCACTACCAAAAAGCCACTTAATTCCTTAAGGGGTGGTAATTTGTTTTAATACCAACAACCTGCCTGGATCTGCCCAGCAATTATTGGGTCTGTCTAAAGAATTTAAAGCGTGAGTTGGGTTGAGTTAAATGGTTGGTGGAAAATTAGTGCTTGGGGAATGTACAATGGTTGATATAGAACTTAATGGATTGATTCCAACCAGCCCTCAACCGACGCACCCTCTTTTGACCTGACTCACCACTCACCCCCATCTTTAGCATAGTTGGGGGAGGAAGCTCTTAAAAAAATGGCGGGACCCAACCTTTTTTGACCTACCCATTATCAACTCATTATACTTGACCTGTTTTGACCAACCCCACTACTGAAGAAATAGGAACACTTTCTCACAGTACCTTATCAGTGTTTGTTCAGTGATCTGAAAATTCCTCCTTTTAGTACAATATAAACATAGAAATGACAATACTCTGTCATAGGGGGCACTTCCAATCACAACTCAACAAATAATCGATTTCAAATACTGAGATATAAAGCAAATGTATTATTACCTAATATTATCTAACAGCTTCGGTAAGTAAGAGATCACTGTTATGAATGAGCTGTCACAACAAAAGAGAACTTATGGTTTGGGCTTTCTGATTGTTTGGTAGTGAGACTTACACATTGTGTAGAGATTGGATTGGCTGATGATGGGGGCTGATAGTAACAATTTAAGTGTTTCTTGTAACTCTCTCTAAATCAAATTCTTTACTATTTTCTGGATATATTGGAAGAGTGCCCGCTTTCTGCTAGTATTCTTCAAAAATATTGGTCTTTCATGTTGAGGTTATGTTTTTGACGATTGGTTTGTTGAGTTTTTCAGTGTCCTTATAGTTCTGTATAGATATCCTTTGAGTTTATTTTTATAATTGTTGCAGTCGATGTTTTGATGTTGTTATAGTAATAGTAGTTTAAACAACAATAACACAATTATTACTATTATCATGATTAGTATTATTATCCGCTGCTGAAATATGATGTTTTGATGTTGTTATAGTAATAGTAGTACAAACAACAGTAAAACAATTACTACCATTATCATAATTTGTATTATTATCTGCTGCTGAATTAATATTTCTGTGATCTTGTTAGAGACAAATTGACAGGCTTCTGCTTTGAATTCTAGTTTCTCTGCTCCCAAAGCATTATCACACCAATATGGAAATTGTTTCTGTTTAATATATTCTGCGTCCTGCGAGCCTCTTTGCTTGGTTTTGTAATTTATCTGTGGCATCTTCAGTTATCAGAAATTAATCTGGACTGTGATGTACAGTGCTGCATGCACACATATTTTATAGTTTGGAACATTCTACTTGTACTTATCAGATCGATGGCATGGTAAACCTGTGTGTTACTTTTCGGCCTGACACCCTTTGTTAGATTAATGAGTGATTTGATGTGTCATCCAAATTGGTTATACTAGTTATACTGCTGCATTTTTTAGGTCTTGCTATAATGTTCTAAGTTATAATGACAACATTTCTCTTTTTCAGTGCCTAGGAACTTCCGGTTATTGGAAGAGCTTGAGAGAGGAGAGAAGGGAATAGGGGATGGAACTGTGAGCTATGGGATGGATGATGCTGATGATGTTTACATGCAATCATGGACAGGAACCATCATTGGTCCTCCTAATGTTAGTTCTCTTTTTCATTTTCTTTCCCTTATTTATTTATTTATTTATTTTTTTCCATCACTTGGGAAGTAATGTTCTTTAAACTATGCATGTATGCTTTCCAGGTATTTACTGCACTTGCTGCAGCTGGATTTATGTCTATTTTCTCTAGTGTGTACTTTCCTGTTATTCTTTCATTCCAACTATGCATTATTTTGTTTTTTTTGCTTCCACGAATATATCTTCCAGTATTATTTAGTGAACTTGAGGTTCTTAGTGAGCTGAAAATGGAGTGTGAAATTTGAGATGAAATCACATGTGCAATTGGTTAGAGAACGGCCAATGGCATAGTTTCATTTCATTTCTTTGAATTGATCTTTCTATTGAATTTTTTCAGTTCATTCACTTCCATTCATACTTCATGGTTATTGGCTATTTATTCATTCATTTCCTTTAAAATGTGCCTTCCATACATTTCTTGTTTTTGAACTATGAAACAAAGATGCCTTGATTTTGCATTTTCCCAGCAATTCAATTTAACAAAGCTCTTGGAATATCTTATTAATTATTGTGAAGCTCTGTTGCTTGCTTTCTAATCACCATGGACAAATATGGCATTGGACATTGCTAAAAGGATTATTTATCTAATATAGCATGACCGATGAAAATAAAATTTTTCTCTCATTTTGAAATCTGCTCAACAGACTGTACATGAAGGGCGCATATACCAATTAAAATTATTCTGCGGGAAGGATTACCCAGATAATCAGCCAAGTGTAAGGTTCCAGACGCGGATAAATATGAGCTGTGTTAATCAGGAAACTGGTGTGGTAAGTACTGCTTTTCCAGAGACATACTATGCGGCCGTATGCTTTAAAACAAAATTTTTGGTGATCAAAATTCTAGGTTGAACCAAGTCTCTTCCCCATGCTTGCCGATTGGCAAAGAGAGTACACAATGGAGGATATATTGATGCAGTTGAAAAAAGAAATGATGTCTCCCCAAAATCGTAAATTGGCTCAGCCACCAGAAGGTTTGTCATCTTATAAACGTTGAACTTCACAGAAATTCCTGATTTCCACTTCATCACTTTTGCTTTCCTTGAATACTTTAATGGTAGATTTGATGATTTTCTTAGCATTTCTATGCATCTTCTTAGATTAGGGAATATGGGGAACTCAAAACATATTTTGAATTCTTAAACCAAACATCTATTCATAGAAATGTAACGTGTATGCTAAAATGCTGCAGTTAGAAATGTGTAAAGGTAATCTGACTAACAGAGTCTGTGTTCTTTTACAGGCAATGAGGATGGTCGAGTCGAACAAAAGGGGATAGTGCTGAGATGTTGCATCCTCTAATTTTAACCAAGAGTCGAGCATCATAAAAAGTACATATTGATATGAACTGTAAAATTCCGGGTAACTTGTTTAGCGTTTCTAGGAATATTATATATTTGGTTTGCTATCGTCGAAGAAGTATAACCTAAGTCTGCATGGGACAAATTGACATCTGCTACTGAATTTCCTTAATAATTTGTATCTATGAGATTAGTCTTCCAGTAGCAGCTCTTCCTTAATTAGTGGTGCATGAAAAGTCTGTTTCTCATAGAAATTCAACTTCTACCGGTGGAAAGTTGCTCAGGTCAGTTTCCCTGACTTCTATGATGGTAGAGTTTGTTAATCCTTTGGGAACTCATGTTATCTGCTGTCAGTTTGCAGATTTTTCATCTTCAGAGAAAAGCTTTGGTAACGTTTGGATATGAATTATGTGTTTTGGGAGAATGAGTTTTGAGAGTGGGGTTGGGTAATGTGAAATTTATGTTGGAGAATGTGATGTATATTTGTTTATATTTTGAGAATAGTAAGAAAATTGTTTTGAAGAAATTTGGTATGTTTGTTTATATTTTGGGAGATGATTAATTTTATCGTAGCAATCAGATCAATGCCTTTTTGTTGGGTTTTGAGGGTGAAAATGAAATTGAGTGATTTTTTTTATTGTTAGAATAATAATAAAATATGTATGATATATATAATATAAGTATGTATATATTGAAAAATGGAGAAGTTTTGGAGATAATGAAATATAGAAGAGGGTATTTTGAAAATTTTAATTTGGCATTTTGAAGGGAAAATTTTTGTATATTTGGTTACATTTTGTTTTACCAAAATGTAATTAAACATAGCCTTTACAACTATAGGGTTTAAATGAGTTGAGTTTTGAAAAATCTTTCAGTTAGAATTTGAATTTGTAATTATTTAAAGGAGCTTGAGTATAGGGTGCTTTGTGAAACTAAAGCTTTGTTTGGTTGTAAATTGGGTCATTCTTTCAAAATATTTTGGAAGAACGGATTTTGGGTAATGGGTTGGGGAATGTGATAGTTGTTTGTTTGTGTTTTGAAAGAATGAATTGGGAGAAAATGATTTGTTTGTTTGTGTTTTGGACGGGACAAGATATCACATTAATGACTTTTTTGTTAGGTTTGTGGGGTGAAATAAATATTTAAAATTGTTTATATATGTGTATATATAAATTGTATGAGTGGTAATATGTGTATATATTTGTAATGAAGAAAGAATGTGTGGTGCCTTGGTGAATGGTATGGAGTTGGAATAATAGAGATTTTTTGGGAATAAATTTTGTATTTTGGGAGTGGAATTGAGGAATGTGTAGTGTTTGTTTAAGTTTTGGGAGTTGAAAAATGTATTGGGGGTTTATAACCAAACAAAGCCTAAGTCCCAATTTAAGCTCAAGTCAAAATTACCAAACTATCGAGCTTTTTTGAAAAATATTTAAATTAATCTGAATATTGTTTTTTGGTTATTTTGAAATTTTATTCTTTAAGTCTATTATCATCTTATTATCATTATTGTTTTGTGTTATCTATAAATTTTAAATTAGTTTTGTTTTATTATGCTGCTGCTAATAATAATAATAATAATAATAATAATAATAATTATTATTATTATTATTATTATTATTATTATTATTATTGATAAAATAACATTTTTATTTTAACTTATTTATGGCAAAATGCAGCTCATAGACTCATGGATGCCAGCTGTTTTTCAGTTTTCAAATTCTGTATAGATATTAAAATGACTGTCTGCATAGAGACATTCTTATTCTTTAGTGGGAGAAATTAGTTTGTCATCCAAACTATTTATATTTTCATATTTTAGTAATTGGATTTTTTTTGTTCGTGACTTTTTATCATTCAAATTATATTGATTTTTCTTCCCACCTACCATGTATGAATAAATTCTAGTGGATATTATGAAAAAATTTCATCACATAAATGGTAGGGTTTTTTGAGGTATTATAGTCAAATCTTTCAACTTTGTAAGCATAATAGTCATTTTATTGGTGTAGTATTATTAAATCACAAAATATAACGAATTTGTTTCAATATACTTAGAGCTAGTTAGCTTACGATAATATTGCATGATAGATATATAATTCAATTCAATTTTAATGTTTGGTTCATTTTTAGAAGTCTGTGATATAGTTAGGGCTCGACATGCATAAGGCCCTAGGGTATGATATATTTTCCAACCTAAGTTAGAAATAAATTATAGTTTATCAAATGGGATAATCTAATTTAATTTCAATGTTTAATTCATTTTTAGAAGCCTATGAAACAATTATGGCCCTATATGCATTAAGACCAAACTTAGCTTGTGTATTAAGATCCTAGGGTGTGATATGTTTTTCAATTTAAGTTAGAAATAAATTATAGTTTATCAAATAGGATAATCATGTGAAGCAAATCATCAAAGTTGGATATCAAGTTATTTAAAATATGCAAACAAATATTAGATAGGATACACAATAATTTACTATTTATCCTAATCATATGTATCATGCTTAATTCAAACATATTAAATAAACGAGCTCTAGGTGTATATCTCGTAATGATTCGAGTTAAAAAGATAGTTTGTAATGAAGTGAAAATACTTTTAGAATAGACTCATGCCACTCCTATGATAGAATACTATAAAATATTTTATTAAAATTAGTTCATATATGACAAGGTGAAAGAAAAAGTATAGTTCAAAAGGTAAAGTGTCATAAGAAAATTTTAATTAGCAAAATATAAATACATGTATAATTTGAATGGTAAAATATCATTATCCCTTCCTTAGTAGAGGAAAATAACACTGTAGCAACTAGTATAATAAACTACTAATTGAAAAATATATAATCCCTTCATATAAAAGAAGGTTTGAATTAATTCTACCTGGAGAAATCAATTAATGAAATTGAATTAAAACAATAATAGAGCTAAATTCAATAACCAAATATAAGTTATAAATTTAATTAATAATTCTAAAGATGGCTCACGATCCTCCTGAAAATTGTTCAAGTAATATTATATTGATAATAAAAAATTTGAATTATAAATAAATATTCAGAAAGTAACTGAAAGAAAAAATGCCAAGCATATAAAAAAGGTTACAATGACTTGGAAGAAAAAGAAACGTAAAGAGATGCTGCCTAAGGTATCAAAAAATCATCACAGAGAGAATTCGTAAGACAAATACGAATAAAAAATTCAAAATGATCATAATTCGAATAAATTTGCCTTTTCAACTCAGATCCGTAGGTAACTTAATGGTACTTTGAACTATATAGAATATCATTTGCACTTCGAAATATTATGGAAAATAAAGGAAAATCTTCTCCAAAGTCCAAGGCTGTGTTTGTTATTATTTTCTTATTATAATTTTTTTTTTTGGGAAAAATAAATTTGAAACATTTAAAATGGTCTCAAAGTATTTCAAAATATCCCACCTCATTCCCCGATGCATATATAATCATTATATATCACTAACATAAAGTTCATATTTAGTTACTGTAACACCCAACTTCCAAAACTTTTAAATTGAATTAATAATTAGTGTTGACATAAATAATATGACATAATAAAATATAAAGTAAGGAAATTCGGACATGTTAAAGGTTTATTAAATTTTAGAAATCAAACATAAATGTTAAAGGTAAAGGCGTTAGAGAATAATTAAATTAAGAATGTAATTGCTCAGAATTATAAATGTTTGGGGTTATGATTTAAGTTAAAACAATTGAAGGATTCACTTGAAGGAGAAATGATCGAATTGCAAACAGAATAAGGATCTGATTGATTGAGACCCTAAATATTAGGGGACAAATAAGCTAAAAATAGAACTTTGGGGCTTAATTGAAAGATTGGGGCTAACTTGAAGTTGACTAAAGACCCAAGGGACTCAACCGAAGACGGTGGAGAAATTTCGGGGGGCAAAACGAATATCTAAAAAGTAACCTTATATATATTGAATGAAGGACGGGAATTAACCAAATTCACAAAATCCACCCCAGTCCCTACCACAAACCATGGTCAGTTGGAAATTGGCCGCAAAACTAGAAACTAGCACCATAGTTGGGATCCTCTAGTTGAGGCGAACATATCCATACTAAATACAACCTAAAACACCAAACACATGACCGGAAAAACTCGCGCAATGGGGGCGCGCTCTTAGGGTGGCGGGTTTTCTAATTCCAACTACGAAAACCCAAAATTAGTTAAATGGAAATGATAGGTTCGTCGAAAGGAACATTTTGGTGGCGGAAACTCTCACTTTGGATGACTGACAACGAAGGAATTAAGGTAGTGGCGTCACGGCGGCGGTTTTGGCTCAATTCACCAACGTGGAGGTGGCGAAATTAGCAATTGACCATGTTGTTTTGTTGGGCTTGATGAGGTGCACTTATGGGTGGTGGCGATCTCCATCTCCAGTGGCGGCGCACGATGACTAGTAGTGACGCTGCGACAACAATCTGACGAAAGGCTCAAAATACAATTTTGAGTTTGTCTAGATTGTTCCTGATTTGAGATTGGATCTCGATTCGATCCAATTTGGGTAAATTTCATATCGAATGTTAATTCGATTGATTTTTACAATTGTAATTAAATTTTTATTTAGTTAAGGTTATTCAAATATAATTTGACTCAAGATGATAATTAATTTTGTGAATATTGGACAAAATTGATTATGGATCTAAGCTTAGTAAATTAAGAAAGGGTGATTTAAAATTATGTCTTTAAGCTCGATAACATAGTATATTACAAATCAAATATAGCCAAGCCAAATCTAAAGTTTAAGTTATATGAATATTAGAATGATAAATGAATTATCAGATTTTGACATGATAGATTTAGAGAACCCAATTAGTTTAGGAACCTGGACCTTTGTTAGGCAACTATAAAATAAGTGGAGTGATGAATGGAGTTTGTTGGGAGTAGCTACTCAAGAATTACTGGCTTGAAGTCTTAGGATAAGATAACCAAGGCCATGTTAACAGAATAAGATAGAGTAAAATATTCATAAAACAGGTTGGATAACTTGAGAATTGAGTTGGCCCGAGCATATAAAGCTATTAAGACGGTTAGAACGTTAAGACGACAAAATGAGAATAATTAAGCTCAAGTAAGTGAAGTTTTGTAATACTGAAGTATCATGTATTTGACAGATTAAGGTCATTTGAGATGAAATGTAATTGAACTTGAGTGTTATAGCAACAAATATCTATTGAATATTGGAATCCTAAATGAGACTACAATGATGTGGATCGTATCAGTAATCCATTCATTAACTGACTAGTTAAGGATTACCACATTTAATAGTCTTAAGCATTTCGATATGAAACCAAAATTACCGGAATTGTGTCAGAATAACATTGAGTTTGATAAAGACATTAACTATATTTATACTTAAGATTCGGAGAATTTATATGATGATAACTTGGGTTATCTTATGGCTATTCTTTGGTTGACTAAGAAGCCAGGACTTGAGCAACCATACAACTAGGAATTCCTCTGCATTTGCCAGGTGAGTTTATATTCGATATTATGAGATTTCTTTGTTAAGGAAAGAACATATATACTTGTTAATATATCCTTATCGCTTGATCATTTTCAATAAAAGTGTTGCAAAATTTACCACACATCGCCACTTTATGCTGATTGTGGTTCTTACTAAACTTTATTTATATTGTTTTACTTGAAATTGGCAATCGTGCTTGGAAAACTGAAAAGGAATTTCGAAATACATGTTCTATTAGCCCCATGACTATTACCTTGAAACGAGTTCGATATAAAATGCTTGATTGCTTGGCAAATCGGAATGTTAATTGAAATGTTGTTGAACATGTTACATGATATACATGAATATAATTGATACCCTTGGGAGTGGGCCTTGGGATAGGCTTCAAAAGACAACCGAGTGAAATCTACCGACGGTGGCTGGTTTTTCGGCTGATACCCATACAAGCTGTACATATAATCCTATCTCATAACCAGTAGGTAGTTGTCTATGAGCAGGACAAGGCATGCGGCTAGCTATGCCTAATGATTAATTGATTGTTCGAGCCGATCATTCGAAAATTGGAGGGATAAGAATTTTCGTGTTTTCGAAAGTGAAGTGATAAAGTAGCAGAACCACCAACAGCAAAATTGTTTAAGTGATTGATACGGTCAATATTTGTGCTTTGAAACTCGAATATTTAACAATAATCAAGTGATTGTTACATTGTCATGTTGGCCCCTATGGTCATATTTGAGATTCAAATATCTGGAAAACAAGGCAACAAGTTTTGTGAAGTCTGTTAAGTTGCAATTTTTGTCCGTTTATTCGTATAATTTTCCCTTGTGATTAATAGTAAAAATGCTTAATTGTTGGGTTTTAACTTTCTTTTTATGTTTTGTGAAGCAAATTGAAGATTCAAGTTAGATGCAGTTGGAAATCGAGTTTTGGATGTGCTTGGAGCAAAGATCGCATTCTCGAGGAGACGAGAAACGGAAGAAGGAAATAATTTGAGTGGGGACATATTTTGGCAGTTGTATATTCCTGAAATATTTTAATTTTTATTTCTTAATTAGGACAATTTTAGTTTTCCTATTCTTGTAGGACTCTTATTAGTTTTCCAATTGTATTGGGAGTAGTAGGCTATTTATAGGGAACTAGGTTTCTTTCATGGGGGTCATTCATTCTATCATTTAGCATATTTTTAGTTTCCTACACTTTTTCTCTCAGACATGAGTTGCTAAACTCTTATTCTAGCCTAATGAACTATTAAAGTTTTGGTTCTTCAGTATTTGTGAGATCTAATTGATTTAATTTGTTTTCCTTATTCCTTGAGTATTTATTTATCTTCCGTTTTCTTACAATTATTCAGGTTCATTGAATTTAGGGCCCAAATTTGATAGTTTAGAATAATTGTCCTGTCAATTAGAACATTAAATCTATAATTGTTTAATTGTTCTAATATTTGGGGCAAATAACATGGTTATGTGTGGTGACCACATGCGTGATTTATGTTATGTGGATAAATAATCTAGTCTAAATGAACCCCGCTTGTGTGTTTGTTGGCTAAGGCTGGGTTTCTTTAATTTTTAATGCTGTTGATAAATTAAATCCTAAGAGCGTTTCTTTAGTGTTGTTTATTGGCAAGGGAAATAACTAACGAGCTTCTCTTAGTTATCGAAGTAGTAAGGAGAGATTGGTTATTAGGGCGTCCGAGTAACTATAACTAGTCTATTCAAGAAAAGAGGAATTAGTCTTTGCAATGATTAGATCTGTGAACCAAAGTGAGATGTTACCTTAGGCTAGATTCCATTCTTATTGATTTCTTATTTTATTTGTGATTTAATTTACTTTTAAGATTTTAGTCTTCCATTTCATAAAAATCCTCCCCATTCTATTTTATTTTATTCAGTAACTTTGAAAGAAACAAAACTTATCAGTCCTTGTGGAATACGACCCTACTCCCACTGATTACAAATCATACCCACTGATTACAAATCATATTTCTAAAGTAGGCATTTATTTTTGTTGGATTCGACACCCATCAAAGTCTCATAACTGGTATGGGATGGTGGTGATATGGATCACTTAGAATTTTGATTGAAATTTCCTCTTACAGTTTCTGAAAATTTTAATGCTTCTATTTGTTTCCTATATAATATTTGAGAATTTGTCGCTCTGTTATTATTGCTAAGATATCTCACTAAGTTATTCGAACTTATGTTGTTTTATTGTTATCTTTCGTTCTTTATCCTAGATAAGAATGAGTGACGAAGATAGACTAATCCAGGTGACACACGAGGTAATGAGGTGATAAAAGTGCTAAGTGTGATTCAATATTTTGGTTCATAGTTGAACTTCTGATGGATGTCGCTCGTACAAATTAAATACTTTGAATTTTGAGAAATGTATTTTCTATTATTCAAAAACTTGTGGGATAGAATGGGTAGCACCTGGGATGGGAGCAGGCGCCTCCTGGTCGGGGTGCTACATTAGTGACATTTTATAATATAATGATATAAAAAATAATATGGTGATAGTCGTAAAAGAATGTCATTATAATATAGTATTTGGTGTCTACTATATAATGAAATGATAAATAACATACTAAAATTTGATTGAAAATGTAGAGATAAATGTATTTCAAAGATATATAACTAATGTCACTAATTTATTTTTTTGAAAAATGCCAATGATATATAGGTATTTTGTCATTTGAAAAAATATCATAAAGTATTAGTAACACTAACTTAGTGGCATTTTATAATGTAATGACACATAAAAGTAATATGGTGATAATTATAAAAAATGCCATTAAAATAACATATTTACTGACGTTAGATTATTAAAATAGTAGTATTTGATTGAAAATGCCAACAAAAAACATATTTTGAAGGCATATAAATTAGTGACTTCTATATTTTTAACCACACCAGTATAAGTAACACTTTCAAAAAAATTCATTGAATATAAAATTGCTACTTAAGTGGCATTTCTTAGTGTCTTGAACGCCTAGTTTTATTATAGTATTTAGTCTCAAATTATAGTTACGTATATATAAAAGTTCAAAGACGTCAAAGGGGCCTCAAAAAGAGTTATTTTTGCCCTTTAATAGCTTGCACAACTTGAAACAACTCATCTAAAAATAGGGTCCAACAACTAGGAGAGCATATCACATTGTGGGGTGTTCGCTGTGCCCCCCAACAACCCTTGAAAATCTGAAAGATTGAGTGTCATTTGCACCCAGTGGTACTTATAACCACATTAGGTCTTCAAGGAAAACATTTGGTGGATGAAAAAATGTAGGCAAGGAAAGTTGGCAAAATGGATTCATAATCTTACAAAAATAATTAGCTCTGAGGACTGGGCACGAGGGTCACAATCCTGAACCCTTTGGCTATCATAAAATCACATCTCCAACTCCACTAAGCGAACAAAAGTTATTAATTTGATATCTAGAGTATAATCACTGAGTGTCTTTTGGTTCAATGACATTTGTCTCACACATAAGTGTGAGATTGAAGGTTCAAACCTAATGAACTCCTAATATGCGTGTATACAAATAAAAAAATATACATATAATTTGTGGCATTCAAAAAAAAAAAAAATTGAAATAAAATCATACATTTTTTTTAACTAAAATAAAGATATACATATATCACATACCTTTAACCCGCTTTCCAAAATAAAACTACACATATTTTCTCCGGAAAGTTTTTCCCTAAATTACTTAAATTGCATCTGCCGGTCTCGTGTGATTTCAGATTGGTCTGAACGTACGCCACCTCATCGCAAAAAGAAACTATAAAACCTTTTCACGTTTGTCTATTTGGATAAAAAAATATACTTTGCTTATGCGCAACAAATGCAGGTTTGAACACACCTTAACAATCATATTCCTTCTAAGGCTTATAATTCTTACCCCTTTTTTTGTTTCATATGCACCTGTCTTAGCTATTTCTTCTTCTTTCCTTTTTTTAATTTATATATTTCAGATCGTTTGCAACTTTTTGAATCGAAAAATAATTCTTTTAGAAACTTATCATTGAAGAAAGAAAAAAATCGTGAATGGAATCCAGGGAGTTGAATTTTCTTTTAGGAAAAAAAATTTAAAAAAAAAAAACAAAAAATGAAAATGCGAGACACGTGAAACGTACGAAAGCAAAGGACGAAAGTCCACAACCATGATTAAGCAAGTAACTTGAGCTTTTAAGCAATTGTCGACGGTTTAATACTCTACACGTCGAACGATCTAAGTAAGCCTTTTGCATGGATAATTAGGACCACCAATTTAATTAATTGCGTTAAGATATTATATTATATTAGTAGTGTTCCAAATGTTAATATTGTTCCTTCACCACTATGATAAATTATAGAAAGATATTACTAATATAATAATTAATTACTGGCATTAAGATTATAAAACACCGTAAGGATTGGCATAATGACAATTAGATCGATTAGGCCAGATTGGATCGGATAAGTGATTCGATTAAAATATATAAAAGATGATGGGACAATTGTTTTTTTTTTAAAATAATAATAATGAATGAATGACATTAAGATATAGAGGCACTATAGCATTTAGTTGAGTCTAAGCTTTTTTAGATGCAGACCAGAAATCAATTGTAAAACACAATGGCAAAAACTAAAAGGCAAAAGCTAAAGTTAAAGCTAAATTTGAGCTGTACATTGATGGGTGGAGTGCATGCCTTTTTTTGGAATAACAATTCTATTTTGTAAATTATCTCACCAAATAAATAGAACTTTGAGAAAATATTAATATAAATTAGTATATTATACCGCTAAAAATTGATTATAAAGATAATTTAGTAAATTGATTAAAAATGATAATAAATGTAAAAGTAATTAACTTAATAAAATGGTTAGAGCATCCAAAAGACAAGTTGAGCCAATAAAGATGGGTGGAAAAATCCTTAAATGACTTGGGCCCATCAAAACTAAAAATGATAAATTACAAAGTTGGAGAACTTTCAAGAAGAGATCTCTCTACACGCATTTTAGATAAAAACAATGTAACAAACCAACACACTACTATATCTTTCAAAAAGGGTTGTATCTCCATTTCTAAATAACATCAGTGTGTGTATATATATATAATAGTACATATGTTATGGTAGAAAAGGCATGACAAAATATAAGAAGTATCATGAATCATGAAGGAATTAGAAGTATTCTAATAATAAATAAAAGGGAAAATTTTGGTTTTGATAGCTCTTTTTCTCCTTTCTAGAACTTGTAGTGGCAAAGCAAACCATATAAATGGGGATTAATGAAGTACATATTACTGTGGCTTCAATCTTTAGGGAACTTACTCCGCCGGGTCTTCTGCAAAAAGCAAAATAAGAATGACTTTTAGTTCAAGTAAATTGGTTTAGATAATAAAATTATTAAAACTTTTGTCACGTTGGCCCATGTGTGTACTTTGCCTCAGGACCACAATAACGGTGCTCAATGATTAATTTATTTAAGGTGGGAAAAGACTATTGTCTCTGCATTCTTTCGCTTTTCAATTATTTGTTCTCTCAATATAATATATATTGGTATTCAAAGAATTAACAATATAGAGAAAGAAAGAAAAAGATAGTAATTGCGCAACAATTGTCATTGATAACAAATATTAAATGAAAAAAAATTATTTTATCATGTAATATTTTTATAAAAATTATGTTGAATCTGTCATTGTTAACCTTAGTGAGATATATATAGTTTAAATTATTAATTATGAATAATAACAATTGAAATATTTATTTTTATCATTGTGACATTTATTAGTGTAGTAAAACTAAAATTCTCGTTACTCAATATTAATATCAATAAAAATATCATTATAGAAAAAAATAAAATTTATTGCCACTTATTATATGAAATTGGTGATAATTTTTAATTATAACTTATTTTCTCAGTAGTATTATATTTTTTTTTAAAATAAGACTAAATGAATTAAAATATCTTTTGAACATAATCGGTTCACCGAGTCTCAACAATTATAACAAATGACTATTATACTATAAATTTTCTAGACGGTGTACTTGGTTTTTATAGTATTGAAAAAAAAAAAAAGGAACTTAAAAAAAATATTGTTTTTAATTATATATATATTTATCCAAATGTAAGATCCAAAATAATGAGAAAAAATAAAGGTGATGTTTGGATATGAATTATGTGTTTGGGAGAATTAATTTTGGGAGTGGGGTGGGGAAACGTGAAATTTATGTTGGGAAATATGATGTATGTTTATTTATGTTTTGAGAATAGTAAGAAAATTATTTTGGAAAAATTTGGTATGTTTGTTTATGTTTTGAGATGAGATAAATTCTACTGTAGTAGTCAAATCAATGCCTTTTTGTTGAATTTTTGTGGTGAAAATAGAATTGAGTGATTTTTTTTATTGTTAAAATAATAATAAAATATGTATGATGTATATATATAATATATGTGTGTATGTATTGAAAAATGGAAAAATTTTGAAAATAATGAAAGATAAAAAAGAGTATTTTAAAAAATTTCATTTGGCATTTTGTAGGGAAATTTTTTGTATGGTTGATAACATTTTGGTAACATAGTCAAAGAAAAAAGAAAAAAGAAGTGGCAGATATTGACGCGTGTGCCTCTTAATGTCTTGATGACACACATAACGGCGCGCAGGCAAGCAATGAACGCATCCCCGCAACCCACTTTCTATAAATGGTGAATTTCTTTCTGTTCCATCGAAATCCTCCAGCCTAATTTCTTAAAACTCTCAAAATCAAAAACCCATTTTTCTATTATACCTTTGTCTTTCTCTCTGTCTCCGCCTTTTCCCTGTTTGGCTCCTTTTATTAACATATTGTAAAGTAGCATTGTAATGGCTGGAGATTCTAATTCTGTTTCAATTAGCGGCAGCAGTAAACAGCAAGGCAAGAAAATGTTCCTTCACCCTCTCTTTATAAATTTGTTCAGGGTTTTTCATCTTCTTGATTGATTTTTTTTTTTTTTTTTGTTTTTTCACGTATTGGTGATTGCGTGCTGCAGCGATGGAAAATCATGATCAGACCAACGTTCTGCAGAAGCATGTTATGTTCTTCGATCGAAATAATGATGGGATTGTTTATCCCTCCGAAACTTTTCAAGGTTTATTTCTGTTTTTGTGTTTCTTTTTGCTATTTTTGCGTTTTTTTTTTTAAATGAAAAAATTACTTTAAATTGTGCACCCCCCCCCCCCCCCACCAAAAAAAAAAACCCCCACTATATACAAACTGAGATTTTTATTTGGTTTGCTTATTTTGGTGGCATTGGGTTCTTGATTTTTCAGGTTTTCGAGCTATTGGATGTGGGCTTTTATTGTCTTCCTTCGCCGCCATCTTCATTAATGTTGGTCTCAGTCGGAAAACAAGACCTGTAATTCTCTTATTCTATATTTGGCCTTTTAATATATTTGATAAGAAAGTTTAAAAGGTATTAATTATGTTTAATAGTGTGTTATGAATTTGGGTAGGGTGATAGGCAAAAATTACTTAATGCATCGTTTGTAGCCAATTTTTTTAGTCAGCAAATTAAGCAATAGGGAAATTATTAAAATTTTCCTATATTATTTTAGAACAATATTTTTTCTTTTTTAATTTACACAAGCATAGTAAAGATTTATTAGGATTTGCATCTAAATCTCACATACACAAGTGAAAGGAAACCACCAGCCAACTGACCACCCAATTAGGACAGCATAATCCCGTGATCCTATTCCAAGCATCATATAGCGTTTAGTTTAAGCAACGGTGGTAGAATTTGATTGCAGTGATCATATATTTATAATAAAAATTACTCATGTTATTTGACGCGTTTGTTAGCCAATATTTTCACTAAATTTTTATTTCCTATGTCGCATTTTATATAATTCATTCAGTAATTACATAGGGGCAAGCTGATGGTTATTAGGCAAAATAGGAGCGGTTCAATGATAATGTTTGGTTTGCTATAAAATTTGCAGCATGTCCACACATCTATATTCAAGAAATTAAACGGTCGCCCTGCGGATTATCGTAGAAAGCAGTTGCAATTAAACCATAATAGAACAAAGAAAAAGAAATGAATTGGAGTTTGCACTCATCCTGTTTTATAATTATTAATTAGTCTAAATAATAACGAGCCGCCTGCAGTTATATAATATAAAGTTCTGACTTGTTAGTAATATCATAAGGGATCACGTTAATGATGTCATGTATGGTTTTATTACTTTATCCGTCCAATAATTGCATAGTCCAAAAATAGCGATTTTCCCTTTGCAATTATCCATGGAAACGTGTGTCATATGTTATAGTATATATGACTAGGGACCCTGAAAATATTGAGTGAAAGCAATATTATTATTAATCAGATTATCTGGTGATTCAATTAAGATTAAAGTGCATAGTCAAGAAAGGACGCGGTCAAGTTTTTCACATGCTGTGTGTTAAGTACATGTTTGAAAAATGTACATAGATAGTGTCCATTTTATCTTTTTATGTATAATTTCTTTTCAGCATTTTACAAATTGTCTGGAGGACAATTACATTTTAATGTATACATGGAAAACATAATATTGAAGATTGTATTATTCTCTTTTTTTGGTAATCAATAATCTTTGAGTGACTTAGGGGGGATGAATAAGGTTTTCAGCTTTGTTTAATGCAGGGGAAACTGTTTTCGCTCCGCTTCCCCATTGAGGTGAAAAACATCCAAATGGCAAAGCACGGCAGTGATTCTGGTGTCTATGACAAAGAAGGAAGGTATATATCACTCTTACCCTATGCTGAGGAGAAAAAAAATGAAAAATGAAAAAAGAAAAAGAAATTCTGCCACACATCCTTACATTTTTGGACGATTAATGCTTCAAATTGATTTTGACCCAGAAAAACATTAATATATTCCAAATTTATAGTAAAGGAAGTTGTGAATCACTGTTTACTGTGTATTTTATACTTGAATGTTAGGGATCACCATCTCCTGCATGTAATAGTTTTACTCAATATTGACTTTCTTTAGCTAAGATTTGCCTTTAATCTTTGTGTACAAATTTTTGGTCACAAATTAATTTGATCAAATGATCAGAATATGTCTTTGGAATTCAAGTTATTTATTTTTTCCTTTAATAACGAAGCTTCTAGCGGACCATTGAGTGATTTCGAATGCACATGGGAGATTTTCTTGCAAGTTTCCTAGGAATTGCTATGAAGACAGAACATTTGAGGGTTAGGTCGAGATGTTCACCTTTCTGTTGGTAGTTCCTCTGCTTACTAATGATTATATAGCTTTAGTACCTGAAAATTCAAAAGGCATCAGGTGGTGCCGATTTGGAAAATTTTGAGAATGTTACAGATGTTAGGGTGAGAATTGAGTTTCCTAGTCGGTTTTCTTGATGCCATATTAATTTATAAAATATCCCAACTAAAGAAGGCAACTGGATGCTTTCTAGTATGTCCTTCATTTCGACATCTAGCCTCATTTCATATTATCATTCTTTGCCATTATCATGAAATTATAACCCTGAACTATAGATTCCAGAGGCCTTTGGCTATATAAGATGAAGTTTCTTCATGAGTCGAATGTAATTCAATCTTTAGCAAAGAGTCTCTGATTTCTGTATTGTTATCTCTCTTGAAGATTTGTTCCTTCAAAGTTTGAGGAGATTTTCGTCAAGCATGCACATACTCATCCGCAAGCCTTGACATCAAACGAGCTGAATAACTTCATGAAATCTAACAGAGAGCCGAAGGACTATGGTGGATGGTACGCCAATAATCTCAATTTCAATAATTTTCATATTATTGTATTCTCTTCCTTAACATTTCTCCTGAAATCTTTTATCTTTCTTCCTATATACGCAATAATATCGCAGGCTGGCTGGTTACACAGAGTGGAAGATTCTTTATTTCCTTTGCAAGGACCAAAATGGCTTGCTGCATAAAGAAACGATAAGAGCTGTTTACGATGGAAGCCTGTTTGAACGAATGGCGAAGGAGAATGCATCAAAGAAGCAAAAGTAAATTTCTAAACATGAAATGAACTTTAACTATCAAATTTCATATTCTTTCTGATTTGATAAATAAGCAGAAGATAGTTTACACTAGTATGTCATTCTTTTCCTGCAGCATAACTTCTGATGTTTGATGAACTGAAGGTTTGTATAGGACCATGAGCCTATATATGTTCTTTTCTAAAAATTCTATTTCGGGCGATGAAAATTTTGTCGCCCACTTGGCTTGGGAACAGTTCTGATCCGTCCTGACGATTTAATGTGTTATATATGTGTATATTGTAATAAATATCTATCTAATTGTCTGGTTGGTGTTTATTTCTTAGTTCAGCTATTCTTTTCTGTATATACGCATGTTGTATTGTCCTGCATTATATGTAAGAATATTTGAAAAGCTGAAAATGACAACTTAAATAGGTTGATTTTTCCCCTGCTTGCCTGTGGCATTAAAATATGACCTCAATGGTTAAATTAAGTAAAGATACAGCGAAATTTCGGTTGAGTTTGGCACCGATGAATAACCTTGATGGTACTGAGTTTAGCTCATGGTTTGGCGAAACTACCCTTGTGCTCTAACATGTAGTTGACTGACTTTGTGTAATGGATAAGCCTGTGAAAGCTGATTTAGTTATTCATTCTGATATTATTCCTTGCACAACTTGCATTACTTTTACCAACTTTGTAATAGACAAACAACATAGTGTCCCTTGCACAATGGTTGGGCAATAGACAGACTTCAGGAAAGTTGATTTAGCATATTCCTTGCTTGTGTTGGTCTCATGCATTGCCACTTTGTTGGGCATCTACCAAACTGGTACAATGTCTACATTTTACTTTATAATATTATTATATTTATTCAATTATTCATATTTTGCTTGGGTGTATACTCAAGTAGCTAGACACTATGGAATTTCACGTTTGACGACAAGAAAGGGACGAATGGGAGACAAAATAGTAAGTGACAATGCAAAAATTGTCACTAATTATAGGCATTAAGTGACGAAATGTTTTGTTTTGTTTTGTTACCTTAACAATTTTTTACATACTAAGTAGTGATAAGAATACTGCTTATAATTAGTAATACATTTATGATGACAATTTAGTAACAATAAAAGTCTTATCACAAATTATAGTAATAATTATTGTCACTATAGATATGTCATCACGAATTTTCAATATTGACTACTTAAAACATTAATTTTTGTCATTATTGAGTTATATTGTGATAATATAAAAATTATCATTACTTAAATAGTATCATTAGTGACAAAATAAAAATAATTATCACTTAATATATGTTACTAATCACAATTATTATATTACTACTTATTATTTTAGGGCAAAATTAGGTTTTACCCCCCTGTGAAAATGAAAAGAGCCAAAAAAACCCTTATGGAAAAAAAAAATAGGCAACGAACCTCCTTGTGATTTTAAAAAATAGGCACACCGCCCCCCCCCCCCCCCCTTCATGATTTGCTGCAATTTTGCCATAATTTCAATATGTAAATACTATACTACCCCTAATGATTTCATATTTTTTCAATTTTATTTATTTATTTATTTTAAATATATTTTTATATATCTTTTTTCTTCTTCTTTATACCAATTTTTTTATTTTTAAATTTTAAAACTATTTTTAATTTTTTTTATTTTCATCTTTCTAATTTATTCTTTTTTATTTATATATATAAATATATAATATAATAAACATAATATATATTAATAAATAAACAATTTATTATATTATATATAATATCCCCCACCCCACCTAGTGGCCATGGCCACCCCTGCGAGCGGCAGCTGTGGCCGCCGCTCACAGACCTCGCAGGTGGCCTCCATGGCCACTTGCAAAACTCGGCCATGGAGGCCGCTTCTGCGATGGCACGACCATGGAAGCCTCCTCTGCGGTAACGGCCTTCGCAGGCAACCATCGACGCCGCCGTTGGCAGAGGTGGCCTCCATGGCCGCCTGCAAAACTCGGCCATGGAGACTACCTCTGCGGCGGCGCAGCCATGGAAGCCTCCTTTGCGGCCGCAACAAAGGCAGCCATGGAGGCCACACCTCTGCGGTGACGGCCTTTGCAGGCGACCTGCAAAAGCCACCTCTACCAGCGGCGGCCTCCATGGCTGCCTGCAAACTCAGTCATGGTGGCCATGCCGCCACTCGCAGGAGGCGGCCACCGTGGCAGCGTTCGCCAGTAGCAGGGTGGGTGGGTCGCTGGGGGTGGGTGCTGGGTTTATATAAACGTATATAAATATGTATATATAATATGTACATATATTTTATATATAAATATGTATATGTGGGTATATATATAAATATATTTTATATTTTATATTTTTTTATAAATAGAAATAATCTGATCCGTCAATTTTTTTCAATGGATCCAACGGTTGATATTGAGGGGCAAAATTGATATTTTAACGAGAAAAATCCTAAACCAAACGCACTTTCCGTGCGTGATTTGCACTGCCAGTTGGAAGGGGGTAATTTGCTATTTTTTTAAAATCACAAGGAGGTTTGTTGCCTTTTTTTTTTTCATAAGGGATTTTTTTGCTTTTTTCCATTTTCACAGGGGGGTAAAACCTAATTTGCCCTATTATTTTATCACTAATATTATATTCTTTTAGTTTAGTTCCACCAACCATTGAATATTCCGTTAATATTTATAAAGAAGGAATATTTTAAGATAGTACATGGGGATGGGGTTGGACCTCCTCCTTGAGTATGATCTTTATAAATTTTAATAGAATTTTTCCTTTAGAATTTTTTAAATTATCTTTCATGTGAACAAAACTATCTACTTTTCCTATTATAATTTAGAACTGGGAGTCTGCATCTAGGGTTACTATGTACCTGGATTTTGCAATCAAATGTGTAGTTGCAAATTGACAAGGCTTTGGCCTTATATATCCAGAAATGAAAGCCTATCTTCCAATATACATCAAATACAGAGACAAATTATCTCACACTACCTGACCTTGAGACCAAAATAGAGACATTAGGGAAGAAGACATTTCTCTATTTCTTAAGTCACTATTTCTGTCCACAGCGAAAACCTTTTTCACATGTAATTGTTAGAGAAAAAGAGGGCAAAATACAAATAATTTCCATGTTTTAAGGGATCTAGTTGTTCATACATAGTCTAAAGTATTCAAGAATAAAAATAAAAAATAAAAAATAAAAAAGGTCATTTAGAAGTCAGTCAAGGCAAATGAAACCATATCTACTATATGTCCATATATATATACCTCAATAATGGCACATCAAAAAGGAGTTACTAGATTAATTATTAGTTAAACTTTGTGTCCCAACTTTATAAATAATGTGGCAATCAAGATTGTAGTGGATGTTTGATTATTCACATGATAGCCTTGTCTTGTAATTGATCCCGCATTTTATGATTTAAATCATTTTGCATGATAACAGTATTATTTGTTCTGTAAACAAAATCATTATAATCTGACTAACTGTCAAAGCTATATAATTTAATTCTCGTTTAACTATGCTTCCATATGCATTTCATGTGGTGTTTTACATTATTATTCTTGGATTAAATTAATTGTGACAAAGCAGTTATACATTTATTGAGTATTTGATATACAGATATAATCGTAGAGTGGTGGACTATTAATCTCGTTTTGTCACACTCCAACTTAATAAAATAAAATAGGATTTTTATACATAAATTAAATCAATAAAAAAACTACCACTTGAAAGTTGCTCCTTATCTCTTAACATTGCTAATTCTCCTCCATATCTGAAAATGTCAACAAAAAGAGTGAGCTCGAAAGCCCAGCAAGCATTTTACATATATTTAAGATGCAAAATATTCAAAATACCTTATAATTAACATGACCATGAGACTATAACACCCAAAAATTGGTGGACAAACCACCGTCATATCAAAATTCACAAAATATTCGAAACTAGTTTTGAGCCGGCATATTCAAAGATTCGTATCGCATAAATTTCATATCATTTAGCAAAGTGTTATAGTCAACATGGCTATGCAAAACATATTCTCATATTAAGGATTGTAAACATTTCAAACTTTAAACATAAATAAAATACTCACCTTGCAAATTCTTATAAAACTAAGTAAAAACACTCTTCAAGAATTTTCCTCTCCTAATTATTTCTCCAATAATTTCTCTTCCTCTTCTAACATTTTCTAACCTCGTAAGATATGTATGTTTCCACATATTCCCGACATATATATAGGCAATTTTGTAACTCATAAATTAATTCTCACTATCCCTCAATAATACACCACTCTTCTCATTCTTAAATAAGATGTATTCCTCCATTATTTCATGATTAATACCCATTATCTTTCTCATTCTTAAGTGATAGCACTTCATATCCCACTTGTAACTTATAACCATAATTTCAAGAATAATAGTTCACTAATTATCATTACTTATTTGAGTTAATAAATTAATTTGTTATTATTAATTTTTATTATTCTTTGGGGCATTACACGTTTCCTTTTCTTTTCCCACTCAAAAGGTGCATATGAAAAAAAACACCATGTGCGTACATATTATTTGATCCATTTATTTCACATTTTGGTGAATTAATTATATATAACTTTCTTGATCAAGTAATAGTGTTAATAGAGCCACTCACTTATCCTATTTTCGCTATTATTCTGATTTAAATTTTAATCATATAAATAGGTGAAAATTTTAATGACATCATAATAAAACCTCGGCCTCTAAAAGGAATATAAGATCCTGGCAAATACTGCCAAATAAAAAAGTGAGATGACACACTTTTTATCCTTACTTTCTTAACTTTTATATAACTTTTAAATATGCAAAGTAGAAAAGAATATAAATTTAACAGTGTCAACGTCTCCTTTTTACTTATACAAAAAAAAGGGTGTAGAGTGTTGTATATATTTTTTGAATCACTTAATTAACCACTTATATAGTTATTTCCAGAATCGCAAAGATTTATTGATTTTGTAATTTGTATAGGAATCAGATCATGCAATGAGTGAAAAAATTGATTGTAATATTTATGATCGAAATAAATGATGAGGCACCAAATTTCAATTTACGTCAATTTTGTGAGTACTCAAATCATCCACAGTGTGAAAAATCAAAATCTAGATCAATAATTTTGACCTAATTAAATATAGTCTCACCTCTAAAACACCCGTTAAAATTTTATAGGATGTAATTTTTGGACGGTAACCTTCTTCTTATCTTGTGATTATGGTAGGGGCCAGATTATCTAATCTCATTTGCTAATCTATCATTACATATCATCTTGTAGTACGTGTTCACAATAATAATAACTACGTAGTTGAAAAAATTGCTCTTGCAAAATACCATCAGGCTTGACCTATCATTCTTTAGTTGATATTAATTTCCATTCTCCTATGTTTTTCTTTTGATTTATCTATAACAAGTGAGATTTACACATGTAAGCGAACCACCTTTTTTAACGATTTGGTTCTTCCAGAATTATCAGTGTCATTGGGAGAACTATTGACTTGTGGACTTTTTTAATGTATGTATTTATGTATGTATATCTACTCCCACTGAGTTAAGAGGTACACTTTGAATCAAGCAAATGAAGAGGCTAAATAAATACTCTCCTTTTCTTTTCTATCTCTCTCTTTGTTTGATTCTTTTTTATGGCCGGTAATTAGTAACACTTTTGATGTCTTCTTCAAGTTGATTTAGGGTATTTTCAAATGAATCAGTTTGTTTATAAGTGAGCTTTGAATCTTAGAAGGAAAACAAGATACAATTCTAATTAAATAAGAGGTCTTAATTATAGTTGCTCCCTGATGAATACATAATATATTCTTTTCGCTTAAAAGTCCCTAACAAGTGATTTTCTTATGGTACTTATAATGGGTGAAATTGTACTATCTTTATTAGGCCACATCTTTTGTTCCTAAGATTTTGACACGTGTTCCCAGCTCGACGGTCGCTAGAGTAAGACTTACCCTCATTCGTGGTCCTTGGGCATTACTGCTTATAAGTTGATTGCGCCACATGTCCGTGGATCAATGTTTTAATATTGAGATAGTACACTAAATTCTTTTACCTGAGTCAAATCATTACTCTGAAGTGCATCCCAACTGTCTTTCTTCCTGTGGTTTAGCCACTCTATTTATTCCCAAATCACAGGTAAAAATTTTCATAACATAAATTTAGATGACATTCATAAATTTGTAATATATAATTGTCGTGAGCAAGTCTAAATGTGAAATCTCGAATGTCAGTATAGAAAAAAGGTTATTAATTAAATGTGCTAACGAGATCTAATTTTGAAATTTGAACTATCATGTGTGGTCTAAAATTTTAAGATTTCACAAATTAACAAAAGATAGTTAATCTTGAAGGGAAGATGACCGTAATATCCCTCCTCAGCATATGGAAATTAAAATGATCAACTGATATATATTAAGCATAAGTTAATCAAAGAGTATTATATGTTCAACCATTGGCAAATATTTGCTCATCGTTCAATTTAATTTAAATTAAGTAGCACGTTTATTGTAAACAGTTCTTTGTAAACACATTACAAATGGTTCCTTTAACTGTTATTTCTTCCTTCCCATCAAATTATTTAGTAACCTCAGTGCCACAACCCAATGACTAGGTCGACAGTTGTGCTCAATACTGGGGTCAAATAATTTCACATGGTATGCTTATAAACTTATCGATCATGCTAGTCATCTACAACTAGGTCATCTACATTGCTGAATGCACGAAGCTACGAAAATTTTAAAAAACTTGCAATTATTTTAGTGGGTGGATAAGTGAATAAGCACAAAGAAATTTTCTTGCTTTTTAAGGCCAGTTGTACATATCCAAACCCTTTACAATCATGGTCAAAATATTGCCCCTTGACCCTTGTGACCACCTAGTCCAAACACACCAATTTATCTTTTCCACAAATTCGGAGTGTTCTAGAATTAGGATAACTCCTTGTTAAAATTAGATTCAGTCACATTCAATCAATATAATGTTATATGTAAGTGTCATTGAACTTGTTACGGGCTTCATTTCTCCTTTTGAAGTATTTATATTGGGTGTTCATGCTCACTGGCCTTAACATGTCCCCATCCTCACGCCTTTTAGGTACTTTCGGATAGAATTTGGTTGGTCATACAATAAGTACATTTATTGCATATTTGCTTTGACCTACTGACTAGGCAATCCATTGCTCCTCTCCAATTCAAGCAAGCAAATTCAACTTGTATAATGTGATTTAGGCTTATCAAATCGCAAGAAAGTAAAGTAATCAGCACAAGAGTATTACATGACAAACGTAAAATTCATTAGCTATATAGTTGACTCAAGTTAGACTAGTTAGAGTTCATACGTAATGTATGCTCACTTGTATACGTATACACACACATACACGCACGCGTGTGTGTGTGTGTATTAGTGTATGTATATGAGTATAGATATAACATTATTTCAACTAAAGAAATAGTAAGGAAATTAAGCAAAATAACACGAAATAAACAAATGTAGATGACTTTAGGGGGAGCCCCCACAGAAGAAGCACCCCACAGTCACACTTCTTGGAAAAACGCCACGCCACCAAACTACTCAGGCAACTTTCTTTTTACCTATTTATACTGATCATTCACCACACTGTAGTGTGGCTCATAGTACACGCTCAAAATCATCTCCCCATCACATGCTATCCCATCATAATCCATAATCCATAATCCATAATCCATACTGTACCCGTCCCCCTACGTAAACTCTCCACCAAGCATCCGCCCGCCCCCATAAACACTCAAAAAACACCCTCAGACACTACAACTCTCTCTCTCTCTCTCTCTCTCTCTCTCTCTCTCTGTACAGAAACAAGTCCTAGAGAACATGAACATGCATATTGATCCTCTTTCTTTCTCTTCTTCTCTGTGGGTTTTTCTCATAATTCTTTCACAATTTGTGAACCCTTCAAGGTCTGCTCTAGAGTCATTCATATATGTGGGCTGCTCCCAGCTCAAATACAGCCCCGGCACCCCCTACGAGTCCAACGTGAACTCGATACTCTCCTCGATGGTCAACTCAGCCTCCGTCTCCAACTTCAACAACTTCAAGATTTCCCTCCCGGGCTCCGGCCCCGGCGACGTCGTTTACGGCCTCTTCCAGTGCCGCGGCGACCTCAGCAACTCCGACTGCCACGACTGCGTTTCCAATGCAGTGAGCCGACTCGGGACCTCCTGCGTTGGAGCGTCCGGCGGCGCGTTGCAGTTGGACGGGTGTTTTGTGAGGTACGATAATACATCGTTCCTGGGGGCTGAAGACAAGGCTGTGGTCTCCAGTAAATGTGGGCCGTTGATCGGCGATGACCCTGATTTGATGACTCGGAGGGATGGTGTGCTGGCATATCTGGCGGCTGGAGGGCAGTTTTTTCGAGTGGGTGGGTCGGGGAAAGTGCAGGGATTGGCGCAGTGCGATCAGGATTTGAGTATGAGTGAGTGCCAGGATTGTTTGTCCGAGGCGATCCAGCGGTTGAAAATCGAGTGTGGGTCCTCAGCCTGGGGCGACATGTTCTTGGGGAAATGCTACGCGCGGTATTCGGAGCGTGGGTACACCTCCAAAAGCGGTAAGCTGCTCCACCACCGTGGGTGGAGGTTCACGGTTTTAATTTTCTTTTTTATTTAATTTTTGTCTTATCATGTTAGTATATTTGTGTGAAGTCTTTCATAAGTTAATTAATTTTGCAACTAGCTAATTAAGGTGTGTAGATGTACCAAACCACGAGTAATTTTCTTGGATTAATTGTATTTCATGCGTAATCCATGCTTTCTAATATTGCTTAGGTATATTTTTTCGAATTATATGTATGTGCGAGATCAATTTGAAAAGAAAAAAATAGTAGGAATATATAGTTCATCTTTAAAACTAAGAAATATTTCTTGCTTGAACTCTATTTGTGATACATTTGTCCATTATGTGGTCTACTTTTTTGCCTGAATAACTTATGATTACTATCTTATGATCATTAATAAAGTGTTTGGGAACTTGACATAGCAACTGATGAGCCAAGGAAAAAGAAAAATGTAGGTGAAGCAAAGGTATATCGTTCTTCTTTTGGCTTTTAGCAACCCTAAAAGATGATGTGAAATTTGAATTAGGACAGGCAATTATTTCAATTCCAAGATTCTCACACACCAACTTATTCTAAAAAGTAGGTACCTTTGAACATTGCTTGGAGAAAAAGGACTACTTTAGTGAGAAAGATGACTCAAAACCCCCTTTTTTTAAAATACATATATATTGATATTATAATACCCAATATGTATCTTATTACTATAATTTTGATGTTTATTTTTCGCACAAAAATAGATACGTATCTACACCCACAATACTATGATTGCCAAAAGATGCTGCATGAAAATTATTTTTAAAAAAACACATTAAAAAGAAAAAAATAACAATAATGGGGGCCCAAGTTTATTAATTAATCTATTTAGATAAATGGCTAGTTAGAGATAATGATAATTGATTATTATGCACCAAATAAGACTTTAATTATTTTAAAGGTCAAGTTAGAAGTCCATGTAAATAGAACCAGTTTATAAAATAAACAAATCCTGTTTAATATATAATAAAGCATTCATTGGATATATAAATGGATAAAAACTTGACCAGTGCAAGTCTATCAGAATATATATCTCTCTATTACTTTTACTTTATTATCCAGTCAAAGTAGTTGTCCTTTTGATAGGAAAAGGCAAAAAGCCAACAAGTTCAATAAAATAAGTAATCCTACGACTTGGATAAATTTGTCATTGCACAAAAATATGAGTATATATATATAAAATCTGAAATTTAAGGATTTCTTTCTTTTTCCTTTTTTGGATTTTTACAGAAAATGATGATGAGGTGGAGAAAACATTAGCCATTTTTATTGGACTTATAGCTGGTGTTGCAATACTCATTGTCTTCCTCTCTTTCTTGAGTAAATTTGTTGGCAATAAAGGTAACTAAAAGATCTTGAATTTTTATTTATCAAATTTTAATTACAATATTAATGCTTTATTAATTCTTGAACTGCAGGTGGTGGTAAATAAAGAAAGAGATGCTGTTAAAGTTCATCCTCTTGGTAAAATTGCTTTTCTTTGGATTCTCTTTTGCTTTAGCTTTAGTGCAGTTTCTCTCAACCCCCCACCTCCCAAAAAGGAAAACTTGGAATTTTCAGATAGGGAGCAATGAAAGAAGTGAAGAACAAAGATTCCACATGGTCCATACTTCTCTACCTTGTCATGTTGTAGTTTGCATGAATAAAAAGCTTTAAACTTTTGTAAAAGATGTTGTTTCTACTACATGATAGATCAATGACACTTTTTGATATCTTCGATTAGCGATTTTAATTAAATTGCTTTTCAATATTGTTTCAATCGGTCGATGATAGAATGTACTGATCACATTGCACTTTAATGTACATGACAATGGTTACTCTTATATTTTATTTAAATTCAGTGGGAAAATTGAATTAATTTTAAGGATGAATACATTATCAATGTATATCAATGTTTTGCTTTTTTTGCATTTATTATGTGACTTTGGTATGTCGTTTATATATAATTTGCCCCATGTATATTGAATTATCTATATGTGAGATATGGAGGATTATAATTAGTGTTCATAAAATAATAGAGCTCATAATTGTGTCGCTCTTGCTGAATTTGAGTTGTGTATAAGTCTATGTCTTGACCAGAAGATCATAATTGATAAACATTAGTAAATTGTTTAAGTGTCAATTTCATAAAGCACTAACAATGATGGGGACAATATTCCCTTAATTCACTTTATGTTACAATCGAAATGTGGGACAATTTGGATAGCATAAAAAAGGACAATCAAAATGGATTTACAAGTTAATAAGTGGAGACAAAGATACAAGTTGGAGATGTCTACCAAAGTGTGTAGAATCTTCTCTTTCATCAATTATATGTATGGTACCAAAGGCTATTTTTTATATTGTTAGATTGGTTTGAATTAGGTAGGTTATTATGTCATTTGAACCCTTTATATCATTTCACTAATACTTATCTTCTTTACCTTTCAATCATGCTTCAAGCCTCAATTATTCTATGTTTGGGATTAACAAAAGGTGGATTAATGTAATGACTATAAAAAATAGAATTTTTTTTTTATTTCATTCTTAATGAAACATCACTAAAATTGAAAATAAGGTTTAAAATTTAAATAGTGAAGTCCGTACATTTTGTAGTTGTTCGTTAGTTGCTTATTTTCTGTTTCATGTTTTAAAATATATTTCGTTGAATGATTAATACAATATTGGCGCTTAATTAGTACTAGCGATTTTGATAAAATAATAATAACAGGGTATATGACGCTTATGTTGTAACTGGTAGTCATTGTATAAATTGTAGTTATAAGGATTAAAAAATAAAAATAAGAATATTTTAGATACATCACTCAAAAACATAGAAAAATATGTTTGATATTTTATTAATAATATATAAATATTAGGACACTAAATATAAAGTTCAAAAAAAATGAAAAAATATTTTTTCACTATAGTTCAAGATTCAAACATAAGAATAAAGAGTTTAGTTACCTACTTAATTAGGCCCAAGAGTTTTATGACAATCACATAACGACCTCTACCAATATATGATGCTTTTTATTGTTTCCCTTGTCATTTTATTTTACCCTTGGAAATTATTTAGTAAAATTGTAACATTGGAACAGTTCATAATTTGCGGGAAAATAGAAAATAAATATGAATTAGGTTACATTTTCTTCAATTAAAAAAAATACTAAAACTATTATAACTTATTATTGTGACAATTTTAATTTAATTTTGCCACTTATTTATCTTGTGATTCTATTTGTGTTATTTTCTCCAACATTTTTCTTTCCGGAAATAAAACTAAAGATAATTTGTTTATCTTTTCCAAAACCTTAAAACGACCTGAAGATATTCCAAAAAAAAACCCTAATTCTTCAAGATAAACAATCATTACACATATATACACATCTATATCTTGCCGCATTGTAATTATAGGTATATATAAATAATTATATAAAATCACATATTTTTCCCACTAACCAAATAAAAAAAATATTAATTTAACATTTATAGTACAATTTATCTCTTCTCAAATAAAACCAAACATACTATTCTACTTCAAAACAATCTTTATCCAAATTCTAGAATAAAATCAAACATACATCACATTTTTCTATTCCACTCATCAAAATATTTTCCCCATATATAGCACTCTACATTACCTTTAAATTTTAGATGATGATTCTCTACGTCTTTTGGAGTTATCGTGAATTCGTGATGATATTTTGATTTTTGGCGTTTATATCTTTTGATACTTGAATCTCTGACAATTAGTTTCCTATCTAGTGTTTTTTATCAAAATATTCTAATACAATTTTATCTGAAAACCAAAGTACCCTTATCTCCTTACTCACTGAAAAAGGCATAACTTTCAAATTGTAGTTATTCTTCAAAAAGTATGACTTTTTTGAAGAAAATAAACGACTGAAATCAAAATTTAAAGTTTTGGGTCTATTCAATAAAAATGAAGCATATAGGAATTTTTTCAATAAAATGATTCACAATTTAAAGTTTTGGGTATATTCAATAACATGAAGCATATAGGAATCATAAATGGTTTATAATTTTCAAAATGCTAATGACCTAACTTAACTATAAAGACCATATTTAGTAATATAACAAGTAGTAAATAAAAAAAAGGGAGGTTTATTTTCAATTACTTGCTTTTCGTAGATAAATAAAAATATATATTAAGTAATTATTCTTAAACCTCAAATTTTCAATTTTAATCTCACATTTTTGTTCAACATAATATGTTATAAAAGGTAATCTTTGTTAGCGTTGCCAATATTTTGAAGTATTTATTTTCAAACATATAAAAGTTAATCTACGCTCTTTATTTTAGTAAATATGATATTGACTTTAATTTTCGTTCTCAAAAAACTTACTCATTCCAAAAGCGAAGTCATTTAATTGTTATGCAATATTTACTTATATAAAATCAGTATAATCAGTATATTAATTCTGATTACCTATTGGAAAAGGATAAAATTTAATTTGGTCTTTTTTTTTTCAAAATATTTATTTTAAAAGAATTTAGTTTTTGAAAAGTAGTTCTCATCGCATGAATAGTTAATATTATCCATATTGTTAAAAGATGATCTCAAATTAAATAACTTCTCATTTTCTCCTAAAACTATATATTAATTAATTTATTGTGATAATTGATTGCAGAGGTGCCTCAAATTTTGAATATTAACACTTCAATCTTTACATTTTATTTTTTGAAAAAATAACTCTTAGTTAATATTTCAAAAATAATTATGTGTTTTTATGTATGTTAGGTTAATTTCATTTTGATTTTTAAATGAATTCTAGCAAATCTTTATATTAGAAGAAAAATGTTTGCCAAAATTCAATCCTCGACGGAAGAGAAAATTTTCTAAACCAAAAGCCCAAGACTCAGCAATGTAATTCAGTGGTGTGTTAAGTTAATTGAAGGACGAGATTGGATCCTCAAAATCCAAGGCCCATCTCGCCAAATTAGTTTCATCCTTTGGGTCCACATGAACTCCATCTCCCAGCACTTTCAAGGCTTCTTTAACTCCTTTATGGCTTGAACCTTCTTTTTTTGTTATTATATGTGGAAGATGCTACAACAAAATTAGTTATTAAGATACCAAAAAAATATCACTTAAATAATATTATACTGATAATTTTATATTTTAGTGATATTTTTAAAAGTATTAGTTGTGATGTTACAACTAAAGGTATAAATATCATCGATTTACTTTTGTTATGACATTAATAAAATGTAACAAAAGATATACTAAATGATACGTTAAAATATCACAAAAATACATGAAATAATATATTAAAATACCCAAAAAGATACTTTTAAATGACACACTAATATGCTGCAAAAAATTCATACAATGACATATTAAAATCTCGTAGAAGTTTCTTTAGGTAACACCCTAAGGTACTGCAAAAAATGTAATAACTGACAAAATGATATGTTAACATACCGCCAAAGATACATTGAATAATACGTTAAAATGCCGCAAAAAAATTCTCTATATGACATGCTAGTATACAACAAAAAATACAATAAAAGATATTTTAAAAGTACAGATTTTTTTAAAAAAAAATGATATGCTAAAATATCACAAAAATATTTATGTGACTTAAATCCACAACTGATCTACTCGCTAGAATAAGAGGTTGCCATCAAATCACTAGGCATGGAAATAGGTTAGGCTATACTTGGCTTTAACTTAAATAGGCTAGGCTTGTTATACAATGAGTCAATGACGAGCCTGAGCCTAGCATATTATCTATTATAGAATATTTTTTTTAAGATTAGGCTAGGCCTTTTTAATAATTTTAAAGTTTAGCCCAACCTGAAAGCCTATTTTCTATGAAGGTTTCTATTAAGTCTAAATATCACATAAATCTAAATTTTTAATCTACTCAAACTTGTAATATACCTTGATAAGCAATAATCAAAATGATAAATAAAAATGCATAATTATGAAAGTTAAAATTTAAGTATAAATGGTATCATTTCAATAAAAAATAATACTAAGCAACATAACGAATTCCATAAAGGACTAATTAAAGAAATCAAATACAATTAGCTATTTAATATTATATCAATATTATTGTACTTTTTATATGAAGAAGGATAAACGGGTGGGCATATTAGGCTTTGCAAGCTTTTTAAAAGAGCTTAAGTCTAGCCTATTTAGTTAAAAAGTTTTTTTTATTTGAGCCTTAAACCTAGCCTTTTTATTAAATAGGTTAGACCAAACTAGATCATAAGTAAGCTAGGCCATAGGCCCTGATAAGTAGTCTGATCTATCTCCATTCCTACAAATCACCCATCAAAATTTTGAATATATATAATTAAAATTATTTATTTATTTTATTCAAAAATATATTTTCTTGATAATTTAAATGTATTTACTTGAGTTTCGTATATGAAACAATACATTTTAAAACAAAGAGATTGAATTTCGAGAAAAATATCCACAAAAATAAAGAGAAAAGAAAAAAGAACAAGAATTTAATTTTTTGATATTTTTAAATATAATTAATTTAGTCAATACATTTAAAATATATCAAGTTGTTAATTTAATTAATACATTAATGAAAAGTATATAACTTCACAAATATTTTGTAGTTATTAATATATCTATATGGATAAAATATATATATCATTATATTGGTACTTTTAATAAAACGCAACCATTTTTTATTATTTATCAATCAATAAGTATTATATTATAATGATATTTATTACAACTATCACTACTATATTACTTTGATGTATAACCTTTGAATACTTTTGTGTTGGCATTTTCAATCAAATGCTATTATTTTATTTGTCATTTAACAACACACATCATTAAATATATTATTGTAATGACATTTTTTTTATGACTATTATTATATTATTTTTGTGTGTCATTACACTATAAAAATTTATTGAGTTAGCATCACTAAATAGTTTATGGTTTTTTATTCCTAATGGCACCATAATTAAATATGCATGGTATTTTTGAAAAAATATTAGTGGCCCTAATTAAATATTTTTGAAATATATTCATGTATGCATTTCTAATAAAATTTTATGATTTTATTGGTCATTTGTTAATCAAATATCACTGATTATTATATTATAATGGTATTTATTTTATAATTATTACCACGTTTTTTTTTTGCATCAATACACTACAACATATTACTGTTTTAGTGTCACTAAATATCAATTTTATTGTGAATTTTATTGTGGTATAGGTTATGGATTATGTGACTTGAATATATGATTTAACTCATATACTAAAAGTTCTTATCACTAAATCAAAAACTAAATTTATTAGTAAAAATGCAATTTTTAATTTTCTTTTGTACTTGGCCGGACAAACGAGCAATGGTCGATATCAGGTGCTTAAAGTTCCAAATGGAAGAAAGTAGTGATTGGATTATGTGATTATTTTAAAGCTTTAATCATCAAAGACGACTATCCCCAATCTCAAATTTGTTTATTTCTCCTTAATACTACCATACTCGTTTAAAGATTTAAATATCAGAAACAAAAAATATTCATGAAGAAAAAATTAATGATAATACATTAAGCTACAATTTAAAAAATTATCACTAATTGTATATATTAAAGAATTAAAAAAATTGTCGTATATAATAATATAATTTTCAAAAGTTTAATAAAAATTTATGCTTAAATTATTATTATTGACAGTAAGGTATACATTTATATCGACAAGAAAATCTTATCACAACCATAACAAAAATTTCTGTTGTTGCTTGATTTTTGACTTATTTATCATTGCCATATATTCTAGATATTTTAGTGTGCGTTAGATGAATATTTAAAAAAAAAAATTCAAAAACTTATGTTATAAAAATTTTAGGTTTAATTCTAGCATATAAATTTTATCATAAATATCTCTTTATTTAAATTTTTATTTATTAGTACTGTTGCATTAAGCCGCGAGGACGGCCAAAAGCAACTGATTGACTTTTATTTCTTACGTCTGACCCACTCCTCATTATAATGATAATATTTGTTTGTTTTGTGGCTTGTGTTCTTTGTTTGACGTTGGCTTCGGGTTTCTTCTAATCTTACTCTAAAATGGATTCTAAACCAACCGTGGGGAAAAGTGAAGCTGAGGAGAAGTCGTATATAGCATATTTTACTTTGTTGTTTAACAATACAAAAATAAAACAAAGTGTTCTCAAGGTGTTTTGTAGTTCAAATTTGGGCAACTGCTAACTTAGATTGGAAATTTATCAATAAGACATACAATAATACTTTGAATTTGTAGTCAATTTTCTCAAAAACATCATGATTATCATCATGGGCATGTACAAATTAATTACTAATTAGAAGCCATCATAATTAATTGCCATGTAGTTTCCAGACAGCATACCCCAATTAGTACGGGTCAACAAGTTTGATAAATGTTTTAATACCTAAATTCCTTACATCACCAAAACTTTCAAATTCAACCTTTTTATTGGCTGCCTTCCACAATCTTCTCAAACTGCCTAATCTTATTGAACTCCCAAATAATATCATATAAAAATAACTTTGATTTATTATATAATATATATATTATGTTCTATTTCATTTCACGAATACATGTAAAATGTACGTGATCTACAATCAAGTATTTTTTCAAGAAAATATTTAGTATGCTTGACTTCTATATATAATTTTGAATAAATAATTGAACTGCATATAAATTAAATGTTTTATTTTTTTTTTCACTAAAAATTTCTAATCATCTCTTGGACCCATTCTTGAGATTAATAAAACTAGGTGTACAAGTCAGTCAACTGGAGAAAAATGTAAACCAAAAGAAAAGAGACACAAAAGAATAGTCCCAATAGCCGTCAGTTTCATGCAACTTTGAGTCCACGCGGGAGAAAATAAACAACAAAAAGAGGACCGTTGACTGTCACCATATGATTAAGAAACAACTCCAACTCCAATTCCAATTCCGAACAATTTTTTTCTCCATCTACTCAAATTAAGATTCAATCCTTCTAGTTTTCACGCTAACATGCACAAATGAATTCCTGCCAACATCACCTCTTGCTTTTCCTCTCCCTCACTTTCCTTCCTACCATATTCTCCAATCTTGCCGCCGACAGCTCCGCCCTCCTCCGCCTACAAGCCACCGTCCGCGGCCGCACTCGCCGATGGAACACCAGTACTGCCAACCCGTGCTTGTGGGAAGGCGTGAAATGTGACAACATAACTAACCGTGTCATCGAGCTTCGTCTCCCCGGCGATGGCCTGAGAGGCGAGCTGCCGCCGAGTTCCATCGGAAACCTGACGGAACTTCGAGTCCTAAGCCTCCGTGGAAACTCCCTTTCCGGCCAACTGCCTTCTGACTTGGCCTCATGCACGCAGCTTGAGGACCTTCACTTGCAAGGAAACAGGTTTTCTGGTGAAATTCCTGACAGTTTTTTCACTTTGAGAAGTCTTTTACGTGTGAATTTAGCCGGAAACAACTTCTCAGGAAATCTGTCATCCGGGTTTAACAATCTGACCAAGTTAAGGTTTTTGTATTTGGAAAACAACCAGTTCGCCGGGTCACTTCCAGATTTGCCAAGCCTCACTGAGCTGAGAAAATTTAACGTCTCCTTTAACGGGTTATGGGGCTCTATTCCGTCTAGTTTGGGCAATTTTACTTCTCAATCTTTTCTAGGAACCTTTCTCTGTGGTGGACCACTTGTTTCTTGTTCCAGTGATAATGGAGATAAGCTTTCAAGTGGAGCAATAGCAGGAATTGCAGTAGGATCAGGCGTAGTTTTACTTTTGATTCTCATAGTTTTGTTCATTTCTTGGAGAAAATACAGGAGCAGAAAAATCCTTCCCCAGACTCAGAGATCTCCAATGCGGCGTTCCCCTGTCAAGCCCCCAGAGCACGGGATTTGGAATCCTAATCCAGTTGTAGTGGCTGAGGAAGATAACTGGCCCAATATTAAAATTTCTAGTCCAAAGGAGAGATATAGAATGGCAATTAAGAACAGTGGGAGTGATGGGTTGGTGTTTTTCGGGGAAGATGTTCAAGTCTTCAGCTTGCAAGGGCTGCTGAGTGCTTCGGCTGAAGTGCTCGGGAAGGGGACGGTTGGATCAACATACAAAGCATATTTTGACAGTGGGGTTGAAGTAATTGTGAAGAGGTTGAAAGATGTTTGTCTTTCTGAGGGAGAGTTCAGGGGAAAAATTGAGGAGGTGGGATCATTGATTCAAGAAAATTTGGAGCCTCTTAGAGGATATTTCTATGGTCGAGACGAGAAGCTTCTTCTCTATGAGCCCATGACGAGAGGAAGCTTGTCCGCACTTCTACATGGTCAGCCTTTTTGCATACTTTTTCTTCTTTACTACATTCATACAAGTTTTCCAGGTTCTAGCTACGTCTCGGGTTCTTTTTCCTCTGTTCTGAAATTTGGAGTACCAGCAAAGAAATTGTGTCTCACGTGTTATAATCCACAGGAAACAAGAAACGGCCATTGTCATGGGAAATCAGAGCTAAAATTGCTCTTGGGACGGCCAGTGGTATCGAGTATCTCCACTCCATTAGCCCTGGAACTTCACACGGAAATATCAAGTCATCAAACATCTTTCTCACCGATTACTATGATGCCCGTGTCTCTGAGTTTGGCCTAACGCAACTAATTTCCTCAGTTTCCTCAGTTTCAAACCTTAATGGCTACCGGGCGCCTGAGGTGACAGATTCGCGCAGGATTTCACAGAAAGCTGACGTTTATAGTTTTGGAGTTCTGCTTATGGAGCTACTGATTGGTAAAGCACCAGACGATGTTCTTACTGAGGAAGGAATTGAACTGCCTAATTTGGTGCAATCAGTTGTTGAGGAGTATTGGACAGTGCAAGTGTTTGATCCTGTTTTAGTTGGGCATGAAAATGTTGAAGAGAAAATGGTGCAGCTGTTGCATTTGGCGGTTTCTTGCACTGCTCGGCATCCTGACGGGAGACCTTCCATGGTAGAGGTTACGCGGCGGATCAAGGAAATTTGTGGTTGAACTTTGAAGAAGTTAGCTGAATCCCAAAATCAGATGCTAATATAAGATGCACAAATGAGTCTTGTTAGTAAAATGGTAAAGAGAGGATATCATGGGCTCGTGCATCAATTTCAAATTCGTCTCATTGCTTTGATTTTTAGGTGGGACGATGGATTATTTATATTATGTGTATTTGAATTGATTATTTTTTATAATATATCAATCATATTGTTTTTAGTTAGATCGAGCGTAATGTAATATAATGTACTCGATTTACTCTATCATTACTCGTATATTAGTCCATCTTATATTTATACTTATACTATATGAGATTATTGTTTAAAATAAACCATTTAACAAAATACTTGTCACACTTCACTAAACTTTATCTCTAATAAAAAATAGCAGCCGGGGATTAGAATTTTTTTTTTTTTTTTTAGAGATTTTATTCCCAGTAATGATGACTGAACGGAATTATATCATCTCACGCTGAAGTGGGATTTCTCACTCTTTAATAGGGAAGTTTTATGCCGAATTTTATAACAATAATAATAATAATAATTATTATTATTATTATTATTATTGGGTAGTCAGGGATTAGAAACACGCGCAATAAATAATTGATGTGGATTAGATACTCGGGTCATAAATACAAGCCCAAATAAGAGACTAGGCATGTAGTCCAAAACCATGTTTCTGAAAGTTGCAAGGTCCGCTCTTCGGAGAAGGCCCATTGGAAATTCATGTGGATTCAACAGCACAGATATGCTGCTATAAATACCAAGCATGTAAGTAATGTTGTAAACGGATATTAAACGATACGAATATGCAGTATTCGTAATCATATCCATTAAATTTTTATAATATCCGTATCTAACGGATATTTTTAATAATGTCCGAATTCGTATCCAACAGATATTAACTGAATTACGATATATTCGTATCCAATTATAATTATTAGGATATATCCGTTTATCAATATCCGAATCCTTTAACTTGTAATAAAATGCATTTTTTCTAATAAATTTCATTTTAAAAAAAAGTTTACTACTTTATCTTAGAATTAAAAAATTAATTATTCTTGATTTAGTTAATTTTTTTAAACTAATGATTAACTTTATGATTAAGTAATACTAATCTAAATTAATTATAAAGTCAAGTAACAATAATTTTATATTGATCAATTTTATCTTTCATATATTTATTTTTCAATTTTTTTCTTGATTTAGTAGTATTTAATTATCATTATTACCGTCTATCGATTCTTCATAATCCTTAACTACTAATTTTTTCTTATTAATTCTTTAGTTACTAATTTATACTTATATTCATTTATGTATAGATTATGAGTGTAGCGGCCCGAGCTGGAATGCACCTGCTCCCCTCCGGAGCGCTACCTCAATCGAGATTTCACTGGTAACTTTTTTTTCTTTCTTTTTCAAATAGTCTCAACACAAAACATATGTCCATAATAACTCAGATGAGGAACAGACTCATAATCAGACAATAATATCCATGTCAACTAGTCATGTAGCGAACAGTAAACCAAATCCAAGTCCCTATAATTTTACAATCACTCGAGACCCGCATCAAATATCACCAACTCTAACCTATTACATTTCAAGAAAAGGTAAAACTGGTAATCTACCGATAGACCCACTATTACATTACAAGCATGCATACATGCCACATTCTTGCTGTTTACAAATATCATAACATTATATATACTATCCACCCTGTGGCCTAAGCTTATAGTACCTTCTAGTCCTCAATTTGGGATAAAGAACAGAAAGAACAATACAAGGAGGATAAGTCTAAATGACTTAGTGAGGTAATGATCAAGTTACAGGAACAGTAATAACAATGAATATACAGTATAGAATAATGTCAGCCTGACATATAACAACAAAAGTAAATGTCAAGAAAATAGGTTGTTAAATAAAAGACAGGTTTCACGGGGTCAAAATATGGATTGGAGGAACAATATATTGTGTTTTACACATCATAAGCTGGCTCCACGTCGTCCCATACCAACTAAGAGACATCTCAAGTTTTCATAATATTTCATAGAAAATCTCATATTTCAAAACCCAGAAGCTGAATTAATTTTAAAGAGCCGAGTGCACGAGAATGTTTTAAGTTGCAAAAAGCTCAAATTCAAAATCCAGGATTTCATTCAGTTTTATAAAATCAATTGTACAAGGGACATCTCACAAATCCGATCACGGAACGGTTTTCCCCCTTATGACTCCCAGCATTTTGTATAACCAATCCAACCGTGGAATGGACTGCCCCTTTATATCGCCTCGATAAGTGGCCAACTCTCCAAATCTGTGCAGCACGAATCGTTAGGACCAACCCTAGCCGATCAAGCTCAAGCAATAGCTAATCTTCGACTGTCCTGAAGTCAAAACAGCAAACCGGGCCCTAGCGGATAGACCAGCCCCCGACAGCCCCATGCCATCCCGGTCGTCTTGCCAATCAGTCCTGTGGGACCAAAATGTTCCCCAAGGGTGTAACCACATATATAAGCACGAGAGCCCCAATAGTCAACACAACTTCTTTTATACCATACTCGCCATATGAAATAGAATAATTTCAACAAACGAATCAACTAATCAGTAATGACTAGTCAGTAAGACTATCTCACAACAATGTCACAAAATACGACGATTGGGTCCTGAATAGATTACTCAATCATAGTTTCAAACCTTTGAAAATTCCTTAGTTTAATTATAAATTCAAAATCTAGTTCATGTGAGATTAATAGAAGATTCCAAATTCAAATGATACTTTTCGAGATTATTTCAAAAAAAACATGTTATTCAGAAAATAAAATTTTCAAATATTGTTCAAGGGCCACTTCTAAAATTTAGTGCAGGAATTCATCGATAAGTATACTGAAGATAAAACAGTATAAATGACGAAGGGATTTCTTAAGCGCAACACGATACAAAGTATTTAACCAATTTACCAGGTTAAAACAAGAGTGTCACAAAATCAACGTATAATAAATGTAACGGTATGAAATAATATACCAAATTTGAGCAGATAGCTAAGAACATAACCGATGTCATGTTGCTAGACAGATTAATATTTTGAATAACAACGGTAAAAGAACAACAAACAAGGAAGATCAATTCAGTGCAATTCAGATAGACTATCAAAGTTGAACACAAGAATCATATGATAGCATAGAACGAACAAACAATGATTTGAATCGCAATATAAACAGAATCAAGCAATCAGGATATATTAACAAATATATATGTTCTTTCCCCAGCAACGAAAGCTAGAATAAACTTCACCTAGTGTTCTTGAGCGGTGGAGTTTCCTCAGTTTGCCCACTAGCTCGACCCCTTGTCACCTATTTATCCATAATATAGTATAAAAAATATTGAAATAATCATTAACCTAATTTTCTGATCCACTTACGTTATATTTAATAAACTGGTGATCCTGTTTTCCTTTCATGCTTCTTACCAATTCTAGAATGCAATTATTCTTAATAAATTTATTATTTTTTTGATGATTTTTTTCATAATCTACTTAGATTCTTTACGTTAAATACCCAGGGGAATAAAAATGTTGTCAAACTATTAATCATATTAACTATGTATTTTGATATTATTTACTCTATTGAGGAACATTATTTCGATATAATCAATAACTTAAACTAAAAATATAACCATGTATCCACATATATATTTTTGAACTTAACCGATATAATTTTAATAGTCATTTCTAATTATATATTAAAATTACCTACTTTTGTTACTTTAATTTAATTGAAGTAATTAACAATTTGGGGTTAATTATTTTGAATTAGTTAGTTCAATCTTAACATAAATCTTTATTTAAAGTTCTAAATAAATTCGCCTCTTAAATTCACTAAGACCCAACACAAGGATAATTCGATTCAATTATAATTAAATAATTACTTTTATCTTGAACCTTATATTTACTTCATTTAATTGATCTAATTTTGTAGATTAATAAGTATAACCTTAATCATCTTTAGACGTTAAACCACTTCCTATAGCCTCTTTATCATTCTAATGAATTGGGCCAATTAGCTTTTAATTTAGTGTCAAAGTATACTTAGAGGCCCAGGGCAAGAAAACCCAATTTTATGAATAATTGAATCAAATTATACCTACTACAAGCCCAATTCATTTCCTTCTAATTTTCATTTCTCTAGTGTTTTGGGCTGAACCTATTCTATTCCTATATCATCTAGCCCAATTGAATCAAATTCATCATACAATGAAAATAGACTAAGATAAGTCCAAGAGGTTACCCGAGTTGGGCTAGACCCAAGCCCAAGTTAATGTGAAGCCTAATTTCTTCCAAATCCTAATCTTTAACTCAACCTCCACCACCAACAAGCTGTCGTCGCCGAGTGGCCTATGGCCCAGTGGCATAAGTCTCCCACATAATGTGGGAGATTATGAGTTCAAGCACTAACGGACTTCTGATGTGCATGTGTATAAATAAATAAATAAAAAAAAACCAACAAGCTGCCGTCGGAAAATTCTTTGACACCGCTAGTTTGTGTTCCTTTCCTTCCTAAATAAAACCCCTCAATTAATTTTACTGTCCGTCACCTGTAGCCTTGTCAATTGAGCCAAAAACCTCATTGCGCACCCTATCGCCGCCATATCACCGCCACGTCAATTACTCCACAACCGGCCATTATTTCCACAAATTGAGGTCACCAACAACTTGCCCATCACAAATCCATCACTTTCTATCCCTTATTTTTCAAAACCTACCATCGAAAATAGAAAACCCGCCACCCCAAAAACTGCCATTGTTGCCCTACTGTTTTTCGGTGTTCCCGTTGGAGTTTTTGAATGTTTTTGGTATGGCTACGCTCGCCTCAACAAGAGTAAGGTGCCTATGGTTTTAGTTTCCTATGTATCGATCGATTTTCGGTTATGTGTGTATAAGATGGAGTTGGGCTTCTGATTGAAAAGTAGGAAAAATATTAGCTTTGACATACATACACACACACACACACACACACACACACACCAGGAAAGGTGCACCGCGCCGTTCTCGTGGATCTTATTTTTTATAGTAAATTTTTTTATATTTTTTTTATGTTTATAGTCCTCATAAATTTTTCATTGACAAATTTAGTTTCCTTCTTGTGCTTGTGATAAAAATATGGAATATAGTTTTAGTTAATTGGTTTAGAATGGTTAGTTGCTTCTAAAGTGAAATTTTTTAATGAATACTTTGATAGGCATTTTCATTTTGGTTGGATAACTTTTACAAAAGTAAGCACATATTGCACACTAACATTACTTAGGCAGATACTGAGTGATAAAGCAAGTTGAATTGAACCAAACTTGCTTATTGACGAAAAGAGTTTACAACATAAAAGAAAGTAAAACTTACTTTAATATCAAACACAAATGGTTCTTTCCCAAACTTTACTGTCACCCTGTAATAATGAAATTAAAATTTAACTATGAAAAATGAGAAACAATATTTCATTATTAAAGAAATTAATCAGTTATTGACCTCCTTGGATCATGTATTGCCAAAACAAATGAAGTGGCACGTACAGACAACAAAAAGAGCAGTGATAGACAAGAGTTTCAACTTGATATATATTCTTCATGTTAACTGTGGACAACAACAGTAGGAAAAACTAGACCCTTGACATCGTTATACACAGTGCCTAATACAACCCCATTTTTCCTTATAAGAATGCAGGTCATAAGAAATTTCAAAACTTAGAAGTAAACCAAATGGATGAAGTAGCTGTGTCAAATTGATCACAACAAAAGCCAAAATAACATTAGAAATTAGTTAAAGAAATGGTATGTATCAGCTTATTCTAAACCGTCAGGACGCAATTAAATTCTATACATGTGCAAAACTTCCATTGTAAAGGCAAATCTAAAATGCATGATATCTTACGTGAAAAAGAACTCTTGCGTTGCATAGTTGATACCACCCCAACTGTATCACCATTTGTTTAGGTTGGGCCAAACGGGTCTCCCTTCCCGTGTCCATGATAAAGCAGGCCATCATCACCATGATATCCATAAGTATTCGGTTCCCACCTATCAGATAGAGAAGCTCAATAAGACTTCAAAATTCAACAATAGCCAATCAAGGTAACAACAATGAGCCATGCAATCAAAAGCTTTCCAAATGGTGTGAGACAAAACTAAGATTAAGAGTTAAATTTTCAAAAAGCATAAACATTGAATTGAAATTCTCAACTATTCCTACCGAGTTTACTTTGTCGAGTCACTGTTCAACTATCTTATTCTTAATTCGTGTATTAAGATCTTTAATTTTATTGATATTTTATAGTTCATCTTAAAACACATCTTAGTTCTGAAAATAGTAAGAGAATATTAAAACAACCAGAACAATGTAAGACTTCAACAGTCACTAAAAGAACAATAAAAATCAAGAAATCAAATACCAAAATGCACTGATACAATAATAAATCAGTAAAGTGCACACAACTCCCAAATTCTGCATGAGCAAAAGTTCAGCTCGAGAAATAGCATTCCAGCTCGTACCATTACATCCAGAATCCATCAGTTATTCCATTTAACCCTCAAGTTCTAAACTATAGCATAAAAAGGAAATTAAAAACAATTCACTACTGCTTCTCTCTTAGCTAGATATAATCTCCCAACTACAAGACCCACTTTCACTGTGGCATTGAATAGGCCAAAACCTACAAAACCAAATTCCTAACAATCAACTCCATGGTAAGAAACCCCGAAATAAATTCACAAGAAAAAAACACAAGAACCAAGTCCTTCAAACACACCACAAATGGGAAAAACGACAAATATACCGGGTTGGTGGTTGAGTTTGAAAGCAGATGTAGTAAATCCGATGGCAATCTGCCCTTTCGCTATGATATCAAAGGAATGACAACATATCCGCAATGAGCTTCAACAAAACTACCGAACAGAGCATAGAGAACCAAAACCTTTCCCCACAAAAGCCACCCCTTAATATACTCCAAACATAATACAAACTCCAAACACACGGAAACCAACTACTAGGAAAATATGTCATTCAAATGCCTATGGATCAAATCCTCCAGACCCCCTGAATAAAGATCATCAACCTCATCACCTCATGCGTCATAATTTTCTCAATGATAAGTTGGGCAATCCTATCATCAGCCTTCACTTCAAAATCAACATCAAATGATTGAACATCACCTGGATTGGCACTTTTGTCGTCGGCATCAACCACACCGGCCTCCACCATCGATTAAACACTTCCAAGGTAAACCCAATCAAGGCATAATGCGAACATAAGTTCCCTCGAAGGCAGAATAGCTTTCTCAAATAACTTTTCTACTCGAAAAAATGAAGTGATTATGGGGCTTTCGGGCAGAACTGATCGTCGATTTTCTTCCAAAATTAAAGCCCTCTCTACGTACATTCAACATGAGGTATAAGATATTTAAACACAAAAATACGTAAAACGACGTTGTTTTAAGAGGTTTGGTAGGAAAAAAGAAAAGAAAAAAAAAGAAAAAATAGCAAGTTAGGAGAAAATCATGCGCGTGGCCACTGTAGCCACGCGTATCCACATATTTATGATATAGTAATATATAACTATTTTTTCAAAATTATAAATTGACCCCAAAAGTATTAAACTGCCTTCAGACAAGTCCTTTTAACTTTCAACCGACTTCCATTTAGCCCCAGAGTCTCAATCTAGTCCCTAAAGTTTCATTTTTCGTATATTGACCCTCAACATCTATAATTTTGGACATTTAGGCCCTTCTTTGGTTTATAATTCAATCCTTCGGCGACTCTCAATATTTATATCCAAATCTTAATTAATTTAATTACAAACACTTTCCAGGCCTGACCTATTTGGTTCACATATTACTTTGTTAACACAATCATTTATAATTTATAATTCGAAAGTCCGGGTGTTACAATGAGATTTCAAATTGAAAAAATAAAAATAATTTATTAATTATAATAATATATTATATATAATAATTTTTTAAATATTATTTATCAGATATGGATAATAGATTTAATTAAATTATTGATAATCGAATATATAAATGGCTATATCGAATGGATATGTATTCGAAGCGGATATTACACGGATTGGATAGATAATTACCATTTTCGTATCCGTTTACAGTCGGTATCTACTAATCAAATATAAATAATATCCGCTTTAAACGGATACGAATAATGTGCCCTATAAACGGATTCGGATGCAACGGTAAATGAATTTTCGAATATCCATTTATGTAGGGGTGTAAATGAGCCGAGCCGAGCTGAGCTCAAATTTAGTAGGTTCAAGCTCGGCTCGCCTATTAATTCGCTAGCTCGAGCTCAAACCGAACTTGGTCGAGCCTAAATAGCCAAACTTAAGCTTGACTCATTGGAATAGACGAAGGCTCATCGAGCTTTACTTGATAAGACTTATCATAGATAAGCAGAAAAGCACGATTCGTATAAGTTTGGATGAGCTCGAGCTCGAGCTTGTATATGTTTGGATTAAATTGAGCTCATTTAGACTCAAAACAAAATCTATAATGATAAATTTTTAAAATAATTTTGTTATATATTTTCTTAATAATAAAAAATTGAATTATTATTATTATTATTATTATTATTATTATAGATTTTATGATGTGGGCCTAAATTATAATTATATATGTGTATATATATAATAAAAGAGCTCGCTTAGGCTCGCAAGCTTTTCGGGTCAAATATTATTGAGCTCGACTCGGCTCAGCTCGGATTCGACAAGATCGAGCCGACTATAAACTTTCATCGAGTTAAACTCGAACCGCTCTCGAATCATCTCATCTCAGTTACGCTCCTACCTATGTGTAAGCTCAAAGAGGAATAATTAAAATATGCTTGTGATACTTCCATACATACCTCCTAACCTCAACACTCCAAAGAAAAAATACTTTTACTATTTGAACATCATAGGATTTTTATCGAAAAACACATATCACTGAATTGTGGAATGTGGCTGCATGATTTGGTGGTTGAAATTTAAATCAAGAGAAAAATTCTCAATATCATTTAAATAATATGCTAAATCAGATATACTAAATTAAATAATTTAACAATCCAAAACAAACGAAATCTTGATAAATATTGTAATCAATTTGGATAACCTTCCATGATTTGGCTGGAAGAAATCTACCTAGGCAATATTTTAAGCTTCTAAGAAAAATATTGTTAATTTACTGAAAATATCCTACAACTGTTTTTTTTTTTTTTTTTTTCTGGAGGGTTCTTGCATCTAGACAAACAAAAAGGGATGTTTCAATAACATTATTGATTACCTAATTAGAGTATAACGCTAAGTGCTAACTTGAAAACTAAGGAAGATCAACTGTCGTTGCCGGCGCATACCTGTATTCTTGCCACTGTCCTTGTGGAACAAAAACTGATTTAATTAATAAAACTAATTGTAGAATACAAGGAAAAAGGTGAACCAAGTTGTTTTTCCTTAAAATCTTCACATTTTGACTTCTAATGGATGCAGACAGCTAAAATTGAAATTATAAAATATTCTTTAAGAAGCAAAAAGGAAAGAAAGAAAAGTCTTAAATGAAGAAAGCCCTTTTGATCATAATTGGAATTATGGTAGATTCCATACTAATAATTGTTAATTCCCATCTCTCACTTTGTTGAGGTGGCAGCATATCATTGGACTTTGCCGACCAAATACACAATACCGAAACTACATTATTATATTTTCCCAAACGCGCTTAATAGAAAATTCTCATTTCGCATTTTGGCCCAAAAGATTCAGCAAATTCCTTTTAACACCCTCTCTGCGAAACCTCCAATCCACCGTACCTTTGTATTCTCTGCCAAGCGTTAATTTGCTCATTCATACACATCTATTTAAGCTTCAACTTCTTGAAATTCAAGAATTTCTCACGCCCTTTAAATAATTCATACATACAAAGATTTAGCTTGAATTGTGTTGTTTGTGTCGAGGGTATTCACTTGCTCTGAAATCTTCCATTTCTGTTTCTTGAATTAGGAAAAAAAAAAAAAGAAAAATGGATGAAATGAAAGATAAAATGAAGGGGTTGATGAAGAAAGTCAACAGCCCCTTCTCATCTTCTTCATCAGGCAAATTCAAGGGCCAAGGGAGAGTCTTGGGATCTTCGTTGCCTTCTTCTTCTTCTCCGTCACAATCATTATCATCTTCGACATCGTTGTCTAATTCCAAGCCTTCACCTCAAAAAGTAAACAATTTTTCGGAGCAAAAATTGGGAAATAGAAATCCTGAACAGAAATTGGAAAATAGGGAGCCTGAGGTACGGGTAAATCCGCACGTTGATGAAAAGTCTGACAGCGGGTTTGATCCGTTCAACTCATTGATCACATCTGGGAAAAGGAACCCAAATGGGTATTCTCTGCAAGTGTTTGAGTGTCCAGTTTGTGGTAAAGCTTATACATCAGAAGAGGAGGTTTCTATCCATGTTGAATCTTGTTTGAGTACTGCGGATTCGGGTAATGAGAGTGGGAGTAAAGAATCTGACGCTATTGGGAATCAGTTGCGGACTTGTGTGAGTGCATACTTGTCTGGGAAACCGAGTGAAGGTTCGAAGGAGGTAGTGATGAGACTTTTGAGGAATGTGGTCAAGGAGCCGGAGAATGCAAAATTTAGGAAGATAAGAATTGGAAATCCGAAGATAAAGGAAGCAATTGGGGATGTTCCAGGTGGCGTGGAGTTGCTAGAGTGTATCGGGTTTGAGTTGAAAGAGGAAGGTGGGGAAATGTGGCTCATGATGGAAGATCCATCTGAGGAGCATCTTGGGTTGGTTAAAAATGTTATAACGTTGTTGGAGCCGACGAAGGTTGAAGATTTACCATCTACTGTTCCAGCTAAGGTAACGGCAGAGGAGCCCATTGAGCCGAAGCAAGTCGATAGACAGGTATATAGTCTAATACTCTGATTCATCCCTGATATTGTTGCACATATATTGTCCTGTTAGGTATTTGGCGTCTTGTTTAATTGATTGTCTTTGAACACTATTAGTGCTTCACGTTATCGTTTCTTGTATTTATCAATTTGTCCGGTTGACTCTTGTTCTTTATGAAATGGGAAAAACGGGTAGACTTCATTTAGGTTGACAAGGATTACACGACTGCAAATCAGAAATATAGGTTTGAGTAAAATTTGTTGAGTCAGGTCAGGTGCACTGTGGAAGACTGCAGTGAGAACACAATTAGCAGGTTCGTAAGAAGTTGGCAGCTTCTTCCCCGTTTTAACAGAGCATCCATTTATAGATGATTAGTCAACTAGCCAATCAGACCTTGATTTGATTAGTTACATTCATCACTCCCCTTGGTTAGCATAAACTCCTGATTCAGAACTTTAAATTTGAAGAGTATTGTGAGAAAAATAGCAGCTGGGTTTTATTTGTCCATGTGGGTGCTGGGAATAACTGAAAATTATCTATGGCGTGTAATTCTGAGGGAACCCTTTGGTGACCTATATTATGTACATAGAACAGGAGCAATCTGAAAGGGAGAATGAGAAGTAGCTATTAAATGGATTAAGGGCATAGCAGATTGTCTACAAAATCTCTTTTTCTATGTAGTCTGACCCTTTGGAAACATTATGTAATTGTATTTTGAATCAAGATTTCGGTTCTATTGCCTGCTATCTGCTTTGGAGACCCTGCTGAAACCTTTTTCAGCATCTTCTTTAGAATTAGCATGTAAGACATCATTCTTTCTTACAATTTACATGTATCAGGCTAACCTTCATAAATTTATGGGAATCTAAAATATTATAAAGAGTAAGGCTGGAGATTGGGCTAATCTTGTAATTTGGGCTTTGAGCGTGAAAATAGAGACTTTACATGCAGAACCGAAGGTCCAGTTCTGCCATTTTATATGTTTCTGCTCTTAGCATGTACCAGTGATTTGGTGCCAGGTGGGCTATGAACTACTGTGTCGGTTATATTTTTTGTTTCATCCTCTTTGCAAGGATTTCATATTGGATGCTAAACCATATAATATGATGGGAGATGCCAGTACTATTCTAGTCTTAACTGATCATAGGATCTAATAGCACCAATAAATGCCAGATCATTTCTACCAAATCAGAAATCTGCTTTTTCTCTCACCTAAAATAAGATATTAGTGACTTATAAGTTCTTTTTAAAAAAGTAAGGAGTGCCTAACTTATTTTGAAGATCTAAACAAGCTGGCTTAATTTTAATCATATTAATTACAAAAATGTCCTTACCAACATCTAAATCTCAAAAGATATTTAATATCGAAACGTTAAATCTTAAGGAAGGTGAATGGAATTAAGATTATTTTCAATGATCGTGAAACTGAAGCGTGAAATTTGTCAAAAATTTTAACAATATCTTTCTCAATATAAGTAACTAAAGAGTCAACTAAATAATCGTCTATCTAATTTAGTGGGCTTAAGCCTAATCTAATTGTCAATTATTTGATTGCAAATATGATCTAAAAATTTGCTTTAAATTTTACAAAACTGAAATAGGTCAAGAATTAATAAAAGTTATTACTAAAATTTTCAAATATATGTAAAATAGAAATTATTGCAAAAATTAAAAATATATATATAAAAATGTTGGAGAGATTATTACTAAAGTTTAAAAATATATAGAAATATTAGAAAAATTAAGAAAGGTATAAAAAATGTTGGGGTGGGGTGGGGGGCAATGCTGCCCCCCCCCCCCCCCCCCCCCCTACCCTTGAGCTTGATATCATGTAACTGATAGGAAATGCAAACATTTGTTCTCTGCACCAATCTTATTGCTTCAGTACGTATTTATAAAATTAAATAAGGACTTGAATTTGCATTCTACACTCTGGGTCAGAACCAAGTGGGATGTGAAGGTATGGTATTTGTAACCAGGATATAGTGTTGTATGAGTTGGTCCACATAAATCTGTATTTAGTAATATGAGTTAGTAACTGGAATGTGATGTCAATGAGAAGTAGCAGAGACGAAAAGATTTTATTGTGAATTCATCAAATCTTTTCTAATAGCAACTGATGTGCCTGACTGGCTGACTGTGCACCTTACGGAAGAAACCACCAGGCAGTTTGAACTCTAATTCAATTGTAATTTATGCAATTGCATTTAGATTCTTGATTGTTCTGATGTTGTTCGTCCTGCATCATATGTTTTGTAAGTTGAGCCCCAGCATTAGTTATAGGTTTCTGTTTTTTCTGTTTTTCTTCCTGCATCATTTCTTTTGCAGTTGAAATGTCCTCTGGTTGAAACAGAATCTGTCAATATCACGTGTCAGCATTAATATAGTTTCATTCTTAATTCATGTGGCTGGTAGAAAAGGTTTGTTGTAATTTGAATATAGTAATTTTTAAGAGGCTAATTTACTGTTGAATTGCTGCATAGCAATTATGATTTTTTCGAATCCTTATACTATCAGTACAGGTGGCTGCACAACAGTCAAAATTCATAGACTTCTTCATTTTAAGATCATGTGTGCGTAAGGTGCCTTGGTATATCTCTGTTAGTTTCATTTCTGGCATAGGGGCAAGTCCCTTGCTACTTTGGTTAAATACAGGTAATAGCATTAATATTCTCTCATGTGCTATCCAAACTCACCACCTTTCAATTTCTGCTACAAAACTTTACCTTTTTGGATGTTCTTTTGTTATATAGTCCCGAGGGTCTATTTCTTGGTTCTTGCATCTGAACTGTCACCTTAGCATTTTCAGTTGAAATCACATAACAGCAGTTCTTGTTGTCTAATATGATACATTAGTTAACGACTATATGATTTCCTCTCCTAATCATTCTTTGTCATCTTTTCAAACTAGATTCGAGTGTTCTTTTCTGTCCCCGAGAGTATAGCTGCAAAAATTGAGCTGCCTGATTCTTTCTACAACCTTTCAGCTGGAGAATTGAAGCGGGAAGCAGATGCAAGGAAGAAGAAGTTAGAGGAATCTAAGCTTCTCATTCCTAAATCGTACAGAGAAAAGCAGGCAAAAGCTGCAAAAAAGCAGTATAAGAAAACTGTCATTAGGATTCAGTTTCCTGATGGAGTGGTACTTCAAGCTATCTTTTCTCCATTAGAGTCAACTGGCACTCTATATGAGGTTAGTCTGATGGATTTACAACTGGACTTATAGTGACTTTTTGATAAGTAACCTAGCCCATTTAATATACGAGTGACTTATGCTACTATTACTACCATGAGAAAAGTAATTTTTGTGCGTGGTATAATTTTTACACATGCTCATTGGCAGATAAATACCAAGAAATTCATGCATTAGATATATGCATTACTAGACACTAATGTTTTGTACCCTAATGCTGTTGCTGACAATGTTGGCATGGAGAAATTTTACTTTGAGTTATTAGTATATAAGTTTCCAAAGAGTTCAGCAGGCTAATGGCCTTCCACACTAGTCATGGTATGTAGTAAGCTTATTTCCACTTTAACAGCACCCACTGTCCATGCACTGGAAAGGAGGCTCTTCTGAACTTATCTTGAACACTTCCATTCACCTATGTTTTCTTTATTTCTCTGACTAGTTTATAAACAAAGTGTCCACATCTGCTCTACTTCCCAAGTCCCACAAAGACCCTCTTGTTTTTCTTTCTTTTACTTGCTTTTATGTGGTTTATCTACTTTGCCTACCAGATTTGCTTTTGATATACTAGATCACCCGATCCCTCTGTTGCTTATATTGTATCAACTTTTATTCTGCAGAATATGTCAGAAAATGACAATATATTGCATCTAAGATTAACAAGTAAAGAAAAAGCATATCCAACATTATATTTTTCTCTCTCGTTCTGCTTGCCTGAGCTAATGATTTAATTGTGCTCCAGAAAACCCCAACATACCATATTCTCTTATTCTAATAGAACTTAAAACTTTCGATTTTTCTGTTAGTTTGTGAGCTCTGCATTGAAAGATCCAAGCTTAGAATTTGAGCTGCTACATCCAGTTTTAATCAAGCACCGAGTGATTCCACATTTTCCAGCAGCAGGAGAGAGAGCAATTACACTCGAAGACGAGGATTTGGTCCCCGCAGCCCTAATTAAGTTCAGACCCATTGAAACAGACGATGTTGTTTTTACTGGTCTTTCTAATGAACTCCTTGAAATCAGTGAACCCCTTGTGTCTGGTTCAGCAGTTCCTCCATCATAAGTTCTACTCAACGCAAACTTTCTGCAAATTTTGGTTTTGGAAAAAAGCTGGAATCTCCCCAGACACTTGTGCATTGGAATGTGAATTCTGGTTAGTGAGTCAGCTGCACCATGTTTATTGCACAATCAGCGCCATTTGATCAATATAGACAATTTTTTCCCCCTTTTTTCTCATATAATATAGTTAATTCCCATAGTTTTTGCATTAAAGTTTGATGCCTGGATTGGTGGAAATATTAACTCTTCTAAATAATACAAAATTGCAGTAGATTCTCCTAATTATTTATCTTTCTTCATGTTTTGGAAGTGAGGACTGACTTTATTGAAATAATGTTGCATTTTCTTGTTCTGTGCCAAGATTAATGAAAAGAAAAAGAAAGAAAAGAAAGAGTTGATGTTATTGCTTTATGGATGGATTATCATTGTCATTCACAAAACACAGAAACCAAAAGAACAGAGTTCTGATGTTATTGGTGTAAACAGAGATTATCATTGCCATTTATGGTTTCTTGTTTTAGAAGATTTTAGTAACTTATTGTAACTATAAAAAATGTAATATTAGTGATATCAAAAATATAGTATTAGTAATTTAAAAAAAAAAAATGCAAACAGCTATACAAAAGTTGTTGCTAATAATATATGTTAACAGTAATGAGTATTTATTTTATCATTAATGATACTTTTTAACTAACAAATTTTTATTTAACCTTCATATTAATATTTGTGCCTAATATGATGGGTAATGTAAGGTAAGCAGAGCAAGCTCATTAAGGTAACTAAATCAGTTTGAATGAGGCTTAATTCAAGTTAACTCAAGCTAAAGTATAAGTATTCAAAATTGTATGAATGAGTACCTGAGTTTTTATTAATTTTTAAATTTTTTTTATAGTTTTTAAGCGTACTATAATGTTACATCAAAAATAGTGGCAGTGATAATATGGTTATTATAATAATAATAATAAAAAACCTATATTATATTGCAACACTACAATATTTGATGAACGTAATAATAATTTAACACAATACTTGAATTTAATAAGTCTATAATACAATAAACATGATTATATATTTATTTTTATAATAATAATAATAATAATAATAATAATAATAATAATAATAATCAATCAATCAATCAATCATATAACTATTATATTCAAACAAATAAAATAAGGTAATTTAATTAGATCAATTCAAATAATATATATATATATATATATTTCCCTTTTTATAAGTGACCTTCAGTTTAAGCTCAAACTCAATAATTTTGAATAGAATATCAAATTTGATCGTAAATTTACAAGGTCAACAAGCTCAAAATTTTTAAAGTGCATCCGGTCTTAAGTATAAAATTTTCAAAAAATTAACTTGTTTATGTCCCTAAATATATCTGTATTTTCAATCTTGATATTCAATGCACTTGCTCATGTAAGTTACTCTGTAATGTCCTTATGAGGCGAGCGGCCATAAGATGTTCCTTTATCATAAATTCCGCAAATGCAGCCTCAAAATATATGTATGATTCTGCAGATAGCCACGAATTTTGCAGAACTTTCAATATGTAAGCATTTGTAGTTTGGCGCAACTGAGCTCCGCAACTTAGGTAGTGTTTGGACTCAAACCTATTAAATAAATCTTTGTATAAATATGATCTGATTCTTATAATTTTATGAGAATAATTTTTCTGTCATTAGTCATGCATAACACAGTATTCACATTGGTCAATTTTGCATTATCGCAAGGAGAACTACCCATCAAGCAGGTGGGTCTTGAATGGGTCCAAGCCATGTGCTTGCATTTTGAGAAATTTGGACTACCGAGGGCTCGATTGTTTGGATGTAATAGTGTTGAAAAAATATGGGTTGAAAATAATATTTTAATATAATAGTATTAAATATTATTATTTAATTGATTGTGGGCCCTATTCTCCTGAGAAGATAGAAGAAAATAATTATTTCATAAGTTAGTAGATAATAATGTGATGGAGAATTAGAATTAAATTTCATGTAGGTCTCATTATCTTGGAATGATAGAAGAAAAAATTAATATTTAATTAGTTAGTGGATTTAAATTATTTTTTGAATGAGTAGGTATTATAGGTTTGAAAATGATGACTTATATGTATGAAAATGAAAATATGCGATGTATTCTTAAAAAATTATACAAACAATCGCATTTTTTATTTTCAGAATAGTGTAAAATGAAAAAATGAAACAATACAGCACTAAAGGACTAAAAAGAATTAATAAAGTAAATAATTAAAAATAAGTGTAACATTAAACTCTCATTTTGGGTAATTAATATTGTGGCGATTTGAGAGCTTTTCTCCTAATGGTAAGGTGGAATTGTTGCATAATTCTCATACTAGTTTCTGATTGTATTGTATGTGCTTTATAAATTTGAAATATTAATGTAATGATTGAAATGTATACTTTCACGCGTTCCATGTTAAAAGGAAGTAATATTGTGATATTATGATTCAAAATCTGCAGTTTAACGATAATTGCAAAATTCAGCTTTATTAATAGATAATTAGGATTTTGTGTGAACTTATGTGTAAAATTATATGTATTCCAGGCATTTGCAATAAATATCGTTGAACACGCAAAAATTACTTTCCAAAAATTATTAATCAGATGTTGGTTTGGTGTGGTAATGCTTCCCCTAAAAAACTTGTGTAATTTAAATTTAAAAGATTTAAGGGGATGAAATTTGTATTTTTGGAATTATTCATTCATAAGTGCTTTGCTTATTTTTCCTTAGCGGCAGCGATTGCTTTGCAGTCTCGTCGATCGCCATGATTTCTTTTAGCTAGACTGTCGAGAATTGGGAAATTCTTGGACAATTCGTGAATTGGCATTTTACTATGCCATCATCGTCCCCAGTTGGCCCGGTAACTTGTAGTCCAAGTAACATCCGTCTCCCCTATTAAGTGGAAGTTTTTGTGTTCGACTCGTAATGGGCGTAATGGGCGGGATGTGCACTTTATGTGCTTTATATGTAGTTTATTTTTTAATTATTTAATTTGAGAATATGAAATATTACTTTGTTTATCCTTTATGTATAGTTTATTCTTTGATTATTTGATTTGAAAATAGGAGTGTATTATTTTGTTGAAAGGATGAGATTTCGTCATGTGTAATGCTCTTTAAAAAAAAAAAAAAAAAAAAAAAGGGTCTCCATTTAGTTTTTCTTATTGAGATCAATTAAAATCAATACAAATAGAGAGAATACGAGATAAATTTGCCTTGAATGATATTTTTGTGGAGGCTAATGGGCGGTCCGGAGGTCTAGCTCTGTTATGGAGAAAGGAGTTGGGAGTTATACTTAATTCTTTCTTGCCTAATCACATTGATGCTACGTTGCTAGGCAATAGTGATCGGACTCTTTTCGGCTAACTAGCATTTATGGGGAAGCTAATTCTAATTGCAGAATGGCGACTTGGAGTATGCTTAAACGGCTGAAATCTCAATATCAGTTACCATGGGTGTGTATTGGAGACTTTAATAAGGTTCTGTCTTCTTCTGAGAAACAAGGTACAAGTGGTATTTCATACAGTCGAAGAAGAGTGTTCCGTGAAACTCTTGTGGAAGTTGATCTTCACAATCTTGATTTCGTTGGTTACCCATACACATGGTGTACTAATCAAGAAACCCCATTTACTATACGAGAATGGCTAGATTGCACTTAAACCTCTCCTGATTAGATTGATTTGTTTTCCTATTTCAAGTCAATCACTTATCATGTCGCAATTCAGATCATGTTCCAATCTTACTTGAACTTGAAAATAGAACGCTTGTTTTCAACACCAAAGCTCCGCGCAAACTTAGATTTGAGGCATGGTGGGTTAAGAGAGATTACTGTATCCATGTTGTCAAGGACTCTTGGACAGCCGCTGGAAATTGGGGAATAGATATTGGTGAGGCTACGAAACAATGCTGAATTGATTCACTGCTGTGGAATAGAACTGGTTCGGGATTTGTCACACACAGAATCAAAACTCTTTGAGACCAGATTGCTATCTAATCTAAAAGACTTATTATTGATGCTACCAAGTCTCAAATTCCGCACCTTAAGCATGAGTTGGAGGATTTATTGGATACAGAAGATCTTATCTGGCAATAAAGGGCAAAAGCTCACTGGTTGAAGGAGGAAGATAGAAATACCAAGTTTCTCCATTCTAAAGCCACTAACAGATTTCGCAATGATGTCATTGTTGGTTTGAAAAATGAGAATGGTCAATGGTGTACACTAAAGCCTGCAATTGAATCAATGGTGATCTCTTACTTAAGACAATTGTTTGGTTCCAGTGACCCTTTAGCTGAGGACATCGACGAGGTGATTGATTGTGTTGAGCAAAAGGTTGATGAGCATATGAACAGAAAGCTTCTTGAACGGTTTATAGCTGAAGATGTGCAGCTTACCTATCTCAGATGAGTCTTATGAAGTCACGAGGATCAGACGGTATGCTAGTACTCTTTTACCAAAATTTTTGGCTGACTTTAGGCCGGGATGTCATCTCTTCTGTTTTGGCTTTTATTAATAAAGTTACTTTTGATCCTAAGCTAAGTTACACGCGCATCATTCTTATTCCCAAAATAGCTAAGCCTGAGTATCTAACTCAATTTAGGCCCATAAAGTTGAGTAATGTTCTGTATAAAATTACTTCCAAGATACTTCTTAACCGCCTAAAACCATTTATGGACTCTATTATATCCGACACTCAATCTGCTTTCCTGCCATCGAGGTTTATAACTGATAATGTTTGAGTAGCTTTTGAAATTAATCATTATCTGAAGAAGAAGTGTAATGGTAAGAAGGGTTCTATGGCACTTAAACTAGATATGAGCAAGGCCTACGATAAAGTTGAATGGCAATTTCTGCGCTTATTGTTACACAAGTTGGGTTTTGGTGACAAGTTCATTGATTTGATCATGACATGTGTCTGTATAGTATCTTATTCTATTATTCTTAATTGCCACCAATTTAGGTGTTTTCAGCCATATCGTGGATTGCGACAAGGGGATCCCTTATCTTCGTATATATTTTTGCTCTGTGCGGAGGCTTTCTACTCATTAATTCGGCGCAAAGAGGAAGAACATATCATAGCAGGAATTGCTATCTGTCAAGGTGCACCAAAGGTAACTCATTTTTTGTTTGCAGATGACACATTGATTTTCTGCACTATATCGGAAGTGGTAGCTAGTTGTCTTCGTCACATCCTAGAAATATATGAGAGGCCTTCTGGTCAGCAAGTTAACTTGGAAAAAACATATGTTGTTTTCAGCAAGAATATGGCTCAAATGGATTACTCTCGAATCCAACAAATTCAAGGAGTTAGAATTGTGGATAAACATGAAAAGTATCTGGGTTTGCCATCAGTAATTGGAAAGTCCAAGCGGGAAATCTTTGCTTACATTCGAGACAAAATACGAGGCAGAATAAGTGGTTGGTCGGAAAAAACCTTGTCCCAGGCCAAAAAGGAAATTCTTATCAAATCAAGCAATTCCCGCTTATGTCATGAGTTTTTTCAGACTCCCGGAGGGATTAGTTCAAGATATTGAATCTATGGTGGCTAGTTTCTGGTGGGGCAACAAAGGAGCAAGGAAATTACACTGAGTTAAGTGGGAAGATATGGGCAGTGATAAGAATAGTGGAGGTTTAGGTTTTAGCTATCTTCGGTCTTTCAATACAGCTTTGTCATCAAATCAAGGATAGCGATAGTTGACTAAGCCAAATCTGTTATTTCCCAAAGTTTTTAAGGCCAAATATTTTCCAAATGGTGAGGCTATTCATGCTTCATTGGACTGTAATCCCTCTCTTTCTTGGAAATGTATTTGGGAATCTTTATTTCTTTTAAGGGATGGAATTCACTGGAGGATTGGGAATAGAGTTCGAATACATATTTGGATTGACAAATGGATTCCATGGGAGCCTTCCTTCAGGATTTTTTCTCTGCCTAGAGTTTTGCTTATGAATGTCAAGGTTTCAAAACTTATCAATTCTATTTTAGGAACTTGGAATAAGAATCTAGTTGATAGTATTTTTCTATAGCCAGAAAATACCACTATTCTCTCAATTCCACTTGGCAGCGGCAATAATGAAAACACCATGGTGTGGCATTATTCAAAGTCTGGTTTGTTCACTGTCCATTCTGCATATTATCTTACTTTCAGCATTAAGAAGCGGATGGCAGACATGGCGAGGGGCTCCAGCAGTGTAACAGCAGCGGCTGATTATCGATTTCTTTGGAATTGTAAACTCCTACCAAAGGTGAAACCTTTCGCGTGGAGGGCTGCTTTCCTTCCCATGAGCCAGTGTTTGGCATCTAGAAGACTTTCTGTTAATTATTATTGTGACATTTGTATTAATGAGGAAGAAGACTCTCTAAGTTGTCTGTTACACTGTCATTTTGCTCGTCAACTATAGGCACTATCTCATATCCCTCATGGGTGTTTGTCTTCTTCGAACTGCTCGATTTTTAGTTGGTTTCAGTCAATTTATTCCAAGCTTGAAACTCCTTTGTTTGAGTTTTTTCTTGTATGTTGCTAGTATCTCTGGTATTGTCAGAATCGTTGTAAATTTGAAGCTCGTCTTTGGACACCTTTGGATGTGGTGATTTTTGCTCATGATTATCTACATACTTATAAGAATTCCTCTAAGCAATATTCAATTGCTAATTTGTCCAGCATTCAAACCTCTTGGTCAGCACCTCCATCTGGAAAGGTAAAGATTAACTTTGATGCAGCTTTGTTTCTTGAATATCAAGGTAGTTTGCAAGGGATGAAAGATGACAATGTCTGGCTTGAGTGTCTAAGTTTTTGCACCTCACTCTTTCACCAGAGGCTGCAGAAGCTATGGCAATTAAGGAGGCCTGCCAACTTTGTTCGAATTTTGGTTGGCCTTTTGTCGAGATTGAAGGCGATTGTTTGAGAGTGATTTAGGTTCTTCAAGATCAAGGAGATAATTACCTGGGTATCGGTCCTATCATTTCGAATGCAAAGGATTTTCTGCAATAGGCTCGCTCTTTCTCTTAATTTCATGTTAGGCGTAACTCTAATTGTTGTGCTCATTTTTTTGCTATGAATGTTTTACCCTTGTTTCTAAATGAGGTCTCATCAACTGATGCTGTTTGTAATGCCCTTGAGTTAGATCAATAATATATTGTTGTGTTTTTTCTTGTAAAAAAAATTGGACGCAGAAAGGATAATTTTTGTCAATGATTTAAGCATGTAGAGAAATAATAAGACCATAATTCGATGTTGGCACAAACGTAACCACTCATTAACCTAATTAATGGGCTCTTAAGTTAACCTTAAATGATCCCTAAAAAGATGTCTTTCTATAATTTAAAAAAAAAAAAAAAAACACGTTTTTGTCTTTTATGAAAAAATCTAAAGGGGAAGTAGTTTTTATTTCCCCCAAAAAATTTGTAGTGCAGACTCAAAGGTTTCCTGTACAATTATTAAAAAAAAGGGCTACTAATTATCTACATAGGAATTTTTTTGGAAAAAATTATGATATTTTTTGTCCTTTTAATCTCAATGTAATTCTTGTGTTTAACCTGTGTGGTCTTCGGTAAGAGGGGGATCACATTGATGATGGTAAGTTCTTTCAGTCAGTAGATTGGGCTTAGGCCTAGTATAGTTGACCAAAATGAGTACTAAAATTGGATGGTGTTATAGGATCGAGTTAAATTTTGCAACCAATAGCACACGTCAGGCTTACCGAGGGGCCCTCAGCTAAGGCGCTCCGACACTCAAGTTAATGAAGAATCGACTAAAAATCGGAGTAGTAGAGTGAGGGCTAAAGGTTAATAAGCATACCTTGTTGAAGGGTTGTAATGGGGTATTTATAACCTCTCTTGAGATTTTAAAATGTCTGTCATGCCCTTGCTTATGCAGAGAGGGCATTTGTCCTTACTTGAGGACTTTTAGGTCTTTTTCCTTCTAAAGCTTCTCCAGGTGGCATCTCCTTCTTCTCTTCAGGATATGGAAGAGATATCTACATTTAATGCGAGGCAGAATGATGGTACAGTGAAGGCATGCACCATAAATGAGGAGGCACGCCACCTGTCATTGCATTTAACGTGGTAGAGCGGTGGTTGTGGCGCATTCAATGTAACTGTGACTGGTGGCGTGGGGCTGCTTTACGTTTCTCTGATTGACCTCCTAAGGTTGAGGTGTTCCCTTATTTGCGAGTCATCTAGCCACGCTCTGGTCGAGATAACGAGACTTTCTTGGGTTTGAAGACCTTTGACTGGGGGCCCAATGATTATTCGCAAACTGATCAACCTCATATAGGTCAATTGAAAGGATGCTTGTATGTTGGGTTGGCAAAATGGCCCAACGAGAATTTGGGCATGATCGATCACTTCATCGACTGTTAATAGATTGGGCCTATTAGATTATCCCATATTACACATTATTATAATTTAGGAATTTGACTTTTGATTTACAATGATAACAAAGTACGTAGATTCTTTATTATTGCAAATAAACAAAAGGCTTTACATATGCATGCCATTTTGATTGATCCCAATATAATGCTATGATAACATATATGGCTAAAGTCAAAAGCATATAATGAAAATGACAAGCTTTTAGCATAATAATTTTTTAATTACTTGCACTATTTTTCAATCAAAGTCAACCTGACATTTAATAGAAAATGGAATAAAATCGAAGTTAAAAATCTGACTAATTTTACCCAGATAAGACATCATAAGTTGTTGCATCGTATTATGTTATGTCTACTGCATACAATTTTTTTTTTTTTTTTTCAAAAAAGAATGATTTGTTTAAACTTAATAGACTTATCCCATTTAAAACATGCTACAATTGTAGATTCTTCATTCAATTATTGACAATATATTGGGTATCAATGTGAAATTCAAATTACTATTTATATGTTAAGCAATGAAAATTTATATATTTTTTATAATGATGACGCTTACATTAACTCTAATAAAAAAAATTGCTTAAATTATCACTATGGATAATTACTATATATCTACAATGATAATGACAATATTGTTATAAATCATATTAATTATTTCTCTTGTTATTACGTTGGCCACCACATATACGTGATTAATTATTAATGATAACAATTTAAAACGTTAATCTTTGTAATTGTTAAATTATATATATTATGGCAAAATAGAAATTATTGTCACTTTAAAAGTATTATTATTTGTAATATAATTAAGAGTCATCATTAGTAATTAATATATATATGTCATTAGTAATAATTTTTATTATAATTACTTAATTTTTTCCCTAATATTATATTTTTGTGGTAATTACATAATATAATGTTAACATACTCAATACATATAATTTAAATCTAAATGCATTTAAAATCAACATATTTCTCCTAAATTAATGTCTTTTTCTTAAGTCAATAATGTAATCTTTATTTTTTTGAACATGCGTTTTAAATGTTAATATATAGTTTCTTTGAATAATTTATAGTTGAAATATGAGAGCATCCGTGTGGGTGATCCTATATTTTATTGTGCTTGTAGGCTTCGGAGACACTCTCAAGAAATAGGACCGCGCATAAAATAAAGTTGAAGAAAACTTCAGGAACCATAAAATCGAGTTAGAAAATTATGAGATTTTGAAGATGACCTAAGCATCACATGGTTTTGTTTCAAAAAGCATCATGGTTGTGCCCACATGAATCTTTAATATCCTTGGCAAAAAACAAACTCCCACATGCATATATGTGCATATAAGATAATCATAAATTCAAATATAAAAATTTAATTGTATTTTGATTTTTTTTTTATACATATCAATCACTACCAAAAAAAAAATTAATTAGTGACAAAATAATGAATGGCAATACAAAAGTTGTCACTAATTATATAGATTAAGTGACAAAAGATGTTGTTTTGTCACCTTAGTAATTTTTACAAACTAAATAGTGATAATAATAATGTTTAGATTGTCACCATTGACAATTAGTGATACTTATATAGTGATAACTTAGTGATAATGAAAATTTTATCACAAATTCTAGTGGCAATTTTTATTATCAGTAAATTATCAATATAGGGGATTTGTAACAAAATTTTCATTGTTATTAAGTTGTCACCATAGAAGTGTAATTAACTATTAGTAGTGACAATTTAAAATATTTTTTGTCACTAACGAGCCATATTTTGACAAAATAAAATTTATTGTCATCTAAAAAATATCACTAGTGACAAAATAAAAACTATTGTCACTTAATACATATCATTAGGGACATTTTCATATTGTCACTTATTATTTTGTCACTAATATAATATTCTTTTTATAATGAATAAATAATTTTACCTTAAAAAACATCTTGAAGGGTGATAAAGGAAGTTTAACTTATAAATTATTTCAAAACTCTCAACTCTTTCAATGTGAGATAAGATTATATATCATCATCGCTCCTTTATTGATGCGCCTTTTTAAAATAAAATCACCCAACAATGCATATTGACAAAGTAATATTTTGACTATGTATTTGGTCTTCACTAATATATATATATATATATATATATAGAAAATCAAATTCAAAAAAGTGGAAGATACTTATGGTATATTCCAATTTCATAATTAAATAAAAATGAGCGCATTTACTAAAAAATATCATTTGAAACCCATAAAAAGAAGTTCAGTTAATTAAGAGATTTGTTAATAAACAGATAGGTGTGAGACAAAATGTCGCACCAAAAGTGTGAAAGCCTCCTTTGCACAAGAACACTACAATTTTGGGATAATTATATAATCCTAAAAGTTTGCAGCCAGCTTGAAAGGTTCAGAAATTTGAGGGACCAAACATAAATTTTACCACAAAACTTCACTGCTGCATCTTTTGGCATAAAAACTCAGTTAACCCAACACAACATTTCCACGTGCAAAATAGGAAAGGACAGTGACCATTGGCCAGCAGTACACATCCTATATGGATTGGTCGCTTTCTATTCTTACCAACTTGACCAGAAATTTAAATGACATGCCCACTTTTGCCCTTTTTGTTTTTTGACCTCTTTAGTTTTGTATCCACCAAGACATTATTGAGCGGACAATCTGGCTCTTCTTTTTATTGTTGTGCTACTCAATTGGGCCGAAATCATGGTCGATCTCAAACAGTTCATTTTTATTCTTCAAACGGGTTGGTACGTTGGGAGAATTTACTGAATTTAGATGTCTCAAAGTCCATCTTTGTTTTGAATAAAAGGGTATTTTATAGAAAAGGATTGGTGCGATCCCATCATATTAAGATCACATGAAATTACAATAGCCACAATTTTGAGTTGTCCAATGGATTGACATTCGAATCCAGCCAACCCGAATAAAAAAGATGCGGAATTTCTCCTTAGAATGACATTCTTGGCAACATATAGACAAAAAGTCTTTTCAAGGCACAAGCATTGGCGGATTGTTGGGTAGATTTTTCCAACTAAGCAAATTAATTTGGCATTGGTTTGAGCGTTGTTGTGCAATAAAGGTCAAAGTATTGATGGATTTTATGATAAAAATAAGTAGATAAAGAAGTTATGATATTATAACAATATATCCCTTTCTCTATCATAAGGGAGGTCTTATTCCTATTCACTTTAGCCAAGAATATATGATGATATCTTGCTCAGGCATCCTTCATGCTCAACAAAGCACATTCAGAAGTTGAGTCCAGCACTAGGATATGTCTTGTTAAGGTCGGTGAAATTTATAAACATTCTCCACTTACCAAATACTTAAGCACTATGACGAATTGAATAGCCATTTGGTGAATTGAACTTCTACCACATATCCTGGCTCCAACAACTTAGTAACCTCTACTTGAATGATCTTATTCCTCTCAGCACTAAAGGTCCTTTCTTTTGCCTCATTGGGTTAGTTGATGGATCTACATTAAGGTGTGCATGTTGTTCGAAGTTGGTCTTCTTTAACCAAATATTCAAGTGAGCTCAAAAGATTAATTTCTAAGAAATTGGTGATCGTGATAAACTACGCCGCGGATAAATGACAATAATGTGTTTAATTGGCCAAAACCAATTTCAAGTTAATGAGAAATTAATGGTCAAAGTGAGTTACTTGATGGTTGACTAAGAAGACTAAAGAATGAGCCAAAGGAATGGGAGAGAAGTAAAACTCCATCCCATATTGAAAGATGAATAAAACGTGAACTAAAATAAAGGTCTCAAGTGTGGAGGTAAGGGTAGGCCCCTAGGGGGTATCACAAGTGTTTGGAGGAGAGATGACCTATATGGTAGTGGGTTTAATCCAACATACAAGCATGTGACACTGCCGTCTACCTGCTCGGCCAACTCAACTAGGCTTGGTCGTGGGCTTGGGCTTGGATTAAATTAAATTGGGCCTTTAATCCAATATTAAATTTTGGGACCAAATTCAATCTGATTATACATGGCCCAACAAAACCTTCAAACTTCTGTTCAACTCTAGAAATACGAAATCAGTGTGTGGAAAAGCTAAATACGCGTATCTTCTAATCTCTAGCAATCAACTGATGTATCTAGACAGCAACCTTCAAACTAGCTACATTGGAAAATTGTAGCAGCATTGAAAAAATTGGACACCAGATTTTGACCACCTTTCAGTGCACATTTGGCTCTATAAAAATGACTAGCCCCAAATTTGTAACATGGATATTGAAGCATATTTTTCATACAATCACATCTTCACACAGTGTTTTCTACATAGTCTAGAGAGTTCAATAGGCTTAAAGTTCGAGAGATCAGACAACTTATAATGTTGTTACCGTCTGAATTAGTCGTTGTATCTTATAAGACAACAGTAGATTGCCATTAGCACCAGTGGGGGCCTAATTCGTCTTAAAAATAGAGAGCTCCGCTCTCGCCTCAACTAGTTGATTTTTACCGATTATAGAAATTTCCTACTACCAAAATAACACATGCCACAACTGTCTATATAAGAGAAAATAAACCTCTCGAAACTCAAAATATTTAATTTTCAGAAGTGAAATGCATCATTAGTTTAACTCGATATCAAAATATCATAGATTACACTTAACATTCTAAAAACCATTTTTATTTGGTCTATTACTTATGTGTTGCATGGTCTAGTCTATCTTCGTCACTTCTTATTTAGGGTAAAGAACGGAAGGAAACAATACAAACAGTAAGTCCGAATGATTTAGTGAGTTGTTAACAAATGAGCAACACTAGTACACAGAGTAATCACAAATCAATAAGCACAGAATCAACAAGGAACAATCACGACTATAGTATATATACGAGGTATTACGCAAACAAAGGAATACCACTGGTTAGATAAATTAATAAATAGATAATATACCAATAACATTTTCGCAAAACCTACTATTGTTGGTTCTCTCGCTTGGATCAATCCCCTCAAAATACCATTGCACTCTATGATAGCAGATATTAGTTTTGTTGTTTAGATATTGATAAGTATTAAAGCTATCATGGTCTTGATCATTAAAAAACTATAAAGACAGTATAAATATACCTGCAAAAAGCAAAAAACTACACACTTATATAAGACATTTGACCAACTAGGAGTTAACAAATATTCAAGTTTTTAAATTTCGTTGAATGTCTTGACGGTAGAAATTCCTTATATTGTTATCGATTTGTATTATATAAGGAGCTATTCCATAGAAAAATAACAATCTGCCATTAATTTTATCCACTTCAAAGTAGAGTTTGTGAATTGTTTTGAAGTCATAATTCATTCATTATACAGAGAAGAATGTATATTAAAGTATTTTTCTATTAAAGAAATAGTTAAAAAACGAAGATTGTTTATTTAGTGGACCAAAGATATTTAAAGAGCACGTACAAAGAATAGGTCTAGATTGTAATAGTGATTGATATTGGGTAAAATGTATTTTTAGTTTTATAAGTTAGGTCTGTTTGAATTTTGGTCTCATTCTTTATCAGTTCGCACATTGCATCCAATAAATATATATATATATATATATATATTAATTTGAGGACTCAAAAAGGCTTCCGTCCAAAAGTTAACGAAGCGACTCATGTGGCCGTTAAGTTGAGCATTTTTAGTCCGATAAGTCAAATCAGCTTGGAGTTTTGGTCTCAATGGGAGCTCCATCAAATTTTTGCGAAAGAGGAAAGAAAAATGTCTGAAAGTGAAGGTGCCATTTGTTTCTATGGCACACCAGCTCAATTGAAAACCTCATGAAAAGATGAAAATCCAAATAGGAGATTCCATGGTTGTGCTTCTATGGATAATAGGTGTGATTTTTTTGCTTGAAAAGATCCTCAAATGTGTGAAAGAACAATATAAGTAATACTTGGGTCGCTTAGGATGTTGAATATAATGGAGGAAAAGTTAGTAATACTTCAAAAAAGGCAAATTATGTTTCTATATTTATTGGTGGTTTCTTGATTAATTGTTCTTCACTTTGTTGGGACCAAAATCCAAACAAACATAACTTATGGGACCATAAAGTACTAATGTAATGGTCACGTGAGTGGCATATGATGGCTCTGTTAATCATTGGACGGAAAGCTTCTTTAATTAGTCCTTAAATTGAAAAAAGCGCACTTATTGGGCACAATGTACGAAAATCATGAAGAATTGGACCAAAATCCAAATTGACCTAATTTATGGGACAAAAAATGCAATTTACCCAATTGATATTTTATGATAATTTTGATATCATGAGCTCAATAATGTATTTTTAACTTATACTAATGTTTTATATCAATTTTGATGGTGTACAAGTAGTATGTTATATTGTAACACAAAAATTTTAGACTTATAAACATATTTTGATAAGTTGAAAATATAGTAACATATGAAAGAAAGTATGTTGCATAAATAATATATGATGCATTTTGCAAAGTATTGAGTATAGGTTATTACGGTGAAAGGGAAAATATTAATTTCTTTATGCACATTATGACTACCCAATTAACTATTATTATTTGATTATAAGGTCAAATGGGAGAATGTTAGATAAATATCTAAATATTGTGATCCAACTATGACAATTATTCTGTAAATTATGTTGGGTTATTTAATTTTTTTAATTTAAAAAATTATCACATTGATTTTGATGTATCTCACTCCAAATCAAATAAGAAATCCATATAGTTTGCAGTTGAAAGAATATAGATATTAGAGATCAACAAATGTACATTTTAAGAATATGAACTATATCATAATGAATTGGATCTTCCATCCAAGTTACCTGTAAACAGTCTCCATGCTCACACGTTCAATCAAGAACAATAATTGCACTGTTGATTTTTCTCTATTCTCTATCTTATTTTAGTATGTCATGTCAAATGAGAAATTTCAAGTATTTAACATCTCCCTTGAGGACCCACATCATATTTCAATTCAAATATGTATCTTAATATATCAAGATTTTATCTATTTACTGACGTAACAAATTAAAAGACATATGTACATATATAATTAGTTTTCCCCTACCAATTTATAAAAACATATGAAATTGAATCATCCTAAAAGTCTTTATATAACAAAAAGTAAGGTTATGGAGAGAGAAACTAACTAGTACAGTAAAGCAGAAAGTAATTATTTTTCCAGTATGTTTATAGGATGACTACATCTTTGATAACTCTAAGAGTTATTTGTTTAAATTTTGAGATTTAAAATAAATAATAATTAAAATAACACTGCAAAGCCTATAGTAATTATATGTTAATGTTACGCTTGAATTAGAAAAAAATTATGGCTATCAATCAATGCACGTTCAATGCGAATTCATTCAGTAATTGGATTAGAGTAATGTACAGATATACAAATGTATATGAAATATATGTATAAAAATATTTATTGACAACAATAAAAGTAATAAAATGGTATAAACAGGAGAGAACATACTCTCAATAAGAGTTCAAAAGATGAAAAAAATTTGCAGAGAAATGAAAATATTATATAATTTTCATCAATGACTTTGGGATTGTAAAGTGGTAATGGTAAGATTGTAAATTATAGTTTTTCTATATAATATGAGAATTAAATAATAAAAATGAGGACATTTTAAATTTATCACTAAAAAACACATCAAAAGAAAGTTGATATTTTATTTATAGTACAGATAATTGCATAAATGTTACTCAACCTGATAAATTTAGTCAAATATCTAAATTAGATTAGTTATTTGGAAAAAAATCTCAAAAATTATAAATTACCATACGCACAAAATAAAAGTATGAAAACAAGAATTGTTAATTACTTATATAATATAACAAAGATACCTAACCTGTAAAAGAAGTCCAAAGTTTAAGTATCATACCATTGAAATGAATAAACGAATTTTTAAATAATCCTATCTTGATTTTCATACAACCTCAAGTCACTTCGTCCCTGTTGTTTCCAAGTCAAAAAGGCCAACAACTATGTACACGTGGCGAGTGGTGGCATGCAACATTTGCTGCCCTCTGAGCGCTCTTTAGCATTGCCCTTCACAAATATCGACTTTAGGCTATTAGGCAACGTGATGCTAATTAGCTCCAATAATTCATGGACACGTGGCGGAATGTGAGTAGATAGCAGCACAGTCGTGTGGTACCACGGGCGAGTGAATAATTCTTTTTTCAGTTAATGCGTGAAATAATCCATAGCGCAGGTGGTGGCTTACCGGCGAAACCGGTGTACGGTTACTGTACCTCCAGCTATGGTTATAAAATTTAAAATCTGAGACTGTTAATTAAAAAGTAGCACTAGATTGAATAACATAAACATAATTATACATTAATTTTATAATTATGGTGCAAAAATCTACTAATCAGAAAATTTTCCCAATAATTTACTAATAAACAAAATATTGAGAGATGAATGATACTATTAGACAAACGCACTTAATAATAAAATAAATTATTCAATGTATTAAGTGTGAAATTTTATAATTTAAGTCTGACTTATATAAAAGTTTAAATACGCTGAGGATTAGGGATTAGTGATCCGCCTAATTTAAGTACAATAAGTTGTAGAATAGGAGTAGGGGTATGCCGAATTCGTTATTCAAATATATGCAATTTTTTTTTAATGAAAATAATCGCTATGTATTCATAAAAGTGCATGTTAATAAATTCTAGTCTTTGTCAATCTAAACCTATGCAAGTTAGATATTTTTACATTTTACCTACATCAAACCTAGTTAGTTTAATGATCTATGACTAACCGACATACTTTATTTAATTTTTGAGAAAAATAGGTAATAGTTCTCCCTTATTACTATTTTTTTCTTTTTTAAATATTTATTTAAATATAAATATATTAAAAATTCATTATAATTTAAATCTCATATTCTGTGAATCATATAACGCACCAGTTGGTTATTCAATTTTATTTTTGTTCTTATTGAAATAATGATTCTCATCACAATTTAAAAAAAAAAATAATAATTAAATAATACAGGAAATAAAGAATACGAAAATGCAAAGAGACAATATGGCCACTGCACAAGCAAAACAAATAAAAAGCCCTCTCTCTCTCTCTCTCTCTCTCTCTCTCTCTCTGTGCTATTAGCTGCTGTTGGAAGCATTCACCTGAAAGCTTTTGCTCTCTCTTTGAAGCTTTTCAAAGGGTTTGTTTCTGTGTGTGAATTGGGATTTTCTCTCCATAAAAAGCAGAGAGCTTCATATCTATTTTTTATCCTTTCGAATTTTTAGAATTCTGGGATTTTTTGGGAACTATTGAGAGCTTTGCTTTTGCTTTTTCCTGAAATTTTTGAGATATGGAGAGAGATTTCATGGGGTTGGATTCTAAGGATTCTGCTGCTATTAAGGAAGAATTTGTTGAGGGAGGCTGCGAAGACTCTGGTGAACTCTCTTTCTTGTATATTTATGATAAAATTCTGTTTTTGTTACGGTGAATTGATGGGTTCTACTGATGCGAGTTTTGAACTTTATCTTTGAATTTGGTTTGGGAAATGAAGTTGGATTCAGGTCTGACTTCTTCTTTTATTTTTTTCCTTCCCTTTTCCTTCATTTTCTTGGTTTGTCGTTTCCTTGTCTTGCTTCTTTTTCCCAGTTTTACGCTATATATTTTTGCAAACTCCTTCTGTCGGCAGTAATATCATGGTTTCTTCTGATGAGATTTTGCTTTTTATGTTCAGAATTGGATTTTAATGCGAATGGGGCTCAAGGTTTTACTTGTTTTCACTTTCTTAAACTTTTTTCTTTTCCCTTGTTTTTTCCTTTTTCTAGCTGCTATTTACGTGTCTTTATATGAAATTCTTTGGTACATCTGGCGTTTTAAGTTGAGTGCGATTGAAGTAAAGATTAAAGGGTTTATCTGAAATTGACGATTTGTTAATCGCTTGAAGCGTATTGTTAGCACCTAGAATATGAGTATTAATTTTGTGAACTGAAGCCTTAGTGGGTTTAAATTTTAGTATATTACTTTTGATTCATACCTTCTTCTTTCAAATGTCTATACCTGGTAAAATCTTGCCTGATGAAGCTGGTAAAATGGTTTTCATTTGGCTGGAGAACTTAACCAATTTGATCGCGTTTCAGTTCTGCTGCTTAATGGATGAAGATCCAGGATGATTCTATTCGTATAAGAGACCTTGAGATGGGTGTCAATTACGAATCTTGCCCTTGGTGTGTTTGATTTCATCTGCATAAGAAGTAGAAAATGTTTATTCCCCAATTATAAAAGCAGCAAGTTTATGAAACTGTCTTATAATTTGGTATATAGTTCAAACTTCTTCAAATAGATGTGACTTATTCCCGATATCCAAGAAATATGGAGTTGTTGGATATGACTTTAATGCTTTCAAGTGCAGCTGTTACTTGAAAGATTTAAGTTTGATGTTATTTAAAATTAGAGAATTATAGCATGCTTCTATTAGGAGCTTATTATTTTGTGAACTGCTTTCTGAAAGGGTGTTTGCAACATTTTTTGATCTAAAGGATTTGCAAGGAGCTCAGGCGTTCCATGGTCATCGCCAAACAAGGTGCCTGCCCTTCCTCAATTTATGTCTTTGAAGTGTGAGCAAGACGAGAAACCATCAAAGATAAAGTCTGATCTTCTTACATCTCATGGATACATGGTGAAATCTGCTTCCGACATCTTTGAAGTCATGCATAAACGACAATCAGGCGATATTCAGGTTACTTTTGGTTCTGTACTTGAATAACATCATGCTGCATCTTTCGAGAATTTTGGTTTCATGGCTTGAATTTGATTTGTACGGAGAGAAATTCTCTCTTTATCTTAACGAATGAATGCTACTGTTTTTGAATTGTTTTAAAAAGTCCTAGAGAACTTAATTGTTCTACTTCTAAATATATTATTTCTGTTTCGTTATATGTTTAGGAAAAGATTATGTTCCAATCTGTTGCATTAATTTCTCTTGAGATCTTTACGGACTTCCCTCCTCAGTGTTTTGAAGTATCTTGAAAGCACATAAAATATGAATGGAAACAGAAGTCACTATTTACATTAATGGCTTATCTGTGTAACACAGGGCATTCACATCCTATCCATGATGTCTAAGATGCATCCATTTTTTATGATGTTTCCTTTTCTCAAGACTTATTTTATGGGTGCTTGTTAGAATTTTGGAAGTGCTTTGATGAAGCATCAATTTCTTGGTGGGAATCCTGTTACAGCTCCTCATTCAATTCTTCCTTCAGCTGCCTCTATGGTTGGAAGAACTGAACAGTGGTGAGCATGTGGATTACTATAGTTATCTAGATATGTTATTAGTTTTACATCTTTATAATTGAAACTCTTTTAATTAAGATATAATCCAGCGTGATATAAATGAGTCTAATTTATAATATTTTTCTCAATTCTTTACTCTTTGTAGGATTAATTCTAAGGGTTCCAGTGTTCCTGCTCAATTGACTATCTTCTATGGTGGAACAGTGAATGTCTTTGACGACATCTCACCTGAGAAGGTTCTCTCTCTCTTTCTGCCTGCCTGCCAATTTTTTGTTTTACCCTTCTGCCAGGTCTTCTAGGTATTAATTGTTTTCCTTCCTTGGGATATTCTCCAGGCTCAGGCGATCATGTTTTTGGCTGCAAATGGGTATGTCCTGCCTAACGTGGCTCAATCAAAACTTCACATGCCAGCACCTGCCTCCAAACTTCCGGCAGCAGATCAGGCATTGGTTAAACAATCCATGAATATGTCACCATGCTCTGGCCTCCCGAGCCCTATGTCTGTTTCTTCTCACCCCATTGATCAGCCGAGTGGTCCTGCTGCTAACAATGATGACATCAAGGTATCAAGGACTGTTGGTATGCCAACGACTCTCATTAACAAAATGGAGCCTCCTAGAGTGATATCACCAATGGGGTCTGTTGCGGCATCTGCTATGATATCATCAGGTATCTCATGCAAATTTGGCAAGTATAGATTTTGTTTATTTATTCCATATATGCTTTCAGCTTTAGTTAAGAAACCTGAACTTTTCTTGTGTGGTTCAGTTTTTCCAACATGTTCTCATATTGCTCACATCCTTGGGAAAATATACTTCTGCCATTGATAATGCGGTAAACTGGGGGACACCATCAGAAATTTAAATTTTTTTTTTTGCTTGGCCGTGCACTGGCCACGTCTTGTTGGGTCTATCAATGGAGATATCTGTTTAACTATTTGATGGAGCAATCATTTCCAACCTTTTAAGATATTATTGGTCTTTAGCGTGGGAAAAAAAAAGAAAAAAACTACTTTTCTGTCTTGTTATTGTTGGATGAGTAATCTAATCACCTGCAAAATGGCTCTTCTCAAATGTTCATCACATTAACCAGGTTTTTCTTTTTTCTCTTTCTTTTTTCCTTTTTCCCTGCAGCTGTTCCGCAGGCACGGAAAGCATCACTTGCTCGATTTTTGGAGAAGCGTAAGGAGAGGTACTTTAATTTTTTATGTTTTCTTTTATCTCCTAGAGAATACTTAATCCATGAGTTGGTTTTTTCATCATTATTTCTAATATGAATAATGGGAAATTCATCGCTCTCATTACTTTCTTTCTCACTTGCTTTTTCTTTTTCCAAAGAGGTGCATTTCTGAGTGAGAAACTCCTTTTCCCGTTGACTTTTAAATAAGCTGAGTAATATTCATGTCAAAGCACGAATAGGAGAAAATGGGGAATGGCCCCATAGCAGGCCATATTATTCAAAGAACACTTGTATTCCTTTAATAAGTTTGAGATGGCATTTATTGGACAGATTTTAGTTAAATCAATGGTTGATTAGCATTTACATTTTAAGATGCACAGTTATAAATACTTGAATGACTGTACAGCTTGTAAACTAATACTGGAAAATTAACTTCTTTCGGCTCATTTGTGTCCGCAGGGTAATGAATGCAGCACCATACAACCTGAGCAAGAAAGCATATGATTGTGCCACTCCAGAGTCCATTGGGTTTGGCTTCTCAGCTACATCTGGTGTGGGCTCTAATTCCGTCTCTATCAGCAAGGAGATTGATTAGTGGCGATGTATTTGAGATCTTTAATAGACTACGCTTGTGTAGTAGCAAGTAAATCTATAAGCACTTAAATTCTATTGTGAGTAGCAAAATATTAATAGTTTGTATGCTGGAACTGTTGATGTACAAATTCTATGAACTTCAACAATCTTAGTACTGTATTGATTAATAGATATTGAGTTCTTTGTCTTGCTTTCCTTTCCCAGTCTTGATCAATTGCATAGGCTTTAGATACATATGGTAAGTAGCATGCTGTGTAAGTTCTTTTATGTAATTATTTAATGGTTTGTTTGGTTATGTTTTGGATGTTTTGGTGGAAATATTTTGAGAGGTAGTAGGTTGATGGAATGTGATAGATAATTGTTTATGTTTTAGGAGTTGTTGGAGGATGTTTTGGGAAAAATAATTTATTTTGGGAGTGTATTTTTAGATGTAACGATACACATTTTAAAATACATTATTGGACAATGTGTGTTTGGATGTATTTTCTTTCCCAATTGGAAAATGTTCTAGGAAAACACAGGCAAACAAAGCCCTTTCTGTTCTTTGGGGTGTTTTAGGAAGGAAAATATCTAGGAGACACTATTTCGGAGATGTGGTTGGAGAATGTAATCAATGTTTGGTTTTGCTTTGAAGTGATTAGATATTATTTTGGAAGACAAAAGATATGTTTGGCTTTTTCTTTTGAGAAAATATTTTTTATAATAGATGTCAAATTAGTAAAACATTTATTAGATTAGTGGAGTGAAATTGAATTTTTATTTGAAAGAGCACGAGAGATACACATATTTATATATGATTAAATTCTCTAATGAGTACAATTAAGATTAAAATTCTTTGAATAGTCTTATTTAGAAATGCACCATTATTTTAACAAAACAATACCAGTCGAAACCTAAACCATTTTAATAACTATTTGCTTGTAAACCTTTTCGTAGAATTTTTTTTTAAAAAAAAAAGATGGTGAATATAGTACTGACAGTAAGTGTACCTAAGTTGGACCAATCACCAATCAAAGTGGGATATTTTCCTTCGAGTGGACATCCAATCAAGTTGATTACAATATATCCACATTTCTCATGTGGCTAAGACCAAAGGATGTGACGATTCGTGGGTTTGTGAGTGGCTGTCCCTTTTTTAGCGCTACCAGCTGCAACTGGTGGGGGTGGTTGACATATTTTCAAATCATGTCTCCCTCTCATTTAATTATTCATTATTGGATTCTTTGTCTTCCCTTTGGAAGAAATTGGAACACGTTTTTTTGTCATATAATATTTTTATGATAAAAGGGGTCAAAATATCCAGATGGCCCATTTTGGTTCTGTTGATATCTATAGTCAATCCAACATTTTCAGAAAGTGAAACAATAAGTAGAGGTTGAGGCTTGAATTTTTTTTTTTTTTTTTTAAAATAACGATTAGAATAAGTATAGAATGAAAATTTAGGTTGATTTATGTTCTTTTATATTTTAAAAAATATATTTAAATGTTTTAATTATTTTAAATAATAGTATATACTTGATATCAAATTAAATTTAAATTTGAATGATATGATAATAAGATAATAAGATGCGCAAGTTAGAACCGCCACTAGTAATGGTATATTACTAATGATGTGGATTTATGGTTGTTCGGCTTATTTTTTATTTTACATCAAAGATATTTTAGTAATGATTCCAAATAGTGCAAATATCTTGGAAGGGCAGAAAAGTCCTACGCACCAAAAAATTGAAACACTACTGGGGAATAGGTTTGAAAAAATTAAAAATAAAAATAAATGATATTTTCTAATATTTTCTAATTTTCAAAATGTCGATGAAAATGAAAACAAACAAGATCTTGTCAAGTTTTTGAATTTTTGTGCAAAAAATTATAATAAAATTTTATGCATCAATTTGCTTAGCAATTTGTATTGAGCCCCTGGATAGAAGTTCCATTACTATTTCTAATAATTCATCCAATGCTTGCTTTCCCTGATCGAACATCCAGCGGCAGTTTAAACCAAATGGTTCGGGGAGGGGACCATTTGATAATAAATAAATCTATGTGATGGTAACTTTATTAGGCATAAATACTAAGGCCTTTAGCTTGATTTCAAATACGATTTGTTAGAAAAATGATATCTTTTAAGGCTTTGCATTAGTCTAAGAAAATGACATCCATATGTTTCTTTCTTTATTTATAAATATTCATGTTAGGTGTCCTTTGAGGATAAACTTTTAATCTTATATTTTATGTGTTAAATTCATGTTATTGGATCAATAGTGACTCGATAACAAGTATTGAGCTTTGAATCGAAATATTATAGTAGGTGCTAGGGGCTATCAATTAAGGTAAATAAAAGGTAGAAAAGTTGGTTTAAAAAAAATTTAATTTTTATGGAATGTGTGATGTACTGATTACGAAATATATTATGAAAATTACAAGTTAGGAATGTAAAACTTCTATCATTAAAAGAAAATTAGTTATTACTAAATATGCTAATAACTATATAAAAAGATTACTAAAATTTTAATATCCCAAATTGAGAACTGCAAAGTGAGGGAATGTCTTTATAGAAGTTTGTTGTAAAAATCCACATACGCACTTCTAAAGGTAAAATTACCATCAATATTCCGGGCCTAAAAGTATGTATTATTTGAGAGATAAAAAGGAATTCAATGTGCCAAATTTGGTTAAGAATGGATAGGGAAACAATATTGGGAATCTTGACAAAATTGTTTTAAAACTAAACACAACATAGTAGAAATAAAATAATAATAGATTCTTCTATATAAATGTATAACATTAAAAAACTTAAATCAAATATATTATTGAAAGTAATAAATTATTAATTAAACTATTTAATTTATCTAATTGTTGCCAAAAGCTCAAAATTATTAAACAGTGTTGGATAATTAAAATATTAAATAAATAAATAAAATTTTCTCAGAAAAGTAACACCAACCAAATAATCCCTTAACTTGGTAAATACTGGCACGCATTGACTCAACCAACACCAGCTAGGACTCAGAAGTCCTTTGTACACACCCGAGCTGTTGAGCGCTAGCTAGCCAGCTAACCAAATCAATCATATTTACTGTCACATCATTAATTTTTTTCTTTTGAAAAATATTATTTTCTCTAGAAAAATAAATCTTATGTTTTTTTCTATTATGGTCTAATTTTTACATTTGAATAGCTAAATGTTTTTTAACGGATTTTAATTTTGAGGTTTGTGTATGAATTTCAGGAAACAAATTGATTCCAGTTCCAAACCAGTCAAATGAATTAGTGTCACATGATAATATTATATTAAAATTTAAAATTAATACTTTTTGTTCTAAATGAATGTTGCTACACTCTATGATTAATTAATTGTGTGAGTGTTTCCATTCCTTTCGATACTTGGAGTTTGATGAGGGTTCGATTTCGATAATGGATACGGATCCGGGGTATTGATATTCTGAATTGGTTTGGGATTGGAATCCTGCAATCACAACAAACGTTAGGCTAGCCGAGTGGCCCTCGGCTTAGGTCCTTTGACGCTCAAGTCAGTATATATTCGACCTCTCTAATCGAGCAGCAGAATGTATGGGCTTTTGAGTGTATGAGTGCATACCTGTGAGAGGCAAGGTTGAGGGGTTTTTATATTCTCCCCCATGTAGGAAAAGTCAGGGAAGCCCTTGGCTTACCCTAGGGACCTCCAGCCTCCTACCAGGGGTAATTGGTCAATTCTCCCGTTTGAATATTGCCAGCTGGATGTCCTTTTAAGCTGTAGGACAGGATGGTACACTGTTGCGGCGTCTGCTGTGTCAGACGGTGAAGGGAGGGCATGCGCCATTAATGCGGAGGTGTGTTGCCAGTCAACGCATTTAATGCGGTGGCAGAGTACTATGCAGGGCTCGACATGAGAATTGACGAGAGGAGGGGTCGATAATGGACGAGCGGCTTCGAGGGCCGTTGGTCGAACAGGGTCGATGTAGCGACTTGTGGATTAGTCGAACAGGGTCGACGAGTCACTTGGGTCCTGAGCTGTTGATTGGGTGTTGGGCCTCGCCGATTTGGGCCATTTTGGGCCATCCTATATCATGAGTCCCCCCACTTCACAAGGCCGAACAGAGAATCGACAAGCGGCGTTGGGAAGTAACGAACATTAGCCACCATCGACCAGGGTTTCTGAAAATCTGTCAGACTATTACGCGCTTGCTGAGCGGTTACATCGTGGGGCGGTGTGACGTCTCCGTCCATTAATGCGGATGTTTGGGTAACCGCGCCTGGACGCTTGGGAAACCGCATCTGCCCTCCTATAAATGCTTAATGTGATTCTGCCCATTTTCACTTTTATCGCTTCAGAATTTTCGAGAGCCTTTAGGAGATATCTTTCGCTGCAAGACTCCCTAGACTTTGCATTCGCTTCACAGATTTTGTGGGCTTAACCTTCGTATCCAGTAAGTGCTCCTCCACCTCTTCGTTTCTCCGAATCTTTTCTCTTTATTTTTCTTTTGAAGAAGATGCTTGGGTTATTCAGTTCTGAGGGTAGTCGGGGGGGAGGGAGGGGGGGACAGTGAGGCCACCCTGTCTGAGGGGCGTAGGGAGTTGCCTGCTCCTTCTGGTGGGTTGTCCGGCGGTGGTTCCGGTTCTAGTAGCTCGAGCTCCGAGAGCTTGAGTGGCGCGCATGGTGGGGAAGCTGGGCCCAGCCAGGTACCCTCGTCTCGTGGGCGATTATTCACCCCGGGCCACTATAGTGAGATAGTTTCCGTAATGACCCCTACGGATTTGGTGCGCCTAAGAGAGCTTTACCATATTCCTCCCGAATACCAACTATTAACCCCCGGGCCTCCTGGTCGAATGCATCGTGCTTCCGCCGGTTGTATAACAGTGTTTGAGGATGCACTGAAATGTGGGTTGAGGTTCCCCTTAGGTGATAGTATAATAGGCCTGCTTAGGGGTCTTCGAGTGTGCATAACTCAGCTATTACCCAATTGCTTTGCCACCCTCTGCAGTTTCTTAGTTTTGATGCATTCGTTCGATCAGGCCCCCAGTTTCGACAATTTTTCCAACCTCTTCTATCTGTGTATGTCACGAAAATCCAGTAGTGCCGACGAGTCGGGCTTTTATTATCTGACTGCTCGACCTCGCCGCAAGTTTCTCGTGGCTCCCTTTTCTTCGTACGGGCAGGAGTGGAAGAAGCATTACTTCTTCGTTCGGGTGAAGGGAGGGTTTGACATTCCTCAAGAGTGGTTGGGGGGGCAGGTTGAGGTACCAGGGAATCGCACCCCTACTTGGCCAAATACCTTCGTGAGGGATCTGGTCGGGTTTGGTCCCGTTGAGGCCACTGTATTCCTCGAGGAGCAGCAGTTAGTGCTGGCTGGGTTGTCGCCAGCCCCTCTAAATTCTGCAGATGACTATGAGATAGGTAGATGAAATGTGTGCCATGCTTTGTTGTTTAACTACGTTCATTTCTGTATTTGACATCTGCTGTGTTTGTTCCTTGCAGACTGGGACGAAATCATGAACCGCGCAAGGAGTGATGCAGTGGCTCGCGCTGAAAGGAACCGACAGCGCAAACAAGGCGCTACGTCTCGACAAGAGTCGACAGGAGCCGACGAGCCACGCCGACAAGCTGCGGCCCGTGCGCCATCCCCGACCCCCTCGCCTGGTCGAGTAGTAGCGATTGAGAGGGATGCGGGTCGGGGAAAAAGACCCATGGGCGAACAGAGTGGGCCCCCGCCCAAAAAGATTGCTGCTGCTGGAAAGGGGAAAGGAAAAATGAAGGGCGCTGGGTCGAGGCTGCCGACGGGAAACGATCTCTTCGGGGATCGAGGTGCGGAGACCTTATTTGGCCTGAGGAAGTTCCCATCTCCTCGTTTTGGGTTGGACCCCAGCCTGTTTGTGGACGACTTGTCCTATATGCATGGATCTAGGCCAACTAGGGTCGACCCCTTGAAATGGTTGTTGGCTGGTCAGTTCCTGGCTGACCAGAGGAGGATAATAGGCCTGAGTCAGCCCGGGGCGCTGTGTGAGGTCGCATATCACGCGAACATGGTGAGATCCCCTAAGCTGTAAACTTGTGTAATCAATTTTCCCTGCATGGATAGTAATGAATTTTTATGTTTCAGGTCGCACAAATCGCCTACAATTTTTACCGCCGCTCCGAGCTAGCACTCACTGATTGTGAACAGTTGGATGCTGGCAGCGATGCCGAAACATTGAAGGCCCAACTGGAGTTGTCCCAACTGCGGCTCGAGGAAGTGCAGAAGGAGAATGCCAAATACGCCGAAATAATGGAGGCGAAAGATAGGCAAGTCCTGCTGGCGGTGACAGAGCAGACAAAGATCGAGGTGAAGCTGAAAAAACTCGAACTAGACATCAATGTCACCTATGAATCTGGTCGGGCGGCCGGTCGAGGTGAGCGCCTGGTCGAGGCCAGGACAGAGTTCGAGCGGGTAGGGCTGTAAATGAATATTCAAAAATCCGTTTACCGTTCGCATCCGAATCCGTTTATAGGGCTATTATCCGTATCCATTTAAAGCGGATATTATCCGTATTCGATTAGTAGACATCCGATTATAAACGGATACGAATATGGTAAATGCCTATCCGATCCGTTTAATATCCGCTCCGAATACATATCCGTTTATATATTCGATTATTCGTAACTTAATCAAATATGTTATCCGTATCCGATAAATAATATTTAAAAAAATATTATATATAATATATTCTATTTTATGTATTTTAATATATATATATAATATTTTAAAAAATTACCGTATATAATATATTATTATACATAATAATTTATTTTTATTTATAGATTATTAAATTTCATAATCTATATGTAAATGAATATATGTATAAATTAGTAATTAAAGAATTAATAAAAAAATAGATGGTAATGATGATAATTAAATAATATTAAATCAAAAAAATTTGAAAAGTTAATATATTAGTGATAAAATTGATCAATATAAAATTATTGTTGCTTTACTTTATAATTAATTTATATTGGTGTCATTTTATTATATTAATTAATCATAAAGTGAATCAATAATTATAAAAAAATTAACTAAATTAAGAATAATTAACTTTTTAATTCTAAAAAAAATTAGTAAAATACTAAAATTATTAACTAGCTAGGGGGATATTAAGATTTAAGAGGGTGTTTGAGTAAGCTTATAAGTTTCTTAAAACATCTTATAAGCTCTTAAGGTAAGATGTTAAAAGTTTATAAGGTATCAAAAAGAATTTGATAATTTTTTTTTAAAAAATAACTTATAAGCTCTTAAGATAAGAGTTTTTGCAGTGTTAAACAGATGAGAAGTTCAAGCATATTCATGTTGGTGGACTATGTGAATATTTTTCTTGTGTTGAAATTAATTTTTATTTTGTTTATTTTGGATTGTTGTATTATGTATTGAAAATTATTATTTCTTTTGATTCTTGAGGAGATTTGTATGCTTGTTTAATTTTTGGAGTATGCTAATTTTATTGTTTGTTTGTTATTTTTTTAGATTTTATTATGTTATTTATATGATTATTTTTTTAATGAAATTTATTAGAAAAAAATATGCATTTTATTATAAATTAATGGATTCGGATATTCGGATATTCATAAACGGATATTCGGATATCTATAAACGGATATTCGGAATAATTATAATCGGATACGGATATATCCGAATTCGGATAATATCTGGCGGATACGAATTCGGATATTATAAAAAAATATTCGTCAGATACGGATACGGTAAAAGTTAAACAGATACGGATACTGCATATCCGATCCGTTTAATATCCGTTTACAGCCCTACGAGCGGGTAATGCTGGAGATTCGCAAGGAGGCGGCACAACAGTTCATGGTAAGCCCCGCCTTTCAGGATGCGAGCGTGGTGCTGGCCCTGGACAATGCCCGGAGTGCCTTTAATAAGGCTATTGCACAAATGAGGCACTTGGGCTATGCGGTTAGCGACGAAGATCGCTCGAAGATGGGCCTTGCTTTCGACAAGGAGTTGCGCCCAATTGGTGATGATGAAGATGTCGACGAGGCCGAAGCCGAGGTAGAGGCAACGGGGGAGATCGACATGACTCCTGAAGAGAGGCAAAAGGCAGACCTCCAAAAGAAAATGAAGGCTGTAGGTCGAGAGTTCGAGTTCGCCGGCGACCTCGCCTATGAAATCTTCGAGGGCCAGGCCAATACTGTCTCTTTCTTCCCAGCCGTCGAGCGGCTGTTTATGTCTTCTGCCGCCTGCCCTTCTCGCCCAGTCACCGCGGCCATGCCCATTGCAATGGCACCGCCTGAACCTCCGTCTGCTCCTGTACCCGCATTACCAATCGAAGGGTCTGGCAGTTCTAGCTAGGGCTTGTAATACTTTATTTTTGTTTTGATGTACATGCCTCATTGAGGCTTTTTGAGAATGAAATAAAGTTTGTTGTCCTTCATCGGCCAGCTATTCATTTTCGAACATTGTTTTAAGCCGTTGCAAGATAAGTTACACTTTGTTGCTACTTATGATTAGCAAAGTGTGACGTCGACTTTGTGATCTTGCCACAGGGGCTTCGACGTTACTTTGTTGAGAATATTCGTCGACTACGGGGTCGACTAAGGTGGTCGCAGCTCTTCGCCTTGACTTGATGAGTTTAAGCCTTTCGTTGACTACGGGGTCGACTAAGGTGGTCGCGGCTCTTCGCCTTGACTTGATGAGATTAAGCCTTTCGTCGACTATGGGGTCGACTAATGTTTTATTGCGGTCGTGTCGTGCTTTTTAATCATGATGGAACTTGATTGTTCTTTAATCAATACAACAAATGCCAATGAGCAATTCATACAAAGAACTTTTTTAGATTTACAGCATTCCATGGTCGAGGCAGCTTGCGTCCTGCAACATCCGCTAATCGATAGGCGTTGTTTTTAGACACTTTGATGACTGAGTACGGTCCTTCCCACTTTGGGTCAAGCTTGCCGACGGGCCTCGACACTTCCACTTTCTTTAAGACAAGGTCACCCACCTTGAAATTTCGCGGACGTACCGATTTGTTATAGCGGTCCGCCATCTTTGAGCGGTATCTCTGCATTCTGTTGTAAGCCGCTAGGTGCTTCTCGTCTATAGTTGTTAGATCCAGTGCCCTCTCCGATGTATTTGTTGTTGGATTGTAATGGATCACTCTAGCGGTGTGCTAGATTAGTTCTGACGGGACCACTGCTTCGGATCCATAAACTAGGTTGTACGGGCTTTGACCAATGGCTGTTCGAGGGGTGGTTCTGTAGGCCCAAAGGACTCCCGGGAGGTCGTCCGCCCAGCTGGTTCCCGTCCCCTGTATTCAGCTCTTAATGTTATCGAGGACAGTCCTGTTGGTCACTTCGGTCTGTCCATTGGCTTGCGGATTTCCCACTGAAGTGAAGTGATGCGTAATGCCTAAGGTCTCGCACCATCTTCTTGTGTTTTTGCTTTGGAATTGGGTGCCATTATCTGAGATGAGGACTTTAGGCAACCCGAAAAGGCAAACAATATTCTTCCTTATGAAACTCTTAATGGCCGCATTAGTGATCTTCGGGACTGCTTCAGCTTCCACCCATTTTGTGAAGTACTCAATGGCCACTATGATAAACTTCCGCTGGCCGGTGGTCTTTAGGAGCGCGCCGACTATGTCTATGCCCCACTGGTCGAATGGCCAAGCAATATCAACATTTGTCATTGGTGCGGTTGGTTGGTGCTGCATGTTCGAATGTACCTGACAAGATGGGCATTTCCTAGCAAAGTCAACAGAATCCTTCAACAAAGTGGGCCAGAAATACCCATATCGTGTGACCTTATGTGCCAGGGACCAGCCTCCCGAGTGGTTTCCGCAGATGCCCGCATGTATTTCCTGCAGCACTTCGTTTGCCTGGTCGGGATCTAAACATCTCAGCGGCGGTCCTACGATTGATCTTCTGTACAACTGTCCGTGATCGTCCAGCGCATATTTGGGCACCAAGCCCTTCAGTTTGCGAGCCTGCTTTTCGTCATTGGGTAAGGTACCTTGGCTCAAATAAAGCTTGATCAGGTGCTGCCAAGAATGGATTGCGTCTTCGAGGCATCCGACCAAACCCGGGTCGGGGGCCGAGATGCAAGGCCGATCGGCGACAAGAAATGTTATGGTTCTTTCTCTTGTGCCTTTCGTCGAGTTCGCCAGCTTGGAAAGCGCGTCTGCTCGCGCATTTTCTGATCAGGAAATTTGGCTTAATGAAAAATCTCGGAACCTCTGCCGTAGCTGTCGGACTTCCGTGAGATATTGTACCATTTTATGTTCTCTCATGTCGAAGTTTCCCTCGACCTGCTCCGCGACCAACTGTGAATCAGTAAAGACCGCTATCTTATCGACCACACGGTCTATGGCCATGCTCATTCCTGCAATGAGTGCCTCATACTCAGCTTCGTTATTCGTGATCGGGAAGTCGAGTTTGACCGCAAAATCATAGTCTTCAAGCAGCGGGGAGTGGAGGAATACGCCTATTCCTCTTCCAGAAGATGTCGCGGCCCCGTCAACATGTAGGGTCCACCAAGGTGCGTCTTCCATCTCTTGAGCTGGGAGATCGACTCTCTCGAGGATGAAGTCCGCTAGCACCTGTGCTTTTATTGCTGCTCGGGGTTGGAATTGGATGTCGAATTCCCCTAGTTCGATAGCCCATTTCGTTAGTCGACCCGAAGTGTCTGGTTTCGACAACACCTGTTTTAGCGGCTGGTTCGTTAGTACCACACTGTATGGGATTGGAAATAGGGTCGCAGTTTTCTTGCTGACGTGACTAGGGCCAAGGCAAACTTCTCGATCTCCAAATAGTTATGTTCGGGCCCCTGAAGGGCCTTGCTGCAGTAGTAAACTGGACAAGGGTTTCCAGCTTTCATCGTTGTTAACACTGAACTGATTGAAGCCGAAGAGACTGCCAGATATAACTGTAAAACTTCCCCGAGCTCAGGCTTGGCGAAGAGAGGTGTTGCTTGAGGTCGATCAGAGCTTGGTCACACTGTTCGTCCCATTTGAATCCCGATTTCTTTGTGTTTCTCAAGATTTTGAAGAAAGGTAGGCTCTTGTCTGCCAGCCTAGCTATGAACCTGCCTAAAGCAATAATTCTGCCCACAAGGCGTTGAACTTCCCGAACGGTGTGCGGTGGAACAATATCTAGAACTGCTTGAATTTTCTGTGGGTTGGCCTCGATACCTCTCTGACTGACCATATATCCCAGGAATTTTCCTCCTCGAACCCCGAATGTGCATTTGTTAGGATTGAGCTTCATACCGAAAGCTCTCATAATGGAAAATGTGTGGCTCAGGTCGACCAAGTGGCTTTCTACTTTCTTTGTTTTCACAATCATGTTATCGACGTAAACCTCCATTGAACATGAAGTTAAGTAATCTTTAGTAAGTTGCGCCAGCATTCTTAAGTCTAAACGGCATAACCAAAAAATAATATACCCCATTGCGGACAACAAAATCAGTTTTATCCCTATCCTCAGGTGCCATGAATATTTGGTAGTAACCTTGAAATGCATCCGTCATGCTAAGCAATTCGCAACCAGCCGTGGAATCAACAAGTAAATTAATACGAGGCAAGGGGTAAGGATCCTTAGGACATGCTTTATTCAAATCTGTAAAATCATTACACATCCTTCATTTTCCCTCATTCTTGGGAACAAGGACTACATTACAAAGCCAAGAAGGATATTGGATTTCTACAATATAACCAGCCTCTAGAAGTTTGCTAACCTCTTCCTCAATGATCTGTGTCCGCTCGGCATTGAAAGTTCTCTTCTTCTGTCGGATTGGCTTGTGGGCAGGGTCCATGTTGAGCCTGTGGACAATGATGTCGGGGTCGATGCCCTGCAGATCGGCAGCTTTCCATGCGAAGACGTCGATATTGCATCGGAGGAAGTCGACTATGAGGTATTCCAGTCGATCCCCCATATCAGCTCCGATCTTTGTTGTCTTGTCGGGGTTCCCTGGCTCGAGCTCAATTGTTTTGAATTCTCCTATGGGCTCGACCCTGGTGTCCTCCAACTTCCTCTTTTTCAATGAGGGTCACTCATCGGATTTCGCTACAGGGGCATCCCCCGAGGGCTTCAATTCTGGCCTCTTTTTCTGCCCGCTGGAATCCACCGAGATTGTGTAGCAACGCCAGGCATCTTTGATATTGCATAAAAGCTCACCAACTCCGGCGGGGGTCGGGAACTTTATTTTCATGTGGTATGTGGATGCGATGGCTCTGAAGTCATTCAAGGCTGGTCGACCAACAATGGCATTGTAAGCAAAGGGGGCATCGACCACTAAGTAGTTGATCATCAAAGTTCGGCTGCGATGTCCCTGCCCGAATGTAGTGGATAGGCTAATCGACCCTTCTGGTATAATTTCTGATCCTCTGAATCCGACTAAGGGAGTCCTGACTGGATCAAATTTCAGTTTGCCCAGGTTCATTCTGTTCAGGGTCGACAAGAATATGATGTTTGTCGAGCTGCCATTGTCAACTAGCACCTTTCTCACCTCAAAGTTGGCAATCTCAATGGCGACCACCATTGGGCAGTCGAGCTTCCTGTATGCGTCTTGCCCCTCGAGGTGGTCTGAATCTGCATCAGTGAAAGTGATCGGCTCGGTGCTGGTTGTCAACTGGAACACTGTTTCGACCTTAGAAGGTTTGGTCAAGTCAAGTTGCCGCTGGGTTTGCTTCCTTGCATTCCGGGAGTCTCCTCCTGCAGGCCCCCCGGCAATCGTGTCGATGACACCTCTAATGGGCAGGTGGGTATCATGGGCTGGTCTCTTTCCTTTGTCCTGCCGTCGCGGGCTGACTGACCTTTCTCTACGGGGAGTCCGGTCGGTCGTCCCCTCTTCTCGTCGAGCTCTCTCCTCGATAAACTTTTTCAAATGCCCCTGCCTAATCAGCCTCTCGATCTCGTCTTTCAGATTGAAGCAGTCTTCCGTGTCGTGCCCTTTTTGCTTGTGAAAATGGCAATACTTTTCGGACTTCTTCATAGCCTCAGTTTCTGTGATTTTTTGAGGCTTTTTAAGCAGGTTGTCTTGCTGTATGGAAAAGAGTACTTCCTTTCTCGGCATGGAGAGCGGGGTATAGTCATGGAAACGTTTGATTGGGGAGCGGCGCCCCTCCCTGTTCTGCTTCTCCTCTTTCTCCTTGCCTTTTTTCCTGTCGGCCTCTATGCTGCCATATTTCATTTTGTTCATCTCCTTCTAAGTCATGTACCTCTCGGCGAGGTCGAGGAGCTCCTCCATTGTTCTTGGCTGTGCGCGGACCAAAGCATTGGCGCACTCCTTGTGCCTTAGTCCTAGAAATAGCACATCGATCAAAAATTCTATCCTTGGGCTGTCTATCTTCAACACCTCGGTGTTGAACCTGATGAAGAAATCCCGTAAAGACTCACCCTTAGCTTGTTTTACGGTATACAGGTGGGTGTGCGGTAACTTCGCCTTCCTCCTGCTGGCGAACTGGTGCAAAAACTTGTCACATAACTGGTCGTATGAGAAAATGGATGCCGATTCCAACTTCACGAACCAGTCTAGGGCCACGCCCTGTAAAGTGGTTACGAGCATTTTTTCATGTATATACTCGTTATGCCCATGCAGCTGCATCATATGCTCAAACTGCAACAGATGCTCATTCGGGTCCATGGAATCGTCATACCTCGGGAGCCCGGTGGGGATCTTTGCATCAATGGCAATGCGCTTATCGATGATCTCTTGGACAAAAGAGGAGTCGCGTTCCCTCTGGAATCTTGAAGGCATCTCCGATTGCGTGGTCTTGTCGGCATTCCTCCTCGAGAGTTCCTCCAGGCGCTTATTCAGCTGTTGCACCTGGTGAGAGACTTCTTCCCATTCTTGTTGGTCCTGGTTTTGCCTGTCTCTGGAACGCCCGGCCCTATCGCGCTGCGGGGCTCGAAGGGGCCGAACGTCGTGGTCTACAGAATCTGCTACCTCCTCCCTTGGCGGTGGGCAGGCTACCTCCCTTGGAAAATGGCCTGGGCTTCCTTCCCTTCAGGATGGACGTCTAGGGGACTCCGGTATCCGTGTGTACTCTTCTGGCCGTGTCCTTTCCGGGCCTGCTGGCTGAGGTGTGGCACTGGCCGCCGACTCCGGTTGCACAACATGTCTATTCAGTGCGGCCGAGAGCTGGGCGGAAATCTGTGCTGAGATTTGCTCGCTGATGAGCTGCATCAGCTAGGGCATTGTGAGAGTGACCACAGGTTCCGGCTGTATACTGGGTACTTGCTCGTCCTGTTCTTGGTTCTTGCGGGGGGCGGGAGAGCTAGATCTCTGGCTCTCCTCCCTCCCTAATGGGGCTCGCCTAGTGTTCACCATTTTCGATAGAGGATTCATGTTTCCCACAGACGGCGCCAAATGATGAGGGTTCGATTTTGATGATAGATATGGATCCGAGGTATTGATCTTCTGGATTGGTTTGGGATTGGAATCCTGCAATCACAGCAAACATTAGGCTAGCCGAGTGGCCCTCGGCTTAGGCCCTCTGATGCTCAAGTCAGTGTATATTCGACCTCTCTAATCGAGCAGCGGAATGTATGGACTTTTGAGTGTATGAGTGCATACCTGTGAGAGGCAAGGTTAAGGGGTTTTTATATTCTCCCCCATGTAGGAAAAGTCAGGGAAGCCCTTGGCTTACCCTAGGGACCTCCAGCCTCCTATCGGGGGTAATTGGTCAATTCCCTCGTTTGAATATTGCCAGCTGGATGTCCTTTTACGCTGCAGGACAAGATAATACACTGTTGCGGCGTCTGCTGTGTCAGACGGTGAGGGGAGGGCATACGCCATTAATGCAGAGGCGTGTTGCCAGTCAATGCATTTAATGCGGTGGCAGAGTACTGTGCAGGGCTCGACATGAGAATCGACGAGAGGAGGGGTCGATAATGGACGAGCGGCTCCGAGGGCCGTTGGTCGAACAGGGTCGACGTAGCGACTTGTGGATTGGTCGAACAGGGTCGACGAGTCACTTGGGTCCTGGGCCGTTGATTGGGTGTTGGGCCTCACCGATTTGGGCCATTTTGGGCTATCCTATATCAGAGTTGAACCGTATATAAGATATACATGGGAGAAAAAAAGAAACAAATTAATATACTAGTATTCTGTTTCCTCACATCTCATCTTAAATTCCCAATTTTCCTTTGTCAATTTTTATATGAAAAATCATATTTTCCTATAATTTCAATTATACTGATATGGGATAGCCCAACAGACTCAACTCACTAACAGTCGACAAGATGATAAACCATGCCCAAAACATCATCGGGCTATTTTGCTAGCTTAATTACCAACATCTAGACAATCAACTAGAGTGTGGTCAGTCAACTCGAGAATGATCGTTAGACCCTTAGCCAGAGAGGCCTTCAAGCCCAAGGAGTTCATTATCTTGACCAGAGTGTGACTAGATGACTCAAGAACAAGAAAACATCTCAGCTCTATGAGGTCGATTGTTGAAAGCTTGAAGCAGTTCCCCACCACCAGTCACTGTCGCATTGAATGCACCACAACCAGCACTCTGTCGCATTAAATGCGCTGACAAGCAGTGTGCCTCCATATTTATGAAGCATGCCTCCACTGTACCACCATTCTTTCAGGAGAAAGAAGACCTCAAAGTCCTCAAACATGGACAAAAGCTCTCTGTGCATAATTAAGGGTATCAAGAACATTTTAATCTCTCAAGAGAGACTATAAATACCCCATTGCAATCTTTCAGCAAGGTATGTTCATTAATCTTTAGGCCTCACTTTGTTATTCCAATTTCTGGTCGATTTTTCACTAGCTTGAGCATCAAAGTACTTTAGCCGAGGGCCCTGGCAAGCCTAACGTGTGCTATTAGTTCAGGACTTGACCTAATCTTATAACATCATCTAGTTTTAGTACCCATTCTGGTCTATATATTGGGCCTAAGCCCAATCCATTGACTGAAAGATCTGACTATCATCATTTAGTGTCGTCTGTGGGAGTCTAAAGTCCGTAATCGGAGAAAATGGTAAACATAAGGTGAGTCATTTCAGAAAGAAATGAGACTAGAAGGTCCCCGGCCTCTTCTCTTCGTCCCCAGCAAGAATAGGATGTGGTTGGACCTAGTTCCCAACTAGAATGCCCCAACTTATGCAGTTAATCAGTGAACAAATATCAGGTCAAATTTCAATTCAATCGTCAGCTACCCTTAACAAGCAAAACTAGTTAGGACTAGCCATTAATGCTACCCCCCACTCTTCACAGCATGAGGAGAGACTTCCAAAGGAGGATAGGGCTAGACAAGAGATAAGATGCCCTTTTATTCGGCGTGAAGATAGTCTAAGTCGATTCTCGTGGGAAGAAACCCGATCACATCCCCGTGAATAAGTGATTAATTCTGTAGATCACCTTGCTCGACCTATTCGAGCCCAGCAGCACGATAGATCGAGCGACAAAAACCTCAGCTAAATAAAAATATGTCGCAGGCTGACCAAGAGGAATGGGAAGAAGTGTCACCATTTCAAGGAGAAACACGAAAAGGAATCCCCCACATGATAGCACACCCCGACTTTACCGCGAGCAAGAATCACCATTAGGCGTGAAAATAGGCTAGGCTGAGCTAGGCTTTGACTTAAATAGGCAAGGCATGTTACATAAATGATAAGCCTAAGCTTAGTCTATTATCTATGATAGGCGTTTTTTAATAGTTTGGCCTAGCATTTTTAATAAACTCTAAAGTCTTAGCTTGGCCTGAAAGCCTGCCTAAAAGCCTATTTTCTACTAAGGCTTCAATTAAATCTAATAACATAAATCTAAATTTTAATATGCTCAAACTTATAATAAACCTTAGTAAGAAATAATCAAAATGATAAATAATAAATGCATAATTATGAAAGTTCAAATCTAAGTATAAAATAATATCTTTTCAACAAAAAGCAATACTAAACAACATAACAAATTCCATAAAAGACTAATTATAGAAATCAAATGCAATTAGCCATTTAATATTATATCATTATTATTGTATTTTTTATGTGAAGAAGGATAAATGGGCAAGCCTGTTAGTCTTTGCAAGCTTTTAGAAGAGCTTAAGTCTAGTCTATTTAGTTAAAAAGGCTAATTTTTAAGCTTTGACTAACCTTTTTATTAAGTAGGCTAGGCCCAGGTAGGCTATAAGTAGGTTAGACCATAAGTCCCTATCGAGTAGCCTGGCCTATTCCCATCATTAATCACCATTTATCCAAGAGATAATTGACAAGCGCATAGCCATTAATGTAAAAGTTCCAATCGATCTGCACCAATATAATAGCTCAACCGACCTGAATGAGCATTAGCTCCAGTTCAAGCACATAATGCAACTCCATGTGCACAATGAGTGCATTTATGCGAAAATGTTGGTCACCACATTCTAGGGCATAGCACTCGATTAGTTTATTAAGTTGGAGCCAGCATCCATTTTTTCTTATAACCAATTTTGTGACAAGCTTCTCCACTAGTTTGATAGTCGAAGAAAAGCTAAACTCCCCCACACTCATTTGCATACAGTGAAACAAAATAAGGGAAAATCGCTTTGGGATTTTTTTTCACCAGGTTTAACACCAAGGTGTTGAAAATTGACAGTCCTAGGATCGAATTCCTAATCGATGTGTTGTTCCTTAGTCTCAAACAAAAGGAATGCGCCAATGCACTGGTCAGGGAGAGACCAAGGTTAATGGAAGAGCTACTCGGCCACGCTGAAGGGTATATGACACAAGAGGTCATAAATAGGTTAAAATATGGCAACCTTGAGAACAAAAAAAAGAAAGCCAAGGAGAAAGATGACAGATAGCAAAAGGATGGTCATCGATCTCCTATCAAGAAGTTCACATTTATACCCCATTGAACACTGCCATGAAGGAAGTCATATTCGCTATCCAACATGATAACCTTATCAAAAAGCCCAGAAAGTTGACTAAGACTGAGGCTATGAAGAGGTCCAAGAAATATTGTCACTTTTATAGGTACAAAGGACATAACACTGAGGATTGTTTCAACCTACATGGCGAGATCGAGCGTCTCATCCTACAGGGACAACTTAAGAAATTTTTTGATGAAAAGCAAGGCAGAAGATAGGCCCGATCGACTAGACTCCCTGTATATAAAGATCAGTCAGCCCGAGAAAGGATGACTAGGGAAGAAACCAGTCAACGATCCACACCGGCCTCTCAAGGACGTGATCGATATTATTGCTGGAGGGTCGATGATGAAGACTCTAAAATAGCCAGAAGGTAGAACTAGAGGAGACTCGAGTCGAACAAATCTTCCCTACTGAAAATAGTATTTCAACTATCAACTAGTGCAGAACCTATTTCTTTTTCTAATTCTAATCTCTCGCACATTGAGCATCAAAGGATTGACAATAAGTTAGATTGCCCTCTCGTCGTATCAGTAGAAATTGCAAACTTTGAGGTAAGAAAGGTTCTGGTCAACAATGGCAGTTTAGCAAACATAATCTTTTTATCGACTTTGAAAAAGATGAATCTCAAAAAGCTAAAGTTTGAGGCATTTCGAACTCCCTTGATCGGGTTTGGAGGATCCGAGATCATTCCTAAAGGATCCATAAATTTATCTACCTCATTTGGTGAAGCATCTAGAAAAAGAACACTCATGCTCAACTATTTGGTGGTCGACGCACCCTTTGTTTACAATGTCATAATTGGGTGACCAGGTGTCTCGACCTACCACATAAAAGTGAAGTTCTCAACAACTGCTGAAGCAGGTGAGTTACTGTGTAATGTTGAATAAGCCTGGCGATGCTATACTATCTCTATAAAGGCGAATGAGTAGAAGACTCGACCTAAATTGAAACCTTCGGGGCATGTCCCAATAACAAAACCTGAAGATGGACAACAGAGCAGGAAGAGAAAGCTACAAGAAACCAAGGTCGAACCGATGGGAGAATTCAAGACCATAGAGTTCGAGCCTGAAAATCTCGACAAGACTATAAGGATTGGGACTGATCTGGGAAACAACATGGAATGTATGATAGTCAACTTCCTCATAAGAAATATTGATATTTTTGCCTGAAAAGTTGCTGACCTACAAGGAATTGACCCCAGGATCATTGTCCACCACCTGAATATAGACCCCTCATTCAAGCCGAACAAGCAGAAGACCAATACCTAAATGCTGAAAGATGCCAAATCATCGAGGAGGAGGTCAACAAACTCTTAGAAGCAAGCTACATTGTAGAAATTTCAATATCCTAGTTGGCTTTGTAATATAGTTCTTATCCTTAAGAATGAGGGCAAGTGGAGGATGTGTGTCAATTTTACTGATTTGAATAAAGCTTGTCCTAAAGACCCTTACCCACTACCTTGAATAGATTTACTAGTTGATTCAACAGTAGGTTACACATTTTTAAGCATGATGGATGCATTTTAGTGTTATTATCAAATCTTTATGGCCCTTGAAGACAGGGATAAGACCTCTTTTGTGGTACCAATGGTTTACACTTTTTCCTGATCATGCCTTTTGGCCTCAAGAATACAGGTGCAACTTATCAAAGACTTGTAAACTTTATGCTCGAGAATGAGATCAGTCGAACCATGAAGGTCTATGTCGATGACATGATCATCAAGATAGAAAGTGAACAAAACCATCTAGCTGACCTCAACAATACATTCTCAATACTAAGAGCTTTTGGCATGAAATTTAACCCCAACAAGTGCACGTTTGGGGTAAGAAGCAGAAATTTTTTTGATACATGGTTAGCCATACAGGTATAGAGGCAAACCTACAAAAGATCCAAGTGATTTTGGACATCTCACCACCTCAAACAATTAGGGACGAACATAGGTTTGACTAGCCGACAAAAGCTTAACATTTCTCAAAATCCTCAAGAATGCAAGGAAGTTCCAATGGACGGAGTAATACGACCAAGCTCTGGTTGAATTAAAGCAATATTTGTTAGCACCACCGACGCTTGCCAAGCCAAAGGTAGGAGAGGTCTTACATATTTATCTAGCAATCTCGTCAGTGGCAATCAGCTCTGTTCTAGTCTCGACTAGGCATGGCATTCATAGGCCAATATATTATAGGAGCAAAGCATTGCAAGGCTCGAAACATAATTACCTAGAGATCGAAAAGTTTGCTCTTACTTTGGTCACAATAGCTAAAAAGTTGAGGCCCTATTTCCAGTCTCATTCTATTGTTGTCTTGATGAACCAATTGTTGAAATAAATACTGTCCAAACTGGACACATCAAGAAGACTAGACAAGTGAGCTATCAAGCTAGGAGAATTTAAAATCACCATTCAGCCTTGAACTGCCATAAAAGCCCAAGTGTTAGTAGACTTTGTGGCAGAACGTCTTGACCTACCCAAAGAAATCGACCAAGATTCACCTATTTGGATCTTACATGTCAATGACTCAACAACTTCTACAGGAGAAGGAAGAGGCATATCCCTACGCTCCCTCCATGTTGAAGAGTATGACTTTGCCATAAAACTCGACTACCCCATCACCAATAATGAGGCTGAGTATAAAACCATTCTTGCAGGTATGAGGATGGCCGTCGATAATGGAGTCGAGCAATTAGCAGCCATTACGGATTCCTAATTGGTCGCGAAACAATTCAAAGGAAACTTTGAAGCAAAGGAGACCACAATAAATAAGTATTTGGATATGAATTAGGGCATTCTCCCAAAAAATTTTGGAAGAACAGATTTTAGGAAGTGGGGTTGGGGAATGTGATGGTTGTTTATTTGTGTTTTGGGAGGTAGGTAGAGAATAAATTGGGAGAAAATTATTTGTTTATTTGTGTTTTGGGAGGGGGACAAGATGTCGCATCAATGACTTTTTTGTTGGGTTTGTGGGGTGAAATAAATATTTTAAAATTATTTATATAATATATATATAGATTGTATGAGTGGTAGTATGTGTATATATTTGTAATGATGAGACAATTGATTGACACTTGAAAAATGTGTTTAGAGTGTGAATAGTAGGAATTTTTTAGGGATAAATTTTGTATTTTGGGAGTGGGATTGGGAAATGTATAGTGTTTGTTTGTTTAATTTTTTAGAGTTGAAAAATGAATTGGGAGTTTGTAAACAAACAAGCCCTAAGTATCTAGTCGAGGTCAAAAGGTTGCAACAACAGTTCAAGAAATTCACCCTCAGTCAAGTCCCGAGATCAAAAAATGAAAAGCCAGATGTCCTATTTAAGTTTGCCAGCTCGACGAAAAAGAACAAGAGATAGAACCATTACATTTTTAGTCTCCAACAAACCCACTATATGTGGTCTCGACCAGAAACTAATTGGGCAAATCCATGAGTCAACTCATTTCTACCAGATGAAATCAAAGCCTACCTAAGAGAAAGAAAGGTGCTGGAGGATAAAGCAAAAGTGTAGAGGCTTAGAGGTTGAGCATCGAAGTTCACCCTCGACGAGTATGGTCAATTGTATGGGAGATTCCTTTTTAGACTACCGTTGAGGTGCTTGACATCATAGTAGGCTCTGGAGGTCTTACAGGAGTTCCATTCAGGTATCTGTGGTAATCATTCTGGAGGCGAGCATAGGCCCATAAAGTCATCAAACATAGATATTTTTGGCCAACCTTATTAAAAGATGCAGTGGACTTCGCCAAAAAATGCCCATCTTGCCATCTTTACTCCAACATTCCTCATCAGCCTGTATCATCACTAGTACCAGTTTAAATCACAAGGCAATTTGATTAGTGAAGGATAGACATAGTTGGTTCTTTTTTAAAAACTATAGGTCAGAGAAAGTACATGATTGTTGTGGTCGAGTACTTCATAAAATAGGTGGAAGCAGAAGCGGTCTTGAAGATAATTGACACGAGTAGCATTAGAAGTTTCTTGTGGAAAAATATTATTTGCCGTTTCAGTTTGCTAAAAGTGCTGATATTAGATAATGAAACACAATTTTAAAGCAGAAGCACGAGGAACTTGTGTGAAAGTTTGGGAATTCAACAACATTTCACCTCGGTTGGAAACCCCCAGGCAAATGGACAAACTGAAGTCACAAATAAGACTATTCTAGACCACATAAGACTCCACTTGAAGGATCTAAAGCAAGCTAGGCAGACGACCTCCCTGGTGTCCTATAGGCATATAGAACTACTCCTAGAACCACCATGAGCCACAGTCCTTACAATATAGTCTATGGATCAGAAGTAATAGTCCCAGCAGAGTTGATACAACACACAGCTCGGGTAATTCATTACAACCCAATCAGGAATGAATCTAAAAGAGAGTTTGACCACAAAATAATTGACGAGTTGCACGAGTAGGCGAACACAACAATGCAAAGGTATAGGTCGAAAATGGCCCAACATTACAATAAAGGAGTACGACCAAGAAATTTTCATGTAGGAGGTTTCATCCTCAAGAAAGTTGAAGTTTAAAAGAATGTGGGAAAACTTGACCCAAAATGGGAGGGCCCATACTCAGTAATCAAAGTGGCAAAAAACAACTATTACTGACAAGCGGATACGAATGGAAACGAGCTCCCTCGACCACAGAATGCGGTAAATTTGAAAAACTTCTATGTATGAGGAGACTTGGGTCTCCATTCAACTCTTTTGTATTGTGTTTCCAAATTGATAAAGTCGATTTAAACTCGACCAGCCAATTGCAATTAAGGCTTCTAGCCCAATCACTTAATAATGAGAAAATCTTTTAAACTTGACTCCATAGTCGATCATAATTTGGTTTCAAACTATGATCACGACGTATAACCTCATCACTTAATAAATGAGAAAAAATGTTTAAAATTAACCTGCAGTCGACCATAATTTAAATTTGACCCAGTAGTCAATCATCATCTACAAGTCGGCTAACGGATGCATGTATCATGATGCAAAGACTAGTCGACCCATGATCAACCATGACTTCTAGCTTATTCATTTGATTATGACGAAAATATTTTAAGTTAACCCAGGAGTCGACTATAAAGATTATCTCAAATCATCCAATTTCAAATGGATCATATCGATATGAAAGTTTTTAGATTTATTCAATTAATTATTTTAAAGCCGATTTTACGGTCGATCATTACCTTGGTTATGGACCAATTGAGTGTTACTGCACTAATCGACGAGTTAAATGGAAGAAAAGTCTATTTGTTCATTCATTAATGCAGTTGCATTGAAGAATTGAATTGAACAAAAAACAATAAAAGCAGCGAGTCTTAAAGAATGAACAAAAAGTTGATATTATAAAGTAAGGGCGTCTAAGTTACATCCAGGAGAAGGTATCATATTACACCAGGTCGAGTACTACGCCTCTCAGGGCGGATTAGTTCAAATACAAATAAAATAAACAAAAGCATAACAATTTCAACTCGACCCTACCCCTTTACCTCCAACACCACGAGTAGCACCCATGGCCACCTCATCGACGACACGATCAAGCTCGGCGCTTGAATTTACTTGCACAACCATTAGGGGCCTCTCGACCTCTTGCTCCTCTGCGGGATAGGATGGACCACCCTCTTTAGTTAAGAATATACAACCAACAGGAAGGAAGTATACCGCCATATCAACTTTGCCCTCTTTGATGTCGAAGGCAAAGTCGTCCACGAAAGCGAACTATTTCCTCACCTCGACCGCCCTAAGGTGATCGGAGCTTTAGCCGCCTTAATAGATGCATTCTTGTCGGCAGGCGCAGCGTCAGGATAGTCCTTGAGTTGCTCATTCTACAACACATTTAGGCATTCTTTATCTTCTGGTCAAAACTGATAGCCCAAAAACTCCAGTTGCTTCACAACCTTTTGAAAAGCCTCTTTTATGTCATCGACCGCAAAGACAATACGAGAATCTTGAAAAGCAGGGAATAACAAAAATTATTGAACTATCTCTTTATGAATGCCAGGGAGTACCTTGAAGAACTCATCTCGGGCATATCAAGTTGTGTTGTTGTATCCCAGCACTGACCAGAAGTATGGGCTGCTTCCATCTCCAACCTTGCCTTTCTCAGTAGTTTTTCCAACCAACTCTTCTAAGACACAATAGCCAATAGCTCCACATCCTTCTCCTCGACCTGTTGGGTTAGCTCGATGATCCTCGACTACAATGACTCGAGCTGAGCCTTTGTTATTTTGATATGTTCCTGCATTTTTTGGAGCTCTCATGATCACCTAGGGCCAGCTCAGCCCTTTGATAAAAATTATAGCCCAGTTGGCCGACCTAGGACAAAAGAGAGTTTTGTTAACAATTGAACGCAAACAATTAGTTTTAAAAGCAAGTAAAACTCAACCAGACACTTATCATGTTTGCATGGTATGCAAATTCTTTTAAGGCCTCCAGTTGTCCCATCTCCAACAATTTCTTCTGGTCGGACATAAAGAGCCCAACCATTAACATTTTCAGAGGGCCCACTCCAGTTGACGTCACCTCTAACATCGACTTCAAGTCCTGGACCCTAATGTCGAGCTCGAACCTTGGGGATAAAAAAGTGGGAAGGGGAAATAGCTCATCACCTGGTCGGGGATCGAAGAGTGAAGACTCGCCAACCTTCTCTTTCCTCTTCTCAACAGCAATTCTCTTCAGAAGAGGAGCTCACTCGTCGATAGCTGTCCTTTTTTGTGGAGGCACCAGATTGCTAACCTCGATCAGAGATGGTTGAATAGTATGAGGTGTAGGTGATAGCGGCTACTATTAGGAAACACTTTAGAAAGCAGCCTCCTGACAAGCAGCTACTTATTGGCAGTCTAACGTCTTTTGTTGGCGGGCCATTGCTTGCTGTCAAGTAAGATTCATAATTTGTGCTCGATTTGAAATAACACAAAAATAAATAAATTACTATCAACTGGAAACTATAAACTAAAAAGCAACTAAAATTGACAATGATATCTACCTAGTCGAGCATTAGCTGGCAAATCCAGCTGAGTAGGTGATAAGCCTCCCAGCACCAAGTTTCTCTCTTCAATGTATGCCGATGCCTCCATTTCACTAAACTCGATTAGATCCTAGACAAACCTATTATTGTCAGGCATCTCGACCCGACCCTTAATCCACCCCATGGGTATATTAAACTCGATCCCACCTGGAGCGCAAATAAGGAAATAACATTTTTTTCCAGGTTTGGCCGTGTGAAGATGAAGGGATCACTAGTATCTTTCAATGAGGGTGGGTAGTAAGGTAATAAAAGCTCGACTCTTCAGTACTACCTGACTTTCAGGACATTGAGAGGTGGAAGAGGTTGCTAAAATTTATGAAAGATGGGGATTAGTTGTATATTAGCATTAAAATGACAAAGCTGTAAAGGGTCGAGAAGTAGTTCAGGAGTAATTGGGTAATGCAAACCTGAAGACCTATAAGCAGGTTGATGATAGGTTGCGCTATTAGGAACCTAAGCCCACACTTAAGGGCATCCTTAAAGATTATTATATAACCTATTGGAGGTTGTTGCATCCTATCATGAGGCTGATGAGCAACTAATTCGAACTCCAATGGAATATGATATAGATGCCTAAGCAACTTAAGGTCATTATCTTTAATTTTAGATCTTATATCACTATAGTGATAAGTTGTAGATAGCTTACCTCAAGACACAGGAGGTCAAGTTGGCCCAGCTTTCCCCCCAATATCTATCCTTTTATCACTTGAGCTGCTAGAAGAACTAGAACTATTACTGGAAGACTCGTTAGTCTAACTAGTCAAGTCGCCTCCCCTCTTGGTTGAATCCACATCTGACTGGGTCTCTTTGAAATCACTCCCTTTACCACTAAACTCTTTAAAAACCTTAAGCATCTTTTCAATTACCAATTGATTGAAAGTAAGAGATATTAAACTAGATAAGGTCGAAAGGAACTTACAAAGCCGACAAGAAGATCAAATTCACAATTCTCGATTATAAGTAGTAAAACCTTGCAGAGTTCAACCTCTCAAACTGCTATAAAATTGGTAAATGAAAAAATTTCACCCATTATTTATAGCCCCTATCCAAATGGTAAGTCAATTGGTTCAAACGACCAATTACCAGCAATTAATCACGCAACTATCGGTTGACAAATTGCATTGCCCAATGTAGCTTATGCATTAAATGCGCGAAAACCCTAGTCGAAGTTTGAAATTCAAAAATGATAAATGCATCGAAACCCTAATCGAACATAATATAGTTTTCTAGGTCACCCACTCCCCATTCCTTTTCATCGAATATCTCAATCAGGACTCGAGAGCAGAGGGACTCATGATATGGGATAGCCTAGCAAGTCCAGCTCACTAACAGTCGACCAGATGGCAACCAAGCCCAAAATGTCATAGGACTATTTTGCCAACTCAATTACCAACATCCAGATAATCGACCAAAGTGTGGTCAGTTAGCTCAATAATGATCATTGGACCTTAGCCAAAAAAAAGGCCTTTAAGCCCAAGGAGTCTCATTATCTCGACCAGTGTGTGCCTAGATAACTCACGAACAAGGAAACATCTCGACCTTATGAGGTCGATTGGTAAAACATTGCAATAGTTTTCCGCCACTAGACACTGTTGCATTGAATGCACCACAACCACTATTCTATCGCATTAAATGCGTTGACGCCGCCGCCTCCACATTTATGAAAAATGCCTCCACTGTACGACCATTATGCCTCCGCATTAAATGCGGAGATCTCCTCTATGTCCTAAGAAGAAAAAGGAGGCGCCACTTGGAGAAGGTTTTATGAGGAAGATGACCTAAAGATCCTCAAACAAGGACAAAAGCCCCCTCTGCATGAGCAAGGGCATCATGAATATTTTAACCTCTCAAGAGATATTATAAATACCCCATTGCAATCTTTCAGCAAGGTATGTTCATTAACCTTTAACCCTCACTTTGCTACTCTGATTTCTGGTCGATTCTTCATTGACTTGAGTGTCGGAGTGCATTAACCGAGGGCCCTTGGCAAGCCTGACGTGTGCTATTGGTTGCAAGATTCGACCTGATCTTATAACACCATCTAGTTTCAGTACACATTCCGGTCGACTATACTGGGCCTGAGCCCAATCCATTGATCGAAAGATCTAATCATCATCAGATACTATACTTCAAAAATATTTTAACCAAATATTTAGAAAAATTAAGAGTTGCAATTAATTTAGAGGAATGTCTTATTTTTGTACATTATGGATTTTATATTGAATATTATTTCTTAGCACATTGTACAAATTATTTAAACCGCTTATACAGAATGCTTCAAAATGATACAAATTATATGCATCACGATATTTTCAAAATGAATGATTCAAATGGTCTGCTCGCTTTTGCACTGTAATCCCATTAGATACATTATACACCAACATTCTATATTTAAGATTTTTATTCTTATAAGTAAAAACAAATCATCATGTATAAAAACTTCTAATTTTAGTAGATATATAAGAAATTATTCTAGTCATTAACCACGAATTAAGTTACCATAACATATTTTTTATGCAGTTTAAAATTTTTCATAGAACAAAAACTCTTCCACTTATTAATTAGACAAGCCTACATCTATACTATATAAAAAACAAAGGCACTTTACACATTCAAAGCGGTTGTTACGCCATGCTACACCAAAATTTATTTTACCAATTATACCCTTAATTTTTAATTTAATTTTAGAAGTGAATTTATCACTTGATTTAACATTAATAAACAAAAATAATATAGTGAAAACATAATAGCAAAATTTATAGAATGTGTAGGTAGATATATTTAATAATTTAAAATTTTTAATGTATAAATTATTTTCTAAATATGAATTTATATTAATGAATAATTAATATTATATACTATTAATGTGGTCATTGTTAAAATTATATTACTGTTGATGTACGTTATAAAAAATTAAGTACTTTATTATTTATTATATAATTTAACATTAATAATATGATAAATTAATATGTACGCAGAGAGACCTTGCCACGACAACTAACAATAGTATAAAATATCCATGACACAAATTCATCATAATACTCCTAATGATGAACTTCTAGCATGCTTTTTTATAACATCAAGACGACAAGATGGGAGAAATTGCAATGTCAAGATCGGATAGTTTATATATAACTTTCAAGCCATTTATCAAACCATTTATCAAACCATAGACTGACGGTACTGGTGGCATCCTCGTCGTCAATGAACCAAACAATGTTGTCATTATATTGGAACACGTTTTTAGTACTGTTACATATATGTGCTTTCGCATCTTGTCTATTTCATGGTCCAATTTGTGATGGAGATTTGATTGGCATCTTCTCTCCCAGAATGCTAATTATTAATTTTTTTTAGTTTGAGATTGGATTGAGTTTATATACGGTTTAAGAGTTTCTCTTTATATGTCATGTTTTAATCAAATACAAAAAGCCAGAATGCGAGTGATGCAAAATAAGTCGTCGATATAAAAAATATCAGTAATAATATATATTAATTGGTAATAATTTTTATTATGTCATTAATGATACATTTTAAGTGAAGTATAATTTTATTTGTCACAATATCGCTTAATATATAGTGATAAGAACTAGTATTTTAATGTCACTATTGACAATAATTAGACATATATACATGCATATTGACAGCCTAATGAAAATAAAAGTTGTCACTATGATTTGTGATAAAAAAAAAAAATTGTTATTGGGTTGTCGCTATAAATGTACCACTAATTCGTAATAGTGACAATTTAAAGTAGTTATTGTCACTATTAAGTTTGTAAAAAATCATTATTGTGACAAATTAAAATTTTTGTCACTTAGTGTATATAATTAGTAATAAATTTTATATTGTTACTATTTTTTTTTCCTTATAATGTAAAATGATGCTTACATGAGAAATAACTGTAATTGATACTATTTGATAAACAAAAATAACAAATAATTAAGAAGATGCAGCCATATTCACACCATAAGCCATACAAGAAAAAGTGGGTGAAATTTTTTACAAGTTAAATATTAGAAAAAGTTAACCACTAAACCCTTGAGGTCTAAAATACCCTCAAAATAAATTGATTGTTCGATTATGACAAGTAATAGAAAACCATTCCCAGGAATAGGATATTCACCATTTTATACGTTCCATAGTTATCAAGCAATTACCTGGAAACTTGTAATTCACGTTACTCTTGATTGTCAAACTTTGGACCAATGAGGAAGAGATTCCACGTTTGTGGACGTGCCTGCAAGTCAATTGCATCAAGTATCAATTGACTCATTAATGTGGTTTTTAATTTTCTTACATGCCAACTTATATTGTACTATAAAAAAAACTCAACATTGTACAATATTCAAATGGATGATATAGAATAAGCTCAATATATAGTTATATCCATTTATTTAAATTTTATTTGTATTCATAATTTATGTTTAGTCAATTACATAAAATTAATCGCCAGATGCAAATCTTGTGCATGATTCCATCTATTATTTAAGGATAAAATTCATTTTGACCCCCAATACTATGGGGTATGTATCAAATACTCCCATGTACTATCAAAACCTTCAAATACCCCCTTCAAGTGTTGTCAAATACCCCCCTATACTATCAAAAATCTTCAAATATCCCTCTATATTATCAAAATCTTCAAACGCCCCCCTATACTATCAAAAATCTTCAAATACCCTCCTCAAATTCATTTATTGTTAGTAAAATAGCTGGCGGTGTCAAAACTCTACAGTAAATTACTGATTTAACTTCAAAAAATAACTTAATAGCATAAAAACTTATGATACGTATAATTTTTTTACAAAGTAATGATAAATTATAATTGAAATATAACAAAACCTACATATTATTATACATTTTTGAAATCCCAAAACGAATGCAAATTTGAAAATTTTTAGATAAACAGTTACGAAATAAAAATACGTATAATGGTCCCATGTATTTTTTTTTCACACAAGCAGCCTCTGTTTTGTTGGTCCCTCATGTTCTATATTAAAATGGAGTTGTTTAATATTCTTTTAAAAAAAATAATTTAATATTTTTGTTGGATTAGGAGTTAGATGATGCTTTAAGTCCTAAAATGAAAGTAACAAAATTAAAGTAAGAAACCTGAGCATTATATAGTAAATCACAAGAATATTTTGTACATAAAATTTTTCAATTATCATATGTATAAAGAGAAGATAATTTTAATGCTACATCAGCCAAATAACCATTACTTTTCTAACGACAAAGAAGCTTGAGTGGGGTATTTAAAGGTTTTGGTAGTACGAGTGCCAAGAATAAATTTATTTACACAGAAAAAAAAAGTCACGTATCCAAGGTTTTTATGCTATTTAATTATTTTTTAGATTAAATCAGTAATTTACTGTAGAATTTTGACACCATAAATTATTTTACTAACGACAGATGACTTTGAAGGGGGTATTTGAATATTTTTGGTAGTACAAGGGGGTATTTGAAGGTTTTGATAGTATAAGTGGGTATTTGAAGGTTTTGATAGTATAAGTGGGTATTTGATATATACCCCATAGTAGAGGAGGGTAAAATGAATTTAACCCTTTTACTAATAGCAAATGAATTTGAGGAGGGTATTTGAAGATTTTTGATAGTATAGGGGGTATTTGAAGATTTTTGGTAGTACAGGGGACTATTTAAAGATTTTTAATAATACAGGGGGGTATTTGATACATGTCCCATAGTATAGGGGGTCAAAATGAATTTTACCCATTATTTAATGGAGAATGAACTTTGGGACAAAAAGTGCTTAATCTTTTAAAAGTTGAAATAATTTTTGAATACCGTAGAGCTCGAGACAAATATTTCCCATATATTTTATACAAAATTCTAAGAAAGTTACATGCAATTGAGATATGTATGTGCCTACTAAAAATAAGTTTCTCTTCTCAATTCATTTTTATTTTGTTGGGGTTACATATTCTTGGGCTCTCATTCTTTCTTTTCCCTTGTTGTCTTTTTTCTATATTTGCATTCGGTTGGGTGGGCCGAGGAAATCTCCCAGGTTTTTGCAATGGGTTGGGCCTGTAAGAATGAAGACTGCAAGATTGTAACTTGGGCCTTACTTATGGGGGTATTTGGGTTGGATCAAACTAAGAGCTGGAGTTTGTTAATAACGGAGAACTGGAAATGAAGAATTGTTCTATGGTATTTCTATTCTGGCTTCAATCTCTACTTTCACAATCTACGACATAGAAATCACAGAAAATGAGAGAATTTTCTTTTACCATTTTCTTCGTATTGAATGTACAGCGTGCATGTTTTCCGACATAATTAAAATTTCTTTTTACTACTTTATAGTAAGGATATTTTGATAATTCCAAATTTTCTAGATTTCAAATCCTACAACTTTGTATTTTTCAAATAATTAAGTTGACATATTTGAATATCAAGTTTTAATCCAATGGGCAATGGCGTTGCCAAAGATGGAAATTTGTCCGTTAGCCTTCAGAGTATACATGGTTTCCAAGATCAATAGCTGCCGTTATAATTTTGACAAATTTGATGCACATACTAAAATTTTTATAATATATAATAAATAAAATAAATAGTTATTTTAGTATAATATTACTCTTTTAAATAATATTTGATATTTACTTAAATTTTTTATATAAATAAAGATAAAAAGTTTAGTAAAACAATAATGTGTAGGTTGTAAGTAGTATTTACTATATAAGTTGTAATTATGAGCATTAAAAGAAAAGAAGTAAGGGCATTTTGGGTACATTATATGAAAACATACCAAAAAAGGGTAGGTGCTTTATCAATAATATAGATATAAAAAAAATTAATATTTAAAATATAACATAAATAGTTACATTATTTAAAATGAGAAGTTTGTTTCTTAAATATTTTTTCACTAAAATTTTTGATTCAAACATAGCGCAAGGAGTTCATGAGATCAAGTACGTAAAATTGGTGCCAGAAAATGATTTACTTTGTATACGTGAAAATTGAAAATTGCTCATAAAAATTAATTAAAATGTGGTTGCATATAGGAGCACTTAATCATGTTATTCACTTTTGTCGTTGCATTAGAATATTTTATCCACCGTTCAAAGTTACATTTTTGTTGATAATGCTTGCATTGAAGAACTAATGACCAAATTGAAGCATATAGTATGTGTGTAAACAAAATTTCGAGCACAGATTATAATAATCTTCAAAGATTCAACTATTTGACTTGGCCGTTTGGTTTTATTTTCAGGATTCATTTTCATTTTTAGCCATTTTCAAATTTTCATTTTTAGTCATTTTCAAAAATTGAAAAGGTAGTTATAATTTTAAAATGGAAATGAAAATGTGTTTGGATGAATTATTGGAAATTAATGATTAGAGTAAATATAGGGTTGAAAAGATAGTTACTTTATATTTTTTTATGTTTAACAAAATTTACGTTATAAAATTACATGAATATTTTATGAATATTAAAATGATAATAAGTAATTCATATCAAATCAAATTTGAATTTGATTGATGTGATAACAGAATGATATGGTAAGTTTAGAAAGAGTTTGAAAATGAAAATATGAATAGTTTGAATGAAAATAGAGAAAAAGTGACAGTTTTCATTTTTTATTTTTGGATGGAAATGAAAATGGATGTTGAAAATAAAACCAAACACCCACTTAGAGATATAGATTTTACACTTGTCACAAAAATAAAAACATTGCTAATATAAATTTTAATTTGGGATTCACGATTGTAAATAGGTGGATTATTTCGCAAAAAAATAAATGACGCAGAAGAGTGAAATTAGACCAAAGTATGAAAAAATTGGTTGAACTCAATTTGGTTTTTTCTAACCACATAGGGGGTTGCGTCAAGGTGATCCTTTATCGCCTTATCTCTTTTTGTTTTGTGCGGAGGCACTAAGTTCACTCATACGATGGAAGGAGATTGAGAATGAGATTGCAGGTATTACTATTTGTCGGAATGCACCTTAGATCTCTCACTTGTTATTTGCCGATGACACTTTGATCTTCTGTCGGGCAACTAACACAGCAGTAGAGTACATTCGCCATATCCTTCAACTTTATGAAAAGGCATCAGGATAGCAAGTTAACCTTGAGAAGTCCTCGGCTGTTTTTAGTAAGAATGTGGACCAACATGAACAACTTAGTATTCAAAATATTCTTGGCATGCAAGTTGTTGCTAAACACGACAAGTACCTTGGTCTGCCATCTGTGGTTGGGAAAACCAAACGAGAAAGTTTGTCTTATATTTGTGATAAAATTTGGAATAGGATTAGTGGGTGGGGTGAAAAATGTTTGTCTCAGGCTGGAAGAGAAGTTCTAATCAAAGTTGTTGTTCAAGTTGTTCCAACTTTTGCTATGAGTTGTTTTAAGCTACCTGGTTCTTGTTCCATTTCATCCAGAAGCAGCAGAGGCTTTAGTTGCAAGGGTTGCGTGTGAATTATGTCATACCACTCTTGGAATGATGTAATAATTGAAGGGGATTGTCTCTCGATCATTCATGCACTCCGAGATTTTTCACCTTACTTGTCTTCGATCGGTCCGGTTATTTCATATGCAAAGTTGTTCCTCAAAAATACTAATCTCTCTTTCTTTTCTTATGTTAGGCATACCGCTACCAAGTGTGCTCATTTTATTACGAGATATGCTTTGTCTTCGTATCAGAATATAGTATCAGAGACTAATGTAATTGACCAAACTCTTGGTTTTAATTATGCTCATTAATATTACTACTTTTTTATTTTTCAAAAAAAATAAATTATTATATTAATTAACTTATTTTGTGAAAATATATTTTTGATATTATGGAGCAAAAATCCATGACAAAACCAAGAAGTGCCGATGAGAAAATTTTATTTTCGTACGGTATTTTCTTGACACATACATATAATTTTGCTTTAAAGTCATTATCTAATAAATGTGCTTTATTTATCCTATTACCGGAAAGAATATATGAGGTGCTGATGATGCTGACATGCAAAGTGATAAAAAAACAAATTAGAATTTTGTGATATTATTTAGTTTAGAGTATAATCATCATGACCTGATTTATATTTTCACTTTAGTATGTCAAGCATCGTTATCAAAGCAAGGTCAAGAAGTTCAAGTGTGTTTGCAATCCTGCCATGAAATATTTTATTTACACACACACACACACACACACGTATATTACATAGTTCATTCTACAACTTTTTGTTTTAGAAGTATGCTTATATGTTCTTTACATTATATGCTTAAAATTTGTTCACGTACTTTTTTATTTAAATTTGTATTGAATATACTTAATTATTTTCATAAAAATTTAAACATTCTTATTAATCTTCCTGCATGTGGATACATCAAATGTCCAATCCTTAATTTCACATTTGTTGCGTACGCTCCAACCATTAATATAATTAGAATAAAATTTATTATAAGAGGATAATTTTTCACATTTAAATTTTGTGTTAGATATATTAATATCCCAACATGTTCATTTGGAAATCTTGGTTCAAACTCTTTATTCTTGGGAGAATTAGGGATTAGTTGGGATTCTTATGTTATTTGAAAAATACTTACTTCATATGAGCTGAACTAATAGGATGAATCAAATGAGTTCTGCATCATGAACTTTGTATTACTTCTATTGCTTAAATCGATTCTAAAAAGTCATGTTGAGACGAATATAATTAAAGTAAAATTTATTATATTGGTCATATGAGTATAAAATGTTTGAATGCATTAATTTGAATTAAAATTAGTAAATTTGAATAAATTTAATGAGACAATAGTATGATATAATTTAACATGATTGATTAGTTTTTCATATTTAAAATTTTATTAATGCTCTACACCGACAAAGCATTTAGCAATGCATTGCATAGTTCCTTTTCCATTTATTTGAATCTAAGATTTGATAACTGAATTGAAAATGGAAGAAACGAAAGAATTTAATTGCCGGCAAATGGTGAGCCACTCGTACGCAAAATGGTCAACATTTTATACTAATGATTATTCAATAATTTGTAACTCAATGGTATCAAGCCTTCCATATTATGTAAGAAGTTTCATATTTGAATATGAATAAGTTTATTTGTTCACCTTACGCGTGCCTGTGATTGTGGAGTTTGTATTTTCATTTTTCTTAATTTGATAATTGGATTATATTGCCTTGTTGTAAGGTTAATTTTCTTGATTTGATATTAAATTCTATAAACTTGTTGTAAGGATGCTCTTCGTCATTTATAATGTTTTCTGAAAAAAATTAGTAATTTGGGCACATTCGATGATGTGCTAAAATTTTTATAATATAGAGTAAACTATTTGTATTTTGACATCATAGTAATTTTTTAATAGCATTTGATATTTATTTGAATTTTTACGTAAATAATAACAAAATGTTAAGATAAAGTGATAATTATGAGTATAAAATGTATGGATTGTAAATAGTAGTGACTATATAGTTGTAATTATGGACATTAAAACAAAAGAAGTGAAAATATTTTAAGTACATCACACGTAAAATATACCAAAAATGAATTAAGTATTTTATTAATAGTATAAATGACAAGAAAACAGAGAGACATACATGAATTAAATATTTAGGGTAAGTTCGCTTATGAATATGAACTCAAACACATACTATGATTTGAGGTCTTGAATTTCTATGGCCAAACACTAGCCAAAGTTGGATCTCACAATTCTTCTATTCTATACTCAAAATAGAATCAATTTATGGCCGTTCGATTCAATCAACCGGACCAACGGTTTCAAAAGCATTGCTCCAAATTTGGTTTGGACTTGTTAATTAATCACTTAATAAAATATTGTCCGACCATTTAAAGTGCTTCCTATAATTTTAATAAATCATACGATAAATAGGTTGAATATATGATACCACACATTTCACTTATTAAAAAAAAAATTATAATCATATAGTATTAACAAAAGAATCACTTTAATAACTTTCGAATTGACATATGAGTAGTTTGAGATCTATTTATTTTTAATATGTGATTCAAATTTAGAATTATTGAATTAGTAAGAAATTAATTGTTTACATAGAGCTACATAAACTTGGCCAACTATCATTTTCATACTATAAAATACAACATTAATAAACTTTCTAAGGCATATTTTTCAGTTCATTTGAATTATTTTTGATAATTCGTCTTTAATTTTAATTGAACATACTAATTTAAGTATTGAAGAGTGTTAATGGATAATAAAATATTTTTAATATATTGTGAACTTTAGGTTTTGAAAAATACAGATCGCACCGCCGCGACCAGACTCAAATAATAAAAGAACACTCGCACCAAATTCATAATCATATAAAGCACAAATTTAATTTTGAATTTTTCAGCTCAAAAACACAACAGTGCGAAAGCACAATATTCGGGCTGATAATGAGATGTTTCAGAAGGTCAAAAGAGAAATTTTTGGTCTAAAGTGGGCCTCAGGACACCCACAATCAACTGAAAATGCCGAATCAATAAAACAATAAGGAAAAGCAAATGTTGAATCTTGAGCGTCCGATCCCTGACTGTACCCAAGCACTGATAAGTGCAATCGACTCATTCATTGATTATATAAAATAAAAGAAAAAGACAATAGTCATTCGGACAACAGCATCAAATATATAAATAATTCCTCCTGGCACCCGGGTCCCTTGGATGCCGAAGTATATTTAGTGCAATTCCCCCATTTCTTGATGGGTTTTCTTTGAGGTTTTGCAAAATGGTGTTTAGTTCACACACGGTTTTCCAAGATTGAAGCTTTGGAGTTGAAGAAACAAGAAATTCAAAAGAAAAACGAACATGGGTTTATTGTTCTTTGCTCTTTCCTTGATGGTGATATCTGTTAGTTCTGCTGATGAAGGTGGGTGCTTTTCTTTATTCACTTGCAGTTTACTTTTGTGTTATTGTTTTTCTGGGCTTTGGTATGATATCCAAAGAAGTGATTTGTCTCGATTTCTCCTTGTTCATATGCATTCTTGTTGCTGGATATTCCTGTGCCTCTCTTTGTTCTTGTCTGAATTTAATGTTGTTCTGGTTACTCTTTTGTTTTATTCGTGGTTTCTATCTCGGATTTTTGGAGAAAAGTTCCTTTTGTGTTACTTAGCCTAGGTCTTTCTTTAAAATGTATTTTTACATGAATATTCCCTCTAAAGTTCTGCTGGAAGTTCAGAGTGATGCCTTATTCATAAACTGGTGTTAGTAGTGAAGGAGGAGCAGATGCCTTAGTATGTACTTGGTGAAAATAGCAGTAATGTCTCACGAGTTTAGGGGATTCCATTATTTTTGCACTGCAAATAAAGATTGCTCTTTGAGAAAAACCTCATAAAAATTGAAAAGAATCTTCTGCTTCCTCTTCTTTCCAAGAAAGTTTATTTTTCCTTGCTGAAATCCTCCAATTTGTCCCTAACCATATTGGAAATTTGCTTTATTGCTAACCAGCTCGTGTGGCTTTCCTTTTAGACATTTATATAATACATTGAACAAAAAGATACTATAATGGGAGGACAATGGCACCCAGGTTGGGTCCAATACATGTTGGTTTGATGGCCCATCCTGTCATGTAATAGTTTGGAATCTGACATGTCAGCATGTGGAGCAACTGATTGTGGTTTGATTGGCATATTGCCATATTCTATGGATCATCTCACATTTTCTGAAATTTTTTATTACATGGGCTACATCCTGTGCTTGCTAGATATGTCTGTCAGTCAGGTGCTTGCAAGTTATACAGTGTCTTTATGTATTTTAATGGAAATGATTGAAGTTTTATATTAGTAAGTAAAACCTTCTAAATCATCTTTTGATAGTTGTTTTTACTTTCAGTGTGAAACATGGAACCACTTTATTATTAATGGCTCAATTAAACTCTATGTGCTGCATGTTGCCTTACATATCTCCATAAATGTACATACATACTTACATACATATATATATATGTGAACTAGTATAAAAGTATGAATAGTTCAGAACATTTCTTGAATTTTCGTGATGTCTATTATGGCCTTAATTGATAAATATCGAATAGTGTAAAAAGAGTGCTGTACTTTTTTATTTTTTCTTTTTAAAGTGTTATAGTTTAAATATAACAAAAACTGAGATTTTTATTCTCAAACTCTTTCTTCAAAAGCTGGAAATCTGTTTTTCTGTTATTATTCTCTAAACACTTTGAATTTTTAAATAAAATAGTTTCATGTAAAATTAGTCATATCAAAAACTTTCTAGCCCTAGGTAATGGGAATATGAAGACTTTATATGAGGGAGTTATGGTTGTTTAAAGTTAACAATATTGTGCAGTTGTAAGTTTTTAATATTATCTATAATTTTCTCATCAAATATTCTCTTTCCCTATAAATATAGAGGGAAAAGAGATGTATTTATTACAAAAATGGGAAAAATGAAAATGTTAATTTCAGGAGCTTTGTTATTATATAAAAAGGAATTAGACAATAAGATAAGGAAAATAATTAAAATAGTATTAAAAGTTATAGTAAATTATATTGGTATTTGAGTTTTGTCAATAATTTCAAACTGACACATGATTTTTTTACAATGCTCTAATTCATAGTCATGTTTTATCACAAATGGCAGATTATGAATGGATTCCACCCAATGCTCCATCTATTTCTTTCTTTTCCCTTTTATTTTATTATTTTTTTGTTTTGTTGTTGTTTGGTTGGTGGATATATACCCTTTTAAATCTTGATTGAATTTCAGTTGTCCATTTTTTGATTATTTGTTCATTTTGTTATAATTACTATAATAGTAACAATAAGTCAATAAACAACCATTTTTAAAATATATAATAAATGTTTATAGTTGAATGAAAAAATCAACAATTAAACCTAAAAGGGAGTGATGATTTTGAAACTAAAATTTATGGGATGAGATTTTAGGTTTAATTTTTAAGCATTGAGATTTAAGAAAGAGGTCAATTTTTCACATATGATATTACTCGACCTGGTTGTATAAAATGCAGTTTGGAAAGTGTGTTTAGGTTGAGTTTATAACCAAAATTTTAGCATTTCTTACTGCATTTTATTTTGATCTTTTAATTATCTTTTAGTAATTGTTAATATTCACATTTGTCTTCTCAATTGTTAGCTTGACTCTACACTATGAACTTTTTTAATTTTGTAGTTCATCTATTAGAAATATCTAAAATATATGGAACTAATTAATTAAGCAAGTAGCCTCATCTGTTGTTATGAATTCTTACTTGAAATCTTTCATTGATAGTTGTTTATATTAAATTTATAAAAATAACTATAATCGAAAAAGAAAAAGAAAACACTGTTGATCTTTTCTGCATGACTTTTATCTGTTAAAGTGAAAAAGAAATATGACATCAACAATCAATTTTAGAATGAGGGATAAGAGATAGTTGAAAATTCCAAAAAAAGAAAAAAAGGAAAGGATTCTGTTAAACTCAATAAAAAGAAAGGCCTCAAGCAATCAAGGTCAAATGAAAAGGACTCATGCAATGAGGAATTTAATAACTTTATTTTATGAGTTTCTTAGATAGATTATTACTTATCATTTGAATATTTAATAATTTTTTTAATAACTAAGTTCAATTATTTGTATTGATAGAATTATCTTTTCATTCATTGCATTCGAATGTTTGAATTTATTAAATCAAATTCAGATGTCATGCAATAACTTTAGTGCGCATGATATTTCCTTAATTATACCATACTATTTTCACATAAATCATCAATAGTAGAGGCTATTAATTTATTTGGAATGTGACAAAGATTTTCTTAAATGAAAAATGCTTGAAGTTAAAATTCAAAATACGATGACGAGAATTGAATTTAAATGTAAGGTTGTATACTTCTTTATTCTTTTATTATCAAAGTTCTCTATGTTAAGTCAATGCATGTATCCTTTTACCAGTTATAGGAGATGAATATATATATATATATATATATATGCAGTAGAAGCTTCATCTTTACATATCTTGACATGTTTCACTTCATGAAAGAAATGTTGTGTAATAGTATTGTGCCTGTAAAGTTAATGGTACTTAGATGGAATCTTCAATCTTCATGTGAGGATACACGACTTAAAAGTGAATTCTTGCATTTCAATTATATTCATTAAAATTCTAAGATAACACTTTTACTGCTTGGAATTGTTTTTATCCATGTGGACTTGTATGACTGCTATTCAGTCTTCATGAAGAAATAAGTATACTAATTTTACGTTGGTCTAGTTTTTATCAATATTTTGATTTATATCTGAGGTATGCTGTTGTTCTTTCTTTGTCTATATTTCATCCTTTCTCAAAAAGACAAAAGGATTCTCACCTTGACAATGTATGACCTAATTACAATTTTTTTAATTGTCAATTTTTAACTTGGTTAGCTCCTAGGTTCTTTATTAGAGTCAGTACCAGAAGAACCATCTGATTGTTATGTGAAAGGTGTGGTTTATTACCAAATTTCATAAACCTTATAGAAGAAGTTATTTGTAAGCTGAATGACTAATGTTTTCATGAACATTGTTTCTTTTTAACCTTTCATTTAATTCTTTTATTATTAGAATACCTTATCTTTTAAAATATTTTTATATGCCTGTTTTAGATATGCCTTGTTATTTGCTTAACGGTTGGCTGGGTGTTTTGAGGCGGCGATCAGTTGATTTTCATGAATTGAGCTGTTGCTCGGTCATGGTATTGATTTGCCATTAAAATTTACTATCCTCTATTCTGAAATTTCTCCAAGTAAATTCAGTTCTTGCCACAAGATTTGAACTAATAAGTAATAACATCCATGGGTGCTTTAGTTTTTTCCATTCAGCTTGTCTTAATCAATACTGTTGCCTTATCTGCAGTTGCTTTCATTGGCGTAAACATAGGCACAGCGCTCGCCGACATGCCTGATCCAACTCAAGTGGTGGCCCTTCTGAAGGCTCAGCAGATCCGGCACGTCAGGCTTTATGATGCCGACAGAGCAATGCTACTAGCTCTTGCTAATACTGGAATAAGTGTCACTGTATCTGTACCCAATGATCAACTATTAGGCATTGGGCAGTCTAATGCCACTGCAGCCAACTGGGTTTCTCGCAATATTCTTGCTCATGTTCCTGCAACCAACATCACGGCTATAGCTGTTGGTTCTGAAGTCCTCTCCACTATCCCAAATGCTGCTCCTATCCTCGTCTCGGCCATGAATTTTATTCACTCTGCCCTTGTGGCTTCAAATCTTGATTCCCACATCAAAGTTTCCACTCCGCACTCTTCTTCTATAATCCTTGACTCTTTTCCACCTTCACAAGCTTTCTTTAACCGCTCCTGGGACCCTGTCATGGTGCCATTGCTCAAGTTTTTGCAGACCACCGGCTCGTTTCTTATGCTAAATGTTTATCCATATTATGATTATGTGAAAGCCAATGGTGCCATTCCGTTGGATTATGCTTTATTTCGGCCTCTTCTTCCAACCAAGGAAGCTGTTGATCTTAACACTCTCCTCCACTACACCAATGTCTTTGATGCTGTTGTTGATGCAGCATATTTTGCAATGTCATATCTGAACTTCAGTAATATTCCTGTAACAGTGACGGAATCAGGTTGGCCTTCAAAGGGTGACTCTTCTGAGCGAGATGCCACTCCAGACAATGCTAACACTTACAACAGTAATCTCATCAGGCACATTCTTAACAACACAGGGACTCCAAAACATCCTGGGATTGCAGTTAGTACATATATTTATGAGCTTTACAATGAAGATCTTAGGTCCGGACCTGTTTCAGAGAAGAACTGGGGGCTCTTTGATGCGAATGGGGTGCCAGTTTATATCCTACACTTGACAGGTTCAGGGACTGTGTTGGCAAATGATACAACAAATCAGACTTATTGTGTCGCAAGGGAAGGTGCTGACAAAAAGATGTTACAGGCAGCGTTAGATTGGGCATGCGGACCAGGGAAAGTGGATTGCTCTCCTCTATTGCAGGGGCATCGATGCTATGAACCAGATACTGTGATTAGCCATGCGTCTTATGCTTTTGATGCATATTATCACCGGATGGCTATGGGTGATGGGACCTGTAATTTCAATGGGGTGGCCACCATAACCACAACAGATCCAAGTATGTTATAAAAATAATTTCCTTTGAGGGTGGGCATTTTACTTTGATTTCTTTCTTGCTAACTTTAATGGTAATGAAAAAATCAATGAACTTCCCCTAACCTTAAAAAGTAGAAAGCAAAGCTCTATCCCATGACCCTGCAAAAGATTGAACTGTCAGAAAAATTTCACCAACTAAATGGGAGCATATGCGACTAATTTGTTTATGACATCATCTTACAAATATACTTTTCTCTTGTTGCAGGCCATGGTTCTTGCATTTTTCCTGGAAGGTATGACTTAATTAAGTTGTTAATAATTGCTCAAATGATATTTGGAGTAAAATAATTTTTGTTTTTGCATCTCTACCACTCTATGTTGATAATGCAACATATGATTATATGAACGTCGATCTTGCTGTCTAGTTTTTCTTAATAAGTTGTCTTTGCATGTAGTGGTGGAAGAAATGGCACCTTTGCAAATGGCACCTCTCTTGCTCCATCATTCAATTCCACAGCATCTGGTTGCCATTCCCAATTTTTCTGCAGTAAAGATTTTTATATGCATTCTGTATTACTTGGTGTTGTACTCTGGACTGCAATATATTTGTAACAATATCAACATTCATTCTCATGCAAGTTTCCAACTGAATCAATGCCAGAAAAGTGCCTGAATTTCGCAGACAGGTCTTAAATCACCCAATTTTGTTCCCTCTAGGAGATTAAGGGTGAGAATAGTCGCATGTTCTATGTAGCTGAGAATGAACTTATTCTTTCATTTGTATAAAAACCAAAACTGTTTAACCTTTGATGCATTTAAGAAAATGACTCTGTTTTCAATTGAATTTTGAATGGCAAGTAGCACAGACAAACCCTATAGACTCTGAAAGCCTATGCTGCTGATCAGCATGCTGGTTACAGTATGGCTTATTGCAAAAATTGCATTTTGGCAGCTTAAGCCAGCACTTCAAACAAAGTGTATCTGCACAAGAGGCCTCTTCCAGTTCTTGAGTATCTCTTATGCATGTGCCACACTCTATACACCTTATAATGCACCAGTTGCATCCCATACATATCTTCTTCTGACAGAGAACTTGAGGGCAGTCAAAAACCATTCTTACCTGGTTGCATTTTGGACATATATCAACATCAATTGGACAATCTGTCTCTATGTGTTTGTGGGTTGAGAATTTCTTGTACTCATGATATAAGATCTTGCCTCTCTTCTGTGGTGGCTGGTTATGATTGATTAGATTGTGAAGAGACTCAATATCTTCCTTTTGAATGCCATAAATGCCGCTGATTTTGAGGCTTTCTAGTCTGTGGTTGTTTTTGGCTAGAAGCTTCACTGCTCTAATGACTCCTCCTGGTGATAAGCTTGTGCAGCCTGGCACATGAAGCTGAGGATATATGACATAAAAGCTAGGTAAATTTCTTGGACAAGATAAGCTTTACAGATAGGACTGCATGAATTAGTTTATTACAACGTAGCTGAGCAGCAAATTTTAAGTAGATAAATCTAACAGGGCAATCACTGCCAAAACCTAATGATAGAATCGGGAGGCCATCAAGATAAGAATTTCAATATTCTGACTGCCAAAAACTGATGATAAATTTATAAATAAAGGAAAAACGTTCTTAAAAACACAAATCAATAGGAAAGAACTAAGACGAGCCAACCAAACCTTATCCAACTTTCCACTAGTGTATATATCCTAGAAATCTTTAGCAGCATTAAAGTGGGCACACCTTTTTCCTGGTTACATTAATCAGTATCCTCAACAATTCTTGCTTCCAAATTTAATGGACATAAAGTCCAAATTAAAGACTGAATATATTCGATCCGACGAGTTATAAAATGATATATTATATCAGAAGAAGAGCAATTCTTGTGATCGACAGATAAGGCAGATGACTGCTCTAAACAAAAGCAACACAAAGGGCAGCTAAAAAACCAGCCTTTTTTTGGAATTCAATACCTTGCTGATAAGAGGATTTTGCTCAACAATCCTCAAGAGTCCATCATCTGTAATCTTCACACAGTTTATTAGAGCAAGAGCCTGTAGCCTACCTTTTGCTCTTGAAGCAACTTCCATGAGAATACCATCAGAAAGACGCAAATTGAGAGGCCTGTCCACCACGATTTTCAGCCATGGGAGTATGTCAGTGTTTATGGCTTCTCTCAGTGATTTGCAGACTTGAGTCATGGTAAAAAGTTCAAAGAGAGGAAGATAAGCTAAGACAAAAAAGATTGCTTCATGTGGTGATGACCCTTCTTCTAAACAAGTGCCCTGTTCTTTGTCTTCTGCCATGAATGTTTTGATTCTTGAAAAAAGTTAATAAAAGTTGAAAGAAAAGGCAAGTTTTTGATATTATGTAATTAAGGGAGTATTTGCAAAGAAATGAAGAAGATAAAGAATAAGTGGAAGTTGTGAACTGAGACTACTTGTTGGGGTAGCCTCACACATCATGGACACGGAAGTAGAAATTGTGGCTTGCAGTATGTCGGCATATGAGAACTCGTATCCAACTATTGCACTTTTAATGAAAAATATCTGAGTTTAGCTGTACTAATGAAATCAGGATTTGAGAGTCAAAAGCTTTTTTAAGGCCAGAAAGATATAACGAAAATAAAATTAAATGCTATATATATATATATATATTTATTTTTATTACTATATTATATAAGCGCCGAAACGTGAGCACTATTTTCCATCTTTTTTTCGCATCCTAAAAATCAATACGACGTCGTTTTGACGCTGCTCTGTGTCAACTTGTACGCTGCGCTTTTTCTCTTGTATGTTGTTTTGGCTGCGAGCGGAATGTCAGCAGAAAATAGGTTTTTCTTCTTCTTTCCTCGACTACTTGATTTGTTTTTGTGTATTCTTTCTGAACGGCGATTCTCTCATGTTAAGAAGATCAAAAGCTATAGATATTGAAGTTTTAGCAAAAGGCGAGTTTATTACTGCTGCAATTGCTTTAACGGCAACTGCAACAGCAGCTCCGATGAGGAGCTTGATTTCTTCTCAGACTCAATATCGGCTAATTCTTCTTTTAGTGACCCCTCTGATACACTCAAGGTATTGAATTTTATTCTTCTTTTAGTGACCCCTCTGATACACTCAAGGTATTGAATTTTCTCTCGTGTGTTTTTTTCTTTTTGTCATGGATTTTTTGTTTTTCTTGGTCTAATGATTTTGGGTTTATTATCTGATATTTTTCCTTTTTGGGTGTAGAGCTTGATACCGTGTGCTAGTGTAGCGGAGAGAAATCTAACTTCAACTTTGTTCATGTGTCTTTGTCATTTTCTTCCAATTTTGTTCATAATTTATTTATTTATTTTGGATTGGTGCTTTGTTTTGGTCTAACGTAATGAGTAGGTTGGAATGTGTGCCCTGTCTTAAATTACATACTGGACTTAATCTTTTAGATTCTAGGAGACCAGGAGCACGATGTAATTTGTTAATAAACTGGAATTGTTTTGTCCAACGTAATATAGCTTGTTTTACAACTAAATTATATGTCCTTGAGTATTCAACCTGTTGAGGTACTATGTTTATAAGACTAAATTGAGTAGTGATATTCAGTCAAACCTATACTGCTTATGAAATAGCTGATGTCCCAATTGTTTGGATTCTGTTTGGATATTGTTGAATATGATTATAGAATGTTTGGGTATTTCTCAATGTGATTCAGTTGAAACTTGAAACTATACTTAGGAATTAAAATTTGTGTCCTCCATATGTTTGAATCAATTTCTAGTTGCAGGTCCAAACCGGCTCAACTTATCTGGTTCTTTTGAATGTTGCCATTTATAGGGTAGATTTTCTGTTATTGATTTGAGGAAACAAGAAGTTCAGCTTCTTTGAAGAGGCTAAACCCATCTTTAGAATAAATAAATTGTCTTTTGGTCTTAATGTAGACATGCTTTGAAATCATCAATTTCATTTATATCCTGAAATTTGTTTAACTTGAGCAAACAGATGCATTTTCTTGACTAATAAAGCAGTGGCATGGTGTTTTTAGCTGTTTGGGCTGAATTGAAGGCATAACCTCCTTTTGCTCACTGGTTACATGCACATTTTCTTTTGTCATTTAGGGCTGACGATGAGCCTGTAGATCCAAAGAGGGAGCTTGAAGACCGTTGCAAGGCACCATGCACGTGGCCACTTAAAGAATATCAGGTGATTTCTATTGGAAATAATTGATTGTTATATGTTATTTAATATGCTTCACTATATTTTCAGTTCCTTTTCTTATGTTTCTTTTTTTCTTTTTCCAAATAACTTAGCACATAATATCAATTAAGCCAGTTATTTCATGCATTTCGTCTTTATTTCATGAGTTCCTTTGTTATATACTTTTTTGAGGTCTATTCCTATCCGATTGGAGGTACCCTGAATTCCTGGTCTAATAGTTTTATACTGAATAGTGGTAAGTTTCTGGTAGACAAAGATAAGACTTTAATTTTTCCATCACATCATACCGCTTCTAATCTTCTGATCTTCCAATCAAAACATCAGTTTCAATGGAATTTTTGTGCTGACTGTTGGAATTCATGAGTGATGCATTTTAGGCAACCAGGCTGCATGCCTTCATTTAACTTGTCATTTTCTAAGAAATTCTGTTGTCCAAACTAAATGAAAGCAACAAGATTGTCGCAATTATTACTCTTTGTGCATCTATCTTTGGTGTGGTGATAGTCGCTGATGTTCTGCTCAGTTTCTCTTAAGAAATCAATCTTCAGTTCAATTACGGATTGAAGGCCTGTGACCCTTGTATAGTTAAAAGATTCAGAAAGAATTGTGAATGACTTGAACAATCTTATTTTGTCCAAAGCAGAAATGAAGTGTATTTCTGTTAGGCCTAATTGCTCTTGGATATAATGCCTCTGTTTGTAAATCCAAATGGAAAAGTCGTCTTCTTTTCTAGCTGGTAAATCTCAACTCTATTTGCTACTTATATTCCTTTTTCGTTAGTTACGTTCTGGCAGATATGTTGAGTTCTTGTTGGTTCTAATACCAAAAACCAGATTTTTACAGTTTCATGAATTTCAAATTGAGATTTTCTGCTCATTCATGAGTTTCAGAAATGGTTAAACAACTCAATAAGTTGATGATATCTGTGGCTTGTTTGATTTAATGTGATATCTTGATATTCATTGGCTGTTTCTCGGGCCATCTACTGATTAATGTGTAAACTTCAAACTTCTTCAGATCATCATTCAATTTCAAAACACAAGACACTTATTCTTCTAACGCATATTCTTCCAACACATATTCTTCTTTTGATAAACCAGTCAAAGACTGAGTGTTATGACTGCTAAAAGAAAAGTTGCATCTTCTGGAGATAGTTTAAGTTTGTTACAATGATTTTGTTCAATAAATCAGAAAAAATTTCTGATTTTGTTGAGTTACCTTTTCTTTTCTCTGGTCATACCTGTGTATAATGTCATGTATAATGCGATGGAGGACAAGTGTGCTGGTGACTTGCACTTCTGTTTACTCATTCATAAGTATCATCAAAGATTTGTCTAGATTATGTTCTGAGTTTTGAATGCTTGTCATGTAGTGATCTCTGGCTTTGTGCATATGTGATTTTTGAACTGTTTATATGCATCTGCTGAAATTAAAATGGTTGCTATAGATAAAAGTCTACTCTTCATGTAAAATTTGTCTATAACCAGTATATTTGTACTCAAATGTATCCATGCAAATTCTATCATTTTTCATTTCCCTGTTGTCTTATGTTGTAGGTGATTGAACTTCCAATGAAACATCCTGAATTCTTTGAGAGTTTTAGAATAGTTCAACCTTAGGTAATTTCAGCAATTTGATAACACTTATTCTTTGAAATTTTGGAAAATTTTCAAATCTTTTATATCTATAAATTGCTGTAGGAGGTCTTGCTATATGTTCCTCCTGACATGGTAAAAGTTTGCTTCCAAGGGCAGTGGCTCACCGTACTGACTGCACTTAGATAGTTTCTGGCTTTGAATTAGGTCAACAGTACATTGAAGAAGACATTAGGATTGTGAGAGAGCTTTTTGTGACCACCAGGTTAGTTTTAGTTACCAAAATATCATACAATTCTTTCCGTTGGATAGCTAAATCTATGTCATAAATAAATTACATGCAAGATACAGAAAATTATATGATAGCTATTGACCATAATTTTAAGAAGACAGTTTCAGTGGAATTGTGAGGTTGGTTTCTCCTCCAGAACTTGTATATGTTCAGAAATTAATAACTGGATATTATGTTTAACCAAAACCATCTAAAGCATGCACACAGGCCTAACATAAATTTTATACATCTGTACAGAACTTCTTTTTGTTATCTTTTGCCTTTCTCTCTAATATAGGTCTATTTATCAGAGAACAGGCAATCTCCAAGTTCCTCCAAATATCCTTTGAGTTCAGCAGATGGAATTGGAGAATATGGCCTCTGTTTAACACAGAGCAAATCCTGGCCTCCAACTCCCATTCCCACGACTATATGTGTTCTCAAGGCAATTAAGGTCACACAAAGAAGCAGTTAGCTATGTAATTCACACCAAGCTGATGTAAAGAACATGAATGCATTGGAGTGTTGATTTGATTTTTGCATGCACGTATAATCTGAGGGTGGTCAGATAGTTGAAAACAACCATTGCTTGTTTGCTTGTTGGCTGTTGTGTTTATCTTTTCCAATTTGTTTTGAAGCCAACCCCATTTTAAGAAGAACGATCTTTGTTTGCTTTCTTATGGAAGAGTCGTGCTTTTCTTGGGTTGAGTGAATCGTTTTTCAGTTGGAACTTGCAACTCACGAGGTGGTTTTGATAATTAGTTGTATTAGTTATAATTTGGGATTGGATTTGTTGGAGTTGTTTCTGATTTTTACATGATTTTATGAGTAAGATTAGTTTATCTTTGAGGACATGAATGTCTGATACCAAGTTTAAACCAAACCACTTGAGTTGTTTTGATAAGCTAAAGGGATGCCACTAGCTTTGTAGTAAATAGTATACATATAAATGTAAATATATTACATATACATAAATATAATATTACATTATCTAATTATCCAAAAAAATAATATTACATTATTCATTAGATTAAATTATTATAATTCATTAAATAGGATCAAATTATATTTACAAAACTACATCATGAAGCAGTCTGTTTACTTCGGGAGGCTAATATAAGAACAAAGTCATATGATAACCATCTAAAATTCTGCATTTTTTTAGCATTCAATCTTCATGGGGCTACTTCATGAGACAATCATCTAAAAGCCATTAATATGTGAGTACTTACGAGAAGGAGAAAGGCCAGTCATCCACTTGATTAAGTAAAGTAGTATAGGATACAAAATTGGATAACCCAGTTAAATAGTTTGCTAGCGGCATATGAAAGTTCTGATGATGACGATTGATTCATGAAATGGAGTAATGCTTTTCCGTTTTACTCATGCAGGAATGCTATATGTTTGTTTCTACTTCATAGTACTCTTTATGAACTTAGTTTTTCATCAGATAATTAGAATCTAAAAGTTCCCTTACATCTGGCATTTAATTTAAGACCTGTTTCAGTTTTTTCTTGTCTTCATTCTTCTTTTGTCTGTGGGTGGATTTTAAAAGAAGCAGAGACAAAACTGGCTTTAGAGATGCATTTAGTAGGACCTTATAGCCAGATTGATGTTCATGTGCAAACTGCTAGGAAGCAAAGGAGGTGCTGGTCACCAAAACTGCACTGCCGTTTTGTCAATGCCCTGCAGCAGCTTGGAGCTACTCAAGGTATGAAACTCAAGAAATTGTTATTTTATTGAGACCTGCAGAAACTTCTGTTGGAAATTGGATAAGGTTTTCTTAGTTAGTTTTAGATTAGGAGTAGTTGGGATAAAGCTTGGTTGAGTTTATGATGATAGATGAGCAAAATGTGTGTAAATTTTGCTTCCATTTGTTTGGTCTGCATTCTGGGCAAAAACTTGTTTGCTAAGAATTTGTGCTGGAATACTGAGTTTCATGTTTCCCATGTGTTTTTCAAAATCTAATTCCATAGAACAAGGACTTAGAGTTGTTATTAGCATCTAAATGATTTATCTTATACTGAAAACATGGGACGATTGGAGGGAAAAATTAGGTGTTGATTCACTCCACAAGATAATTCAAGAATGCGGGATGATCTTTTTCTGGAGTCACCTTTTTGTGCTTCTGAAATTTTCTGTTTCACGTCCTCATTAGATTTCATTCTATGTTTTTCGGCTGCTACTCCTAAGCAAATCAGAGAGCTTATGCAAATTGATGGTATCATAAACGATGAAGTGAAGAGTCATGTGGAAGTGCATTTTATCTTTACATTTTTCCCCATTCTTGCTTATATTCAATCCATTCATTTCATAGAAAGAAACTCTAATTCTCATGTCTCTTGCCGTTTCTTCATTTCAGAAATATCGCCTTCACACATGTAGAGTCACAACAAACACCTCCACTCCTCAACCTGCCGGTTTGTGGACATCCCAAGAGCAGTGTAATGGTGCATCCTTGAAGCAGAGGAATTCCCAGTCCGGTTCCCCTCAAGGTCCTCTTTAGTTAGCCAGATCTCGAGGCGATAGCGTTGAAGATGAAGATGATGAAAAATCAGAGAGTCAGAGCTGGAATCACATTCACTTGTCTGGGAAAGATTATGTATAATTTTGTCCAACAGAAGTTTTGCAGATAATTAGAAAAATCTACAATAATAATGAAAATGATATACAATGCATATAGAAAAAGATCTTGAGGCAGAGTTATATGAAAATTTTTGCAGCATTAGACCTACTCTCCAACTTTGTTTTGAATTCAATTTTTAATTATTTCTTTTTTCATCGTAAGAAACTTCAAGTTAAAGCACTTCTCTGGAAAATTAAATGGTGAACAATGGACTATTATGCCTTCTTTCATGTGAAGAATCAAGAGGATAATTATGGGTGGTGGACACGAGGGTGGAAGGTGCCTTCAAAGACTGGTCAAGACAAAAATTTGCTCTAATTTGTGTATCACAAGGAAAGATCATTGTCCACTCACAGTACACAAGAAATGCATATAAATCAAAATTTAAATGGGCTACCTCATATCGATTTATATGAATTTGAACGTTATCCATATATAACTAAAATGTGTTTAGATGAGCTTACAAATTCGACAAAATATTTTATAAAATATTAGAGAGTGTATAATATATTGAAAAGTGTTTGCTAATATTTTTAATAAAAGTGCCCATAATTCTTAATATTCATAATTTTTTTTCTTTTAAAACGTAAATATTTTATGTCAAATTTAAAACTTTAACAAATTATTTTAATTTCAAGTACATTGTTATAAAATTATTATTAGTAATATCTTCTAAGTGTCAAAATTTTATTCTATTCAAATAGTTAAAAAATTTATCTTAAAAATAAAATCTAGCTTTTTATAAATTTTTGAAAATATTTTATAAAGTATAAAATTATAAAAATTTGTAAATAAATTTAGCATGAGTACATATAATTTTCCACTATCATATAATTATGTATTAAAAGAGTTATAAACCCAAACTATCCACCAATATTCATGTAAGTCATCGAATATTTACTTGAAATTCTTTAACTTTGAAGACTAGAAGAAAAATAAGAGAAAATTATACACACACACACACACTAGAATTTGTGGACCATTTTTGTCAAAATGTATTTTGTGTGTATGTACACGGGTATATGATATGATGGGTTATTAAGGGCACCAAACAAATTATTCCCATTAATGACTAAACAACTTGTACTTTCTATCTGCATTATAAGCAAATTACATGAACATTGGTCTCATCCAAGAGAAAATGTTGAAATAAATATGATAAGAATACATATACCGACCATTACCAAAGCTTGTTTAGAAAAAAATATATATCAGACCCAAAGTGACCCATACACGTTTACCTTACTTGTCCCAATCACCTAATACGACAATAAATTTTAATAAGTTACATTTTTAGAAAATTGTAGAAAAACAAAGATGGGCCTAAAGAAGTGCTGTTTTTAGAACATATGAAACATCACGATACAAATGATCATATTTTTGTTGCAGTATACTGATTATGTTATATTATCACTTTTCCTAGGATTTAACTATCAACTATATTATTTATTATAAGAATATTGGGGAAATTTTTAGAGATATGTATTTTTTTTTTTGTTGCTTGAAAATTTTCTATTTTATTCTTTTTTTGTAGGATTGGATCTCATTATTTCATATTTTTCATTTTCTTAAATTTACTATACTATTACAAATTGTATTTTTTATGTTGTTTCTTTTTTATATAAAAAAAAATTGTATAATTACATTATACCGAAGTCTTTTTACATGTAGTATTCTCAAATTGTGCAAACTTTATATCTAATTATTTTAAAAATTATATATAATATAAAAATATGTATTTAATCATTTTGGCGGGCACGACACCGCATATAATCATTACCTTTCCAAGTAACACATCTAATGTCGCGGTACATTCAGGAAGACAGAGAATCCAAATATCACCATTTTTCTTTTTGCTTGTATATTTTTCTTTTTGCTTGTAAACAATGAGAAATAAAAGAGGTTGATCAATGTGACCATCATCGCAACATTGTTTTAGAATTAAAACAACTAATTCATTAGCTTGTACAAAAAATTACATGTCCCAACAAAAATTCAAATTAGTTTTCATCATCTAAACCAAGTTGTTTTTTCTTATCATAGATAATTTTTTAATAACTTAAGCTTAAATTCTAAATCATGAAACCAAAAGAGATCTTCAACGGCATAGATGTAATCATGTATATGTCCTTACTTTTACAATGCAAAAATAGAATTCAAAAGCGACTTATATGCGGAGTTTTATCGTTATAGTGTTAAAATAACTTCCTAAATACCTAGAGTCTTATGAGAATTTAATCTCAGCAAATACTAACATTCTCAGGTTTTACAGGCATTAAAATTAAAATGACTAATTCATTAGAGACATAGAAAGAAAATCTAAGAAACAATATTTAGAGTTACAACAGCATAATACTCCACAAAATACCATACAAAAGAATAGAAGGAAAAAAGGGGGGGAAATGCACCTTTCTTAAAAGGAAGAAGAAGAAAGTGATAAAAATTATCAATTAAACTTTGAAGGCTCATAAACAATCTTCAATGAGCAAAGACCACAAACTTGGTACAATCTTAAATTCAAACACCTAAATCTAATTAAAAAACACAAGTCGATCCTAAAATTGAAGGAATTATAAAAATAATTTTAGAATAGAGTAAAAGATAAACGATTCAAAAATCAAATCAAGCAAGATTACAAATTCTTACCTATAATAGGAAAAAATTCTATTACCTAATTCTGGTGGGATTCGGGAATTTGGTGGTTGTATATTATAGACATCAAAAGTTTCATGGTGAAATCTCAGCAGGCTAAATGACAGAGCATCGTGGCCGCCCACGTCGGATCAATAGCTGACTCATAGGGCTCGAAACCACTATGCTTGTGCCCCTCGTCCACACAATTTGAGAGACATCTCTTCGAGGATGGAGAGCAGAGACGATAGCTACTTTGGGCTAAGATAGAAGGGCATGGAGTTGTGGAGTTTGAATGTAAGAATGCAAGAGAGTATGAAATGTGGACGCAGGGTGTCTCAAGGCTTCTCTCCATTGTAGCTGAAAGGAAGAGAAAGCATCACAAATAGCTAAAACAACTGATCTTTTTTGTGCCAAAAGAAACTTGTGTAACCCAAGTGCAAATGACACTATTATTTGTGTCTGTTTCAATCAGTTCATATACAGAACAAAGAATATGCATTTTCACGATATAATTATTCTGCTTGTCCAAGCAAAATGATTATCTTGAAATTATATATTAATGAAATTAAGATAGTTTGTTACACATTCTCAACCTTCTAGATACTAGAACAAGGTAGCCAAACTATCCAAGTTAATTTAAAATTTCATGTAATAAATGATGTATTTGTATTCTTTGTTTTTTATATAAATACATTATGTTAATCTCAATTTTAAATATAATATTACTTTTAATTTAATCTATATCTTAAAAAATATAAATAACATAAAATTATATATTTAATTACTTTAACGGGCACAACACCGCGCTTTGCGCGGTGCACCCTACACTAGAATATATATATATATATGTATATATATCAATTAGCACATATCTTCTCATTAGTTAAAAAAAATTACATTTGCGTTTCCGAGTAAAGACTCTTAAGAAATGACAGACAGAAACATACATATAGACCAGGACACTCAAAACAGCTTTTACCAATATTGTCAGTAAAAACACAACATAGTACATCAATAAGAGACTAAACCAAGGTCATGCCCGTTTTCATTTCTTTCTTTTCTTAATTCATTTTTTCTTGTTCTGGTTTTCCATCCAACTGCGTAAATTTATCACTATGAACTTCAAAAATCAGAAAACAGAGGATGGTTGAGAATCAACAATGCAGTATCATTAGTCCAAAGGCTCGACTGCGGTCTTGAAGAGAAGAACATAGACCTTGTCAATTGAGAAATACAAGAAGCCTCCTATAGAATGTGTAACATATGAGCCGAAGCTGGTTCCGACAATGCAATGCCAAGCAGGACCATATGTTGAGTCGAAGTCCTGCAAAGCCAGGAAAAGCTTGTAATAAGTACTCTAATAAGAGATTGAAGGAGTAACTGAATAACATCATTATATCCGATCTAGGCTCCTGCATAACTTGGTTTGCAAATATTTCGTGCATAAACTCACTGACCTCAGTCATCTTTTTCCCTCCCAGAGTCACAATTTAGTACTACAAAACTACTGAACTCTAACTTATCAAACCAGAAAAAGAGGTTGGAGACCGAAATGCAAAAAGCACAGCAAAGGCTCTCTCTTTTTATCAGGGAAATGTAAGCTAGGCTGGAAGGATTAGGACAGAGCAGAATACACATTTATACTCCACAGAGTTTGTGACTAAAACCTTTACCACTAAATTGATTACAAGAGACATTACGATCTCCTTGTATCATGATGTTCAATTTAGTTTCATTAAAGTTCCACCCTAAAACAGGTTTACCATGGCAAGAATTCAAGCCCTTTATGCTGAATTACAAGCTCAAATTGTTGTTGGCTATCCATTCTTAAGGTTTGTTTTTACACTTATCATTCCTTGTATAGAGTTTGTTACCATCATATGTATGACAAGTAGCAGTATTTACACTTCCAAGTTCCAAGAAATAGGTCGAGGTTTTTGAACTAAGTAAATGAACAGTATAAACAAGTTCTAGAAAAATTGGTCAGCCGGACAAGAAAAGGGTCAAAGCAACTCTTACGGCAAATGAGTGTTTCATAGGCTGCTGCACAACAATAGAACCACCACAAATAACAATAAACTTTAGTCTCATTCCTCAAATTACACCAAATAGAAGAAGATGGCAATTAATAAATTAAGAACATGTAAGAATTGCAGCCTGTAAACATATTGTTCAATGCTATACATATTACTGTATTTACCAACATTGGCAAATACCAAGTGAAAAAGAAAAACTCCACACACAACCCCATGAAGTTATTCTTTAATCAATGTACAAATACTATACCCCTCACATACTAATCCTTTTAAGCCCTTTACAATAAACCAGTTCATTCAAAAAGATTTCATTTTACGGAAAACTAAATAATTTTTTTTCTCCCCAACATATACACCTTATGCTCCAAACATGAAACTCGGCAACCAATACCCTCAAATTATTCTCTCCTCATTTCCAAGAAAGTTTGCAAAAATGACAAATATAGCAAGTAATTATTCTTAAGGGTTAGTAATTAAGTAGCAATTTTAAAGGGGAACAGAAACATTACCTTTTTGAGTGAAAGAGCGAGGCGTTTGCTGTCAAGCTTGGCAGAAGACATGGAGTCAAGAATGTCTCTGGCAATTTTAAAGGCGTGATTCTGCAAAGGCAAAGGCATATCTGAGGCCCTCACACGTATGTTCATGCGATCATGCTGTTGTTTTTGCTCAACTGCGTTCTTTTTATTCTGTATTAGACTGTTCAAGAACTTGCTTCTCCTCTCCAACTCTGCTTCTGCTCCCTCCATTTTCAACCTGATCAGCCCTTCATCTATTATACTTTTTGATGCGTTCGTATGTCAAACTCTCAAGCCTCTCTCTGTCTTTCTGTGTGTGTGTGTGTGTGCGTGTGTGTGTGTGTTCTGGTAGGGGGCCGGAGACGGGGTCGTATTGATTAGTGTACTTATCCCAGTAAGAAAAATAATATGCATAATGCAAGGCGGTACCTGTTTATGTTTCGTGTGGTTAATTTTTCAAAAATTATATGCATGATAAGTTAGGTTCCCGTCTTTTTAATTGGACTGTGTAACCCAATGCAACTTGATCTATGATATGAAGAATTTTGACTAGGATCCCAAATCGATGGATTAGCATGGGCTAATTCATTTATTTACGTATTTTTAAATAGGAATTTGTTTATGAAATATCTCAATTTTTACATTTTCGCTAGTTTTCAATATTCTTTAAGTGACCAATGTTGTATTGAGGAATATTCATTCAATTGCATAAATACCATAGTAGTAACGAAATTGTGGAAAATATACCAAAAAGACTTTTTTTTAATCTAAAATGTTTCATAGTCCAAATTCAACCACTTTAATTGTATTTATATGTCAAATGATAAATTCGTATTGATTTGAAAATAAAAAAAATGTTGTTGCCAAATTCAGACAATTTTAATATTTATTTGATATTAGGATTCAGATACTTACTTCGACCTAATTTAGCATCTACAAGAAAAATTCTTGAACTTATATCAATATATATATTTTTGTCAAGTGATCTTTGACTCAATAATATGAGTCTCAGAAGTTCGAATATAATAAATTCATGAGAAAAAGAATTTCAATATTATACTTCTCATACAAATACATAGAAATTCTTTCAGAACATGTTAATCTTATAAATCTGTGTGAAAGAAAAAGACATAAACAAACGAAATTGACTACAACACAGTGCAAACAAGAATCTCGAATTTAATGACCTTTTGGTATATATGTATAATTTGGTGCTTTTGAGGGACTTTCTTTTTATTTTTATGTTTTAGCGTGTAGCAAGGGCCGTTGGCGAGGGCGTTTTGCCTATTGGAGGGCAAAAATTTTGCCGGGACTGATTTGCTGGGCCAGTCACCATATTGGTGGAGTTATATATGCTGGCAGTCAACTGTCAAGATGACACAATTATGAAGTAAGCTGACAAAATTGTACAGAAAAAAGGGCTAAGGAAATATAATGCCTTTAAACAGAAAATGTAAAACCAAAGAACGGAGAAAGAAAGTAATGTTGAAAAGGGCTACACATGAATAAGGAGAAAATTTATCCAACAAATCTTATTTAGCAGCAAAAGGTTAGTCAGAGAGAGAAAGAGTGGCCTTGGATTTGGAATCGAAAGAAAAAAAGTTGGAAGACGAAAGAAGAAAAGTTGGACGACAAAAGTATCGACAATCACGGGCAAATGAAAAGCAAGCCTAAGAGGGCCCTCCCATTTTTGTCTAACTTTTGACAGAGATTCTTCTTCCCTTTCCTCCCCATTTTTTTCACTTTCGAGTAAGGTGTTTGATAGAGTAAACTAAGATCTATTGTGCGGGGGTTTGAACAAGGTAATATGATTATGATATGATGTTATATGAGTATGACCATATGGTATCTTTCAATAATTTTAATACTTGTTGTGATGCTAAAAATATTAGCGTCAATATATTTTTTCTTAAGATCGAGTGGTTGAACAAAGATTGATCTCGAATCAAGTCTGTGAAAATGACAAAATGTGACCTTCAACTTGGATAGGGTGAGGGGGACAAAGTGACAATTCACTGTTTGTCTGACATGGCATTCTAAGATCCTTCTATGTGTCAGCCCTTGGGCGGCTATAATTCCTCTAAAGAGTCAGGTTAAGTCTATTCCAATTCGACTCGAATAAAAAGACGTGGACTCAAGAAGTTACCTAGTCATTTTCTTTCCACGAAGGGGGGCAGGATAGTGTTTTTGGTGTTTCCTCCATCACAATGTAATTGTCATATTACTCAAAATAATATGCCGTTGATAGTAAATTTATAGTCATATGGGTGCAATAGAGAAAAAAAACATGCATATTGATTATTTAGTTGGAATTTTATACTTATATATATATTAAAAAAAGAGTGAATGTTTTCTGAAAGATCATGCAATATTCATTTTTCAAATAATTTTTGAAGATTTTGATTTTTTTAATTAATTCTTTTTATCACTATATTCTTTCAGAATCTATTTTATCCAAATTGTGTCACACTGACACACACCATCGATTATGTATTTGATAACATATACAAATATATTCTAAAAAATTTGTTTTTACTTAATTCACGAGCACGTATTTATTAAATACGTACGTGAAGCTGCCTTTTCTTTTTCTTTTTTTTTTGGGGTACAAGGAAAACATATTGTGTCTAGCTACAATATCACATGAAAAGGATGGCAATTTCTAACTCGATCCAACAACTCAACATGAAATTAATGGGTTTGGGTCGGGGCTTATCGGGTTGGGTTGAAATCAGATCGACCCAAAATACGATCCAAAAATTTTAAGTGGGTTTGGGTTGGGTCATGAGTTGGCCCAACTAACTTGAAATTACTTTTTGAATGACCCATTAACCCAACCCAACCCATATATAAAAAAATAAATATAAGTTAGATATTTAAAAACTTGAATTTATTGACTATAATTTTTTGAGTTATGTTTCCGGTTGATTTTGTGCAATTTATGATTTCAATTCATGGCAAACTAAAGCTTTTAGCTTTTGGATTTTGGTTAAACTATAGTGTATTTTAGCAATTCCTGCATTAGGTTTTCTATTTTGCTTTGGTTGGAGAATCATAATAGTTTTTTTCTAATCATATGCAAATATCAGTGTATGCTACAAAAATTAAAAAGATTGTGTGTAGTTTGTGATGTAAAAAGTATACCAACAAGCTTTTCTTTTTTTAAAATAGGAAAATCTACTAAGCTAATACCTATTGAAATATTATTCATGTTGTACAAGTGTTCATGTTATGTATTTTATTCCTACAATGCACAATAAAAATGGACTATGAAAGTCAAATCTAAAAGCAATACAAAAATATAACTTACATTATCATTTTTTTTTTTTTGGCCATAAAAAAGCATGATTTTGTAATAAGCTGGGTGGGTTGTGGGTTTTTAGATTATTGGGTCAACCCAATTCATAATTAGGTTGACCCGAATCGATCTGATTCGGAGTGAGTTGGATTTGAGTTTAGACTTATCTGATTAAAAATTAAATGAGTTGGATTCAGATTGAGTAAATTTAAGTAATACCCATACTTTGACTCAACCTAAACCCACCCAACTCATCCGAATTGTCACCCATGAATAATGTGGTGCAGGATTGGTAACTTAAATCTTTCTTTTTATGGCATTCATTAGCCCCTTGCAACCCCGCCTCTATTCTATTTTGTGCTATCAATCAAGTTTTATTAGTCCAGCTTAGGGTGAATAGAATTTAAAAGTTATAATATATCTCGATTTTAGGGTGACGTTCAGCTCATGTAATTTTCTTTTATACAAATCAAATTTGGTAAGTAATATTTTATAAATGAGTGGGTGATAAAATCTTCGTTGAATAAAATTGAAATAAATGATGACATAAATATGAATTAAACTAAACAGAACCCATTTGATGAAAAAATTTCAATAACTAGTGTATTACAAAAATTTTAAATATATCACAACCGATGCATCAAGTAATAATTAGGTGAAAAATGAACGTAATCTCTTAAACTAACTATAGTGCCTAGTAATTTAAATGGGCAAAACCTATCTTGAACTATTGAACTTTATTTTGTCAAACTACTCGAAATCCAATTCCTAATTGATCAAGCCAAAAGTTAATTAAAGTTGAGCTCAAACAAAACTGGTTTGTTCAAATATATTTGGGTCAAATGAATGGGCTTTGAGTTTGCTGGACCTAACTCAAGACCATATTCGACTTGATTTATTGTAATTGTCCACTGTCCAACATTTGCAACCTCGGGGTCGTACCCACCCAGACAACATTTGGGTCAGCTTTGATCCAGATTTCAACTTGATTTTTAGCATTATTAAAGTTTAGGAAATTCCAGTTCGATTATTCTCAGTTTCTAACCTCATTTTAACTAGAATTCGTACAAGTTTATGTTCAATCTGAAATCTGAATCAATAGTTCCATATGTTTATTTTTTTCTACAAATTAGATTACAAGATAAATACATTAAACATTAATTTCAAGTAGTTATTGGCACATATTTGACTTGTGAGCTATATTTTTCTAAAAAAGTTGATGCTTTGAAATTTAAATTTATTTTATTAAGAGAATGGGACTTACTGTTGTTTTACTTTTATTTCAATTTTATAGCAAGGAGAAAAAAAAAAAAAACTAAATAAGAAATCTGGAAAGTGAGGTGAGAACAAGATTGTGAATAAAATAAATATAGGATAAAAGAAAGAAATATAAATGGAAGTTATGAAACTTGAGAGATATTGGCCACGTTTTATATGGAATTTAGATAGTAATAGCTATTGTAATAGTGGGTGATTGTGTGAGATTGAATTATTTATTATTCTGTTTGATATGAGAGATTGTAATATAAATTAGGCACAGTTGAAATCTCTAAAAATCTGATATCTGGTGTTTGATTGGGCCTACTACATTTTACATGACTATTTTGCCCTTGAAAAAAAAAACATATACATAGCATTTAAATTATATATATATAAATTAACCTAACATTTTCAATTTTCACAATTAATATAAATTATAAATTTTCAATATATAATTTATGAATTTTCAAAATATAAATTTTCAATTTCAATATATAAATCATAAATTTTCATTATATAAATTTTCAATATATAAATTAATGAGAAGTGAGAGGATAAAATTGCGTTGAGAAGAGGATAGCAGTGAGAATGGTCAATGTTGGATTGGGGACAAAATTGGGACATTAATGAATAGTGCAAACAAAACACTACCCAACATTCTTCAATCGCGGCCTCACTCACGCTACGTGAATAGCTCTTAATGTCATGCACAATGCCGGGCCTTTGCTATTAGCCTTCTCGGCCTGCAATTCCAATTGTGTACATCAAACGTGTGATTAATTGACATTAGCTCATCTTCTTGTGTCTAATAAGCGAAATCAAACGTGCCCATTGGATATTTGTGAAGATTAAAAGTTAAATGTAGCTTTTTTCTAATAAAAATATAATGTTGCCCAAATTGGGCTGGCTCACTGATGGGCTGGGCCGATGTACAAACTTTGTTAACAAGTTTAAGTTGCGAATAAGCAGAATAATAAACAATACTTGGGTTATGTTTGGTGATTAAAAATTTGACTAAATTTTTTCTAGCACAAAATTCGAACTTTCTTAGGGACATGAATCTACACATATTTATCTGTTATTCGGTCATATTGGCGCGAATGAGAGTGGGAGTAGGCTGAGTTAACTTGAACATGATTGAACCATATTTACTATATATTCTAAATCTTGAATTTTAATTAATGAAGAAATATTATGTGGAATAATATATTTTTTTCCAAATAAAATGGTACAATTTTATGCTTAAGAATTACAACTAGTAATCCATTTACACAACTAAAATCTATTTGATCCTACTTCAATATATTGATTGTTTTTTATGTTTCACCATATTTCGGTATATATAGTAAACAATTTTCGTCTAGAAAATATTGATTAGTAATCATATTATTTTCCCATTTAATTTTACAAAACACAGTCGAACACATATCAATAATTACATCAATATTTCAAACTTATACCACTTACCATCCAAACAGTCACATACAATTAAAAAAACAACATATAATACGTGGTGCAAAGAAGTGCAATTATTATCTATAATACAAAAGCTTAAATGCACAACCTCTGCACATGGAATTAATTAGACAAGCGATTGAAAATTTAAAAATTATTTTTGAGCATTGTTTTTATCTACTCATTCCTCCTTCAACCTCCGGGGCCATAACCACTCCACGATTCTGCCTCTCCACATTTCCATGCCATCCTGAAAGATTTTCCAAATTAATCCCTTCAGACCAACGAGTCTTTGACTCAAAAATTTTATTCCAACTAATCATTTCAATAATCTTAATGTAAAATGGATTAAATTAGTAAAACGTTAGGGATTATTGAATTCTTACCAATGGACATATCAAATCCGCGATTCTGAAGCTCCCGATACTCTTGGCAAAGAGCACAAGACTCGCAAAAACAGTGGACCAAACAGTCCCCACAGGGGGATTCGTGCAGCAAGTATTGCTGCCTCATTTTTGAGCGATAGAAACAGGAATAGAAGCAGGCGCACCCCGTCACACATGCTATTAATGTGTATAATGCTCCATTCTGCCCACATGCTGCGCCAAACATTAATCATTCAGTACATTAATTTACGTACACCCACCCACTAAAACTTCAAATCCTACCTTCTTAAAATATCTTATATTTCTCTCAATTTGAAAATTTGTTAATTTTAAGTTGGGCCAAATCAAATAAGCATCCAATATTTAAATATAAAATAGAAGTCTGCTGAGTGGTTAATTGACCTCTTCGAACATTAATTTTTATAAAAGATATATATAATATAAGAAACAATATCGAATATGTACTTCCAAATAATTCTACGAACATAATATTTGGAGATTCGATGAAACTAGCAGAAATTGATGATGGTATGAATAAAAGACTTACAACTGGATCCTTTATCAACAACCTCTGCAATCTTCCCAAAAGTAATGCAGGGACACCAGCACGTTAAGCAACCTGATAATTAAACGAAAAAGGATTAACTAAACAGAACAGAAATTAAACTAATCAAATTACAGGAAGATAAGCTCATCAACCAGCGACGCGTGTATACACGTTCCGCCCCCTGTTAATTCAAAACTTACAGTTCCGGACATCGGAAAAGCAATCACATAGGCCTGTGGACCAAGGGATCTGAGGCTTTGCCGGAATATGAGGTTGTTGCTCGGGCTTCTCGGAGTAAACCTGCGGTGCTGAGCTCACCGGAATCCCGGTTGGCGTGCCGGCGGCTGGCTGCGGAGGTGAGGTGAGCTCTGTGAATTTCTGGTAGTCGGTTGAATTTGAAGAATACATGACGTTGAGTTTGGTTTGTGAAAGGTGATCGAATTAGGGAGCTATATTGGGTATCTTTAGATAAGAATTGCTATTTGGTGGAAAATGTAGTTGGAATTGAGAATCACTGTGGAAGCATATATATATATATATATATATATCGTCTTAGAGGGTGTTTGGGTAAGTTCCTTAAAATATCTTATAAGATATTTAATAGCTTATAAGTTGATAAAAAGTGTTTGATAAATATTTTTAAAAAAGAGTTTATAAGATCCTAAAATAAGATATAAGGAGCTTATAAGCTCTTTTTAAAAAAGTAAGGATATCCCAATTTATTTTTAAATCTTAACAAACTCATTCATTTTTAATCATTTTAATTACAAATTTACCATTATTAATATCTTATGAGTTTCAAAATCTTATTTTATCCAAACATTTCAACAATCTATTTTAAAAATAAAATCTAATATCTTATAAGCTCAAAAAATATCTTATAAGATGTAGAAACTTATAAGATAATTTAAATAAATTTAGCCAAATACCCTCTTAAGCTTTAGGAAAGAGTGGAGTGAATAAATCAACCTTTGAAAGGTCAAGTTGGCGGCCAGAGCTGACGAGTATTTATTATCCTAAGCGTCTTGACCGTAGAAACTCAATTTTCCGTCAACGCATCAACGACGTACCCCGTGGATACGCTTCCAACATCAAATTCAGTTCAGTCAACCGTGTGCGTATTTAAAACTTCAAAACTCATCCTCTTAGTTTGATTTAAGTCTAACTTTGAAGATTATTCACTTTTTATTTTTAATTGTTTATGAAAGTACTAGTCGAGGTTTAATAATATTATATTGTTGTTCTAGTTCAAATAATATTTAAACGATAGTTTAATTGTATTCTGAGAATTCTTTTTGGCCTGTAAAAAACAAAAATTAGCATTAAATTTGGGGGTGGGGGTTGGGGGGAATAGTGTAGTACTAAAATATTGAAGTGGATATTGTGATAGTTTGGTGAGGATTTAGTTATAATGTTAAATTAGCATAGTGATTAAGTAAACGAGTAGTGATTGATAAGAATATTTTTTTAATAATAATTATAATTTTAAATGAAAATTTTACGATAATTTTTTTTTATAATTTTATGTAAAAGGTGTTCATAGATTATCGCCACTCCCTTCTCTTTTGTTTTTTTCCTTTAAAGAAAAAGAAAGAAAGAAGATGGTGACGACGACTATTCACTAATGATAATTAACTTGGCTGCAAGAGAATAAAAGTATCAATCTCTAAATCAAGACTTAAATATATTGTGCTATGTCAAACTTTTTAAAATTTTAAATTCAAAATTTTCTAAATCATTTTTCATTGAATAGAACATGAATATATTATATCACAAGTTGTATTGAGATATTTGTCATTAGGATTAATAATGTTGGGATGTGTTACAGGGCAAGAAATGATTTTGTGCAACTTCTCAAATATTTTTAGTACACACCATATGATTGTCCTAAATCATTAATAGAGAAAAGAATTTCATAATCAGTTTCTTCTTTTGTATGATCAAAATGACAGAATTTGCCACTTTATGACATGGGCTGTTCTTGTGTGTTGTGTGTCTGTGCCTGGAAATTTATTCATGGCCTCGACTCCATGTAAATTTAGTGTAATTAATATATCTAGATGCAAGTAAATGTATTATGCGCAATATAATTAAAATTCCCTTTATTTATATCCGCAAATCATAGTAATAGCATTACATTATAAATTATGACAATAGCAAACCCAAAATATAAATAGTAAAAGAGATATACATTGTCTTTAATTATCCACTCTCTTTGACCAGATCCAGATAGCTGTTTAACCAAAACCAATGTGCCGCTATCATAGTACAATATAGAATATTATAGATGGACCACGCAAATATTAAAACAAGACAAGTGGGCTTCAAGCTTATCTACTCATTCCCCCTTGAACAAATGGGGCCATTGTCACTCCTCGATTTTGTTGCTCAACATTTCCATGCCATCCTAACAATTTTCACATAAAAACAGAAGTAACTCGATATATATATATATATATACATAATATAGACCACCCTAGATAACAATGGCAATGGATCTATCATCTATGTGGGGCAAGCAATTTATTTTAGTCATCTTGTTTGCTGAAAATTCAACTAATACTACAAAATATTTTATGTCTTTGTCATAGACTATAAAACTCACCACGAATAATGAACTAATTACAGGATAAAGACAAGTACATCGATGTTATGATTAATTATGATCATATTAAACACAATTCACGATATATATGCCCTTCATGTCTTTTTCCTCTTTTTCTTTTTCTTTTTCTTTATGAAAATTTATATAAATGGAAGAAAAAAAATTTCAAAGTGGGTTAATTAGATGTAGGCCAAAATTAAACTACGTATATATGGGGACATCATGGTGGAACACATCTAAGTAATAGTTACAAACTCATTTGAATAATGTATAATTAAAAGATATAAGTGTATAGTTTTGATTGATGTAACGATTTAAAATAAATAGTGTTTTTAGGTAATTATATTATAAGGAAAAAAAAAATTCATGGGAAATACTTAATTTTTGTTTCTAGGGCACTCCAAACATGTACAACTATGAAGAGGAGAAATATTAATTAGTTGAAATAATTACCAAGAGACATATCAAATCCGCGGTGTTTGAGCTCACGGTACTCTTGGCACAAAGCACAGGATTCGCAACAAAAGTGGACAAGACAATCGGTGCAGGGGCTCTCCGGCAGCAAATATTGCCTTCTCATCTTAGATCGGTAGAAGCAAGAGTATATGCAGGCGCAGCTAGAGATCAAACATATCAGAGCATATAGTGCTCCACTGGCTCCACAAGCTGATGAGTCATCACCACAAAACATTATATTAATAGCTTTAATTTTAGTTCTCCAATATGATTATAAAGTTTCAAATTAATTGAAATAAAAATGGCAATAGCTGATCTCGTTCTAACTTCTACGAGGTGAGAATATTTTGGATTGACTTACAAGTGGAACCTTTGTCTACAATCTCAGCAACCTGTCCAAATGTTATGCAGGGGCACCACCATGTTATGCAACCTGTAAAAATTCCAACATATATATATATATATATATATATGAATATATCAATAATAACCAAGCACTAAATGATTCGCAAACCGATATATATATAGATGTATATATTTTCCAAGTCTGTCATTATTTTTGCTTTTAGGATGTCAAGAAATAATATTTTATCAATTTCTCAAAATAATTACTTTTTAAAAAAATTATCCTCTCAATTAAAGCAACTGCATGACACCACTAATATTGAATTACTACTTTTAAGGACAATATTGTAAAAATTCACAAAATTTCTTATTTTGGTTTCGTTTTGTTCAATATTTTTTGTCTTTTCAACTATTTAACTCTTTAAAAATATTTGATCGATAAAATGCTACTTATTTTTATTAGCATATTTATAACTATCATTTTCAAACCAAGTCAACTATTTATGTAGTCAAGTAGGTAGAGACCACGTTCCATTAATTCAAAAATAATTAATAAAAATTTATTGATTAATAAATAATAATTAATTATTTCTATTGTTGTAAAGTAATAGGATTTACATTAAATTGTATAATAAATTTCGTCACAATATCTGACTAAAACGACATAAAAAATGATGAGGTACATACAAAATTAAATAATATTTGGGGCCTACAAATTATTATTTTTCATATAAAAATATCACTTTTAATCTCATATATGAATATTTTTACATCATTAATAATTCAAATATATATTTATTTTCACATAAGAACAAATAAGAAAATAAATTTCATTTTCACACAATAATATGTAAAAGTAAGAAATTAAAAATAAAAATGAAAACAAACGGTACAAACACTTTTTTTTTTTTCCCACCCAAATTGAATCTCCTTTATTGATCAAACTGAAACCATAACTTTTTGGGATAACATAATGGACATATATATAATTAAAACTTGGCTATTAATATAGTCGTCTAGCATAGTTGTAGCGTTAGATCATAGATGTCAACTTACAATTGGGAACATCGGAGAAACAGTCGCAAAGACCAGTGGACCAAGACCCTGGAACGCCGCCGTGAACATTCCGTGCCGGTGGCGGTGCTTGGACTTTATCCATAAACTGATAGTTATTAGGAGGTGGGAGCGGTATGCCTTCCGCTGGTGGCTCCTGGCCGCCGGCGTAGGATGGCGCTGTGGGTGGGGGAGATTTTCCAACAGCATCCGATGGCTTGGAGAAGTCCATGATTCAGATTTTCCTGGCAAAGATACAGTTAATGTATGATGAGAGTTTATATTACAGTTTAGAGTGTGAAATAATTATACAGACAACTTGATTTAATGGAATTTCCAAGCATGACTATGAGGTGTTTTATCCATCCAACACGTAACCAATTAAGCATGACTTTTCCGGAGTAGATTTTGTCAAATAAAAAATTGCCACCTATTTGTTAGTTGAACAAGATTATAACAAATATTTTTCTTCTTGATGTTGAAATTTGAGTATGTGTAAAATTGAAAAGGGGGACGGAAAAGAATAATATTAATAATAAGAAATTAAATGGTAATAATATTTTTATTTATTACAATAATAACGTAACTCACTTGTGATAAAAAAAAATAATGTTTAAATTAAATTATCACTACTCATAATTATTTTTATCATAACAAATTTTATGACAAATCATAGTGATAGTTATTTGATAACTTAAATATAATTCTTTTTTTATTAACTTATAAAATTATTATTATGTAACAAAATAAAATTTACGCAACTTAATATACAATTTATAATATTTTTTTATATTACCACTTAAATTATTGTTAATAATTCATTTTTTCTACAGGAACATATATATTTGATTGACATGTATTAACTACGTCCCATCAATCGGTGCTTGGTCCCCACCTGTCTGATCATTTTCTTCCATTTTTTTAATATTTTCTTTTTGTCTTTATAGAACTGCACTAATGTCGCGTGAAAATAAAATATATTGCTAATAGTTCCTAAACGTAAATTAAACCACTACATATGCTGCCTAAACATAATTACACGGCTAAATACAAGTCAATCACACGTTTGCCATCAAAGTTATGCACTATTTAATTATCAATTTAGGATTTTATTTTTCGAGTTCCTAACTTATTTTATTAGTATTTGAAAAACGAAATAATTGAAAATATAACCAAGGAAATTAAGGATGTTGAATAAAATCATATATCGATCACCTTAATTTATCTCTTTTTTTTTTTAATTATAAAAAAAAAAAAGAAGAAGAAGAAATGGTCTTTTCTCGCATACGTGTGCGGCTTTGCTCAAGATTAGGTTGCGACTAAGTAATTTGTGAAGTTCTAGCATCACTCACGTAGATGACTAATGTTTGTCATATTTTAAAATTGTGACAAGTGTACTTCTTTAACTTTTCTGTAATAGGTAACAGGTTGATTACTATATAATATAATTTATTGTTATTATTAGAATAAAATATTTTTGTTGGTGTTTCGTCATCAAAAGTGTCGTATCTTTCCTGCATGGTATAAGATGTGGCAACATAATTTATATATAAAAAATCAAAAAGAAGGATTGACACAAATAAAAATACCTAAAACGTGAAGAATGAAAATAAACATTAAAAAAATTAAAGCAAATTTACTTATAAAAAATATACAATATATATCCTCCACATTTATTTTAAATACATAAAAATATTTTTTATAAATAAGATACACACACACCTATAAACACCTGCCCCTCCACTTGGGCTGCCATGGCCAGCACTTGGTTGGCCATAGCAGGGATCTGCTGGCAGCTGTGGCCAGCGGCAATTTTTGGGGGATGGGGGCTGCTGGCCATGTGGCCGCCTGGGCTAAATAGCCATTGGGTGGGGCGGGGTTAGGGCTGTTAACGAATCGAATAGAACCGAATATCTAAGAACTCGGATTCAATTTGATTCATTTTACTCGTATTCATATTCGAATTCGAATTCGACACGAATCCTAAATTGGGCTCGAATTCGATTCGAATAACTATTCAATATATTCGGATTCGATTTGAATGTTCGATTAACTCAATTTTTTACTTGAATTTTGAATTATTTATTGATTTTTCACCTTTTAATATGGTCACAAAATGAAAATACTTGATTTACCCAAAAAGTAAATATTAAATACATGTAATAGTTGACATAATATTCAATGACTTCATTACTATAAATTATAAATTATCAAAAATTTAACTTTTGAGAAATAAAAATATTAATATATAATAATATATATAATAAAATATATTCGAATATTTTGTCGAATATCGAATTCGAATATTATTGGATTCTGTTCGGATTTGATCATATATCAAATATTATACTAGACTCGAGTTTGAATTCGTTAAATTTTGAATTCAAATTTAAATATCGAATTGTTTGATAAAATTTTGATTCGTTAACAGCCCTAGGTGGGGTTGCGGATGGTGGGTGTGTGTGTGTGTGTGTGTGTGTGTTTTTTTTTAATAATAATTAATATATATAATTTATTATTTTTTAAATTAATAAATAAATTTATTTAAATTGAATTAAAAAAATAGAGTTTAGTATTATTACGTAATTTAGATTATATAGTTCGGAACATAGATTTTTAATTTTTAATTTAATTAATAAATAAATTTAATTAAAATTAATTAAATTATTTTAGATATTATTGAATGTATAGTTTAAATTATTAAAATTATATTGTGTAAGATGATAGATTTAGAGTGATATGAGATAGCCCAACAAGCTCTGTCCAATATTAACAATCGACCAGGCCAGAGGTGGCCCAATTACCCAGCTAGCGCAACTTATTATGGGTTGACCACATTATCGACCGGATGTCGAACATACTGGCAATTTTCGGCTTGTCGACTAAGTTATGGTAGACCACTACTGAAGATACTGTGTTCAGCAGTCAATCGAGAAAACTCGAACTCAACAGAGTTACACTATGTCGACCAGAGTCTACCAAAGTTGTTTATCTCGACCTTAGAGGTCGATCTTAGGTGACAATCTCTCAACCGAATTGAATGTTCTGCCAAGCGGCGTGCCTTCGCATTAATGGCACATGCCACTACATGTACTGCCTTTTCAACCGCGCCAAGCCAGGGCGCGCCTCCAGTGTACTACCTTGTCTTAGGGAGCACCATCTAGAATAGTACACAAGTTGGATAAGACTTAAAGAACCTCAAGTAAGGATAAAACCCTTTCTGCTCAACAAGGGCACCATAGACATATCAACCACACTGAGAAGGTTATAAATACCCATTACTAGCCTTCAGTATGGTATGCCATTTATCATTCTAAAGCCTTCACTCTGCTGCTCCATTTTTCTAGTCGATTATACTGACTTGAGTGTCGGAGTGCCTTAGTCAAGGGCACCTTTGCTAGCCTGACGTTTGCTATTGATCATAAGACTCGACCTCGATACTTTGCGAGCATTCTCGACGACCTCCACCCGGTCGACTAAATTGGATTTCAACCCAATACACTTCTAAGCAATTTCTACCCTCATCATTTGACGCCGTCTGTGGGAAACTTGAATCCGCAATCGAGAAAAATGGTTAACACTAAGTGAGCCATTTCTGAAAGGGAGGAGAATAGAAGATCCCCAACCCCTCCTCCCGACCCCAACAAAAACCAAATGTGGCGGGACCCAGCTCCCAACCAGAGCAAGTGGTTGCCTTGACCATGCCTCAACTCATGCAGTTAATAAGCGAGCAGATATTTACTCAACTGTCAGTTGCCCTTAATAGGCACCAGAATCAGGCTGGCCAGGCTGCCAGTGCCACTCCCCATCCTACTCGACCAAAGGAGAGGCCCCAAGAGAGGAGAATTTCATAATCAGTTTCTCTTTTTGTATGATCAAAATGACAGAATTTGCCACTTTATGACACGGGCTGTTCTTTTGTGTGTGCGTGCCTGAAAATTTATTCGTGGCCTCGCCTCCATGTAAATTTAGTGTAATTAATATTTCTAGATGCAAGTAAATGTATTATGCGCAATATAATTAAAATTCCCTTTATTTATATCCGCAAATCATAGTAATAGCATTACATTATAAATTATGACAATAGCAAGCCCAAAATATGAATAGTAAAAGAGATATACACTGTCTTTAATTATCCACTGTCTTTGACCAGATCCAGGTAGCTGTTTAACTAAAACCAATGTGCCGCTGTCATAGTACAATATAGATGGACCAGACAAATATTAAAACAAGACAAGTGGGCTTCAAGCTTATCTACTCATTCCTCCTTGAACAAATGGGGCCATTGTCACTCCTCGATTTTGTTGTTCAACATTTCCATGCCATCCTAACAATTTTCACATAAAAACAGAAGTAACTCGATATATATATACATAATATAGACCACCCTAGACAACAATGGGAGTGGATCTATCATCTATGTGGGGCAAGCAATTTATTTTAGTCATCTTGTTTGTTGAAAATTCGACTAATACTACAAAATATTTTATGTCTTTGTCATAGACTATAAAATTCACCACGAAGAATGAACTAATTACAGGATGAAGACAAGTAGGTTATGATTAATTATGATTTTATGATCATATTAAACACAATTCAGGATAACAATTCTATTTTAAATTTTTATCTGATTGGTTATTATTATTGTTTATTTCCTTAAAGTAATAAATATATTTATATTAAAATAATAATTAAAAGATATAAGTGTATAGTTTTGATTGATGTAATGATTTAAAATAAATAGTGTTTTTAGGTAATTATATTATAAGGAAAAAAAATTCATGGGAAATACTTAATTTTTGTTTCTAGGGCACTCCAAACATGTATAACTATGAAGAGGAGAAATATTAATTAGTTGAAATAATTACCAAGAGACATATCAAATCCGCGGTGTTTGAGCTCACGGTACTCTTGGCACAAAGCACAGGATTCGCAACAAAAGTGGACAAGACAATCGGTGCAGGGGCTCTCCGGCAGCATATATTGCCTTCTCATCTTAGATCGGTAGAAGCAAGAGTATATGCAGGCGCAGCTAGAGATCAAACATATCAGAGCATATAGTGCTCCACTGGCTCCACAAGCTGATGAGTCATCACCACAAAACATTATATTAATAGCTTTAATTTTAGTTCTCCAATATGATTATAAAGTTTCAAATTAATTGAAATAAAAATGGCAATCGCTGATCTCGTTCTAACTTCTACGAGGAGAGAATATTTTGGATTGACTTACAAGTGGAACCTTTGTCTACAATCTCAGCAACCTGTCCAAATGTTATGCAGGGGCACCAACATGTTATGCAACCTGTAAAAATTCCAACATATATATATATATATGAATATATCAATAAAAACCAAGCACTAAATGATTCACAAACCGATATATATATAGATGTATATATTTTCCAAGTCTGTCATTATTTTTGCTTTTAGGATGTCAAGAAATAATATTTTATCAATTTCTCAAAATAATTACTTTTTAAAAAAATTATCCTCTCAATTAAAGCAACTGCGGACACCACTAATATTGAATTACTACTTTTAAGGACAATATTGTAAAAATTCACAAAATTTCTTATTTTGGTTTCGTTTTGTTCAATATTTTTTGTCTTTTCAACTATTTAACTCTTTAAAAATATTTGATCGATAAAATGCTACTTATTTTTATTAGCATATTTATAACTATCATTTTCAAACCAAGTCAACTATTTATGTAGTCAAGTAGGTAGAGACCACGTTCCATTAATTCAAAAATAATTAATAAAAATTTATTGATTAATAAATAATAATTAATTATTTCTATTAGTGTAAAGTACGGATAGTATTCACCTTAAATTATATAATGAATTTCAATCTCAATATTTGATTAAAACGACATAAAAAGGAATGAGATACATAAAATATTAAATAATATTTGGGGCCTAAAAATTATTATTTTTATATAAAAGTATCATTTTTAATCTCACATATGAATATTTTTATAAGAAGATAAATTTTCATTTTGACACAATAATATGTAAGAAATAAGAAATTAAAATAATAACGAAAACGGACAGTACAAACACTTTTTTGACATTCACCCAAAACTCCTTATTTATCTAACTGAAACCATAATATTTGGGATAATATAATGGACATATATTTAAAACTTGGCTATATATATAGTCTTCTAGCAAAGTTATAACATTAATTAGATGTCAACTTACAATTGGGAACATCGGAGAAACAGTCGCAAAAACCAGTGGACCAAGACCCCGGAACGCCACCGTGAACTTGCCGTGCCGGCAGTGGTGCTTGGACTTTATCCATAAACTGATAGTTATTAGGAGGTGGGACTGGAATGCCTTCGGCGGGAGGCGGGTGGCCGCCGTAGGATGGCGCTGTGGGTGGTGGAGATTTTCCGACCGCATCCGCTGGCTTGGGAAAGTCCATGACTCAGATTTTCCTGGGAAAGATACAGTTAACGTTTGGTGAAAGTGTTTACATTACAGTTTAGAGTGTGAAATATTATACAGATAACTTGGTTTATTGGAATTTCCAAGCATGACTATGAGGTGTTTTATCCAACACGTAACCAATTAAGCATGACTTTTCCGGAGTAGATTTTGTCAAATTAAGTTGGCACCTATTTATTAGTTAAACAAGATTATTTTCTTCTTCACCTTGAAATTTGAGTATGTTTACAATCGGAACACGGGATGGAAAATAATAATAATAATAATAATAATAATAATAATAATAATAATAATAATAATAAAGTAAATGATAATAATTTTTTTTATTTGTTACAATAATAACGTAACTCAATTGTAATAAAAATTTAATTTTTAAATTAAATTATCACTACTGATAATTATTGTCATAACAAATTTTGTGACAAATCACAGTAATAGTTATTTGATAACTTAAATATAATTTTTTTTCCATAACTTAATGTATAATATATAATTATTTTTATATTAACACTTAATTTATTGTTAATAATTCATTTTTTCTGCATGAACATATATATTTGATTGGCATGTATTAACAACCCCATCGACCCGTGCTTGGTCGCGACCTGTCTGAAATGTGGTGTGAAAATAAAATATATTACTAATAGTTCCAAAACGTAAGTTAAACGACTACATAAACAAGTCTAAACATAATTACACGGCTAAATACAAGTCAATGTTGCCATCGAAGTTATGCACTATTTAATTGTTAATTTAGGACTTGATTTTTCTGGTTACTAATTTATTTTATTAGTATTTGAAAAAAAAAAGATAATTAAAACTATAACCAAGGAAATAAAGGATGTTGATAAAATCCTAGGCTCTATTCAATAAAATCATATATCGATCACCTTAATTTATATTATTTTTTTAATTCTAAAAAAAATGTTCTTTTATCGTATACGTGTGCCTTAAATAGCGTTGCTTAAGATTAAGTTGCAACGTTTTTTTTTTTATTTTTTTGGTTGGGAGGTGGGTGTGGGGGGAACTTTGCGACTAAGTAACTTAATTTAAGAGTCTAGCAAGTTACATAAAAAAAATCAGCTATTATTTCGCAATCCAAGCCAGACACTTTCCCCGGAATCTGTTGGTTGGTTACTTCACCCAATTTGTTGAAATTTCTAGCAACCAAATGTATAATAACTGATATTTGGTTCAGTGATACTTCATTGCTATCGCTCTCATATATATATATATATATATGTATACAATATAAAATCAATAGTTCGAACTCATCAGATTTTTATGTAATATAAATATATATTTGTTTGTATATATATATATATAATGACTAACGTGAAATATGCGTTGACTCAAATATATATAATTACAATAGACTGTGTAAGAATTAGGGCAAAGTAGTCTAGCCCAGATAATGTTATTGACATTATTACAAAGATACATTTCAATTAAATAAATGAAATATTTTTTGTAGCACCACAACTCGGGAGGTGCATGTTCTCGTCTGGAGTGCTACCTCTGTTGGAATTTTACTAGTAACTTTTTTTTTTCCCTTCTTTTTCCAAATAATCTCAATAAAAAACATAAGTTTGTAATAATTCAGGTGATGAACAAGATCATAATTAAAGAATAATATCCATATCAACTAGTCATGCTACAAACTGTAAACCAAACCCGAGTTTCCATGGTTTTACAATCGTTCAAGACCCGCGTCAAATATCACAAGCTCTAGCCTATTATACTTCGTCAATAGATAAAAATGAGAGTCTACTGACAGGCATACTATTACATAACAAGCAGGTAAACATATCGTATTCTTACCGTTTATAGAGATTTTGATGATACTGTGTAAGCGCAAATTTCTTTGTCTGCAATAAATAAAAATACAAGACAAAAAAATCGTACAAATAAAATAAAATAAAAATCTATTAACTACGAATTCAATTTCTAATCTAATAATCTGATTTTTTCTTTTCAAATATGATCTTAAATTTAATGAGCATTGCACTGAACGCCATAGATCTCTTCAAATATCAAGAGATAGTATCAAATATCTTTGATTTGATTGGTCCATAGACATAGGCACTTTATCTTTGATACTTTTCAATATTTGATTTGAGCATAAAATAAGTATTAGAGTATTAATTAAAATTAACTATTTATCTTTTGAAATTAAATTTAATAAAATTCAAGGAATAAGTAGAAATTTTAAAGTAATATCTAGCATACTATTTTACACGTGTCATTTCTCCATTGGCTAAAATTAATATGATTACAGACTGTATATACTATCCACCATGTGGTCCAAGCTCATAGTATTTTTTAATCCTCAATCTGGTGTAAAGAACAAAAAGAAACAATACAGGGCAAGTAAGTCCAAATGACTTAGTAAGGTAATGATCTAGATACATAAACAGTAACAACAATGAATATACAGTATAGAACAACATTGGTCTAATGTATTACAACTACAAGCATGTGTCAATGGAACAGGTCGTTAGATAATAACTAGATTTCTTGAAATTAAGAAATAGATTTGAGTGACAATATGTTGGGTTTTACAAATCATGAGTAGACTGTATGCTGTCCAATAAGGCATCTCAAGTTTTCATAATATTTCATGGAAAATCTCATATTTCAAAACTCAGGAGTTGGATTCATTAGGAACATTTTAGGTTTAAAAAGCTCAGATTCAAAATCCAGGATTTCATTCAATTTTATAAAACAGGCTGGACAAGGAACATTTCGCAAAACTGGTGATACAAGCATATTTTACAGGTCCGAGTGTGTTACGGCCTTTCCTCTTATGTCCCCCAGCATACTATATAAACAATCCAATTGTGAAGTGGTCTTTCCCCTTATATCTCCTAGTGTTTTGTATAAACGATCTAGCTGTAAAACGGCCTTCCCTTTTATATCTCCTAGTATTCTGTATAAACGATCCAACCGTAAAATGACCTTCCCCCTTATATCGTCTCGACAAGTGGCCAACTCGCCAAATCAATGCAGTACGAATCAGTAAAAGCGATCCTCGCTGATCAATCTTCCCCTGAAGATAAGATTGCAAACACACAAATCGGTAGGATCGATCCTCGCCGATCAAGCTTTAGGTCACAATCAACTTTCGACTGCCCCAAAGTCAAGATTGCAAATCGGGCTAGCCAACTTGACTGCCTCTATCATAATGTAACAGTACGGGTCAGCCTACATGACTGTCTCTATCACCAATATAACAATACAGGTTAACCAACATGATTGCCTCTAACACCCAGGTATAAACAGGCATGTGTATCCACATAAATAATATGTCATAGGGATGGAAATTTATACCCGATCCGTGCGTACCCAATCCGATCCACTTCATAGCGGATCGGATTGAGTTTGGGTTCTAATGGGTGCGAGTAAGATCGGGTTCGATTTTATAGTAAATCCGCCCCAAACCCGACTCGAAGTATTTATGAATATATGTATTTATATTTAATTTAGTTTTTTACAAAAATATATATATAACAAATCCTAAACTATATTACCATTTTTTTCTTTCCCTCCCATTTCTCATAATCGTGACTCCTAAGAGTAAATTCAGAATGCTTAGAAAATGCTCAAAATCTTTCTATTTGTTTGTTTTATGTAAAATTTATATAATATTTTGTTAATTGTATAGTGGATAGTATTTTAAAAAAATAGATAATATTAATTATGTGCGGGTAGGATTGGGTAGGATTCGAGTTCTACATTTACATTGTGGGTAGGGTCCGGGTTTTCACTTCCAAAACCCACGGGGTAGGATAAAATCTTTGCGGGACGGATTCGGGTTAAGTCAAAACCCGCCCCAACTCACCCCGTTGCCATCCCTAATATGCCATGCTTGAAGCAGTGCAAATGTGGAGATACACAGTAATAGTATGCCATGCTCGTAGTGGCATATATGTAACAGTATAATAAGCATATCAACTCGCCAAGTTAAACAGGAAATCAACAGGTTAAGGTCGATTTTATAGCAAAGTAGTAGTCCTAGCGATGATAGCAAAATATATTTCAAAATTCATTTTCAGTTTCCTCAACACAATTGCCCATTTTTGGTAAAATAACATATATCATAATTAGTTAGAAACCACAATCAGTGTACAAGGGCGATGTGTGGTAAAATTTTACAAACAATTTACTTTTTTAAAACTCGTGTGAACAGGATAATCGGCTCCAGGATTCAACAATTCTAGATAGGTAAGAAATTCAAGTATGTATAGTTCAAGAATCACGAGAGAGGAATCCAAATAGACTGTCAAGAGCATAAAGCAATATCAGGTTGTTAAACATGCTGATATTTTGAATAACAATGGCTCAAAAATTACACACCTGAAAGATCAATTCAGATAGACTGTCAAAGTTCAACACAAGGACCGCAGGATAGCATCGAATGAACAAACAATAGTGATATATTCAACACACACACACACACACACACACACACACATATGTAAAATGGAAACCTATGTCATAGAAAGGATCAGGCAACAAGTAGCAAAGATATGCTAATAACAAGAGGAGCGGTTCAGACAGACTGGCAAAACTAACACAAGAGCCAAATGATAGCATAGAACAACAATCAACAATTATTGAGTCTTAACACAAACAAAGTCAAACAACAAAAATATAATAGCAAGTATATATGTTCTTTCCCCAGCAAAGAAAGCTAATATAAACCTCACCTAGCAATATCAAGCGGTGGCTTTTCAACAGTGAGCTCAATAGCTTCTCTTCCGTTACCAAGTTATCACAAAATATTATATAAGGAAATATGAAACAATATTGACTTAGTTTTCTAAGCTATTCTTAATAGGCTAATAGCTTACTTCCCTTTTATACTTCTCTTGATCCTAAACTCAAATTTTGGGATATTCTAGTATTTTAAGTCCTTTGTCTTAAGAAATATTTTTGCATTCAATTAACATGCTTATTACTCCGTATGTTATCCCAACTATACCCAAAATTTTAATCCTATTGTGGTTTCTGACCTTGTCTCTATAACAAAATACATAAAGTAACTTAGTATAAAATTCTTGTTCTATCAAGTTGGTAAATAGGTTATCAATACTTATCATCTTCAGTTCCCCAAAATATATCAATCCAACCTGATAATTTCCAAAGAAAGTTGTATTAAGCTAAGGCTAATGTGTAAATCCATAACAAGGTCTTAATTTACATTTTATATCACTTAACATTAATTTATGCATCTAATTTCAACATAATATAACTCAACCATATTAAATCAGGTCTAATTAATCTGATAAAATTGAAACTTACCAAATTAGATTGGGTCCGAGTCCAAATCACATCCCGAAATTAGTCTTATCGCATCCGAAATTTAATTTGGAGCAAATTGCCCAACCATCATCGGAGCCGCCACTATCACCGACCGTCGCCTGGGTGCTAACCAGCTTGGCCAAAATGTGCACATCGTCGAGCACGTCAAAACCCCTCAACCAATTTCACTGTCCACTGCTTCCTCACCAACAAATTAGACAGAAAATGCCACCAAAACCCTTACTGCCACCGTTGCCTTGCCGTCGCAATTAATCCACCGTTGAGCTCTGTTGCCTTCAAAAATTCTAGCTATTCGTAGGTTGTTTTGGGGAGTTTTGGTACTGTTGTGTTTGTTGAGCTGAGAGGAAGGTAACTATAATTTTGGTTTTCGATTTTAAGCTAAAATGAAGTAGAATCGAGCTTGGGAGAGGTTGGGGTCTTTTTTTAAAGAATTTATTAATTTTTATGAAATTCCACCCCACAAGTTTCTAGCCGTCTTCAATTAAGCCCAAAACTATAAACCGCCTTTCAATTCGGCCCCCTAACTTATATTTCAGTCATTTAAAGTTTTAGTTTTTCACGTTGGCCCATTACATTTTTAATTTTGTCAATTAAGTCCAAACTGATTTATTTTAAAGCTCTTAAACTTTTAATCTCCTCATATTGACCCCCTAAATTTATAATTTTGGGAAATCAAGCGCTTTTCTTATTTACGATTAAATCCTTCAATTCCCAATATTCATACCTACTTTAATTGATTTAATTTTTGAGAGATTCCCAAATACAATTTATTTGGTCCACTTATTATTTTATTAATTTAGTCATTTATGATTTATAAACTAAAAATCGAGATGTTACATTTTTAATGCACATCTACAAATAAATAATAGATACAACAAGAAAGATATTCAATACATCTCTACAAACCTTAAGAACCAAAGGAGAAATTTTTTTAGGAAAAAAACCATGAACAACAAGGCAATTTAATAACAGAACAAACAGTGAGCAATCAAACAAAACAAAATTCAATAGGAATTAAGTTCTTAGATTATTTAATACAATTTATAGAAGGGATCGAAGACAATCGGATATTGCAAACATAATTTTAGGTAGAGCTGTAAACGGATATTAAACGGATCGGATATGCAGTATCCGTATCCGTATCCGTTTAACTTTTACCGTATCCATATCCGTATCCGTATCCGTATCCGACGGATATTTTTTTATAATATCCGAATTCGTATCCGTCGGATATTATCCGAATTCGGATATATCCGTATCCGATTATAATTATTCCGAATATCCGTTTATAGATATCCGAATATCCGTTTATGAATATTCGAATATCTGAATCCATTAATTTATAATAAAATGCATATTTTTTTCTAATAAATTTCATTTAAAAAAATAATCATATAAATAACATAATAAAATCTAAAAAAAACAACAAACAAATAATAAAATCAGGATACTCCAAAAATTAAACAAGCATACAAATCTCCTCAAGAACAAAAGAAATAATAATTTCCAATACATAATACAACAATTCAATATAAACAAAATAAAAATTAATTTCAATACAAGAAAACTATTCACATAGTCCAACAACATGAACATGCTTGAACTTCTCATCTGTTTAACATTGCAAAAACTCTTCTCTTAAGAGCTTATAAGTTATTTTTTAAAAAAAAAATTACCAAATACTTTTTGATACCTTATAAACTTTTAACATCTTACCTTAAGAGCTTATAAGATGTTTTAAGAAGCTTATAAGCTCATTCAAACACCCTCTTAAATCTTAATATCCCATTAGCTAGTTAATAATTTTAGTATTTTATTTTAGAATTAAAAAGTTAATTATTCTTAATTTAGTTAAATTTTTTTATAATTATTGAATCACTTTATGATTAATTAATATTAATAAAATGACACCAATATAAATTAATTATAAAGTGAAGCAACAATAATTTTATATTGATCAATTTTCTCACTAATATATTAACTTTTCAATTTTTTTGATTTAATATTATTTAATTATCATCATTACCATCTAATTTTTTTATTAATTCTTTAATTACTAATTTATACATATATTCATTTACATATAGATTATGAAATTTAATAATTAAATAATTAAATAAATTATTATGTATAATAATATATTATATATGGTAATTTTTTAAAATATTATATATATATATATTAAAATACATAAAAATAGAATATATTATATATAATATTTTTTAAAATATTATTTATCGGATACGGATAATCGAATATATAAATGGATATATCCAACGGATATGTATTCGGAGCGGATATTAAATGGATCGGATAGGCATTTACCATATTCGTATCCGTTTATAGTCGGATGTCTACTAATCGAATACGGATAATATCCGCTTTAAACGGATACAGATAATAGCCCTATAAACGAATTCGAATGCGAACGGTAAACGAATTTTCAAATATCCATTTACAGCCCTAATTTTAGGCAATGGTAGCTTTACCTTTAGCCAAGAAAGGCCACCCATCGCCTTGGGCCTCCAAATTTTGGAGCCCTTTATATGTATTTTCTTTTATGTTTTAGGCCGCAAAAATAAAAATATAAAGCATTCTTTTGTTTTATTTTTTTATTTAGGCATGAAAAAAAGTTTTTCAGTTTAAAAACCTCATATATATGTTTTCTTTTTCAACTAATTTAGGCCTAAGAAAAGTATAAGGCTTTTGGTTTGAAGGTCTTATTAGTTAAACTTAAAATAAAAAATTAATTAAATATAGTAAATTAAAAATATAAATATAAATTTTATTACTTTTGATTCTCCTAAATCTCCCCTATCCTTTTAATTCTTATTCTTTTTCTTGTCAAAACTCATCTGTTTCATTCTTTCTCAATGCTAATCACTAAATAACATTAACATAAACTCTCTTTTACTATATATCAATGTTTTATTTCTTAAGTTTCTTTTTCTTTTTCAAAAAAAGTTTTATAAAACTGAAATTAATAAAATCTATCAACAATGTTTTGAGAGAGATAGAATGGGTTAGCTATGCTATCAATTGAAAAAGAATGTTAGATGAAATTAATTTTTAGAGTATGATTAATAATTTTGCATATGAAAAAAGTTAGAAAATAAAATATAGATAGTAATATCTTATACGAGAAGGTTTTTTCCTATGAAATATGAAATAATTACTAAAAAGATGTGTATATTAAAAAATTAATTTTTTATTTTATATTAAAGGTCTCATTTTTATATTTCACCTTATTGTGCGTTCAATTTAATTAAGATGGCTGATTCTAGGAAAAGCATGATTAAGGAATTTCCACAATATATTAATGCTATGACAAACAAAGATGAGAGGAGGAGAAATGCATTGCATGATAATATTGTTTTAATATTTTTGTCAAAATAAAAGCTTTTAAGATTTGGTGAAAATAATAAATAAAGAGAAAAATGATAAATCAATATAATTAGTACTCAATAATAATAATTAAAGACAAATAAAAGAGTCTATCGGTAATTAACGCCACCAAAATTAGCTATAATATAAAAAGTATTTAAGAAAATTGAATCTGGACCCATTATCAACATTTATCTTCCCTTCCTTTTTGTTACTTCTCATATCTGTAATTTTATATGAAAATGCAATTAACAGACTTCTATTAATATATTATTGCATCATTTCGTTTTTAATTTCTTATAGAATTCGTATTAAATTGTCAAAGAAGTATATCTTCCATGTAATATTATATTATTATTTGCTAGATTGTTCCTCTTTGGGTTCTATTGCTTCACTTTGTCGCTCATTAAATATAAATTTCTTAAAAAAGATTCTCTTAGATCCAGTAGTATTTTGTAGGCATTCTTTTTGCTATAACTTCCTATTTAGTTGAAAAAAAAATTATAAATATATATATATATTGCTCAATTTTTATTTTTTATATATAAATATGTACGTGTATGTATATCACATTTGCTCAATTGTTAAAACTAGTACGTATATTATTCTTAGATATTTATGTAAAATTCTTGATGTTTATAGATTCTTATTAGTCCTTTTTATTGACTGAAGCAATTGAATTAATTTATTATATTTTCTTTATTTATAATTTTTACCATATTTTGGAAAAAATTGAAAAAAAAAAATTAAGAATTGAATACGAACACATATCACCTGCAATACACTTTTTTGTCTTCTCACTTTTATTATATTTCTTTCTCATAACTTTAATATATCTTTGAAAATTTCATTACCAAGCTTCTCTCAGATGTATTGTTGCAATCTCTTTTGTATTTTGTATTCGATTGTCAATAAATTTAATTGCTATTTATTTTATTTTATTTAACCATTTATTTATGATTCAATTGTTTCACTTTATTGTTAACAACAGATAATTTTTGGATCCTCTAATTATGTATTAACGGTAAAAAAATTTTAAATTTCTCCATTTAAATTTAATAAGTTAATTGAGTTCCACATCTCCTTAAGATAAATAGGCATGCCCACTTCACTTGAGTTGTCAATGCATAGGAGTAAAAACATGATAGTAATTTGACCATCATCACCAAGACCTTAAAAATTCAACACAAAAAAATGTTAAATTCAAAGACAAGATATTATATCAATGTTAAAATTGACTAACTCCATATAATAATTGAATTTTCCAATGGATTGTTATTCCACACATCCCACTAAATTGTTAATTATGATAATGATTAAGATCGTGAAAATTTTCTCAATTATTAGATATTTTTTCAAAGAAATTGTGTATTTTCTAAGATATTATAGAAAATGATACTTTAAATTATAGAACTTTAATGGAATATATTATTCTTGTAATATGCACGTTCAAATTTTAAATTATCTTTTAAAAAATAAAAAATGGAAGCCGAGTTCAAATTCAGTAGAAGAGCTGGACCTTGGCCCATCTTATACAAGTTCATCTGGAAACCAATGGGCTTGTTTGAGTTCGTCAAAATAAAGCCTAGTGGGTAAAGCTGCTCCACTTGCTGTTGCCATTATTAATTAATCGGTAAAATTAGAGCTTGTTTACTTTAATAGAGGGGATAAATATGTGATAGATAAAATATATGATTAAATGAATGATGTGATTATTTTATTTAAATAATATAATGATTGCTTTGAAGGATTAAAAGATGGATATGAAGGCACGTTTTTATATTGTAATATGCTTTTTAAATTAAATAATATGATTTCAGCATGTATTGCCTCAAATACCCTTGTCTCAATTTTTTTTTAAAAATCTACCATCTTTACTTTTTCCATTTCTCTCTTCCTTACTCTTTTTCCTCATTCTTCTTCGAACTTCTTCACCAACTTTTTCTCCGAATCTATTCAACTTCTCTTTTCTTTATCAAAATTTCTCTGCCTTCTCTGTTCTACTCTTTCCCAACTTTTTGTTTTATTTTCCATTTACTCACTCTCCAACAGTCTTTCACCATCATGACTGCCATCGCCGCCCACCATTTCTCCCCTCGTAGGACCACATAGGCCCTCTTCTTTGATTTGCATGGAGTGATTGTACTGCTACTTAGGCTTGGCTACTACTGCTGGCTTTATAGTTTGGCAATCATAATCTTTCTTTCTTGTTTTCATTTTTTTTCCCCTTAAAACAGTTAAGAGGATATTGTATGTTGTCAAACTTGCCTTCATCTTGGAGAAAATTTCAGAGGCCGATCAATCTCATAAATTGGGAAGACAGTATAAAATACATACAAGGATATGCATGTAATTTAATTTCATATTTTATGGGTAATTTAGACCTTTTTTTTTTTTTAAATAAAAAATAGTGGGCTGGAAGGACTATTAAATCACACTTTCTTGGCCTTGATAAGTTATCAACCAAAAATGTTTTTTCGTACCGGACCAACTCATTATCCACGGGCCGGAATCATTGAAAGTAAATAATGGACTGAGACCAATAAATTTGTATATCTAGCCTAATCAAATAGAGTAAACAAGCCCTTAGGGAATAATTCATAAAAACACATCTATGACTGTTTTTTTTTTATTTTAAAATCAAGAAATTTATAATATTAGTTATTTTGAAAATGTTAATTGGAAATTAAGCAAACATAATTTTCCGCTTTGAAAGAAAAAATTAAGATAAATAAAATGTTTTAAATAATTATACTTACATAAATCGTAGCCATATCAAAATAATTAAGCTAGCATTAAATGAAAGAAATCGTAAAACAGTTTGATGCAATTCTCTTTTGAGCGAAAGTTTTGTATAAATTGTTCTTTTTCATAATTGAATGGCGTCTCTTTTGCGTGTTTGGACACCTTCTCTATGCCGGTATTTAATTTAATTTAATTTAATTTATATATTTTTAATAGAATTTAAAAAAAAAAGTATTTATCAGAATTTAATGAAAATTGTATATGAATACCTAAAATAAAATAATGAATGAATTTTTTTAATAATTAAATAAAACATGCATTATGTGTACCAAACACATTAACTCTGATAATTTATAAGAACTGCATTTAGAGTAAACATTTGACACCCTGAGTTACTAATATGTAAAATCGAGTGGCTTGTGGCCTAATGACATAAGTCTCTCACATAATATGGGAGCTAAAAAATTCGAGTTTGGACGAACTCTTGATGTGCATGTCTAATAAAGAATTGAATTTGATGAATGGATCAAAAATTTATAATTTTCTGTTTTATTTGTTTATTGAAATGAGGATATGATTAGTTCCAACGACTCCAACATCAAATTACTCATGTGTTCCTTTCTATTTTATGAATTTATTCCTTCTTGGCATTAATATGTATAAATAATTAAATCGTATCTAAGGAAACCAATAACTTATTTTAAGGAACATCTAACAACTCTAAGAAAAAGAAATTTTTGGCATTAATTTTAGTTCGCGTTCATTCAATTTTATTGCTTACGCTAAATCCCATTGACATCAAGGTCAACAGTTGGCCAACTGCTTACTTCGTTATGTCAGGAAAAATAAAATAAAATAAAAAAGAGCTTAGCTCATTATGAGTACATTGAGAGGAACACGGAGTCAGCGTGATTCGATCAAGTTAAAAACTGCTGTCCTAAAATAATAACAAAGCTTAATTAGAAAGAATGTCATAATGAGCTATACTAGCAAGGAGAGGGTAATTGGTCACATGAAGAAAGATTAGGATTTTATAGGATTTTTTTTTATAAAAGTAAAGAATTTTTATTATATTAATTATAAATTTATTATTGTTAATATCTTATAATGAGTTCAAAAATCTTATTTTATTTAAACAATTTCTTTAAAATAAATCTAATATTTTATAAGATCCAAAAGTTCTTTATAACTTGTAGGATTTTACAACAATTTTAAAATATGTTTAGCCAATCAGCTTCTAGATATGATTAACTTTTTTTTTTCTTTCTAAAATATAGTTATTCATAATAACACAACTTAATTATAAGAAAAAACTAAAAAAAATCTATTTAATTTTTCTATCCTATACAAATGGGGAAAGAAAAAACAAAAGATTTAAGCAATTGAATCCAGCTTCAAACAACGTACTGTTGCCTTTTCCGTTTGTATATATTGAGAAATGTCAAATTCTTGGGGTCAATTCTTTCACGAGTAGTTGTTTCAATGCTCGGCTCATTATGTTAATGTGCCTTACCTGTCCACACCTTTTTCTGCATGTGGCCTGGCTTTGTTCACACGCACACTGAAAAGGGCCTGGAATTACTTCCAGCGTGTAAAGATGTGACACATTGCACACACAATTTTAGGCATTTAAGTTTGAATTTAGTTATAAAAAAAAAGAAAAAAAAAAGGAGTATACCATTTGTATATTGTCAATGAGAGAAACTAATTTACAATTTCTATGTTACATAACTTTTGGTGGCGATTGGTGTTGGGATTAATTCTTCACCAAGTCAATCAGACCCAATTTAGATCTTGAGGTCAGGCTTACTGTTATGACCTAAAATCACCACAAAGTTATTGGCCCCAACGAAAATTTTTCAATGCTCAAATTAAATTTTAGGTTGAAAATGTGTAAAGAATACTGAATATTTTAAGTGAAAAGCCAAGTGGATTATACCTGCCAAATGTGGAATAAGGTGCTTTTTATAGTAGCAACAAATTACAAGCTAATGGGCCACATGGCAGTATCTTGGCCATCCAAATGAGACTCATCCGACAGCTGCAACGTCTTTGCGTTGCGTACGACCGAAGTTAGTCAGGTGCAGGTTCTCCTTATTTTGGACGTGTCTTGCCAGTGTTGGGCCTGAGTCCTCAATTGGGCTCCCCAAGTAAGTTAGATAGATAAATAATGTAAAATACATAAACGTCGAATAAGATGTACGATTTAAATAAATAAATTATAATATATATTTTTTTAAAGAGACATGAAATTGCATTCATCTTTGCACCAAGGCGGCATGATTTCCGGTGGCTAAGTTTCCATCTGGGCTTGGTGTCATGTGTTAGTTATAGCATTGATTAATTTGAATGGACTTTTACAAGTTATAAAATTTGTTAGTGAAGCTTCAAGTGTGTAGGGTCGAGGTTGTCCCGTTGAAAGGTACAAAAGGTAACGGCCTGGTTCTTGCTTTATCGTGTGTTCATATGGGACCATATAGTTTGTGTACGTTCATTAGTGGTTATGATGTATAATTAATGGACACCTCAAATGTAACTTCAAGCATCACATTGATTCCAATCATATGTCATCAATTTATATAAATGCAGTTCTAGTTATGTTGTTTATGGTTGAAGTGATTAAATAAGAAATTATTATATACGGACATATTTGATTTCCTATTGTTAATATTTAATTTTTCACGTTTGACGTTTTACAAGATTAGTTTTCCACTTTGAGGTGGTAGTTGGATTATTTTTGTTTATAATTTTTTACAAAAAAATTATGAATTTGAATTAATTTGCAATAATAATTTCATAAATTGTAAATATAACTTAAATAAAATATTTCAAGCAGTAGAATGCGTATTTCTGTTATTAAGCCCAAAATTATTAAATCCGAGTACCCAATCATGTCTTTTCTTGTACGAAAGAAAGAAACCATAAATACTTACTCCCGCTATTACAATTCTTCTGTAATTATTCCTTGGCAGAGATGAATAAAAAAATTGTTGAGATCAAACTAAAAATCCAAGGCTATATTTGGTTATATTTTGTCGAAATAAATTCATTTTGATAAAATGTAACCAAATATATATAAAATTCAGCATATTTATATGTCAAAATTAAATAATTGAAAATTGAGTTTAAATTGAAAAATAATTTAAGAACATTTTAGTGGGTAAAACAAGTCTAACCATGTTGGAAAAAAGGGTACGGGTGTGTAAATTAAACAGTTGATGTTTATTTTTAATGTATCCCGATGGACACACCCCTATAGAAAAGTTAGCTCAAAAGTTAGAGTTATGACTTGAGCTCCTAACTCTTTAGTGGAGCTGTAACTCCTCATTAAAAGAGTAAGTTACGAGATTTTATCCTATATTTGTGTCCTTAAAAGAAAGAATTATGATTCTAGTGAAAAATCATGTCTCGTCAACGAAATTACATTGCACAACTATAAATAGGAGTACTTAGAACCAACCCAAACCATTGAAAAAGGAAAAAAAAGGAGGGAAGAAACATACATACTAGCATTTTGTCTCACTACATTGCACACTTATATATTGTCCATTAAATAAGACTTCCAAGTTAGTAAAGTTGGCTAGTTCCATTCTATTAGAGTGCTATCTTAGACCGGAGGAGAGCCGTTGTATCTTAGGAGGTTAATTGCCAGCAGCCTTCTAACATCATAAGAGGGGCAATATTACCTTAAGAAGACTGTTGGAGCAACATGCATCAGCTAATACGATTTTTGTCTTGCATTTAAGTAGGCTTTTCTGTTCATTTTTTTTACTCAATAAATAATTTTATATGTTTACATAATTTTACATGTGTATATATTTCAATTACATGTTTACACAAAGCACAAGCATACACGGTATATTAATTAAATTTTTCTAATAATCTTAAGGTAATATTTTGTTCCATTTACTTGTGCTTAATTAATTTCCTATCCACTTAAATGTATGCCTAAAGTTTATGTGTTAACAAATTATTATACACCTCTCTATAAAAGTAGTAATAGAAGTCTGCTTAGGGACTCGTTTCTATCATTTTATCTAATTTACTAATCAAGTTTAGTCCTTGTTGCATTTTACTTTAATTTTTGCTTACATGATACACACTGTAGTGGTTATAATTTTTCATATGCGTGACCAGTTTGGCTTTAGCATAATGAATAGTTGCCGTCGTTTCTTGGTAAATTAAAATAGATAGTTGTTGCAATTTCCACAATCTAATTGTTGGCATTATTTTCATCATTTATTTCTTGAAGAAATTTTAAATTAAAATTTTTATGTAGCTCTAAACGTTTTATATAGTTTCTTTATAGTTGCTTACCATCTCTGTTAAATAATTTACGTGTTCGTATTCTTTTAATAAAATTAGAATATTATAGTTTGTTATTTGCTCCATTTACTCTACTATCATTTGTGGTATTAAGTTTGGTTCTAGACTACTTATTCATTTACCTGCTATAAATTTACTTGACATTATTATTTCAAAAATTGAGAAATGGCAAACAATGAGATGCATACTATCAATGTTGAGTCCAATACTGGTGGTTTTGGTAATGGAGGTCATCCTTTTCTGGTAGCTCCTACTCCAGTTGCTCCTATCACAGTTGGACAAGCAGAGAATCCCAAGAAGTTCAATGAGTGTGATTTCAAAAGGTGGCAACAAAAGATGCTATTTTATCTTACCACCTTAAACTTGGTGAGGTTCTTCTGAAAAGAACGCCCTCCACTTGGTGAAAATCTGGATATGGAATCAGTAGTTGCAGTGGATGCATGGAATCATTCTGATTTCCTGTGCAAAAATTACATCTTGAACGGGCTGGATGATTCGCTATACAACGTATACAGTCCAATCGCTACAGCAAAGGAACTGTGGGAGTCACTTGAGAAAGAATACAAGACCAAAGATGCCAGCACAAAGAAGTTGGTAGTCAGTAAAGTTTGTCATGTCTCAGGTGAATGAGTATCAATTGATACTCCATGAGTTAGCGGTCGATGGAATGGCGCTGGGAGAACCATTTCAAGTGGTAGCCTTGGTGGAAAAATTATCTCTGGGTTGGAAGGACTTCAAGAACTATGTTTAACATAAGTGCAAGGAGATGAATCTTGAAGATCCTATTCTTAGGTTGAGAATGGAGGAAGACAATAGACTTCCTAAGAAGAAAAGTAGCGGGAACAATCTTGAGGCAAAAGCAAATGTGTTGGAGCAAGGGCTGTCCGACAAAAAATGGAAGAGGGACACTCCTAAAAGTGAGAAAAATAAATTTGAGGGATCTTGCTATGTTTGCGGCAAGCCAGGTTATTGGGCCAAGGACTGTCGCCATCGGCAACAATGTGAAACTACTAAGAAGAGACAGCTCATGCCAATATCACGGAGGTGGACAAACTTTTTCATGGGATTGGAGACCCATGGACAAACTTGTCGGCTGTGGTTTTTGAGATTAACCTAGTTGAAAGTCCATGGCAATGGTGGGTGGACAAGAGGGCCACACGCCATGTTTGCACTGATAAGAACATGTTTGCACTGATAAGAACATGTTTACAACATACAAGGAGACTAAGGGTGAAAATTTATTCATGGAAAATTCCTCAAGCTCCAAAGTGCATAGAGTTGGCAAAGTGATTTGAAGATGACATCTAGAAAAGAGTTGACTCTCAACAATATGCTTCATGTTCCAGAAATACAAAGGAGCTTAATGTCAGGGCCTATGTTAAGTAGGAATGGTTTTAGGATGTTTTTGAGTCCAATAAATTTGTACTAACTAAAAATGGTGTATTTGTTGATAAAGGATACTTATGTGATGGTCTTTTTAAGTTGAATGCAATGACCATCATGCCAAAAGTTGTACCATCCATTGCTACTACTAATAATAAAATAAGTTTTTCCTACTTGCTCGAGTCTCCTAATTTATGACATCATAGACTAGGTCATGTGAATTATAAGTCAATTTCTAAACTTGTAAATTTAGGCCTTTTACCAAAAATAAATCTTGAATCAACTTCAAAATGTGAAGTGTACATTGAAGCAAAAATGACTGAAGTTTCTTTTAAAACAATTGAAAGAAGCATTGAACCTCTAAGTTTAATTCACACTGATATTTGTGATTTAAAAATGGCGCAATCTAGAGGAGGAAAGAAATATTTTATAACTTTTATTGATGATTGCACTAGATATTGCAAAGTTTATTTACTTTCAAGTAAAGATGAGGCCTTAGAAGTATTTAAACAATATAAAAATGAGGTTGAGAATCAACTTGGAAAGAAAATAAAAACTCTTCGAAGTGATAGAGGTAGTGAATATGTACACCAATTTGAAGAGTTTTGTATAGAACATGGAATAATTCATAAAGTGACAGCTCCATATGCACCTCAATCAACTGGAATTATTGAGCTCAAAAATCGTACTTTAAAAGAAATGATAAATGCCTTGCTTATCAATGTTGGAACACCTCAAAATATATGGGGCGAGGCAGTATTAACTGCAAATTATCTACTTAATAAGCTGCCCCACAAGAAACTAGATAAAACACCATATGAAGCATGGAAAGGTCACCCATCTTCCTACTAATGCCTTCAAGTGTGGGGGTGTCTAACTAAGGTAGGAGTTCTACCACCTAAAAATGGTTAAGATAGGATCAAAAATAGTTGACGGAATATTTATTGGATATGCACAACATAGTACAATCTATAGATTCCTTGTATTCAAATCTGAGATAGATGTCATTCATGTGAATACCATTACTAAGTCAAGGAATGCAAATTTATTTGAAAACGTGTTTCCTTGAAAAAAGGATGACGAACAAACTATAGCAAAGAGACCTCGGGAAGCTCAAAAATCGAACAAAGAGGAAAATAAACTTAGACGTAGCAAGAAGGCTAGAGTATCTAAGTCATTTGGACTTGATTTCATGACTTATATGCTAGAAAGTGAGCTGCGAACTTTCAATAAGGCCACGACAATGCTTGAAGCTCCATTTAAATAGCAAAATTGAGTTCATAATGTAAAACCACATGTGGGAATTGGTAGATCTTCTTCCTAGAAATAAACCCTTAGAGTGTAAATGGATTTTTAAAAGAAAGATGAAGACTGATCGTACTATAGATAAATACAAGGCGAGATTAGTAGTCAAGGATATAGACAAAAGGAAGGTCTTGATTACTTTGACACTTACTCACCAGTGACAAGAATAACAGCCATTAGGTTATTAATTGCATTGGCAGCTATCAATAACCTTGAGATTCATCAAATGGATGTTAAAACAATGTTGCTAAATGGTGGCATAGATGATGAAATTTATATGGAACAACCAGAAGGGTTTGTGGTTCTAAGACAAGAGAAAAAAGTGTGCAAGCTAATTGAGTCGTTATATGGCTTAAAGCAAGCTCCTAAATAATGGCACGTAAAATTTGATCAAGTCATGCTTGCGAATGGCTTTAGGATCAATGAGTGTGACAAATTGGTATACATCAAGGGCACCACTACCAAGTATGTCATTTTATGTCTATACGTAGACAACATGCTAATTATGGGAAGCAATAGTGATGTAATTAAGGAGACAAAAAAATTGCTAAGTAGCAATTTTGAAATGAAAGATATGGGAGTAGCGAATGTGATCCTCGGAATAAAATTTATAAGAACATTCAATGGGTTGGTATTGACACAATCTCACTATATAAAGAAAGTGTTACAAAAGTTCTTGAGACAAGAACATGGACTTGCGAAAACTCCCATAGATGCAAATCAACGGCTTACCAAAAATAAAGGTGAGATAAAGGCTCAACTAGAGTATGCACATATAATTGGGAGCCTCATGTACATTATGAATTGTACAAGACCTAATATAGCATATGCTACTGGCAAGCTAAGTAGACTTACTAGCAACTCAGGTCAAGAGCATTTGATTGCACTAATTAGAGTCTTAAGGTACTTGAAATATACCTTAAGTTATGGGTTGCATTATACAAGATATCCGGCTGTAATAGAAGGCTACAATAATGCTAATTGGATATCAGACTCCAGTGAAACTAAGTCCACAAGTGTATATGTTTTCACTTTAGAAGGAAGGGCTATCTCGTAGAAATCCTCCAAACAAACTTGCATAGCTAGGTCAACTATGGAATCTAAGTTCATAGCATTATGGCTACGCTATATCTCGAAAGATATCTAGAATTGGCCCAAACCTATGCCTGCTATTTGAAATCATTGTGATAGCTAATCGGCAATCGATAGGGCACAGAGTAGTATGTACAATGGCAAGTCTAGACATATATGTCGTAGATATAATGCCGTTAGATAATTGTTCTTTGATGGAGTTATCTCTATTAATTATGTGAGATCAAAAGAGAATACTACAGATTCGCTAACCAAAGGCTTAAATAGAGAGCATGTTGAAAAATTATCGAGAGGAATGGGACTTAAGCTTATAAAGTAAACGAGGCATTACAATGGGTACCCTACCAATTTGACTGGAGATCCTAAGAAATAGGTTCAAGGGGAAAAACAAGTTGTTGTGTCTTGACGTGGATGCACTGTGGGGGTCACAAACCACCATCATATTCCTATGATAAATAAATAGTGCCACCTGCAAAATGTTAAGGATAAGCTTTGCTTTTAATAGCTCTTATACTTTGAATATTTAAGTGGAGGTAAAGCAGGAACCTCTTAATAAGAAGCCACCTATGTGACTAGGGACTGGGCCAGTTCTATTAGAATTTTTAAGGTTGAATTCTCAGAGAGTAATCGTGAATCCCAAAAATTGTTCGGGGCCAAAATGAACACAATCATAAGAACTTAAACTGACTATTGAGCGGAGTTGTGTGAAGTTCTATTGTCTTGGTCTACACAAAAAGCTGAATAGTTCAAGACATAGCATCAACTGGTTGGCGAGTACATCCGATAGTTCTCACTAATGAAGGTTCAAAGCCACAAGCTACCTATCTCGATGCAGTTTCACTCAAGCTAGAACTCTTTTGTGTGTGTCTGCATTTATATGCATAGTTGGCTGGATAATTTTCTTATTCATGTGGGGGATTGTAAAATTCGGTATATTTATATGTCAAAATCAAATAATTGAAGAAAAAAAATTGAGTTTAAATTAAGAAATAATTTAATGACATCTTAGTGGGTAGAACAAGTCTATCCACATTGAAAAAAAGGTGCGGGTGTGTAAATTAAACAGTTAACGTTTATTTTTAATGTATCCCAATGGACATACCCCTATAGAAAAGTTAGCGCAAAAGCTAGAGATATGACTTGAGCTCCTAACTCTTTAGTGGAGCTTTAACTCTTCATTAAAAGAGTAAGTTACAGGATTTTATCATATAATTGTGTCCTTAAAATAAAGAATTATGATTTCAGTGAAGAATTATGTTTCGTCAATAAAATTGCATTGCACAACTATAAATAGGAGTGTCTGGAGCCAACCCAGACCATTAAAATAAAAAGAAGCATACATACTATTATTCTGTCTCACTACATATCACACTTATGCACTGTCGATTAAAGAAGAGTTCCAAATTAGTAAAGTTCGCTAGTTCGTTCTATTGGAGTTCTACCTTAGATTGGAGGAGAACCGTTGTATCTTAGGAGGTTAATTGCCAGGAATCTTCTAGCACCGTGTGAAGAACAATATTACCTTAAGGAGACTGTTGGAGCAACATGTCTCGGCTAATACAATTTTTGTCTTGTATTCAAGTAGGCTTTTTTGTTCATTTTCTTTACTCAATAAATAATTTTATATGTTTACATAATTTTATATGTGTATATATTTCAATTACATGTTTACACAAAGTACAAACATACACGGTATATTAATTAATTTTTTCTAACAATATATGGGTTACTTTTTTGCCAAAACAATAAATACTAATTTCCAAAATACCCCTTCAAATCAGTTGGCTTATTACCAAAAACTCCATATACATACAAATACATATCGTAATATTTTATAATTATTTTTATAATTAAAAAATCATATTCAATCATCACATATACATATTATATATTTTATTATTATTTTTACAATAAAAATATTAGTCAATTCCATTTTTATCCAAAAAATTCAACAAAAAAGTATTGATTTGATTGCTATAATAGAAACTATCTGGCCCTAAAACATAAACAAACATACCAAAACTTCCCAAAATATTTTTCTAACTATTCTCAAAACATAAATAAACACGCATCACATTTCCCAACACAAATTTCACATTCCACAACCCTACTTCCAAAACTCATTAGTCCAAAACAAATAATCCAAAACATACAATTCATAACCAAATATTACCTAAACAATTGTAACAGACCATAATAGCGTACAATTATGGAGGTTCTAATATCAATCTTGTTTTGAACTTTGTCTTGTACGGTGTTCATATCTTGATCACACAATAATGCCGCACATTAGGCTCATATTTTTAGGAGCTTGTGCAAAACGCAAGCCGGATAATTAATTAAAAGATTGGCAGACATCCATATCTCTAATTAATTCTACTTTGTGAGGGATCATCGTCTTGACTAAGATTGCCACTTTGATTTCCTAAGAAAAAAGACCAGAAAATTAAGGAAGATGAATTCATGATAATGCCTCCGTGGACTTTCATGAGTGGCTCTCGATCGGACAATGCGCCGCATTTTCGACCAAGTTACCAACTTGAAAGGCCCCTCGGCTAAATTTGTGGGACATTGGGTTATGGCTCTTACAAAATCCCATGTTTATCTTCATTGATGGGTCCAAAGAAAAAGTGCTTCTTTTTGTTTTAAATTTATTAATTCTATCTTTTAAAGGCGTCAAAAAATAAGATTTTAATTTTTAATTACAATTATTTTCTAAGTATATCATCATTTAAAGTAATAATTAATGTCACTCTAGCATTTAGCTACCGATGCTTTATTTAAGACAATATTATACAAATATTGATAAAAAAAAATGTAAAGCCTTTAATCCCCGTTCCAAGAACCTCTACTTCTTAAGTAATATTATAAAAATTCAAAATGAATCGCAGGTATTATTTAGCCCTTAATTCCTCCCTAAAATAACAAAGAAGATGGCAAAGAAAGAGATAATGAAGAAATTAATCGAAACCCTAATATATGTGAGGGCAAGTATGGGTATAATGAAGGAACCATATCTATTTTATTTACAATTAGAGAAGAAGCTTGAAGCGAGCTAGCATGGGCAATCATCCTTCCCTCAAATTTATATAAATATATACTATATCTATTTTTTTTATTTATATATATATATATACATTTTTTAAATTTATTTAAATTTAAGTTTCATACCTCACAAGAAATGGTGGGCTACAAAGTGCTTCCCACAATCTTTAAATTTATGGGAGTAGGCCCCTTAATTTGCTTCAATATTTCATCCCTTCTTTTCAAGGACAACTCTTCCTCAATTCGAATTCGAAAGATTTAACTTTCTATCAAGGACTCGACAACTTTAATTTATCCTGTCGTGCTTTATTTTGACGGAGCAAAAGCAATGTGAAAGCAAAAGCCATAAAAATTTTCAAAGGATTTGAAGGGTCGCCTTGAAATTTGAGGAGGTGAACTTGAAAAAACTTAAACTATGAAAATTATAGAGTTGTAAAGGGTATTTAAATAATACAGTCCCAACTGAAGGTAAATAGCTTTAATTGCTTTTACCAAAGAATTCATATAGCAAGAAAGGGTACTATTATAATTTCAAGCCCAATTGGCATTTGCATGAAAACTTTTTCCTAAAATTCCCCATTTCTTTTTTAAATTTGATCAACTTAAAAAAAAAATTGTGATACTTCATTTACTCTTAAAAACATATATATATATATATATATGGTAAAATTCTTTATTATTTATTTAATTTTTGAACATATGTTAAAATTGTTCATTAATTAGTGAAATGAAGAGAGAATTTTTTTTCCCTCAAATATTTATGTTAAACCTTTTCACACAGCAGCAATCATGCATAGAAGGCCAAGTGGCCTGTGGCCCAATGACGTAAATCTCCCACATAATGTGGGAGATTAGCAGTTCGAGTCATAACGGGCTTATGATAGGTGTATTTATTCGTCGAGTGACCTATGACTCACTGGCATAAGTCAGTGGCATAAGTCTCCCACATAATTAAGGAGGTTAAGAATTCGAGCCCTAAATGACTCCCTAGTGTGGCGCAAAAACAAAAATGTTTGCCCGATCTTCCTTTAATTTGTTGCTATTATGCGTATTTGTGACTTATTTCCAAAGGTCTCGGATTTTATAAACATTTATATAATAGAACCTATGTAATGTTCTCATGATTAATTTAGATAAAATGTCCAATATGGGTTTTGTTTTATGATGGAATCATAGGTTGTGCATGTCTGGATGCCAGAATTTAGAAAAATACTCTTAAATATTTCGTAGTGAATTTTTTAAATACGTTGCAATAACTCAAAGAATAATTCAACAACATCTCAATGATTTGAAATTTATTCTAACAGGAAATTACCCAAATAAAATAAATTTGTAAGTATAAATTTAAAAACTTTGAACTTCAAACATTTATCAATTTAAACACAACTTATTTCAATTTAAATGTCCTCTAATTAATGGAGATTTAGATGTGTTAGATATCCTTGATTTAAGACAATAGATGCTTGAGATAATGTATTACAAAGTTCGGAATCAGCAAAAATTGATGATCATTGAGGGGGTTAATTAAAAGTTAAAAGCCCGTTGTGTGTAAATTTTGGGTAAATGACTTGGTTTTTTCTTCTTCTTCTTCCTAATATATATATTAGAACAATACAAATAACGAAGATTATCCTTTCAATAAGTCAATAGAATCCAATTATCAAATCAAGAAGATTATCCTTACAACAAATTAATAGAATTCAATTATCAAATCAAGTAAATTGAAGTAACAAAGTCGATAACCAGATAAACACATAAGGTGCACAAAGTAATTCATTCGGGTTCGAACTCGAGACCTCCCACATAATAAGAAAGACTGATGGCATTATGCTATAGGCCACTGGATGGTAAATGACATGTTAACTCCTCCTGAGATGATAAAAAGGCAATTACACCTTGTGAAATTAAAAAATAGCTAATAATTAACCCCTCATGTGTTGCAAAAAATGGCAGATAATACCTAACTTCAACTTTTAATGTTGTTAGATTAAAAGTAACCAACATACCCTTTGCATGTGTGATAATAAAAAATAATGAATTTTTCACTGTTATCATGATTGTTCCAGCATGATCATTGAAAAAGTAAAATTGCTAGATGTGTGTATATATATATATGTATATAATAACATGTATGCCACATACATAAGATAAAACTTAAAATTTACAGCATTAAGATAATTTAATTTAATATTTAATATTTTTGAATAAATTAAGAAGAATTTTAGCTAACAATATGTGATCTATTCACATCTTGTAAGAAAATATACAATATCAAGAAATTAATGATTAAATACTTTATAATATCACATTAACTGATTTCAAAAAAAAAAAAAAAAAAAGATCAATATTTCAGAAATTTAATAAGTATATATTAAAAAAAATACACACACCCACACATCTATATGAGTATATTGGTCATATCTAACTTAGTAAATGATATAAATTAAAGTCAAGTGTTATTTATCTTCTTAATTTTGAAAATATAAGGAGGTAATTAGTTAGCCGATTTCATATCATTGGGATTAGTTAATCCTTTTACCTTCTAATAATTTAAAATGCCATTTAAGTGGCAAAATTTGTTACCGTCAAATCGAGATGACATGATAACCACCCGAAGAAAAATGATATGCGTAAGAGCCGTAAGTTTTGACTTTTGTTATTGATTTGTTATGTTTCTAAAAAAATATCTAGCTCTTTAATTTATCATATATTCGAATCTGTTTTATTATATTAATAAATAATGTTTGAATGAATTTATAAACTTGTTTCTGTCTATTTGGTTTTGTTTCCACTCTCTTTTTTTTTTGACTCTCTTTTTTTTTTCTTCAAAAAATAAAAATAAAAATAAAAAATTGTTAATTTCTCCTCAATTTTTACACAGATTTTCATTCTCAAATATTTTTTCAAACACATTTTTATATTCTCTCTTCATTTTTACACCCTATTTTTTCTTATTTTTATTTGCACGACTTTTAATACTAAGACATAGCAATATCCAAAATACATCTTATTTTCAACCATACACAATTATTTTATTTTAAACAAAAACATTTAAACAACATTTCATTTTCAAATCTAAACTCATAACCAACTTTTCATTTTTTAAATTTAGTAGAAAATAGAAAATAACTTTAGAAACACATCCAAATGGGCTCTTAATAAAACATCTTATAAAATATTTGAGAATTGATAAGAGTCATAAAGTGTTTGAATATTTTTTCTTAAAAAAAGAATTTATAAGCTGGTAAAATAAAATATTAAAAAACTTATAAGCTCTTTTTAAAAAATAATTAAAGAGTTCCTAATTTTTTTTCAAAAAAATTAACAAACTCCTTTTTATTTTAACCACGTTAATTATAAAAATGCTATTAATAATGTTTTATAAATTTTAAAATTTTATTTTATCCAAACACTTTAAAATTTTATTTTTAAAATAAGATATAAAATTTTTAAATTTCAAAAATATCTCATAAGATAGATGGGCTAGCTTATAAGATCATTATATTTAAATAAATTTAGTCAAACATTCTCCAAATTAATAATTTCTTTTTTTAAAAAAAAAAAAAGACATAAGCTGATTTGTATACATAACATCATTGTCGCGAGAAAGAGATGTTAAGGAATGGATCTTGGGCCTAACTGATGTTAAGGAATGGATCTTGGGCCTAACTCAATCCCAAAAGCTAGCTCAAGAGGTGAGGATTGCAGAAAACCATATATAAGGATCACAATTTATTTATTCCATCGATGTAGGACACTAACACACCCCACGCACGCCTAGGAATGAATATTTGAAGTATGGAATAATATGAAATTGGTGGCTCAACAACATTGGCCAACCCAACATCGGGTATGAGTGTCTTCGATAATATGTTAAAGAATGGACATTGAGCCTAAATCAATCCCAAAAACTAGCTCATGAGGTGAAGATTGTCCAAAATTATATATAAAGACTACAACTTATTTATTTTATCAATATGAGATACTAACAAGAGAAAAAATAAAATGGTAAAAAAGCATTACTAGAGTGTATATTACTCGGCCCCTTTTTTGTTCCAACCCTAGAAAACATAATGATTACCAATGCCTAGAGCATGGAGCTAAAATCGTCGAATCAAAACAAAAAACATTAAACGTCAAATATTAAGAACCACATTTTTATGCCAGTAAATCGAAAAGGGTACTATGGGAGAGGTATGAAATTATTTTGTCTGGTTGCAAAGGTCCCTTTTGTTTGACTCTGCTAGTTTGCAGTTACCCGTTTGCTAGTAGTTACAATAGGTGCTTGTTTTTCCACAGAAACCGACAGATTTTCCTTATTTTCCAAACTTTACCTTACAATCCGACAAAAAAGACAGAAGCCTCAGAAGGTTCTACATTTTCTAAATTTTGGACCGAAACTCATCATGTTTTTTCTTAGAGAATGCTAATGGAAAATAATTTTGCACCATTCGATTAGGATACAATGTTCCGGAAATTGATGTTCACATGCGACACAGGAAAGAGAGGTCACAAAGAAGTTGTCCAACATTATCGCCCCATCCCATTAGATAATAGATGAAATGTGATGACGGCTGAGTGAAGATGAGATAGCCATTAATATTTTGCCAATTTTGTGTGTATAAGTAGTTGTTGCATGTTTATGTGTGCATGTAGTAAGACTAACGGGGTGTATCCGGCAACGCAAAAAAATACTTTTAAACTTTCATTTGAATTTTAGTTTTTTGAAATGTTTGAAAGTGATGTTTTTATTTTTAAATTTTGATTATTTAAGTTTAAATCAAAAAATTAAAAGCAAAAAGCAACTATCTACAGCTTCTTGGTACTTTTCACTTTTATTCTTAAAAACTCTCAACTTTCACAATAATTTTCTCAACAATTTTTTATTTCTTCAAAAGTAAAAATTGTTAGAAAAATCCTCTCCAACACCTCACTAATAGTATTACATGAATTCATACATGAGTGTGTATTGCAACTGCAATTCTTATCACGTCGAAATCTTAACGAATCTTTTCTTTTATCGTTTATGATGGCTTTTTACCCGTAATTTAAGGTTTAAGCCAAATCATGAATATTATTGAGCTAACACTATAAATTTTATAGAGCAAGTAAGATTAAGTAAATGATCACTAGCTAGCTAGGCCCTCTATGTTTAAAAAAGTGCAGAACTCACTAATGATTTCTATGAACCACATCTATATTTGACATAATTGCTTGAAGATTCTGAAATAGGTCAAAGGTTAAAGCATAACTATCCCATTTAAAATTGGGAATTATGGAGCTTTCCAGCTTTACTACCTAAACTAAATAATAATCATATACATACATGTGCCAGAGAGAAAATAATTAGAGAAGAATATGCATCCTTTCACACAAGGGGTATAATCGTCACATCACATATTTATTAGCATGGGCCATTAGTCCATTACTTAAACTCCATTTCCCCCCCGCGATTCCACGAACTGATTGCGCCCAAACTCGAACTTCCATATCCATAAATTGAACTCCCTTCACACAAATCTTCAAGCTTAAACCATGAGAACTCTACGTCCATTTTTCCTTATCACCCTTTTTCTCGCGGCCTACTCCGCCGCGGCCGCCTATTCCGCCGGCCCCGCCTCCTCGTCAGCCGCCAACGCCACGGAATTCATTCGGACGAGTTGCGAAACCACACTATACCCGGAACTCTGCTACCACTCTCTATCCGGCTACGCCAATGCCGTACAACAAGACCCGGCTCGCCTGGCCAAAGTAGCAGTCGGCGTGAGCCTCTCGCGCGCCACCCGCATATCCATTTACCTGGCGAACATCTCCCGCGAAGCCGACTACGGAGCCGACCCCCGGGCAGCCGCGGCCTTCCACGACTGCTTCACCGTCTTCGGCGATGCGGTGGACCAGATACGGGGGTCGCTGAAGCAGATGCGCCGGCTCACTGGGACAGGCGAGGAGCTGAGGTTCCAGATGAGCAACGTGCAGACGTGGATGAGCGCGGCCCTAACGAATGAAGACACCTGTACGGACGGATTCCAGGATGTGGCTGACGGGACGCTGAAAATGGACGTCTGCGATCGGACGGTGAAGGTGAAGGAGGTGACGAGCAATGCCCTGGCCCTCGTGAATAGCTATGTTGCTAAGGTTATCATCCCATGAAAGATTATCCAATTAACTAATACATAGTGTCAAAATAAATTTTTAGGTTAGGTTAATAATTAGTGGAAAACATGTGTAGTTAGCGAACAAGTGCAAAGGAGTAAAGTAAGTTGATGAGGAGTAGTGTATATGCTAATGTTTTGTTTGGATGTATATCATATATATTTGGGCTTGGACTTTGGAGTGTAATTCTTCTATTGTGAAGATGTCATTCTTTAGAACTTGAGTGGGGGCAGCCAGTTGGCCAGGTAGTGCTTCATTTGGCTGCTCTAATTTATCACTTTTTAGTATGTTTTATTTTATTTTATGAATATATGTGAAGTGAGCATTTATATATATGGAAGTTTATAAATAAATAATTTTTTATAACATATTTTATATACTTATTGATTATTTATAATGAATGATTGATTTGAAATATTAAAAAATTTGAAATAATTTTACACCGCATTTTTCGTTTTTCTTTTTTGGTATTTCTAGACTCATCTTAACTTTCAGCCTTTGATCACTCTAACAACATTATGATTCAATGGGTTTTGTGGCGTACCAACGTTTTGTTACTTTAGTTATGTTGTTTTAATATAAAATTGATTCAAGGGAGGATATCCTGTCTATTTTAATTGTTTCACCACATCATATGTTAAAAGACATGTGAAGTTATGTTGGCAACTCACATGCAAAGTATATTTAAAAATTTCCACTTTTGACATAATATAATTAATGATTAAAGAATAGTTATGTTGGTACAATAATCATTAATGTTTAGGTGACCTAAAAAGAACTTTGTCTCCAAGGGAGTGAAAAAGGCCTTGGACTTAATTGTCAGCTTCATCAAACTGAATTCTTACCCTTTAAATGCTAAAATAAAAAGGAATTGAAATCAAGTGTGCGAAAAATGGTGGCGTTTTTTATTTCAACATCAATAATCATGCAGGGAAAAAGGACCGAAACATGTTTTCCATAAAGACAAAAAAATAAAACCAGAGTACTTGGGGAACTCCTTGGGTTTGCATGCAAATTGTTTCAATTAAATAATATGATTATTTGAAACTGATGTCCTCATGCCCTTTAATCTAAGTTTTATTTGGCAGTATATTAATTGGAAGTATAGGTTGAATTGATTAAGTTGATTTATTATTAAGTGCGTGCATAATGATTTGTGAAGCTAGATTAATTATGTTTATCTTGTTTGATGCGATGAAGTTCGAATGATAATTTAGAAGGATGAAAAAAAAAAAAATTGTGTTGATTAATTATATTTAGTAATTATGGGGTAAGATAGTCTTTTAATTTCAAAGAAATATAAAAGAGATCAATAATCTTCATTGTTTTGTGACAGCTCTTGAATTGAATTGTTTATCCAGTAATTCTAGAATTTTATAGGAAACATTTCAGCAAAATGAGCTCATTACTGCAAGAGACCACTTAATTAGCTCAAATATAATATCATATGTATTTGAATATATATCATACAAAATTAAGATGTCCACTAGGTATTACTTTTTGGGCGATAAGGATGATGCCTAAACATACGAACTTAAAAAGTGGTATCGTCGACGTCATTGACAGAAGACAAAGGTCCCAAATTTCTGGGTCCAATTTATTATTAAACTTTTTGGATCATGTTTGATACAATAAAACTTTTTGGATCATGTTTGATACGAAAGATTACAGTGATTAGTCCCTCCGATTCATATTAATAATCTATTTGATAGAAAAGATTATGGTGATTGGCTAAGTAAATATTGGCTCCGAGCCCATACTATTCACACGATTGGGCCAAATTGTCATCCAATGGTTAGAGGTGAGATTGCAGTCTGACCAAATCAACTAAAAAATATATGGACAAATTTGTCCCTCATTTTGAGATGGACAAATGAAGACAAATGAGAGCAATAATTGAATGGAAGAAAATAGTTTTTCTCAATCTTTTAAAGCAAATAGGAATGCAAGATTATGGAATTTATAATGTGAACTACAATCTCCAATATCAAATAGGTATATAAATTTATTTAAATAACTCCTAATTTTATCGGGCCATAATTAAGTGAAATTAATAGTTTTTAGTATCAAACGCAGTCTTAAAAAGTTATATTATAATAAAACAAAAATTATTATAACTTAGTATGTATTTCAATGACAAACTTGATGTCGTGACTTAATATTTTATATCGAAACTCAGCTTTTGTACCCGAATTAGAATGAGTGAGAATGAGGGGGAATGCAGGCATAACAACCACAATCATAGAGGGATTGTATTTTGGAAGTGTTAGTAGCCAAGATTGTGGAATTATACGACTTTGGCAGGCAGACAAATAAAGGTGAGAGAGATGGGATGGGAACATACGAGGCTTATATTAGGCATCCATGTGATATTGGGGAAGGCCAGTTTGGAGTGAAAGGGAGATTTAACAAAGATTTATCACATATGTACATCATTATTGCCTATAGCCTATAGGCAAGGCTCCATGGGGGGGGGGGTTCACGGGTTTGCCCCTTTGAACTTTTTAAGATGAGTCATTCATGTGGGGGTATGTATAGAGTTATTATTACACAAATCATATGCTTCCAATTCTAGTCATTTTCGGTGAGGGCAAAAAGGCACCAGCACCGATCTAGGATTTTCCCAGTGCTGTTGGGGATGAAAAAGGATGACCAATAAATAAACAAATGAAAACTTAGTATTTACTTCTTCCCATGAGAGGAAATCTTTGGGTATTTTTTGTCCTACATAAAAAAACTTTATCCGAATTCTCTACAAGTCTACATGCAGCTAGCAAATATTGGGTGACTTGTGTTCAATAACATAAGTCTTTTATATCACATAGAACGTAAGAGGTTCAAATCTTAATAAACTCTTGATATGCGTGTGTATAAAAATAAAAATAAAAATTATATATATACATATATATATATACACACAGCAAATGGCATAGATGTGTGTTTCAATAATTCTCTTTTTCTCCTTTTGAGCTTTTCCAAGTGAGGGGGGCGAAAACCGTCAGGAGCTTAAAGAAATTATACGAAATGACTACAGAAAAATCATTATTTAAGAAATTGATTTTGGGGGCAAATTGATTAACACTTATAGATTGGCCCACAAAAGTAAATTAACACTTTTTTTGGTTTAAGAATTTTGACAAGGAAAAGAAAATATTAGGGATAAGGAAGAGAAAATGAAAACAAAAAAATATAAAATCTCAAATTTGCTTGGTTGTTAATGAAAACAATGAAGAAAGGAATGAAGAAAATAGGAGTGATGAAAGTGTAGGAGAATGAGAGAGAGTACTTCAATCTGAGGAATTCATTTTTCTCACCATTTTGTGAAGAAAATTTATTTTCTTCAAACACACTATATTTTCTCTTAAGTTTTTTTTTCTTTAATATTTTCCTTACCAACCAAACAATCAAAAATATTTTTCTTAGCATTTTTTTTTTTATTTTTCTCACCAAAATTCATGAACCAAACATGGTGTAAGAGTGACCTTTAAAATGCTTATAAGTTAAGAGGACTCTTTGAAATGGTTATTAAAGAGGGCTCTTTAATTGGTGTAATTCGTAAAGGCAAATCTAAAATCCCCCAAATGCCTATATATGATCCCAAAGGTGCATATGGGCAGTTACAAAGAAAAACCTCTATTTTTATTATCACCACTGATGTAGGGCTTTTTTTCTTAAAGTGCACCCACATGTGTATTTGAGCTTCGGTTGTAGCTCTTAAGGGCAGATAAGATAGTTACAAAAGATTTTATAATAATGATTGGCAGAGATCAATGCCAGAATTAAGCAAAAATTAAGGATTTTTACCTTTTCTTTTGTGAAAATGAATTTCCTCTATATTTTGATTTTTGGTCTTATCTGCCGATGCAGTTATAGGATTGTTGCATTGCTGTCTTCTTTGAGTTGGTTTTATCAACGGGTGATAAATGGGTCGGCTTAGTTTAGGCTCATGTGGGTTATATTTAAAATGGGATGTAGGGCTGCCAACGGGTCGGATTTAGATCGAATATGCCATATTCGAATCCGAATTCAATTAACAAAATTCATATCCGAATCCAACCCGAAATCATTTAGAAATTTTGTTAATCAGTAATATATCCGAATCCGATGGATATTCAAAACCCAATTAAAAAATTCAACCCGGTTTCTTTCCTCTTTTTTTTTTTTTTTCTTTCTTTCTTTTTTTTTTCCTTTTAACTTTTATAAAAATATTGTATTTATAAAGTAAATATATGTCATATTTGAATTTTTAACAATTTTTTATTATATATTAGTCAAAAAGTTAAATATTTGAATACTAAACTCCTTTTTCACATTATATTAATGTATAAATGAACTATTATATGTTATTATATTTGACATTTTATCAATATCCCTCTTATTTTTTAGGATAAAAACTCAATATTAATAGTATAATATAGACGTTATTATAGGTATTAGGTCAATATAATACATAGATTTTATTTTAAAATATTTATTAATATTATATATAAGAGTATTAATTTAATAAAAAATATTAAGGTTCGGATTCGAATCTTTAATGGATCGAATTGCTTAATTTCATATCCGATCCACTTATTTCGGATTTTGAATATTTATAATCAGATTCGATCTATCGAATATTTTAATCAGATAAAAATTTTAAAATTTGAATCGAATTCAGATCGAATTCAAACTAAAATCCGATCAATTGACAGCCCTAATGGGATGTGTTCAACGTGGATTGAAATAGGTTTGAACTGGGTTTAAATAATGATGGATTGGGTTTTACAATGCAATGAAATAATTTATTAACTTAGATACTTATTTTATTAATCTTTTCCGTGGTATACAATTGTATTAGAAATTAATTATGAGCAGTTCTTATGTCATAATATTTTGTTATAAGCAATATAATACTAATCAATGGCATTATTTTAGTAATCAGACATAGTGGTGATAATGGTGTCTTAGGGGGTGTTTGGGTGAGCTTATAAGCTATTCAAAACATCTTATAAGATATTTATGAGTTTATAAGTTGATAAAAAGTGCTTGATAAATTTTTTTAAAAAAGAACTTATAAGATCCTAAAATAAGATATTATGAGTTTATAAGCTCTTTTAAAAAAAGTAAGGAGACCCTAACTTATTTTTAAGATCTTAACAATTTCCTTCATTTTTAACAATTTTAATTACACAATTGCCATTACTAAAACCTTATGAGCTCCAAGATCTTATTTTATCTAAACACTTCAACAACTTATTTTAAAAATAAGATTCAATATCTTATAAGATGTAAGAACTTATAAGATATTTAAAATAAATTTAGCCAAACACTCTCTTAGTTATACCTTATCGTACCACCAATTTTATACGTTTAATAAGCTGGCCATTTAGTTCTGCAGTCTGCTGCTGCATGATTAATGGATTACTTATCCACCAAAGGCAGAAAGCCTGATATCTTAGGGGTGAGACGGATTGGGCCGTCAGGGCGCATGCTGGCCCAAGGAGCACAAGGTTTGATTTCGGAAAAGGGTTAGAAAGAGTTGAGAAAATGAATCTCGTGCTTCTATAGTTGTATTTTCTATTATTTTATCCAGAAGGCCTTTTGAATTGGTCCAACATAATATCATCGCTCCGTCTAGATCTGTCAATGAATAAGGTTTTACGCTACCCAAATTCATTAAAACAAGCATATGTCTAGGCACAGATACTATTAAAAATTAAATGGATATGGTAAGGACCTTCAGCCACGAAATACCCATTTACTCTAAATTTTTAAGTTCGATGAATTTTATCAAATCCAACAATCTAAATTAACCCTTAAAAGTGATGCAATCTAATGCAAGTCTAGATTTTTATTTCAGTTTAATTTCTATCTTCACATGTTCTATTAATCATATATTGTTGCATTTTGGATTTTTTTATTAATTTCTATCATTGTTTTATTTTATATTTTATTCTATGAATATGTTTTAATATACTTGATTACGAGTATTTGTGAAATAGAATAAAAGATAAAACATACTTTACTACAGAAAGGTCGAAAATGAAATTCTTAATGGTATATTCATGAGTAATTCATTGCAATGAAGGTGTAGCTAGGAAAAGCAATTAGTTTGAGATGACATTATTGTGTACAAACGAAATCCCTAAACCTCATAATCATTTGCCCTACATATGAATATTTTCCACAAATTTTAAATTTCCCAACTATAATTGTAAAAAGAATAAAAATAAAAATAATATATACAAATTATTGCACCCGTATTTTAAAATACAAAAATAAAAACAGATCTATATACAAGATCAAATATATATATATATATATATTTTTATGATCTTTAATTTTTTCTGTCCCTGATGTGATGGCAATATTAGATTCGTTAACTTTTTCTCAAAAAATAAAAATAAAAGGAGAGAAAGAGACAGAGATTTGTTAAGTTGGCGTTAAAGCTTTAGCCGACAGCGTTTCCTTCGCCAAGTGGCGGAACAGGAAATGCGTTGCTAGCTAATCAAATTCAGCGACAACCACAACCACAGCCACAGCCACAGCTTATGAATATAATCTCTTTTGTTCACCTAAAATGAAAGTTAAAGTCATCACGAGACATTTCGTGCGCGCTTGGTAAACTATATAAGTTTCCCCCACCCCCAAACCATATATGGCCATGTCACAAATTAATATTTCGTACAATGCTGTTATCAACCACACACTTCAAATAATCTTGTTCTTATTGTTTTTTAATGAAGATTTAGTTTAATTGTTTCACGCATGATTTTCGTCCGTATGAAATCACCACACGAAAATAAATTAATGATAAAATAATAAGTGATAATACAAAAATTATCATTAATTATATATAATTAGGTTAAAAAAAATATTTTGTTAGTTTAATATTTTTTATAACTTAAATAGTGACATAAATAGTATTTATATTGTCAAAATTGACAATTAGTGACACAGTTATAGTGACAAATAACAATGAAAATTTTGCAACTGGTTATAGTGATATTTTTTATTGTTACTAGATTATCATTATAAGGATATTATTAATTGTTAATAGTAATAACTTAACTAAACATTAGTTTAATTTTATTCACCGTTAAGCTATATTGTGACAAAATAAAAAAATATTATCACTTAGAAAATATTATTAGTGACAAAATAAAAGTTATTATCACTTAATATATTTTATAATTGATAATTTTATATTGTCAATTATTATTTTATCATTAATATTCTATTTTTTATAGTGAATATTAATTACTTTATTGAGAACTTAAAGTGTTGGATAAAAAGTTATTCGATACTATTCCAAAATAAACTGTCTTATCTTTCTTAAAGAAATAGTATTTTTTTTATTCAATAAAGAAATTAAATAGTAATTAATAATCTATTCACTCTTTTAAAAACTAAATATATAATATTAAATAATATATAAAAATAGTGGGATTACTATTATTCAATATCTTGAAAAGAAATCTTGTGAATTAAGTTTTAGCTGATTGTGCTTCTTTCTTCCAGCATTCATGATACTTGATCAGAATATAATCTCCACATAGTAAAGTTGTAGTTGAGATTAAATAAGCTTTAGCCTGTGGTATATAGCTAATTTCTGTTGAGTTTCAGATTGTCCGGCCGGATAAAGTTCAGTCCCATTTGATTTCTATTCGGGGCTGTATGAAATTCAATCCTTTCTTCTTTTCTTTTTTTAAACACATCATGAGCCCGTTGGAATTCGAACTCCTAACCTCCCACATAATAGGAGAACTTATGACATTGGATTGTAGGCCACTCGACTATAAAGTTGAACTTAGGAGTATTAAAAACTTATATATTTTTAAAGACTTGAACTATAAAAAAGAGAATAAAAGAGATAAAGAGAATACGAATACATAATATAGTTTAACTATTTAGATTACATTCATGGATAAAACAATCAAATGACTCGAATACATATATTATTCTCTTTTATTATTGCATTAAAATGGCCACCTATTTAATTTATAGGTGAATTATAACAAGCGAAATAATAATAGAAGAAAATTACTCAAAAAACGTATCCTTTGAAATAAAAAATATCACAAAAATTAATATTCAAATTGGTGTAATATTAAAATTATTTCAAATATCAATTTTGATTCTTAACAAGAAATTAGCAAGGTAAAACTCCTTGCTGCACTTGTTCCCCCTAATCAAATTCTTAAATTATCCGTGGCCTTGGATTTCAATAAAGTTATCTAATTGCTTATTACATTAAAATGACAAAAATTTTATATTGTTACAGTAATAATTTCACAAGCTTAATAATGATAATAACTGTGCGTAAACAATCACTTTTAACAATTAATAATATATTTTATTATTATTAAATTGTCATCATACCTATTTCACTAATAACATTTTAAAACACAAACTCTTCATGTCACTAATTAAAGCCATTATTCATGCAGCAAAAAGTTATTACCAATTATTACAAAATATTATTAATAAAATAATAACTATTTTCACATTGTCATTTGAATTTTTATCATTAATACAATCTTTTTTTTGTTGCATAAAATACAAAATTATATTATTTGACATAAGAAGATAATTTTTATTTAGCAAAATTCAAAATTCAAGTATGTTTCCATACTAATAATTTTAAGCTCCTCATGTGTCTATGCTTTCTTTGCAATCAATTTGTGTACTAGTATGTTAATTTAAAGTGATTAATGTAGATTAGTATGTTTACTTATGCAGTTAAGTTTTATTTATTTATTTATCCACGTAGTTTTATCATTAAAAAATTATTAGAATTTAAACCTCAAACCACACATATATAATTGTACGAACAGTCTAGACATCAGTTTATAAATCAAGTCTTAATTTAACCATATATATTTTCACCTCTAATTTCATAATTAATCATATATGTACTTTTCTTTGCCAAATCCCTAGCCATACATAAAAAGATCAACTAGCCAGCACAATAATGCCCCGTGGTTTCACAAATATCTCTAAGTTGTCAAATCCCTATAAGAATCCATTCAAAAAACAACCATAAAAACTTCCAGATTTCGTTTTCATGAATGCCTCATATATATATATATATATATATATGCATGGCGATTGTCTCATGCATCTTCATTTCACGGGCAATTACTAATCTTAATAAATTAAATGCAGTTACTTAATAGAAATTAATTGAGTGCTCCTCAAGTCTAAAACACAGGCCTATATATAAGAGTCCATTTTTGCCAATCTTGTGCATCATCATCAAATTGTTATAACTTAAATATTTAGTCTCATAAAATCTCTTCACTTTCTTCTCTTCTGCATGGATAAGCATATTTCTATTTTGTTATTCCTAACTTTTCTCATACTTCTAACGCATTTTAGTGTAGCAAATTGTGCAACTTATACCTCTATTTGCACCCAAACACCTCACCCAGAATTGTGCAATTCCCTCATCAGCACCACCCCTCAAACCACCCTAGACCAGAACTTGTTCCATCTACGGGAAATAAGCCTAAGGGCAACCCTAACTCAATCTGTAAATGCCCACAAGCTCATTTCAGAATTGGACTTAAGTTCATTCAATGAAATAGCCAAATCAGCTTGGGCTGACTGTTTGGAGCTCTATGAAGACACCATCTATCAACTTAATCGATCCGTCGGCTCGAAAACCAATCCAGTTGATGCACAAACATGGCTAAGTGCAGCAATTGCCAATGAAGAAGCATGCCAAAATGGCTTTCTTGATTTCAACTTGTCCTCTCATTTGGGCTCATTCCAGTTCATGCTAAGTGATTTCTCGAACTTCCTAAGCAATTCACTATCCATCAATAAGCTGGCCACGGCTTCACTTTACAGCACCAGAAACCGGCGTTTGTTGGCCCATGATTATTTCCCTGAATGGGTGTCGGCCGGTGATCGGAAATTGCTCCAATCATCAGGCGTTCCGAAAATTAGAGCCGATATTGTGGTGGCCCAAGATGGTTCTGGTGATTATAAGACCATTTCTGAGGCTTTGGCTGCATCTAAGAAGCGAAGGAGTGGTTCAAAGAGGTTTGTTATATATGTTAAGAGGGGCATTTACAAGGAAAATGTGGAGGTCAAGAAATCCATGAAGAATTTGATGTTCATTGGAGATGGAATTGATGCAACAATTGTTACTGGTAATAAGAATGTACTAGATGGCTCCACCACTTTCCGTTCTGCAACTTTTGGTAAGCTTTATAATTATCTCAAAGTTCAAAATCTTTTCGTTAGAAGAAATTAGTATTAGTAATTAATAGTCAATGTTTGATGTATGTAGCAAAAGTAACGCCCACAATTCCTCAAGTCGGGCCAAAATGACTAAACACTCTACTGGATCTACATCTTTTTACGTGGGTCGAAATTCGACCACTTGATTCTTGAGTGATCCGAGACCTAACTTAGTCGTCAAATGATGATATGTGAGCAGATTTTAAACCACCATCTATACTAAATAGTACTTGGCTACATACCTCAATACATAGTTGTAAGTACCTTTTCATTAGATACAAACAACCAATTGTAAAAGAGATCACACCTACCTTTCAAACAACCTATATATCCTTAAAACCTCCGACCTCTCCAACTCAAACTCTTTCATTGGTACCCACCGTTCGTTCATTCCAAAAGCACTACGGTAAGAATCTATTCGACCCGACTAATAAAGTTGATTGAATAAATTTGGTTCGAGCTCAAAACATTATTGATCTTCAACTAGTGGACCTAAATATATTAACATCATTCTGTTCGACATCAATATTATTCAATGTCTTTAACGCGGCTTTTCTGTTTCTAATATGTTTTTTTATACATGCAGCTGTTTCTGGTGATGGTTTTATAGCCCGGGGAATGACATTCGAGAACACAGCGGGACAGCAAAAGCATCAAGCTGTGGCCTTGCGTGTAGGTTCTGATTTCTCCGTTTTCTATGATTGCAGCTTCAAGGGCTACCAAGACACCCTATACGTCCACTCTCTACGACAATTTTACCGCAACTGTGATATATATGGGACAATAGATTTCATCTTTGGAGACGCAGCTGCAGTCATCCAAAACTGCAATATTTACGTCAGAAAACCAATGGCCAATCAGAAAAACACAGTGACAGCTCAAGGAAGAAAAGACCCCAATGAAAACACAGGCATCATCATCCATAATTCGCTTGTCACGGCAGCCTCGGACCTAAGACCTGTCCAAAATTCATACAAAACTTACTTAGGAAGGCCTTGGAAGAAATATTCGAGAACAGTTTTCATGAAATGTATGATAGATGAATTGATTGATCCTGCGGGGTGGCTTCCTTGGAGTGGAAATTTTGCTCTGAGTAGTTTGTATTATGGCGAGTATATGAATACAGGAAGTGGTGCAAGCACTAGATGGAGGGTCAAATGGCCTGGATTTCACGTTGTAAGAAGTGCGGCTGAGGCCGGACTATTCTCCGTCGGGAATTTCTTGGATGGAGATTCGTGGATTCCGGCTACCGGTGTGCCTTTCACGTCTGGCATGTGACTATGGAGAAGTTGAATTTTGGGTAGTTTTCGTTTTCACGTATAAAGTTTGTAAAATGATGGTAACACCAGGCATTTCAGATTGCTTGTAATATTTTTACAGATGGGGAAGTAACAAATGTACTATATAATATATATATATATATATATGATGTAATTTTATGTATATTTTTGTGTATAAGATTATAAATAAATATTCTCTCGGAATTATCATTAAGCAGAAAAAAACTATTTTTCTAAATCTAATAACTAGTTTTGTTAATTTATTTAATTATTTAAACAATAATATTAAACAGCAAACCACCCATCATGATTTGAAAAGTTTTGTAACATATCATAATTGTGATGAGGTCCTCATAAATTCGACACTATGTTCCACGATCAAGTATTCTTGTAAAAATAGTTTAAATTATATTCTTTTATTTTTATCTTTAATTGATTTATTTTATTTATATTTCATTAACTTCTTATTTTCTATATGTTGCCCGATGACCAGAATTCATTTGAAGACGTTGTTATATCTGAAAAAATAAAATAAAATAATAACTTATTTAATAAAGTTCTTAATTATCTTAAAGTCTTTTCATATGTTGTCCTCTATAATGCACGGACACACTATAAAATCACTCCGTATAGTGTCGACACGTGTCGGACACAGACACAGTCCGGACATGGCCCCGACACTTATCGAACACGGCAATAAAGTGTCCTAAAATTAAAATAAAAAAGATAAAATTCGACACGGTGTTGAACACGGCTAAAGGATGTGTTCGATACAACCAGAACACGGCGAGGCTTTTTTTTATTTTATTAAACTTTACAAAATTTAAGGGCTAATAATTAATATAAAAACTTTTTAGATAGCAAATGAAGCTAGAAAAAACCCTCACTATGAGCATAATATCCTAATAAATTTGAATGATTAGACATACTACAAATTTTTTTTTATAAAAAATAGTAAGATTAATTGAAAACTTGGCACTAATTATATATATATATATAAGTAACAAAAAAAATTTGTTCTATCACCAATAATATTTTTTACACGTTTAATAGTGGCAAAAATTGTATTTAAGTTATCATCATTGATAATTGATAGCAAATCTTTAATGATAAGTATAAATCTTTTCAAATGTTATTAGTTATAATTTTTACATTATCACTTATTTTTTTAATTACTGATATTACATTTTTTTGTATTGAAAATTTTAGGGGATTCATTATTTATTTGAATTTAAAATATATTTATTTAATGTTTAGTGTTTGATTTTTTTCATTTTGCTTTGATATATATTTTATATTACATATATTAATATGATTAATAAATATTTATATATATAATTATATATATTATGAAAATCGTGTTGGTATCGTATTGTGTCCTAAAATTTTAAAATTTAATGTGTCGCTGTGTCCATATCGTGTCGTGTCTATGTCGCCGTATCCATATCCGTGCATCATAGGTTGTCCAACTTTTTTTCCACATACTAAAAGATTAATCACACTTTTTGCTTAGTCCATGTGATGTGTAGATTTATATAAAAAATATAAGTATATATTAATTAATGTAAAAAGAAAAACTAGATTGAACGGAGAACTTTTATTTGTAAGAAAACAATGAATTGAGTAACATAAATATTATTTCGCATTGATATTTTAATAATACTTTTTTTTATTGGAAAAAAACGAAAGAGGACATTTTAATAACACCTTTTTTTATTGAAAAAAAGCGAAAGAAGACAACCAGCATAACAATCCTGTGCGTTAACATAGGAGTTCCCTCCGCTGTGAAATATCTTGTTCAAGCTATAGCTGATACTAAAAAAGTGAGCTCGTTACCATAGCCCTACCAAAACGCTAGTCAACCAAAACCCCTGATTCACGGACTACTAGTGCAAACAAGTTCAAACCCGTAACCTCCTTATAGGAAGTAATAATCCCTATCCAACTAGATATACCACTTCTTAATTATAATGACATTTATAAAATACAAAATATTTAGTTTTACTAAAATGACATAATAATTATATCATCTAAAAAAAAAGAAAAAAATGAAATTACTTAATAATCAGAGCATAGGTAGACACAGAAAGAAAAAGAACTATTTTTTCTCTAAAAAATTTACCAAACACCTTATAACATTTTATATATTTTCTAACATCTTATAAAATATTTTAAAAAATTTATAAACTCTCCCAAACAACTAAACATCTCATAATTCCTCGCCCAAATTGTCAGTTCTATGAAACAAAAATTATTTTTTACTTAGAACAACAAACTCATCAATTTTCATAGAATACAAACTTAACATCTTAGAATAAACCATGTCCATGTATTATTAACACTCAAGTCACTCCACCTAAATAAGTTCAGCATATTTTAAAATGCCTTGGGGCATCCACCCAAAGCAATATATGAGCTTCTTCCACTTCTTGCTTTTGATCCTCTAACCATTAACATCTTACCAATACTGGGCTGCTGGAAGGATCTTCCTCAAATAAAACTTGATGTTGATGCAGCAACATAACCCCACTCGCGGAAAATGATAAAAACCAGACATTAAATAATCCGTGTGGGTTCGGATGATGCATCCTTAAATCACATTCATGAACCGCATACAAATGATACTAAAGTACAAAAACAATGTTCCAAAATTTGGATGTATACAATGCAGAAGAGCTGATAAAATTATTGCATTGTTTATTTTACTGAACAAGATTATGCTGACATTTGATGTCCATTAATATCAAAGTGATGCGAAGAAACTCCCTAGCACAGTTCGCAGCATCTATGTAATAACAGTAGGAGCAGATCGGCCAGTGAACTCTTGCATCTTTGACAGTTTAAGAGCAACCCCAACCTGTAGTCAAACAGAACCAATTAGTGGGGCAGAGAGAGAGAGACGGACGGAGAGAAACTAAAACAAATATATGAAATGTAAAACTGTGGGATGACTCACCAGAGGAGCTAGTGCCTCTTGAGAATCTCTCCCAGTCTTCGATGGGTCCTTCTCATATTGCTCTATGTACAGACGGATGGTAGCACCCTCTGAACCAGTTCCAGAAAGTCGGAAAACCTGGTGAATTATCAACAATCATTCAGCAAGATACTTTCAAGTGATTCCAGATCATATTTGGAACGTGTATGTTGAATAAAAAATCTGTTCATTTTCTTTTCCTTCTTTAGAACTTGTTTTCATTTTCCTTTCCTAGCTTCTTGAAATCTCATCGGGTTCCTAACAAAGAATTTGTAAGAAAATCTATAATCAGACGAACTGGACCTTCTTAAGTATGCAACTTCTCAAGCATTATTTATGATGCCTATCCAAAGAATCATATCTAATGATCTATAAGTTTATAGGATCACATTATTCCCTAGTTTTAACCACAGAGAATTATCTTGGTAAATAGTTCTAAGAATGCACCGTCTTCACCAATCTTGTAATCCTTTAATATTACAGATATTCGGGCTGTGATGCACTTCCACATATCACGCTAAAATATTGAAATTTAAGGGTAGTTAAGTTTTTAACCACAGTAGAAGTGACTTCTTCAAAGTGTCTCTAGAGATATTCCAAGGAAATGATTTACCAATCGAGAGCCGTCTGCAAACAGATATCTGATGCCCTGATGCTTTGAAATGGAACCATCAACGGGGTCTTTGTACTCAAATTCATCAGCATGGACGACATTGGAGACATCTGAGCGGATTCCCTTAACAATGCTGTAGTAACAGAGAAGTGTGAAGCAATCAAATTATAAAAAAAAAAAAAATAACTAACAAACAAACAAACAAACAAACAAAAAACACTAATAATTCCACATAATCAACACCATTAAAATAGTAAATGGTAGCAGAATTATTACTCAAACCACCCTCGACTACATAATGGCAGTCACAACTTAAAGAATCATTTGATCTTTCTATATTAATCTGAATCCTCATTGTGGCAGAGCAAAAATGTCGAAAATAAATGCAGGAAAAAATATTCAATTCGAGTTTTTAATCATGTGGGAGTGTACAATAGCGCGATGTGAAGGGATTAGTTTCACAATAACAAAAAGGACATGCTGCATAGAGCTAGTGCTGGCTTCAAGATAACTAAATGCAGCACACTGATCATGATGAACCAGTGCATCAAGCGATGATAATTCCAGCACAGAGATTTGGGACACAGCAAATAGGATAGAGCACTGTGTCCAATAAATGCAGAGTTACATGGCTAGGAAGTCAAACATAGGACTCCAATTTCATTTTCAGCAATCAGAAAATTTACATATTGCTCACCAAACAAACCAGGCTTCACTTGAAATGACAGATCCAAGGAGAGAGAGATTGGTAAAGTTCTACCACATTAAAATAGGCAGGTTTTCACCATTAAAAAATAAATCGAATAGAAACCTCAATAGATCTCCCAAGTACTATGGTCCCCATCTTTTGAGGTTTCTTCAGAGGTGCCAAATTTGGAGTATTGACATTTTAGATACACCACTAAGATTAGTCCTCATAACTTCTTAACCCACACAACACCAGACACTACTTAGTAAAGGAGTTTTACATAGAATGTCCGCTAAATTAAAATCATAAGACTAACAACCGAAGTAAAGATAAAAAAATTGACACAATTTATTTTTGCTTAGCCTAGAGACAAGCAAAATATCTAGTTCAGAGCCAAGTCCATAGCCGATTTAAAGCTTTGAGTCGAGTTGACTCCTATTCTTTTTATCAAGAAATGAATTAGATACCATCAAATCTAGTGCCATTTCCTCGTGTTATCTTATAAGAAAAAAAAGAAATAGAGAAAAATCATTGACTTGAAAAACCATGAAGCCATAAAAGAAATTAAAAAGATATTCAAAGGTTGTACCCCAAAACAGCACAAAAGATTTCTGACGACAACTTTATTCAACATACATGCAAAGGCAGCTCAAGAAATCCATATGCATAAGCATGCAAAAAAATTTAAATCAATGAATTGCAGCATTCAACTCGAACTTGATATTCATGAGGAATCAGTCGTCGAAATGGAAGGAGAACTTCACTTTTAGAGGAATGGAAGAAAATAAGAGGCTTACTTGTTAACTTCAGTAAGGGAGGATTGCAGCTTGACCAAATAGGCCATCAGTTCCTTGGCACCACCAGCATCAACATTCTTCAAACAAGACAAATTTGATTAACAAATAAATTCTGCAAAATATAATGCTACTAACAGCAATACATGCCACTAAAGAGGAGGTTCTACATGTCACACATACATACCTCATAATCATATCGAGTGTAATAATGGCGCCCATATGTAGACCAGTGCTGCCGAACAATGTCTTCAACACTTACAAGTTTCTCTCCCCCCAGACTGTCTTTGTTCTTATAGGCAAGAATAGATAACCAAGCCAAAACAGCCCATATTCCGTCTTTCTCACGTATGTGGTCTGAGCCTGTTGACATATAGTACACAAAAAGGTAAAGAACACTGGGAATATCTTGCTTCGCAAAAAATGGTGTTTATTATATAGTAGAAGCTGTATCCTACCAGTTCCAAAACTTTCTTCACCACAAATTGAACACATTCCAGCATCCATCAGGTTGCCAAAGAATTTCCAGCCGGTGGGCACCTTAACAGAGATAAAATAGTTGGACCTCTAAAACCAATGCAGCAGCTGTCTAATAGATATTCATTTCACATGGTACCTCAAAGAATTTCAAATTCAGGTGTTTAGCTACAACATCAAGAGCAGCTGATGTGGGCATGCTCCTGAAACAGAAAAAAGATCTGATTGAAATTTCACATCTCTAAAAAAAAAATTCACTTAAAGATGAACAATTCATGTTCTCTAGACACACCAAACAAGTGAAAATACATTCATTTACATGCAGGATCAGGCCAACACACCAAAAAGGCAAGAAAAACAGACAGAGCAAGAGTGAAACCTTGCAACTCCTTTCAGGCCACCAGAAAAGTAAGGGATCGCTTGGACAGCATTCGCAGCTATGATAGCAACAGAATCAGATGGAGTGACAAAGAACCTGAAATCAGAAAAAAAGTAAAGTTATGCTGCTAAGTAATTGTGCTGGAAAATCAACCTCGACATAAAACCAACCTTTTGCCGAGAATCATATTGCGGTCTGCATCTCCATCAGCAGCGGCACCAAATTCTGGGGGCTCCTGTTCTGCGTTTGTCTTACCCAGTCCCATACGAGCAACTAATTCTTTTGCATAGGTCAGATTGGGATCAGGATGCCCTCCACCAAAATCTTCCTGCCAAGATGAGTATACATAGAGAAATAAACAGAAAAACATTGCGTCAAAGCAGCAATGTGTCATGACAATAATTTTGTTAAAGAAATAACTTGGGAAATAAAATAATACCTTGGGTACACAATTCAGTAAAGAGCTTTCTTTCGCACCTAGTTCCTCCACAAATATACGTTTAGCGTAAGCTCCAGCAACTCCATGAAGTGCATCATAACTAGCAAATGCAAATCAGAAAATTAAGCAATCCATTTTTACTCAATTTGAGCAAAAGAACTTGAAAAGTATTTCGTAGATTATCACATTAAGAATTCAGAGGCGTACCAGAAAGTGAATTTTGGAGATGATAGTAACTTCTGGATGGAAAGGAAATCAAAAATGGACCTGGAAAGGGATAAGCAAAGCAGAAATTGGCACAGAATGGCAATTATATATAAAGAGACAAAGAATGGAAATAATTCCCATTAACAGACAAAATTGACTTTCAGATAGTGTAGATGTTCACTGAAATTGGATTTAAACCTTCTGGTACCAACCATTCCCTTTCAATGAAATGACAGATTTACATGCATTAGATGTAATTTTGTATTTAATAGGATACTCAAGATTTCTATGCTAATTCTATAAAGAAACATACTTCATCAATTTGACATAATCACTTGCTGAATCAAAAACATCAACGTCAAATTGCCCCTCGGGACCCGCAAATCTTGTCAATCCTACTGTAGATATATCCACCTGTAATATCACGTACACGTTGTAAGAAAAAACCATGGTCTCATATGCATTTGGACAATGGAGATTGTGTGTTAAGAAACAGTTCATACATCTGGCAGGCCTTCTGCAATCAAGTATTCCTTAATTGTGGTGGTATTTGAATAGATCTTATCAGTGATTCCTTCAGGTGCAGGTCCACCGTTTTCCATGTTGTATTTGATTCCAAAATCCTGGCAAACAAAAGAAGATACATAAGGAACGGAATGCTCATCTAAGGAGCTAGTTTTGGAAGATATCTAATTGCAAAACATTTCCCATTAAATAACTCAACAAGGGTCATCTTTTGGATAATTGGATCAAATTAACACCCTTTATCTCACATTCCTTGTCTGTGAACGGTTATAGGCGTGTCATCAACGTGCCAATCAATGGCCCTTGGGTTATAACTAGAACATGCAAACCTTTGTTTTAGGTTTCCTAACTGTCAGACCTGTTGCACCTTCTTTGTTTCCTCTGATGCTGACTATGATTTTACTGAAACCCTATTTTTATAGTAATATGAATCACAATGAGCAGGCAAAATTGGCATTGTGTCACTTACTGCGTTGTGCATTATAATCCAATAACATAAATTCCATCTTACATTCACTGGCTTCTAACTGAACAATCTGAAATTTTGATTGAACAAAGCTGATGAGGATCAGACTAATTTGAAGTGGGACACTGATTCTGGCGGATATAGGTATCCCTTCACGTCATGTTTGGTCTCACTCTCAATTTTTTTCTTCATATGCAGCAAAAATGGAAAAGATTCATAAAAAATGAGAATGCACATTTTTGAGTTCCTACATTAAAGATCTATCTAGGATCACTTCCAGTGAGCTGTTCTCCTACATAAAGAACCATGTGTCAGATAACAGCAAATGTATATCCATGCCTCATGTAAGAAACAGTAGGGCAATCAAAACAAGTAAATGGGTTAGATGCTAGAAGAGATAATGAAACTTGATGGTTGCTTATCATAAGGGCGATAATTATGAAGCATTTTCAATGTTTTCTAACCATAATTGCAAAGCATCTAGATGGCTACCGCAACAACTTTGTTCCTATGGTATGGACCAACCTTAGGACCAAATGCTTTCCCTGATGGTAACAAATCAATTTAGTGAGGCCGTAGAAAAAAGCTCCAAGTAGATATTATCCTTCTCTTGAGTATTCTATTATGAGTATACATACAATCAAATCATTTAACAAGGAAGAACAAGTGAACAACATATACTTGCTCAGATTGAGCTTAATACAAAATCTTAAAGAGAGAGGGAGGGTGGGGGGGAGGCCCTTGCAGGTGTTGCATGTGATAAGATACATCTATATTATCGGCGTGAATACTGCACAGACTCAATCCACAGCAAATGTATTTGAGCAAATAAAGGAATGCGAACAAAGTATTTTCATTGGAGTGGCATAAAAATGGATAACCAAAGAATATAAAATACTTCAAATAGATAAAAGATGTCTTGACGTAAATAACATCACATATTCACATTGCCTTCAAACTTCAGATTAAAGTCAACAATTTCATTAAATGAGAAAGATTTTCACTTCATAATTTAGGACGAGGCCATCTTTTGCATCAGAAGATGTCATGATCAATTGAAAAGAAAAAGATTAAGTAATTCAGGCACACACCTCATGGGGCCCCCCTGGGTTGTGGCTTGCTGTAAGTATAAATGCCCCATTAGCCTTGGATCCCTGTGAAGGTTCCTCAATTAGATAAATATTTAAATTATTTAAAATCATAATTTCCATGTTTATAGATTTAAATAAAATAAATGAGGTAAAAGGTCAATATAACATACACAAGTTGATTACTTACATCTGGGCCTACTCTTTCACGGATAACAGCTGATACAGCAGGAGTAGACAGCAATCCATTCTGACCAACCCAGACACGCCTTACTCTATTCGCAGCAGCCATTTTAGTAATTATCTGCCATTGGATACAACTATTTATAAGAAAATGGAAAATGAAGATAATATCAATTTTACTTATCTTATTACAGTTGCAATGTCCATATATCCATAGTTTCTTACACACACACACACACACACACACATATATATATATAGATTAAACACCCTAAAGAGATACATAGTCATTAGGGTCATCCTCCCTAATCCAACAGACATAAAGCAAGAAGAAGAAAAGAAGAAAAAAGGTCTTCAGCTTATGAACTCCTTTTGTTTTTACCTTCAAGACTCGCCTATTTTTCAGCTTTCACAAGCTGTTAAGAATATAGAATGGTATATTTTTCCCAGCTTATTCTTGTCTTTTCCTTCTTCAGTACAGAGTCCTCTTTTATTTTGTGATATACAGACAATTTTTTGCATCCAAACTCTTTTCAACGATTCAAGCATGGAACTTCAAGATTTGGCATGGGGCATCTGTACGATGACTAATAGGGGCCACCTTTGTGAAGGTACAGCCCAGAGTTGCAAATTTTAGTGGAGTGATAAAGCACTCACATCCAAGCAGGCATATATCACGCATGCAACAAGTCCTTCTAAAGATAGCATTTATTGTAAATTAGTAACCTGAAAAGAGTGGGAGGAAAATTAATTTTCAGAAATTTCCATATTTCAAAATTAGAACATCAATTTTCGATTTAATAAAACCATAATGCCTTTGTCCTCACTTTAGCTTCCCATATTTTTGAAGAGATGAATGGTCATACTTCGTTACATATTATACCTTATTCCTGGAAATTTGACAACTCTATCAATAAGATCAAAAACCCTTCCTCGTAAATAATCTAAGGTGTCCACAGTCATCTCATACATATATGCATCCATTGCAACGATAGAAATTTAATTTTCCACAAATGGGTCTAATGATGCATTGACTGTCTCATCAGAAAAACAAGTTTTTTTACCTGGATAGCATCCTTTGAAAAGTAGCGGCCATCACCAGAGACAACAAGAGTAGCACCTGAACAATTATTCAGCCAAAACTATAAAGATACAATGGGAAAGGGAAAGGGAAAGCTAGAATTCATGTGCACATTAGGGCATTATATAAAGGTCAATAAAAAAGTTAGTCAAAGGAGCTGCTGATCGCCTGCAGGATAGTAGTTTCTCCAATCATATGGAAATTTTGTTTGGCCAGCACTATGACCGACAACAACAAGCATTTCAGACAACCTCACTATCTACTTCAAGTACCAACCATGAACACATCCAGCAAATTCTGAAGCCAGCCTTTCAATTGCTACCAAATGGATTATTTCCAAGCTAAGTCTTCTAATTCAAGTAAAGATCTCAGTGTAATTGTAATGTTAATGTGCCATCTCTTGTTTCATATCAATAAAATCCAGTATGCATAATATGATAACATTTAGTCAATAACCACTCTTCATGTGCATGCATGTCTATAAGAGTTCACAATGTGTGGCTGTGTGTGTCATGCATGTGAATGTTCCCAACAATTTAAGCTAGCTGCTTCAATGTCTTTGCCCTTCCATTCGTCTAAGTCATAACCATAAACATACCCAGATTATACTATGGGAAATACAACATAGAAACAATCCAAATTATAATCCTATGTTTTGATTCTATCTGGGAAAACTCACAAGCGGGATCAGAAGTAGAACATAATGTGCAAAGAGAGCACAAAAATAAAATGGCCAGCAAACCAAACAATCAAGGTGGGGCCCACTGATTTGTATTAATATTATATTCTGCAAAAGAACCTAAATCTACAAATAACATATAATTTTCAGGCCTGTTGATTGTTCGATTCTATCAAATCCTGATTTCAAAAGTTAATGGGGTTTTTGTGATAGTTTAAAAATAGTTCTGAGTTAAACATAGATGCAATTAAGCAACTATAGTAAACTAGAAGTCACTATTCATAATCATACAAAAACAAACAAATGAGCATGCAGTAACCAGTACATGCCAGTACTCATTAACCATCCGATATGATGTACGTTAATAAGACTGATTTGCAGGTTTTAATAACCCTTGAATTTATAAACATGAATTCATGATTTCTCTATTGCTTGTAATAGAAGTAGGTTTGCTGAGCATTTTCTGAAGCAAACACAATGGTGAACTTGCAATTTATGTAAGGACTTCAAACCAGCACAGCAAAAACATAAAAACAGAATACCGCTTAGCTGGACCCAAACAAGCCTCACCAGATTGACATTTGTCAACTAAATTCCTGCTATTTCATTTCCATCTAAGGCCCGTCTTACATCATTACAAAGAACATCTTGCATTTCTTTAAATGAGTAGAGGAGATAACAAAAGCTGAAACACATACCTCTGACCTTATCAGCTCCAAGGGCATTAAATGTGGATTGAACAAAATTTTGTAAGTAATGGGGTTGCATGAACACCTTAACCTGAATCATGCATTCCAAGTTTACTTCAGATTCAATTATTGCAAGCAATTTCAGTAAAGCATGCAAGCCAAGTACATAAAAAGTAAATATACTAAATACCCTTGCTTAAAAGATTTAGAAATTGTTTTGCACAACTAAGTCATAATCCTAGCATTGATTCTTTTTAATAACAGTAAATTTCAAGCTGGCACCTCAAAGTACTTCAGCAAATTAGTTTCCTGCTACAACATGAAACTTAAGAATATTTCCGCCACCAGACAAAATATGTTAACCAATTTGAACCACAATTCTCTAGAAAGTTCTGTAGAGTTCTAATTTTCTCTGACTAGTAAAAGAGGTTGTCTGTTGTCATGGACTGCAAGAGAGATAAACAATGATGTTACACATGGGAAACAATAAAAGATTCTTGTTATTTTATATTGAGAGTGAAATCAAGACCATATCTTGCACATGGAAGACTAATGCGGTGTTCGGATTTGTTTTTACTTTTTGATTTTGTGAAAATATTTTTTGAACATGTTTTGAAAACATTCCCTTTGGGAAATGTGTGAAAATAAAGATGTATTTGGATAAGTGGGCTGCAAAGTTTGACTAAGTGAGTTGACAAGTTGATTTGAAAATTAATTTTGAGAAATCATATTTTGTGTACTTGTTTTCAATGTAAAACCAAGCATATTTTCAAGACATTGACGGTAGGCTTTTGAATAATAAGATCTCGGCTCTGAAAATACGGCTCAAAATTAGTACGTAGTTTTTGTAGGTATGGTTGTTTTGTGATGCTTTCAGAAAACAATTTCAGAGAATAGGCAAAACCAACACATTTTTTCTGAAATAAGAAGACAAAAGCTTTTTAGGGAAACAGAACAAACATAGCCTTAAGGTTCCACAACTGAGATAGATTTCTTATTCTTTCCCATTTTTTGCTGCATGAGCACTGTGGATGGGTGGGAATATTTTGTAAAAGGTGAAGACTGAGACAATGTTTTCAACATCCAGGGACAACAAGGGCACCGAGGCATGGACACAAGACCCAGGTGCTTTGGTTTAAAAAACCATAAAATTAAAAAAGTCATATATAGCCAAAATTCACTAAAGTTAAAGGGAAAATGCAACTTTATAAGAGGCGTCAAATAACTCATTATATTGATAAATTGTGTGTAGGGAAACATAAAACAAGGACTTACTATCCAAAGAAAAGGTAAATACGCAACCAGAATCTTAAAAACTAGAAGTTTTTGCTTAAACTTTCAATGTTCTCCGAATATGAGACTGCCATAATTTTCCAAATAAAATATTATTAAAAGTTAAAGCATGTAAGACTTGATATTCATGTGTTCACTGTAGATCCTTGCAAAAGAGAGAAATTTTCAACAAATTTGGAAGTATTCATGGGGTTAGCATTGAAATCCATCAGATATCTCTGAGAAAAGGATTAAAATCTAGAGTATTCTCTTTTCTTTGCGTTGGCAGCGAGGAAAATACACTGGAGCGGTTTTTTGCTTTTCAGGAAAATGGCAAGTGACTTTAACTTGTTGCTGTTGTGAAGAAAATCTTGAACCATCTATTAAGTATTTTGAAGTCCAAAATACTGAGGAAAAAACATGTCAGGGATTTGATCTCAGTTCCTTGTAATACTTCAATCTGATTCATAAGAAAGCAGGCTTTCTAATCGTCATAACACTAACATTCTACTTTTGCTCGCAAAAGTCCCTAAAATCCTGATCTGTCCAAACTCAAATATTGGAAATCGAAAACTATATCCTATAGGAATAAAGCTGGCTAAAGATTTGGACAAAGACAATAACTTTTTGCTCCATAGCACAAATATCAGTAACATTTATATTAAGTTTATCAGATCTACCAATTATTGTTACAAATCCTACCAGAAAATAGCCCCCGTGAATCAAGTTTTTATAAATTAACAGATGTTACACCAAAACAGATCATCTAAATACCATAACACCCACCAATCATTGACAGTGTGTTAAAGAGTCCAAAGATGATTCATAAAGAAAAGATCATATTTTTAAGAAGAAATAGATTAATGCTGGCATTACATTACCAAACGCTTTCCCATTAAAATTAACAGCCAAAGCAAAAAAGGAATTGCACGAATCACCAAGAATTCATAAAATTAGAAAAACCTTCTTCCTAAGACCAGAAGTCCCAGGTTTCTGTCCATCAAATGGTGTAGTCTCGACACGGGCAACCTTGAACACCATCTTTATTCAAATTCTGAAACTGAAAAATACAAACACAACAATTCAGCAGAATCAAACGGAAGAAATCACCAAAGGGTTCACTCTATCAGAGAATCTAATGCATAAAACTTTATATACAATGATTACAGGCATACAAGGTGTTTGTGGAAAGGTCTGAGAGATGCTTACACAGAAAGGTCTGAAAGATAAGAGTGGGGTGGCGGGTGTGTGTCTTTATAGTGTGGGAGCGAGACTGAGAGAATAAAGTAGCATATAAAAAGCGAAAAAAAGAAAAATATAGACAGGAAAATGCGATAGAGAATAGAGAGGATTATTATGTGCGGCACGTAGTTTCATTTTCTTCTTGGCCTAACCGTCAGATCTCCGCTTCTCACTCCTCGTCAAGACACATCAAAAGGAAAGGGAATAAAGAAATAAAAATTATAACCCATCGCCTCAGCCTCATGGCCCTCTTCCCATGAATCATATGAACAAAAAAATTTAATATTTATAAAATTTTATGTAATTGTTTAGAAGTGAGAGAATATTTCTAGAAAAGAAAATTATTTTAAAAATAAAATATTTCTAGATCTTACAAGATCCATTTCACCAAATTTTCATTCTAAAAAATCAACAGTTGACTTTTATAATACTAATCTTGGATAAATTACACTTATCGTCTTAAATTAAGAAATTTCTTATCTTGGTGATAGAAAGATATTTGTATTTTAACTGTTTTCCTTCATCTATAGTAAAAGAATTTACAAAACTTAATTTATGAGCTTTAAAAAAATTGTGTTTTCTTTCATTCCTTCACTTTGAAATTACATAATAGATTAATCCACTCTTTACGTAAATGTTTTGAATCATAACATTTTTACTTTACACGAAATGTTTATATGACTCAATTCTGTAAATATTACCACATCCAAAAAGTATAATTACAATTTTCATGTAGTGATGTTACTTACTCCTATATCTTACCTCTTTCACTTTATAAATTTGAATGTTAAAGATTCAAAATCAATTTCAATGAGCATTACAATTTTCAGGTGTTCAAATTAAAATGTAGATCGAATCGATCTAGAGTTTATTGGATCCATCTCAAGGATCTGGAAGGAATATCAATGTGATTCAAATCAAATTAAAATTCAATGCCACTTTTAACAATAATTGAAGTTCCACCAAGAAATATAGAATTGTAATTGGGCTCACCATTTGGACATTTGAAAAACGGTAGCAGGTCGTTTCAATAAAATTGAATGCTTAGGGAAAAGCATAAAAATAATGCTTTTAATATATAATAAAAAATTAATTTTTTAATACATATGTCTTTAGTAGTAGTCATTTCGTATTTTATAGAAAAAATACTTCTTGTATAAAATATTATTATCGAGATTTTATTATTTGACTTTTGCAAGATGCAAAATTACTAATTATATGTTTATAATTAATTTCATCTAACATTCTTTTTCAACTGATAGCATACCTAACCCATTTTATCTTTCTTGAGACGTTGACAAATTTTATTAATTTCAAATTTGAAAAACTTATATCCAAAAAAAGAAAAATAAATTTAAGAAATAAAACCTTAATTTACAATAAAAGAGAATTAATGCTAATATTATTTAGTAATTAGTATTGAAAAATAATGAATGAGATAGGGTTTCAATAAGTAAAAGAATAAGAATTAAAAGGATAGTGGAAATTTAGAAGAATCAAAAGTAATAAAATTTATATTTATATTTTTAATTAATTATTCATTGTAAGTTTAACTAATAAGGCCTCCAAATCAAAAGTCTTATACTTTTTTTAAGCCTAAATTGTTCCGGAAAAAAAAAAAACATATATATGATGCTTCTAAACTAAAGACCTAGTTTTTTTCAGGTCTATAATGTAAAAAAAAAAAAAAAAAATCTTATATTTTTTAGACCTAAAATATAGAAGAAAATATGTAGAGGATGCCTCTAAGATTTGGAGGTCTAAAGCGATCGCCTTTGTTAGCTAAACGCGAAACCCTCCCTGAAAATTAACACAAATTTTTGTCTGATAGATTTAAATGATTTGATGACACAGTTTTAGCATTAGAGCTTGAGCCATGTAAATGGGAGTTTTGTGGGGGAGCCGCCGCCGTACTTAATTCCACAATGGAGCCCATGAAATCTGAAGATTGAAGGAGCTGTCCCTAGAATACGCCAAACCTTGGAGGCATGAAAGAACTTTTGGCTGTAATTGCTTGTGAACCAATGTCTCATTTTTCATGTTCTTAAAATTTTGGAGTTGTTTTGGTATTTTATAGATATGAGATTTCATATTTTTAAGATTTTGGAGCTGTTTTAGTGTTTTAGATATATGAGATTTGGAAATGATGTGAGATAAAATGTAATTATTATAGTGATGTGATGTAAAATTGTGATTGAGTGTAAGATTGTTTGTGGAAAATATTTGAGAGATTTGTTTAAGAAAATGATAATGTTTTATGAGTTTTGATTTTTGGGTTTTTTTTTTGGATTGAGAATATTTAAAAAAATTAAAAATAATAGAAAAATTAATAAATTGCATTTTTGGGGGGGTTATTATTTAAAAATTGACAATAAATCAAGTTATTAATTTAAAATTATATAATTCCAACTAAGTAAACAATAGTTTTTTCATCAAATTTATTTCAACAAATTGTTTATTAAGCATATTAGTTAGAAACTTGTTTTTTTTAAATATTATATAAAAAGAATGAAAAAATGCAAACTTGTCAAAATTTAATTTTTAAATTATTTGTTTTTCTATTTTTGTATTTCAATTTTTTTTTCCCAATAATTTCTACCAAAATTTATAATTTTTTCGATAAAACAAATTAGGGAGAATTGCATATATCACCCTTGTGAAAATTCAAAATAGTCGATAACCCTTAGTAAAATTTTAAATGTCTAATAACTCCCCATATAAAAATAACTCAGTGCATTCAATTTGGGGCAATGTATTAGACGCGCATAGAAATGTGACTGAGACTTGAATTTGGATGGTGCAATGACTTGAATATCCTTGCTTGGTAATATGAAAATAAAATCAGATGAAAGCTAGCCATTTCTTCCCATTCTCATCTCCTTCTGCCAAGATCCCTAAATCTGCCAAATTTGTTGCTTTAATTTTGTCCAAAAATGTGTTCATTGCACAATAGTAGGTTGAAGAAGAAATGCTCTTTGAAACCATCACTAGACCTAAGGTATGCATCCACTCCACTATATGATTGCAATATGAAAGCTACCATTAGAGTTGTGGAGTCTCAAAAAAAAGCATCCAAGGGGAGGCTTTTCTACAGTTGTTTGCATCAAAGGTGTAGCTTCTTCAGTTGGTGTTCTCCAGAGACTGCAACATGAGCACCATTAGGAGTTCCTATAACGTATCCAACTGAAAGTTCATGTTCTATACACATGGATGGGTTGTCTGGTGGGTTTAGTGATGTGGATGAAGACGTGCATGAGGAGGTGTCCAGTGTGTCAAGGGTTGTTCCCAAAAATCATGGCAACTATCCCCCTATCCCTTGGATCTTCACAGCTGCTTTGTTCTTCATTGTTGTTTTGTTATTGTTGAAGAATTGAGAAAATGTGTAAGGGAGTGTAAGTGTTGTTGACATTGTGTCTTATGTAATTCTCTCGAAATTGAATGGAATGTACATCAACTTTTTTCATCATAATGAAATGAGTACGTTTTGTCTAATTGATTTTTTGTGGAATGCATTTGGTTTCATCATAATATTCAAGAGTGCAATTGGTTTTTTGTGCAATTAGAAACAAATGGCAATGCGAAATCTCCCATGGATCATACGTGCAAAATGCTGAAATCAAAGCACAAGTGAAATAGGGGATGCAAAGCAAATCAAATGACATTAACCCTCCAGTAGGCCAAATGAGTTACAACTTACATAGGATTTCATGGGTGAAACAGGAGATGCAAAGTAATATAAAGTAACAAGGGATACAAAAATCAATTCGGATAAGACTAGGGAGCAAAATGGGACTCAATCCATGGTTTCAACCTAATTCACTTTGGGTTGGGTCAGGTTGGGTTTTAGTGGGTTGAATATGGGTTGGGTTTTAGTGGGTTGAAATGGGTTTTGAATGTAAATGGGTTGAATGTGGTTTCTAAATAATTCAACCCCATTTCTGCCCCAAAATTATCCTTCCATTTTCTCATTCTCTCAAGATCATACGTTACTTTATTTTTATTTCTATAACACTTTAAAAATGAAAAAAAAATAATGAATTGAAAATTAGATAAATTATATATCACCGATTAATTATTTACCATTTTTCCACCTCATTTAATTTTAAAATATTAATTTATTAACTTAATTCGAATGAATTAATCAAGGAACGTTTTACTTGAGATTATGATCTAAAAATTGATTATATCATTATTTGGTTTATAAACTCCAATTTTTTATAAAAAAATTTAGCCAGTTAATTTTATAGCCCCCAGATTATTTTCAACTTTGCAATATGAAAATAAATAAAAAATTATTTTTTTTCTTTTTATAATTTTTACAAACTACCAAAATATCAATATGTAAACATAACAAATTTATTGTGTAGTGGTAGCATGTGAGAGGACAGATTGCGGCCGTCCATTTCATTTCCTTTCCCTCCACATGAAGAAGGGCCCCGACTTTATTTTATTTTCAATTATAATATTTTCAAAAATTAAAAAATTAATTATATTTCAATATTCTTTGAGTATTTTATTTAAAAATAATAATTTAGGTAGATATAAGAATTTAAATTTAAATGATTTATATTTTTTATTCTTAAAAAGACATATTTTTCAAGATATATGCATATTTTAATTATTTTAAAATGATAATAATACTTTTATGTCAAATCAAATTTGAATTTGATCATTGTAATAAATGATAATGAACTATATTGAAAAAATTAAAAATAAAATAAATAGTATTTTTTCAAATATTGACTAAATATAAAAAGTAAAAAATAAAAAACAAATACGACTAGTATAGTAAATATTTTGTTGGGTACAATGTAAACATTTTGTACTAAAAATTTAAAATATTTTATATAATTATGTTTTATTCATTGAGGAAGATTGTTATTTTGTATTAAAAGAAAAAAAATATAAATATTATAAAATAATAAGTAAATTATTTGTTTACATAATTTGATTTGATTTTACGTGATTAACAAGGATTTAATAATAACTAATTAACATATGTCAAATAAAGATAAAAAGATTATAGTTTAATTAAATAATATAACAATGTATTTAGCAGAAAGTTTACATTTTTTTTCTTTTTTGTATTGGACCAGCCCAAATTCGACACAACCCATTTTTAACCCATAAATATAAACCCATTTTGAGCCCAACCCATCTTGAACCCAACCCATAAAGACCCAACCAATAACCAACTCAACCCACCAATTTGCCACTACTAGATAAGACTAATAGAAAGTAATTGAAATGGAATGAAACATCATCATATCACCAACTTCAGCAATCAATCCATGTAACCAACAAACTAAAAGTATATAAAAAAGCTATTGCATTCATGACCCAAAACATCCCAACACAGAGTATTCATAACATAACATAAATACAAAAACATAAGGTCGATCCAAGAAGCAGTGCGAAAAATCATTCATAAACTAATATTCAGTTTGACCCAACTACTATGGATATTCATTATCTTTTTCTCTTTGTCTAACCCTCTTCTTATATTATCCAGAAATTGATCCAATCTTGGCATCATCACTCTTGGAACCCCTGAAGTAGATGGATTTCCCACCCTTGCAGCTGAGTTAAAGGTGCCCTTTAGTGCTGATCCTGGAACTGCATTAGCACCTTCTCTTACCACTGATCTTGCAACTCCACCACAACCATCTGTTGCAATGACCTAAGAGTTGCACTCCCACCAACATCAGCCCTTTTCCCCAATAATGCATTGTTCCTCCTACCTATGTATAGTCTCCCCCTGCCTCATTGGCTATTCTATTTCAAGTAAATTTGAACATTCAACTATATATATTCTACATGCTTAAGAAGGGTGTAGAAATTTTAAATATAAATTACACTTACTTGTGCTTGAGGAGTATTGTTTGGTGGCTGAGGAGGTCTTGGTGAGGCTTGAGGAGAATCTATCAAACCAGAGTTAGATTGTGAACCTTAGAGAGACAAAGGTCCTGGACAATTATCCTGCACAACTGTATTTGAAGCCCTTGCATATGACCCAGAACACGAAGCATGTGCAATTGCAGACCCAAAAGATGAGTGTATAGTAGCATATGCTGAAGATGAAGCTGCCCCTCTTTGGTTTGTATTAGATGGTGCACTTTATTGTCTCCCTTTAGCTTCATTTCTTCTCTATCCTCCATTAGTCCCATGGGGTCCTCATGTTTGACTTGACTGGAAAGCTTGGCTCATATTTCCTTGTTGTAATTAGAACAAATATCAAACAAATATACTTATAAAAACAATGGAACTAGTTAATTAACTACTAAAATAATGATATTACATTATTTGATGGTTGCCTTGCTAATCTTTTTTGAGATCTCCTTTGAGTGTTTCTTGTCCTTTAAGTGGAATATGTCTGACCAAGAGAAGATGGATGCGACATGGCTTGTGAGGTAGGTTGACTAGTAAGCTCTGAAATAGGGTGTGCCCTACTATCTTTTTGTCTCCCACTTGATGTACCCTTCTTATGCACTCACAAAAAAATAAATATTAAAGAAGCATAAAGTTCAAAATATATATAAATAAATCCAACTGAATCACTAACCTTTAGCAATTTGGAGTTAGGATGAATTGCATTTCTACAAGTTCCAATGTTGTGTCCAAGCTGTAAGCACCTTGAGCAAGTATGTGTGAGGTCCTTCCTTGTGGACTGTGAATGCACCTCATCTTGGCTTTTCCTCCTCATCTTTTTGGGCCTTCCTTTTTTTCTCTTGAAAGTTGGTGGCTGCAATGGAGTGTAACTAGTCTTGATGAAGTCATTTCGACCTCTAACGCCATGAATCATGTGGTCATACATTCTTAAATACATTTCTTTCTTATAGCATGCACCCACATAATCTTCAACATTATATCTTCTCTCAGATATTGCAGTATATGCATGTAGATAAGGATAACCATTCAATTGAAACATCCCACATATACATGTATCCTTGTCCAATAGAACCACATACTTGCCTGTTGGTGAGAGGACCTCAAATTCAGACTCTCCACACCATCTTGGAACATAGTTTCTTGAAATCTTGAAAAGCTTCTCTAGTTTCCTCAAGATATTAGGGCACATTGATCCTCTAAAATTTTCAATTCCTTATCTTTTGACCTGAATCCTTGTCATAAGCCTATCTTTAATCCATTCAAATATTGATATAATTGGCTTATCCCTAGCTGCAAGAATGTATCTATTGAATTATTCAGATAAATTATTTACAAGAATATCTGACTTACATCTTGTGGAGAAGTGGGATCTAGTCCAGTGAACTGGAGGTATTTTCCTAAGTCACTCTACTGTAGTTTCAACATTGATACTGACTTTAGGATCAACAACCTCAATTTGCTTCATTGTTACCTCAAACTCAACCCTGTTGGCTATACTTGCAGCCTTTCAAAACAATTTTTTCAACTCTTGAGAGCCATACTTCATTTTGAAGTTTACATAGAGGTGTCTTGAACAATATCTATGTTCACAACTTGGCATCTGCTCTTCAATTGCATTAATCAAGCCTTTTTGTCTATCAGAAATGAGGTCCATCTCAATTTTTCCCTTCCACCAATATCAAGTAATAGCTCTGACAAAAACCATGTCCATGTATCCCTATTTTCAATTTCAACAACAGCAATGGCAATGGTATGCATATTGTCATTACCATCCCTCCCAATTGCCACCAACAACTGTCCACCATGTATAGTTTTTAGGAAACATCCATCAAGTCCAATAATTGGTCTACAACTTGCCAGAAAGCCCCTTTTTCATTGCATCAAGGCTAAAATACATCCTTTGAAATAATGGTGTTTCCACATCAGGATTTCTTCTTAGTATGAGCTTGCTATTTGGATTACTCCCCTTAACTGTCTCACAATAATTCCATAGGATCTTATATTCCTTGCTATCTGCCCCCCATAATGTGTACATTGCAGTTCTCTTTGCCTTAAGCACCTTCCAAATGGTGACTTCAACACTAACTTTCCTTTTAATTATCCCTTGCAGCTTGGTTAATCCTATATCTAGATAATCTTTAACAATTTTCTCAATTCTCTTTGCTAAATATTTGTAGTCAACAAGAGAATTCACACTACCTCTAGCACATGTATGCTTGCCTTTCATGGTCTTCACTTGAAAAACATTTGTGCTCTGAACCTTTGAGGCATCGACCCTCCAATCACATCACTTTGCACATTTTACTATCACTCTATTGGTGTCATTTTTTAATACTCATCTTCATATCCTTTTCTGACATGTCAATCCTTCAGTACCTCTCGATACTCTCTAACTCCATTAAACTTCAAGCCCATAGTTAACTCAAACTTTTTCATGTTTTGCCCTTCTTTATGAAAGGGATGTCTTGGAATGGGGAAAATGTATTTTTAGCCCCATCGGAATAACAATTTTCGTAGTTTACTCCCTTGTGAAAAAAAAAGGTTGAAATACCACCTTATATTTTTAAAAATGAGTGAAACCCCCCCCCCCCCTGAGATCATAAGTGTATAGCACGAGCTATTCTATGTGAGTGGTTCTAATTTTTTTTTATGAAATAATTATGCCCTTATTACATCAACTATTGGATCTTTTTGTTTAAATCAACGGTCCAAATTGAATAACACTTAATATTTATAAAATAATATATAAAAATATTTATACATTTATATACAACATATTATATATATTATAATATATTTGTCAATATTATATAATGTATATTATAAATATAATATAGTATTATATAATATTATATATATATGAATCGGCTGCCATGGCAGCCATGCCAACCAAATTTGGTTGGCCAGATCTAGCTAGCAGTCGTTGGTAGACCATCGATGATTGTCTTGTAAAAAGAAAAAAAAATGGCAGTCGGTTGCCATGACAGCTGATCGGGGGGAGGGAAAGGGGGGGAGCCAAGGCTGCCTTGGCAGCCATACACAAATACCGCTAGCAGTTGCCGCTGGCTGCCGTGTAAAAAGGAAAAAAAAATGGCAACCGACTTCCATGGCAGCCGGTCCCAGGGGTGGGGTGGGGAAGGGGGGAGCTAATGCTGCCATGGCAGCCACGCACAAATCCGGCCAGTCACTGCTGCCGGCCACAGTCCCTCGGCAGCCGTAGTGTATTAAAAAAAAAGAAAAGAAAAAAAAAATGCTGCCATGGCCACCGGTTGCCAGGAGCTGGGGGTGGAGGTGAAGGGGAAGTTATATTTATTATATATATATATATGAATATAAATATGTTATAAATAATTATATATATAATTTTATGTATATGTGATTTTATATATATGCATGTATATAATTTTTTATAAATATTATATAGTATTTGATTAATATAAATATGTTATATATTTTATAAATATGAAATTATTTAGTTTTGATAATTATATATATGTATGTATATATAATTTTATAAATGTTAAATAGTATTTAATTTATATAAGTATGTTATATATTTAATAACAATAAAACTATTTAATTTTAGATTAAACAAAAGAAATATATATTTTATACATATGTATACAGATATGTGACAAATAATTTTATATACACATATGTATTTATATAATTTTTTATATGCATATAATTTTATATATATGTATATATAATTTATAATAAATAGTATTTAATATATAAAGATGTTATGAATAATTTTATATGCATATATGTATATATATAATTATATGTGTGTGTGATTTTATATATATGCATATATATATATATTTAGGAATATTGTATAGTATTTCATTTATATAAATATGTTATATATTTTATAAATATGAAATTATTTAGTTTTGATAATTATATATATGGATGTATATGTAATTTTACAAATATCAAATAGTATTTAATTTATATAAGTATGTTATATATTTACAAAATTATTTAATTTTAGACTAGACAAAAGAAAAAGAAATATATATTTTATATATATGTGTATAGGTATGTTCTAAATAATATGCATATATACATATATATGTTATGTATTTATATATACATATACATATATATTATATATTATATATATGTATATAATATACATATATATTATATAGATATGTTATAAATAATTATATATACATATATATATTGTGCATATATGTATTTATATAATTTTATATGTATGTATGTATGTATGTATTATAATTTTATAAATATTAGATAGTATTTAATTTATATAAATATCTTATGTATTTTATAAATATAAAATTATTTAATTTAGATTAAATAAAAGAAAAAGAAAAAATAAGGATATAAAGTAATTTAAATATATTCAATGTAAAATTCAACTCAAATAGACGGAAAGGAGCAGTGATCCAAATTTTAAAAATATAAAAGGGCATTTCACCCATTTTTTTCACAAGGGGGTAAATCGCCTATTTCGTATATCACATGGGGGTAAAAAGATTTTTGCCCTCTTGGAATGTCTTCATTTGAACCCTCTAAGCTCATTAAATCCTCTTCTTCTCCTGGATCACTATACCAAGCATCTTCTATTGCTGTAGTTGGTTTCTTCCTTCTATCCAAGCCTTCTAATAATTTTCTACCCATTTTCTTCATCTTCTGAAGCAATTCTTTCTTGGAAAGATGCCTTCTGCATCTGACCCTTCTATGTCCTCAAAAGCTTCACTAGGTGCTTCTGATTTAGTTTCTATTGACTTTTCTTGTGATAAACACACATAATCTGAATCACTGGAGTTAGACATAAATTCTTAATCTTCTTCTTCATCCTCATTCTCCATATCAATTGCAGCTCTTTTTCCTCTATCTTGATTCTTTGTACAATTGGATTGGTCAGACCTTTGCTTGGTTTTTTGTCTTCTTGACTGTCTTGTATTTGGTCCACTTGACCTTGAACTCATCTCTTCAAAGTTCCTCTTTGAACTAGCCCAAACAAATTCAACCTCTGCATTTTGGCTCTCTCCACCTAAAGCTTCAATACCAGCCCCTAAATCTTGGTTTTGATCACCTAAAAGTTCTTGAACATTGTCAGTTTCAATCTCTGTTTGCTTTTGTTGATCACTCAATCCACATTCAACTTGAGCTTGTTCATTAGCTTCCTCATGCACTGCCTCAGCTGACCCTCTTTGATCCTCATGCACTAACTTAGCTTCTTGAGGACCATCTTCACACATTCTATCATGCAGTTGAACATCAACTTGAATATCATCATGTTCCTCCACACCATTATTATTTTGTGCGCCATTTGCCTCCATTGAATAGCCTTGAGTTGCAGTCTCTTCATAATTGTCATTGAAATTGATGTCCTTCAACAGATCATATATGTTGCTTCTCAAAGACTCCCTCAAACTATCATCCTTCAATCTGTTAATGGCATCTTCATTGAACATAATGTTCCCTTGAGTGTCTATAACCTGTAAAGGCTCTGCTTGACTGATATCCACATACAAAGTACATTTTGGCTTCCCTTTGAAGTATCAAATCAGATAACATATTCTAGAATCTCCACTGCAAAGCCTCAATCCATTTTCCATTGACATGCCTGGGATGACATAATTGAAGTCAACATTTGCTACTTTCTCATCAGTCCAAGTGTAGAGTTCATATAAGAAGTCTTGGTTCGGGTGATCTAAATTCAGCCTTGGGAAGTCATGCCTAGAACCTCCAACATATCTGGTTACAGGAGATCTCTCTAATCTACCTCCCACATGCATGGTAAGGTGGACTAATGGCTCCATAATTAATGATCTGTACAAATTAACTTATACAATGTTAGCAAAATAACAAAATGATAATCCAACTTAGAAATTATCACATTCCCAAACAATATCTGCATTAAATAAGCGAAGTGCCATAGAGCATAAAATAAGCAAAACCATCAGACAACTACCGAAGACAAATTAAGTTCATTATAAGGAATCACTAAAAAACTATTAATAAACACAAAGAGTAATAAACATAGGACACACTCACAACAAATAATTCAATAATAAGACCTTTATGAGACCATTAAAGATAGATTGCTAAATATCTGTAATAACAAACATGGGACCCCACTCTCAATAAATTAATAAACAATACGAGATCAGAAAAACACAGTTGCTTTCACTAACAATTAATATTCTGCACACATCATATTCTTCACTAATAGCTCTTAATTAGCAATTCTCACTATGGGACCACTAAGTCTTTTAAATCAAACATGGAACATTTCAACAAATAAATAAACAACAAGAAACCAAAAATAAACAATTACTTTCACTAAAAGTTAATATTCAATTGCTTTCACTAAATAAACAATTGCTTTCACTAAATAAACAAGAAACCAAAAATAAACAATTGCTGTCACTAAAAGTTAATAATCAAATAGGGGACATCACTAACATCATATCATTTAGCAAGGCCATCATCCTTTGACTACCAGACAATAGTTAACAAAACAATTATGTATTTTCCATTCAAAAGCACCTATAGTACAAAAGATTAAACAAAATGAAAGCCTAAAATAATTCAACAGTTTATGCCCCACACTATGGGACCACATGAAACCCAAAGCAAGCTGCCCCGAAGCACATTGTTGTTACTTCAAATATATACAAACAAACAAAACATATACATGCAAGTATAACCATATAAACACAATCAAACATAAACGAAGGAGGACCTTTACCCATAAATCTCCTTCTTCGGCTCTATGGTAGTCCTTTGCTTCGTGCCCTAGATGGTTCAAGGCTCTATCTCGCATTGACCATATTAATCCCGGTAATGATGAAACACCACCTCTTGATACGTATGGGTTATTGATTCTTTCAAAATTACAATTCTTGACTTAGGGATTTTAGGGTTTTCAATGATGGGAAGTGAGGGGATTTAGGGAGAATTGAAGAAAATGGGGAAATTGGTTTGGAGGTGAACATTGACCAAATTTAATAAATATAAGGGTATTATTGCCCTAACAGGTTAAATTTTGAGATTAAGTCTAGGTTGGGGGCACCTGAGTTATTTTATTAGATCATGAGGAGTTATTAGACATTTAAAATTTGACAGGGGGTTATCAGCTATTTCGAATTTTCACAGGGGTGATATATGCAATTCTCCCAACAAATTATATCAGCTGAATTCTTTTCCGTCCCCTAGTTTAGAATAATTGTAATGAAAATGAAATTTGTCTTGTATGTTCAATTTGAAAATAAATTTTTTTGGATGATATCATTAAAAAAGTTATGTTATTCATAATTTTTTTTAGCCAATTATATTTCATGATTTACGAAAATGAAATTATTTAGGGTACTTCTATTTGATAATAAAATTTTTGGAAAAACCATTGAAATAAAATATAATTAAGTATTTAAAATCGAAACATGCAAAAAAATTAAATTATTTAGCACGAATAAAAATGACGAAGAGTGAAAATTCCCACATAATATGCTTATATTAGAAATCCTAATTACATAAAAATATAACATATTACTGTAAGAAATTACATATTCTTTCAATTAAAAAAATAAATTTATGAAATCCTAGTTACACAAATATGTAAGGGCTTGTTCTTTCCAACCCCACCCCCCCCCCCCCCAAAAAAAAATTTAAAATGGAGGCACATTCCCCAATCTTTCTTCCAAAACACAACAATTTTTTACCTAAAAAATTCCTCATAATTCACCCAAAAAAACCCTACACTCTAAAAAGTACACCCGCCCCTTTATTTTCTCACTTCATCTTTCACACCACTCATTCATTTATCACACTCATATATATATATATATTTACATATATGAAAATATTAAAATTTTACTACTTAAAAAATTCTAAAACTTATGTTTACAAAATTAATTAAAATAATTGTCAAAAAAATTAATTAAATTTAATAAATAATTTATTTATTAAATAGTATATTCAATTAATTAAATTACTTATTAATTAAATAATGTATTAGTTATATTTAATATTTAATGTATTAATTAAATATTATATTTATTCATTTAATAAATAATTTAAAATGTTTTAATTTGATATAATAAATAAATTAATATTTTTCAAAAATTAATCTTCATTAGATATTAATATTCACATTTATTTAAATTTATTATAAAAAATTAATTATAGTGTGATATTTATTTAATAATCTATTAAGTTTAATAAATTAATATTAATACAATTAAAATAATTATCAAGAAAATTAATTAAAATTAAGTAAAAATCTTTTTGATTGTTACTAAGTAATTTATTTATTAAATAATATATTAATTAATAATGAGTTAAAGTAAATAAATAACTTATTAAATTGATTAAATTTATTTATTTATTTAGTTATTTAAATAACTCATTATGTATATATTAATTATGTTTCATACTTCATGTTTAATTAAATATTACACTTATTTGTTTAATAAATAATTTAAAATGATTTAGTTTCATATAATATAAAATTATTTATTTTTTAATTTGATGAATCATTATTAAGTTATATATATATTATTTTATTTAAATAAATAATTAAGTTTTATTATACATAAATTATAAATAATAAATAGTTAAATAATTATATTTTAAGAATAAATAATAATTAATATACAATAATTAAATTTTTTTATATAAGTTGATATCAACAATTATGATATAATTATGATATTAGCCAATTTTTTATAATTAAGATATAATTATAAATTTATAAATTGTTAATATTTATTAATAAATTTATAAAAAAATAAATTTTAAAATAAAGCACCAATTGAATTAATTGCACATCATTTTATTACAACAATATATCAATTATTACATATATATACACACACATCATCCAACTATAAATATACATACATATATAATATATTACATAAAAAAATCATTTTCAACCTACAAACCTAACAAAAAAGTAATTGACTTGACATCAACAGTAAAGTTTGTCATCCCCAAAACATAAAAAAACAAACAACTCATTTTCAAATTATTTTCCATATTTCCCCAAAACAAAAAGAAACGCTTGACATATTCTCCAAATTTCCTTCCAAAAAACCATTTCCCCAAATTTTTTTCTAGAAAATGGCCAAAACACGAGAACAAGCCCCAGCATTATTCTTAGCAGAAAAAAAAATAGAATTTGTTGAAAAAAAAAAAAGAAAGGAAAAAATTCTCACTTGAGTGAGGCATAAGACAGAGGGAGGGGGGTGTCAGTGTGAGAGAGAAATAGAGAAGAAAAGGTGAGACATGAGACGAGAGAGAAAATTCAATTGTATAGAAGAGTTTCCAAGACACTAATAGTCCATTTGGTTTTATTTCCAAAGGCATATTCAATTTTCATGCATTTCTAAAAATTGAAAATTAAAGTTAATTATGAAATGGAAATAGAAATTAAGATGTATTTAGATGAAATGTTGGAAAGTAATTATTAGAATAGGTTTATGGGATTGAAAGTAGGTTAATTTATATTTTTTAATATTTAAAAAGATTTATTTTTTTAAAATATATGCATATTTTATTAATTTAAAAATGATAGTAAGTACTTTATGTTAAATTAAATTTGAATTTGATTGTTGTGAAATATGATGATAGAGCAGGTTTATAAAGAGTTTTGAAAAGAAAATGTGTACTTTTTTTAAAAAAAATTATGAGAAAGTGTTTGTTTTCAATTTTAATTTCCAAATGAAAAATGAAAATGGGGCTTGGAAATGAAAATTAACAGGCTATAAACTCATTTGCTCATAAGACAGAGACTCTGTCTCACATCCAAACTAGGGATGCAAACGAGTCGAACTTTGACAATTTTCTTAGGCTTGAACTCGACGAGCTTAGGAAATTGAGGCTCGAGCTCAGCTGGAGCACTTGTTCGGGCTCTACTCGACTTGATCCATTAAGCTCAAACCATAATCAAACTATAGGCTCGAGTTCAGCTCGGACTCAAGCTCGAAAAGTTAAATTATTTTATAAATTTTTTTAAAATTACTATATTTTATTTTATTATATTTAAAATTAGCTATAGACTTGAGTTCAGTCCAGATCGAGCTTGAAAATTAGTATAATATTTTATTATTTTTTTAAATAAAAAATATTGGTTAGCGAGCTTGCGAATAAGAATTTTTTGGCTCTAACTCGACTTGAAACTTAACGAGCTTGGCTTGAACTCGAACTCGAGCTCGAGCTCAAATATTTTTCAAGTTAGCTCATTAGACTTACGAGTTGGCTCGATTCATTTGCATCCCTAATCCAAATATGAGCTTACTTATGTTCTGTATTTTTGAGGAGGAGAAATAGGATTTTTGCTCCTAAGCAATTGCAAGCTTTAAGTCCCATCCCATGCTTCGCTCGGCCTGATTCTTTTAACAATTAAAATTAACGCTAAACATATTTTTATCTATATTTATATTATATATAAAATATCAGTGTCTTTTTATTATACTTTAGACTGATTTTCCTAATATATTCTCAATATTGTCTTCTAATTCTTGTAACTACTAAATTATTTTTTTTTCTTTTTTATTCTCTCTCTATTTCTTTTCTATTCAATTGTTTACATTTCCCGACTTTATTTCATTTTATTTCATCTCAACTTTTTCCTTTTACTTAACCTAAAAATTTAAATAAATAAATTGAAAATATTAAAAAATAGAAATATGTAAATAAGTCATATACGACACTAATTAATGCTTTAGGGGCATATGGGCCATTAAGTCTATTTAAGATTAGATCCACCAAAATTTATTAGGCTTAGACCACCAAGAACTCAATCAATATATATATCAACTTTTACAGCCAAATATGCATAACGTATTTTTGGATTTGGGCACTATTTCCATGTATGTGCATTCTTAAAGCAGAAGCCTACAACTTCATGATTTTTGAAATGCTCTGCATAACATATTTTTAGATTTGGGCACTATTTCCATGTATGTGCATCCTTAAAGAAGAATCCTACAACTCCATGATTTTTGAAATGCTCTGGTTCAATTAGGCACAACATCGGTAAATAAATGTTTTGTTTATTTTATACTATAAAATTTTTAGTATACATTGAGTGAGCCAAAAATATTAGTTTTAATTAAATTGAACAAGATTCTAACTCAAACAATTTAATATTTCTAAAACAATTTTATCATGATTTTGTAAAATTACGATCAAAGCAAATTTCAATTTTTTATTGAACAAAATAAAAAAAGCAAATTTATTTATTATATATAAGAAACTAGTTACAACAAAGTTTTAATTATCAATCTCTTATGCGGCTGAGCCTTATGCAGCTTGCCTCGTTTTTATGCTCCGGTAAAAAAATTGGCTTATGTTTCGTTATGTGTTATAGTGTTTTGATTTATATGTTTTAGGAAAATAGATTTTGAGAGTGAGATTGAAGAATAGATAGTGGGTTGAAAATATATGATGAATTTTTTTTTATGTTGTGGATGATAGGTAAAAGATATTTTTGGGGAATAAATAATGTTTGATTATATTTTAGTCGAAAGATAATTTTTAGCGTTGATATCAAATTGATTATTTTTTTATTTAGTAAGTATAGACAAATTACAATTAAAATATTATTATAATAATTAATTAAATGATGATGTTGAAGTCTTGAAGATGAGAATCACCGAATTTTTGATACGATAACCACAAACATGCTTTTGCCACAACACAAGTGTATTGTTCGTTGGGTTGATGTTGGATCCTTTCCTTTTCCTTTTTAATTATTGGGTACATTCCCTATCTTTCTCAACATCCATTGAGTATTTGGAGCGGATATTCTTCCTTTTCCCCTTCTTCATTTTGCAATGGCGATTGATATTCTAACCCACCCCAAATCCAATGGCTCCCCAACTTCAGCCACCGCAGATCCTAGGGCTCTCCACCTGCCTCCAGATTCTTGCATGACCACGACAAATTTCATCCCACCACTATCAAAGCTACAACAGGGACACTGGATGCATTCTTTCTGATGATCACCTTGAATATGTTCACCCGCTCCACCTGAAAACTTTTTTTTTTCTTCTCCAAATTGATGGTTAATTAAACAAGAAGGGCATGAATTTTTCAAATTTGAAAGCGTGTTTTAATATTTCTTATATTAGCGCGCACATATACTCCAAGGTAGGTTGGTTATGGGCTTTATAGTTCGAACTCAAAACTCACACTTATATGTATAAGATAATAGAAATAATATTATTAAATTAATTAATAGCTCGAAATTATTAATTAGAGCTTAGAGGCCTGATTTGCTCAAATTACTTTTCGTATAATAAATTAATAGATTTGATCATCCTTAAGCATACCAGCTGGAGTTTGTCTCTGCGCACCCCCCCCCCCCCCCTCACAGCAAGGCCCAAGTCCCAGACAAACAACCTAACTGGGCTCCAAGAAGCTTGGGCCCAACACACCTGCTGCCAGACTTAGCTAAGGCCCAAACTGAGCTCATTCGCCTGGAAAACTTTAAGGCAGAGCTGAAATTATTTGGTGAAGTTCCGACACTACTGAGTGAAAAGATGTTCACAAAAATCGTAAATTGATGAGAAAAGAAAAGACAAAACTCTTAGCAGCATGCCTTTTGGGGAAGTGAAAACTTTAAATTGATTTTGAAAATTTTGATGATCTTCTCTGCCATTAATTTAAATTAATTATATATCAAAAGATCATCTTCCAAATCTTTAACCAATTAAACATTATTTCACAAAATTGATTAATTTTGAGCTGATTATGTTTAGTTCGTTCTTTAAATAGTAATCAAAATCAGAAAAATAAATTAAACCAAACAAGCCATGGATATGATTATATTGACTTGGGAGTTGTGTAATTTGGACGTACTTCGAGAATAAAGAGGCTTTTGCATGCACACGTTCCATTGAAGTTCATACGATTAGACCAATTACCCATTAAAAAGGTTTGGCAAAAATTCTCTCTTTTAATCAAAATGAATTTTTGTTAGAAACCTTAGATGAAAATAACAAATTTGACCGTGATCTTGAGATGCGATGACACTATCCTTAAGGTGATTTTTGCCCCAATTCTAAAGAATTTGTCAACGGATCTAATAAAACAATTCACTCCAGGATACAACAAAATCACCAAGCTCTGTAAGTGACAATCTTGAAGAGTTTTTTCAAAACTTCTTTTATGATTTCTAGTAATATATTTGTAAGAAACAGAGATTGCATAATTATTTTTCTAACTTGTTTCTTAGTATCAAATTCACAGCGAGCCTTGTGTATTTATAACTAGTGAAATAGTACATCCATTTACCTCAAATCATCTGATACAACTTTTCATGAAAAATTAAATCTTTTCATAGAATATATAACCTTTATTTTGTTTCGTAATTAAATAATAATTATATAATAAATAATTAAGAAAATAAAAATAAAACAAGTAACAAGTAGAATATATTAATTTACACGCACGCAAACGTGCAAAGCGCTAAGTGCTAAGTGCTTTTAAATATAAATAATATATATTAGCTCACATACTTTTCATGATCTTTTATTCAGATATTATACACCACCAGTACTTTATATACGGTAAAACTCTTTTTCTATTTTCCTATTTGGGACAAACTCCCACATAATTCTTTTTTCAATACGCAAACTAACAATATATTCCAGCAATTTTAGATCTTGTAAATTTCTCAAATTTGATAAAATAAATTAGAATCTATACTATATAAAAAGGAAAAGCTCTTTACACTCACAAAGTGGCGATTTTTCTTCTACTACACCAAATTATGATGTACCCATTATACACTTAAAGCTGCTATTTTTTTTATATCTCCACTTTTTGCTTTTCCTACATAATTCACAAATAAAATATATATTTATTTGTAAATTAATCCCACAAAATTAATCCATCAATAGTTCTTTAATTGAAATATCAAATATTTTATTATTTTTAATGTAATAAAAATTAATATTACAATATTTTAAATTTATGCACGGAGGAGCAATGTGCCATGATGACTAGCTTCAACAATAAAAGAGGGGCTTCTTTGCCACTACATAATAACTATCCTTTTTTAAATGCAAACTCCTCTAATCATATTTCTTTATTTTAGCGCTAATCATTGTGGTTCATTGTCCCTGCGTATATAAATTTAAATTATCATAATATTACTATTAATTATTGATAAACAATACAATTCTCAATTTTTTGTATAATATAAATAAATAATAACATAATTTTAATTAATAATAAACAGTAAGTACATGGTATAATATATAATATTAATTATTGATTAATATAAATCTATATATGACAAATGATCTTATGTCAAAAATTAAAAATATAGGATATAACCATCTTAATAGTCGATAATTATTTTTTTTAACCATAATGCATTGCTTGTGTTTTGCCATTTCACAAGAAGTGAGGCGTTTTAAAAATTGAAAATCAAGGATATAAATGGTGGTTCAAAGTTTTGTATGGTACGGAATTGCCGTCGCTTTGAATATGTATAAGACTTTATTTTTTATATCGTATAGATATGCTTTGACCATATTGCTTGCATTGTGTTTAGGCATATCATATATATTGAGTTAAGTTTTTTGAAAATAAAAAATCAACAATACAATTGGTAGTTCAAAATTTGGCGCAATATAGTGTAACTATCACTTTAAATGTGTAAAAGACCTTTCTTTTTATACAATACTACTCACAGTGGCATACCGGTCTTCCTTGGGATATCTTTATGAGAAGGTAGCTCTGGATATGCTTTTATTAGGGGATTCAACAAGGCGATATGCCCATGCCTCAGAACAGAATGAAAGGAAGAGAGAAAAAGGTCAGGGAAAAGGATAGAGAGGTATAGTTTTCACAAAAATAGAATCCCAATAACTAGATAGAGGAGCTCTGGAACTCTCCAATGGCTCTGGCCTAAAAGAACTTGATGGAAGAGACATGCTATATTACTATCTTTGCCTATTCTTACTATTTCTCAAAAAAAAAAAATATATAAATTTAGTTTATCATATTGTTGATGCTAATTATATTTGTAAATAATAAAGCACCAATTTATTTTATATATAAATAAATAAATAAATAATAACATAAATTGTAACAACCATACTGAATAACATACAATAGTATAAATTATCGATTAATAAAAACTCATATATAGCAAATAACTCCTATGTCAAAAGTTCATATATATATATATATAATATGTACTTGCCTACACATTCAATGATTTTTTTCATTACATCTTGACCATCTTAATTACGTTTATTTTATAATTTTATATTGAGGTATAAATGCACTTTTGAAAATTAAACTGGTTGTATTTTGTAATTTTATATCGAGGTATAAGTGCAATTTGAATATGTAAGAGGCCTTTTTTTTTTTTTTTTTAATTTTATGTAGTATAGATAAATTACCTATTTTATTGTGGGCATATGATAACTATGAAATAATTCTTGATAAGATTAATTCTACAAACAGAAACCTTAAGATTATCTTTGAACCTTAGATTTTATAACGTAACCGACAAATAAAGCAACTTGTAAGAAACGTAAGCTACAATTTAAAGTAATTTTCGGAAACTATTTTTCGTTAAAATCTAAAATTCTTAACTACAATATAAAGCGATGAAATAAAATAGTATCAAGAGTAAGCTTATTTTGGATTGGGAATATATCTGGTTACATACTGCCATCCAATGTACAGAAATTCAACAGTTGATGGCTAGATGCTGTGATTGAGCTGTAAATCTCAAGGGAATTGCAAGTCAATTTACGTGGACTGAAGCGCCTTCTGGAAAATTAGAATAGGAACGTCAAACAACTTGAAGCCTTTTGTTAACCAAAGGTCAACTCTTATCCTAATTTAATCATGTACTACTCTAAAATGAAATACTAATTTAATGCAACTATATATGAGGTGGGTCTGGATCTCAAGCTGACAGTCAAATTTTGAATTAGGCAATTTCTTTTGATGCTCAATATAATCTCACAATAATTCATTTTGTGAGACATAAAAAGTTGTTACTAATTCGTTTTCACTTCGTCTCGACATGAGGTTTACACCATGTTAATTAGTGATAAGATCTATGTTCTATGATTGTCATCATTTGTTCTGTAATAATACCTTAAGATTATCATATATAGAATTTATATGTGCATCCTGTAAATCATTGATTGTAATAAATATAAATTGATTTGTTTAGTTCAATCAAAAACAATCTGTCAGAATTCAAATAGTGAGATTTATTTCATCAAAAGTATGATTAAAATTAAATCAGTCATAATTTGTGGACTCTGACTCTACTCGTAATGCATTAGGAAGTTATTAATTGATCTATATGAAAGACAATTGCTTATAAAAAAATAAGTAAAATTTTGTTTGGAATGTTGTTACTAGTGATGAGACTGGTAAGATTTTTACAAAGTGAATATTAACCCCCATGTGAACATCCTTGGAATATATTCTCAACTTCCTTTTGAGATCACAATGCATATATTTTAAAATCATCATGCTATCACATCCTATTGATTATGCAAGTACCAAGTAGATTAAGTATCTTGATCACTTGAATTTATCTAATCAAAGCAACACTTGAATTTCCACTACCAAATAAAATAGAGTTGCCATTTCTTTCAATAGAATTTGTTATTACCTAATCCTAATAAAGTACTGGCATTGTATTTAATCTATTCTAGAGCAGAAAATTGATTCATTCAAAGTATGTAACAATATATATATATATATATGTATGTATATAGTCGAATTAATTTGACTTGCTTTTAATTTAACTGAAATATTCTTACATAGACTTCAAAAGTAGTATCCAAATCTCTTCACATGATATATACAGAAATTTCCGTACATGCAGAAAATTCAAGACAAGAGTGTTTAATTATATAAATGGATATATCCTTATTTTTATCGATCTCGATAATTTCATTTCTGAACGAACTTGATATGCTGACATTTGAATTAGTAGTTAACTAATAAAGCCTTTGGAATTATACTTTCAATAATTGGCTGCCCGTGAGGAAGATGTAGACATAAATCCAACAAAATGCCAAATCCCGTTTGTCTGACCAATCACGCTTGAAAAAGGCTAAAAACTCAAAACTACTTGGTACGTAGACCAAATCTAACATGGACAAAAATAGTGCATCAACGCGGTGCAGCAGCCAATAGTGACCAACAGCTAGCACAATATTGTCCCTGCTTGGAAATACTCTAACTCTCATGCATTATAAATTCAGCTGCAGTTAGCCGTTCTTCTCCATCAACTTAATTCACTAGCAACTTACTCTAATTTCTTACAAACTTATACGTTTTTCCAATGGATTCCTTCGGCACAATTTTTGCCATAACAACACTTCTGCTCTTGCTCTCCAACGTGCCATCTGAAGCACAACTATCTCCCACATTCTATGCCACTACATGTTCAAATGCAGCTGCTGTAATCCGCACTTCCATCCGGCAGGCAGTCTCTCGTGAGAGACGAATGGCGGCGTCCCTAATTCGTCTCCACTTCCATGACTGCTTCGTTCAGGGCTGCGATGCATCAATCCTACTCGATGAGACCTCTTCTATTCAAAGTGAGAAAACTGCATTCCCTAACGATAATTCTGTAAGAGGCTACGAAGTGATAGAGGCCGCCAAGCGTGAGGTCGAGCGTGTATGCCCTGGAGTTGTTTCTTGTGCGGACATACTCACCTTAGCAGCACGCGATGCCTCAGTTGCTGTAAGTATATATATGTATTCTTTCTCTTTGGCAAATTAAAATATATATATTTACAGTTTTGTTGGTTATATTTAGTATATATTTAATCAAATCTCTAACACTTTTGTATTAAACAGGTTGGTGGTCCATCATGGGAAGTGAAGCTTGGGAGAAGGGACTCTACCACGGCCAGCCGTTCTCTGGCCAACAGTGATCTCCCCGGACCTTCTTCTAGTCTTGATGCACTTATTTCTGCGTTTGATAGAAAGAGACTCAGTGTCAGAGATATGGTTGCCTTATCAGGTAAATATTATATCTTTTTGCTTGCAAATTACCGTTGATTTAATTCATAGCCATTTAACTAATACAATCGTCAATTTTCTTATGCAGGAGCCCACACAATAGGCCAAGCCCAATGCTTCTTGTTCCGCGATAGAATATACAGCAATGGTACAGACATTGACGCTGGTTTTGCCAGCACACGAAGACGCCAGTGCCCTCAAAGCGGTGGCGACAGAAATTTGGCGCCGCTTGATTTGGTGACGCCCAATTCATTTGACAACAATTACTTTAGGAATTTGATTCAAAGAAAGGGTCTTCTTCAATCTGATCAAGTGTTGTTTAGTGGAGGATCAACTGACAGTATTGTAAACGAGTACAGTAGGACCCCAGCAACGTTCTCGTCTGATTTCGCAAGCGCCATGATCAAAATGGGAGAGATTGAACTACTTACAGGACAAAATGGGATTATAAGAAGGGTCTGCAGTGCAGTCAACTAGCTAACCTCCAAGCAAATTCTTCCCATTTGTTGATAGATTTTAGTAACTTTTAGCATTGGGTAATTGTATATCCAGTTTCATGCATGCATTTTCTCTGTATTATTAGCATTATCATTTTCAATGGTACTACGAAATAATGGGTCCAAGTTTGCTGCGTTGTATACTATTTAGTATTTATGATTTGATGATTGCAGAATATCGGCTGAAATATACTTGTTAATAATATTCTTGGGTCATAACAAGAAAGTACGGTAGCATTATCACCTAAAATCGACCATGCCATAGAAAAGTTTGCATGCACGATTGACCTATATTTAGAGAATCGAAAGGCAAATGACAGACCATGTGTGGGACTGAGCACTGAAATCATTTTCATGAGCGAAGCTGGTAAGATAAGAATGAAGAGAAAAAATAAATTTTTTGTCCAATATACTCTAAATCATTTTAGAATCGTGACCTCGTTTAAGGGGAGATTTACATTTTTGCCCTTCTTCTCATTCAAAATACTCAAAACACCCCCCTTTTATCATGGAACATATCTGGCCTACACCTGATTCAGTAGATGACTCATGATTTCAGCCTTCTAAGGATTATACGTAAGATTATTCGGATGAGCATACGGGATATGATGTCACAATGCCACATTAGCCAACAAATATAAATACTAAAAAATTAGATGATATATATATATGCATTTTTGTTATTATTTCATATTGAAATTAGTTCCAACCTTTCGATCATATATTAATTAAGTTTTTTACTAGGACTGTCAACAATCCATAACATTATTATCATGTTTTAGGTCCAATACCATCATCATCCTACCCAATCGAGAGTCTGACCTAACTAATGACCTGATAGAACAAATAAATTGCTCCAAAATTAGATCTAAATGCATGTTCAACTGTAGAGCAAATAGGTGGTCCTGGCTAACCTGACAAAAAACGTAGGTTGTCTTTGAGATGAGCTAGCGATTCTGGGATGTACACGAACCCAGAAGCCGGGTGGAGGTAGTGGCGCCTTTCCAGGCGGCCCCGACGCAGTTGAATCGACTACTATTTCAAGAGAGGAGATCGGGTCCCTTGTTAGCTGAAGGGGTGAAAAGTTTGACGATTTATAGGGGTAAGGAGATGGCAGATTCCGATGAAGTAAGAAGTAAGGCAGTGAAGAGGATAAATTACCCGCCAAATGTTTACCGGAGAGAAGAAAGGTCGAGATTGGAGCCACTGGCATTGAATAGGGATAACCCTGAACTCAAGAGACCCCAACCTCATTCTCTAAGGAGGAAGTCAATGAGATCAGTAACCAGGTCGAGCATTTAAGTAGAAAGATAGATGAACTTAAGCAGAAAGGGACCTCAACATTGCAGAAGAAAAACTTACTATTCTCCGTGGAAACATTAGCCGAGTCCTCACACTTTAAACTTCCCGACTTGCCTAATTATGATGAAAATAAGGATCTACAGGAATATGTAATAGCTTTTGAGAACATCATGAACTTGTATGGGCAATCGGACGCCATGAATTCCAGAATCTTTGCAATGACGCTGAGCAGGAGAGCGCAAAAATGGTTTATGGGGCAGGTCCCAAGAACGATAGTGTCTTATGATTAGCTCATAAGGAAGTTTCTGTACCAATTTGCTAGCAAGAAGAAGTCTAAGAGGTCTGCCACTCATCTGTTTACTATACGGCAGAGGGAAGACGAGAACCTAAGAGTGTTCATGAATAGGCTCAACAACGAGATGCTGGAGGTGCAAGACTTACGCATTGATATGATCACAAGCATTCTCATCCATGACCTCAAGAAAGGACCCTTGGCTTTGGCTTTTGCTAGGGAGCCCCTTGAGGATATGGAGCAGTTGATGGAGGCAACTCAATGTTACATTCATGAAGAGGAGATCAATGCCATGAAAGACCATGAGTGGTCCAAGAGTGCCCCCCCAAAGATTTGAAAAAGATCAAGGGCCCCACAAGACCCAATCTGAAAAAGATCGCCATCACTCTTTGCCATGAAAGTACAACCATTATGCTCTGCTTAACACCACGAGATCCCATGTACTTATGGCTATTGAGGGATCAAAGATATTGCAGTGGCCCTAGAAGATGCGATATACACCGGCAAGATGAAACTCAAATAAGTATTGTCGCTTCCATAAGGATTGGGGTCATGCCGCTGAAGATTGCATCTAGCTCAAAGATGAAGTGGAAAGGCTCATCAAACAAGGATACTTGAAGGAGTTTATTGCTAAAGAATTCAGGACCAAAGGGCGCGATCCCAAAGGGGAACAAAGGAAAAAGAGGAATTGATCCCGAACCCGAAGCAGATCCCGCAGCAGGGAGAAGAAGGGCAAGGAGGTGGCATATGTTCGATGAGGAGTCATATTTATGTTAGCAGGAGGTCCCACATCGGGAGATTCCCATAGTATAAGAAAGAAACATGTAAGCTCCATCAAGAACCAGGTAAACTAGAAAAAAAACAAGCACTGTGATAAATATAGCTGACCAACCCATTATTACTTTTGATGGAAGGAACTCTCAAGGAGTTATTGGACCCCAAAATGACCCCATGGTCATCACCATGGAAATAGCAAACTTTTTTGTGCACAAGGTCTTGGTAGATAATGGGAGTTATGTGGACATAATATTTTTGGTGGTCTTAAAGAAGATGGAGCTCATGCCCATGAGAATTTTGCCAGTCAAGAGCCGAAGTTATGCTAGTTGGAACTATCGACCTCCCGATCTTCTTAGGAACGGAGCCTTGCCAAAAGACCCTAATGTTTAAGTTCTTAGAAGTGGATGCCCCATCTGCGTACAATGTGGTCTTGGGAAAGCCATGCTTAAACCAATTTCAAGCGGTGGTCTCAACTTTCCACCTTAAAATGAAGTTCCCAACAAGTAGGGGGATTGGAGAAATGAGTTGTGACCAGAAAAGGCAAGGGAATGTTACCATGTGTCTTTGAAAAAGAGGCTCAAGACAGAGGACTCAGGGTCTAAAGGAGAATGCTCAGGGTCAAGGTCGAAAGGTAAGAAGGCCATCGTAACTTTTGTTGAGGACATTGCAAATTTAAAACCCTAAGACAAAAATAAGAAAAGATGAGTGGAGGAATACAAAATTAAATCAGTATGAGGGATCAAGGAAATCGAGTTAGTGCCAGGAGACCCGAGCAAGACAATGAGAATTGGCACCCAAATGACCCCAGAATCGAAACTCTTAACAATTGAATTTCTAAGAAAAAGTGTTGACGTATTTGCTTGAAAACCCTCAAATTTCAAGGGGATAGACCCCAAGGTGATAGTGCATAAGCTGAATGTGGACCCCCAAGTTAAATCCATCCAACAGAAAAAGAGGAACCATGGGGCGATGAAAAATCGAATTATTGAGGATGAAGTGAACAAACTGTTGGAGGAGGGATATGTTGTTGAGATCCAGTCACAAAGTGGTTGTCAAATGTAGTGGTTGTGCCAAAGATAGAAGGGAGGTGGACAATGTGCACGAACTATTCAGACCTGAACAAGGCCTGCCCAAAGGACTCCTACCCTCTACCTTAGATCAATGTGCTAGTGAACTCCACAACAGGCTATGATCTCCTTAGCATGATGGATGCTTTCCAAGGGTACCACCAAATCTTCATGGCAGAAGAAGACCAAGATAAGATGATCTTCGTGACTGAGAGAGGGATCTTTTGTTATAATGTTATGTTGTTTGGGCTGAAGAATGTGGGAGCCACCTACCGAAGGTTGGTAAACAAGATGTTCAAGAGCCATATTGGGGTAACTATGGAGGTATATATGGACAACATGCTAGTCAAAAGCTTGAATGAGCTTAATCACTTGAGGCATTTAGAGGAAGCTTTCGCTATTATGAGACAGTACAAGATGAAGCTCAATTTATCCAAATGCACTTTCGGGGTTAAAGGAGGAAAGTTCCTAGGCTACCTAGTTAGCGAGCACGGGATAGAGGCCAACCCAGAGAAGATCAAAGCTATAACTGATATGAGCTCAGCGAAATTGGTAAAGGGTGTGCAAAAGTTAACTGGCAGGGTCACATCCCTAAATCAGTTCATCTCGAAATCAACTGATAAGAGTTTTCCATTTTTCAATATTCTAAGGAACATGAAGAATTTTCAATGGGACAGTGCATGTGAGAAAGCATTCCAAGACCTCAATGAGTACCCGCCTCGCTACCTTTATTAGTAAAGCCTGTTCTCGGGGAGCCACCATACTTATATGCAGTTAGCTTGGTGTTGGTCTAGGAGGAAAACTTGGTTCACAAGCCCGTGTATTATGTGAGCAAGGTGTTGCAAAGGGCGGAGAGTAGATACTTGGAGGTCGAGAAGTTAGCTCTGGCCTTTTGATGATAGTAAGGAAGTTGAGGCCTTATTTCCAATCTCACAAAATTATAATATTGACTAACCATCCATTGAAACAGGTCCTTGACAAGCCTGATGTTTCAGGAAGGCTGATCAAATGGGCCGTAGAACTAGCGGAGTTCAACATAGAATACCGAGCAGGAGCTCCGTGAAAGCCCAAATCTTGGCCAACTTCATGTTCGAGATGGTAGTATAAGACCCCGAACCCAGCAGAGAAATATGGATGATGCATGTTGATGGGCCCACCATGTCGCAGTGTGGGGGAGCCAGATTTTCTTTAAGGGGCCTGAACTCATGAGCTTGAGTTCGCGGTCAAGCTAGCTTTCGGGGTCACTATCAATGAGGCCGAGTACCAGGCCATGATCATAAGGTTGAAGACGGCTAAGCACATGAATGTCAAGAGGTTAAATGTTTATACTGATTTACAGCTCGTGGCGCTTCAAATTGAAGGAACATTTAAGACTTGGGAAAAGTTAATAACTGAATACCTGAGAAAGGTAAAAGAGCTCATGTTAGAATTAAATTTTGCCAAGTATAGCAGATCCCTAAGGAGAAAAATGGGAGAGCGGATGCTTTGGCTAAGTTTGGTAGTTCATTTATAGAAACTCGAAGCGCGACCATAACCTTGCTGGTAGCTGAACATTCTGAATTGGAGAATGATACCTCTGAAAAAGAGGCGATAATGCAAATAGAAGAAGAAGCGACTTGGAAAGATGGCCTAGTTTGGTACATAACAAATGGGACCTTGCTTGAGGACCCAAAGAAAGCCAGAAGACTAGCCTTTAGGGCGAATCGGTTTATCATGATCGATGGGGAGCTATCTAAGAGATCTATTGAAGGGCCGTTGCTGAAGTGCCTGGGACCCAAAAGTGTTCAATACGTGATGCGAGAAATCCACGAAGGCAGTTGTGGGAACCACTTAGGTGGGAGGTCCTTGGCGCTAAAGACCCTCAGGCAAGGCTACTTTTGGCCCACAATGAATCAGGCGCGACAACCTTGGTAAAGAGATGTGAGAAATGCCAATTCCATGCCAACCTAGCCCATCGGCCTACTATCTTGATGGAGCCAATCCCTATGTCATGTCCTTTGACTAATAGGGAATTGATATTTTGGGCCCTTCCCACTAGCGCACGGGGTCAGAAAAGGTTTGTGATAATGGCCGTGGAATATTTTAGTAAATGGGTAGAAGTAGAAGAGTCAATGAAGGTCACTGAGAAGGAGGTCGTGAATTTCCTTTGGAAGAACATTATATGCCAGTTCAGGATCCCAGGGTCTTAATCTTAGACAATGGAACTTAGTTCAATGGGAAGAACATAACAAGCTGGTGTAAGGAGCTCAAAATCGAGCAGAGGTTCACGTCAGTTGGGAACCCAAAGGCAAATGGCCAGACAGAAGTGACTAACTGGGACCTCTTAAAAAGCCTCAAAGCTCGGCTAAATAAGACAAAAAGGGGATGGACCAATGAGCTTCAAAGGGTCTTGTGGGCATATCGCACTACCCCCAAAACAGCAACAGGAGAAACCCCATGCTGCTTGGTGTATAGGGCAAAAGTTGTGATCCCAACCGAAATTGGTGAGCCTACTCAAAAAATCTTGAAGTATGAGCTCGAAAGTAGTAGGGAGACAAGGGAGTTTAAGTTAGTGGTAATTGAGGAAAAATGAGAAAGAGCCTATGTTAAGATCTAAGAATACAAGAACATCATGCCAAGGCAGTATAATAAAAAAGTTCAATAGAGAAGCTTCCGAGTAGGAGATTGGGTCCTGAAAAAGGTGGAAGTCTCGAAGCACGTGGGGAAGCTAGACCTGAATTATGAGGGACCATACAAAGTGGTCAAAGTAACCAGGCAGGGATCGTACAGGTTGGAAGACGTTAAGGGAAATGAGCTACCGAGGTCATGGAAAGTGCAGAATTTGAATTTTTTTTATGTTTAAGGATGTAACGAACTTTGTAAAGCCAGTATGTAGCTAGTACCCTTCGTAACGCGTTCTAATTACAAGAAGTGCTCTTTATTTAATCCCAAGAATTTACCTTTCATGCAATGTCGTTTATGTCCTATTCTGTTACTGCCAAGAAGATCCCAAGTCAATGGGATAGAGCCCTTCTATGGGATCTGCAGAAGATCCCAAGTTAATAGGGTTGAGTCCTTGTGCGGGATCTGCACAAGATCCCTATGCCAAGAAGATCCCAAGTCAATGGGATCGGGTTCTTATACGGGATCTACACTGGATGCTTATGCTAGGAAGATCCCAAGTTAATGGGATTGAGTCATTCTACGGGATCTGCACAAGATCCCTACGCCAAGAAGATCCCAAGTCAATGGGGTCGAGTCCTTGTGCGAGATCTACACAAGATCCTTACGCCTAGGGCTGTAAATGGATATTCGAAAATTCGTTTACCGTTCGCATCCGAATCCGTTTATAGGGCTATTATCCGTATCCGTTTAAAGCGGATATTATCCGTATTCGATTAGTAGACATCCGACTATAAACGGATACGAATATGGTAAATGCCTATCCGATCCGTTTAATATCCGCTCCGAATATATATCCGTTGGATATATCCGTTTATATATTCGATTATCCGTATCCGATAAATAATATTTTAAAAAATATTGTATATAATATATTCTATTTTTATGTATTTTAATATATATATAATATTTTAAAAAATTACCATATATAATATATTATTATACATAATAATTTATTTAATTATTTAATTATTAAATTTCATAATCTATATGTAAATGAATATATGTATAAATTAGTAATTAAAGAGTTAATAAAAAAATTAGATGGTAATGATGATAATTAAATAATATTAAATCAAAAAATTTGAAAAGTTAATATATTAGTGAGAAAATTGATCAATATAAAATTATTGTTGCTTCACTTTATAATTAATTTATATTGGTGCCATTTTATTAATATTAATTAATCATAAAGTGAATCAATAATTATAAAAAAATTTAACTAAATTAAGAATAATTAACTTTTTAATTCTAAAATAAAATACTAAAATACTAAAATTATTAACTAGCTAAGGGGATATTAAGATTTAAGAGGGTGTTTGAATGAGCTTATAAGCTTCTTAAAACATCTTATAAGCTCTTAAGGTAGGATGTTAAAAGTTTATAAGGTATCAAAAAGTATTTGGTAATTATTTTTTTAAAAATAACTTATAAGCTCTTAAGAGAAGAGTTTTTGCAATGTTAAACAGATGAGAAGTTCAAGCATGTTCATGTTGTTGGATTATGTGAATAGTTTTCTTGTATTGAAATTAATTTTTATTTTGTTTATATTGAATTGTTGTATTATGTATTGGAAATTATTATTTCTTTTGTTCTTGAGGAGATTTGTATGCTTGTTTAATTTTTGGAGTATGCTTATTTTATTGTTTGTTTGTTGTTTTTTTTAGATTTTATTATGTTATTTATATGATTATTTTTTTAAATGAAATTTATTAGAAAAAAATAGGCATTTTATTATAAATTAATGGATTCAGATATTCGAATATTCATAAACGGATATTCGGATATTTATAAACGGATATTCGGATATCTATAAATGGATATCTATAATCGGATATTCGGATATCTATAAACGGATATTCGGATATCTATAATCGGATATTCGGAATAATTATAATCGGATACGGATATATCCGAATTCGGATAATATCCGGCGGATACGAATTCGGATATTATAAAAAAATATCCGTCGGATACGGATACGGATACGGTAAAAGTTAAACGGATACGGATACGGATACTGCATATCCGATCCGTTTAATATCCGTTTACAGCCCTACTTACGCCAAGAAGATCGCAAGTCATGGGATCAAGTCCTTGTATGGGATCTACACAAGATCCCTATGCCAAGCAAATCCCAAGTCAATGGGATCGGGTTCTTGTACGGGATCTGCACTAGATGCTTACGCCAAAAAGATCCCTAAGTCAATGGGATCGAGTCCTTCTACGAGATTTGCATAAGATCTCTACGGTAAGAAGATCCCAAGTCAATGGGATCCCAAGATCCCTCGACTTATTTTGAGAGCTCGAGCTCGACTCGTCAGCTCATTTAAATTTGAGCTTGAGCTCGAGCTTGAAATATGCATGTTGCTGGGACACGCCCAACTCCCAATGTCCAAGTGCAAAATTCTGTCGCCTTAATTCCATCAACAAAAGAAGCCCAAATTTGGTCTAATAATTTGATTTAATTTTGCAGGCCCAATCTAGCAAAATTGTGGCAAATTAAACTGTTGATCGGTGCAAATTGCGCCAGAAATTCAGCTTCAAAATCGAGTCTCTCCAGCAGCTAAAATCAACGGTTGACTGGTCAAAATTGCTCTAGAAATTTAGCATCAAAGTCCAGTTCCTCCAGCAGCCAGGTGTAGGGATCAAATCTGAATGACAGCAAAATTGAATCCCTAATTGAAAAGGAATGCAAGGGCCGCCCAGGAGATCTAGGTTCGAATTCCCTTTCCGTCAAAAATTTAAACCCACATAATTTACCCTCCAAAAGACCAAGGATCAAGTCCTAATGACAACAAAAATAAGCAAATAAAATAGGAGCAACATTGTTCAATTTCAAGGTCCACCAACTGGTGAAAATTCCCACAATTGGAGACAAACTCTAACGCAATATGCTAATCAGGAGATTAAGCCAAAATAAAATCACAATAAGAAGCCAAAATACCCAAGAAATCAAGCATGCAATAGAATCAATTGTATGCCAAAAACTTCCACAAAGGAGCAATGAATTCAGAAAATACAATCTAGAGCCCACAAACTTGTGAACAGTTTGCTACACAATCAATCTGATTTCATAGCAAAATTAGCAGTGACGAATAAGCCTCAAAATAGAGTCTTTGAACAGAGAGCAACAACTTCAATAATCCATACTCTGATTTCCAACACTTCAAACAAACTGACATCCATACTCTAAATTCAAACACTCCATACAAACCAACATTTAGAAATGGCCATACATTCCCAACAAACAAACAACAAACTTACCATGCATCAGCAGCGACAAATCAATCCATACATAATTACTCTATAAGAAATATTGCATCCATAACTGATTGATCCAAAATAATAAATCCTTGCACTAAAAGAAATCCTATATAACTCTATAAAACTAGCATACCAATACACAACCATTCATCTAGCTTAAACATAATGTCACCATATTTTTGAAAAGACAAATAAAACATTCCAACATATGTCAATTACAAACTCAATGATCATCCCATTTATCGTTGTCCCCTCGTCCATCACCATTCAATACTAAATAAGTAAGTAGATAAGTTTTCACAATACAATATATATACAATATAATAGTTCATTCTAATTCAAACTAAAATAAGTTTAATGCATCCATCAACTTTAAATGCAACAAAAGCAACTATCAAAGGAAAAATCAGCTTGAAGAACATATTCTTAACTAAAGTGCTCCCTTGGTTGTTAGGTTGTTTTCAGCATCAACTATACCAAGAGAAACACAATAAATGACTTGTATTGCTTTCTTCCCCACATATTAATAAATTATCAAAAAAAAATATCCAAACGTATTTATTTATTTATCTATTGACTTATACTAACCTTTTTATTAAAACGAAATCATCCTTTTGAAGCTTCATCATCAACAGGGAGAATGACCTGTATTGCTTTCTTGTCACTCTACAATTCAATATATTAATAGTTAGTAACACTAATAAAAATAATATTGATAACAATTAAAAACAAAAGTTATCATGCTAAAATAATTTACCCTGGACTTCTTTTTAACACCAAAACGTTTTCTCAACCAATCTCCTCCACACATCAAAACTTGAACGGTATCTGAAGTCAATGAGGTACAATATTTATCATTCACTCTATTTCCAGCACTAAAAGTAGCCTCAGAAGCAACAGTAGTGATTGAAATGGCAAAAATATCTCTCGCCATTGTTGATAATACTTTGTATTTTAGGGCATGAATTTTCCACCACTCCAAAACATCAAAGTCTCTTCCTTTATCTTTATCAACCATGTAGAAATTTTCTTCAAGATACATATCAAGTTTAGAATTTTGAGGTTAAACAGATTCCATAGACCTCAAATAATTGACGTACTCCGACCAACCAGATAAAGATTCTGAATTTCCAATCTCTTGGATTGAAAGATTGCCCCTTCGTGCTTCACCACTCGACTTTTCTTCAATATTGTGCATTTCCACATATTCAAAATAAAGTTCATATAAAGTCTTTCAAACATAAGCGATTTCTTTTTCTGCTTTTTTTGAAAAATAAAGCTTGGGAAAGTAGAACTCAAGTGCCCTCATCTTACATGTAGGATTTAAAATAGCCGCTATGGATATCAACAAATTAGAATCCCCCCAATATTTATCAAACATGATCTTTATTCTCTCAACCATGTCTTGAATAAAGTCATCACTATCCAATGACTTCTTATCCGACACCACTTTCGCTCTGTTTACCTTATTAAGAAACAAGTTCGATGTTGGATAATCACTACCTGAAATGATGTATGTAGCTGTCCAAAGCACCTCTAATAAAGAGCATACTTTCTCAACTTTTGCCCAATCATCTTCACTTGGGCATCTCTCATAATATGGCTCTCGATTGGCAAATCTTAGGAAAACATCTCTAAACTTAATTGCAGTAACCAACATCTCATATGTAGAGTTCCACCTCATTCGACAGACATCAACTAGCTTTTGATTTGGCAAGTTTAGTTGTTTCACAATCTCAGCAAACACCTTAAGTCTTGCATATGAGCGTTGAGCACAATCTAGACTATCACAAACAACATTAATAATTTCTGAAATTTCAGAAAGACCAACTTGGGCCATAAGGTTAAGAATATGTGCACAACACCTAACATGAAATATGCTTCCCCCACAAAGCAACTTCTTTTTACTTTTAACATAAACCTTCAAATTTGCAATAGCTGAATCATTAGCAGAAGCATTATCTACAGATATTGTATGCACTTTACTCTCAATGCCCTAGTCTTCCAAGCATCGCCAAATAGAATTTGCAATCTCAAGACCTCGGCAAGGAGGTGGAATGTGAACAAAAAGTTGAGAACACGCTTTTGTAACTACCAATTTTGATCAATCCAATGACCTGTTATAACCATGTACTCAATCTTCTGGTTCTTGGACTTCCAACAATCTGTTGTGAGACTGATTTTGTTGACACTTTTAAATGAGGACTTTAACCTCTTCTTCTCCATCTCATAGACATTGACACAAATTTTTTTTGCAGTTACTCTTGAAATTTCTCTCCACTCAAGCATTCCTAGACTTTGCATTAGATTGAACCTATCTTCTTCAACGATAGAGAAAGGATGCTCATGCATCATTATCCAGTAAGCTACTGACTCTTTCATCTTTTCTATGTCAAACTTCCCATCATGTAATGTTGGGCAAGATGTTGGATCCACTTTATTTGTCATAAAACCAAGTTGTGTTTGAGTAAGTTTCTCTTTCTCCTGCATAGCTTTTGCTCTAAGATAAGAGGCACAAGCTTTCAAGTGTCTATGCAACTGAGTTGTTGGAGTGGTTTTATTTTTCACAAACATCTTTTTGCAGTGGTTGCATGAAATCTTCATGACACCATCAACAACATCCTTAACTTCTTTAAAATCTAACCAAATAGTAGACTTTTTTTGTCGTTTAGCCTTTCGGGTTATAGTATCTTCCTCCTCATTGTCCTCCTCTGTGGCACCACCTATGGTCATAGTATCTGTGGAATCTAAGTTTGCAATGTCTTCATTTGTAGCCACATCAATATCCTTCTTTGTTTGTTCACTTGCTTCTTCAGGATTTTGCATGACGGGGCTTGTTGAATCTCCTATAGAAATTGACATAAATTGTGCAAGATCAGCAGATACATCAGAAGACATATCTGCAATAATATGACAACAATTAAATAATAATATAAGTAAAAATAATTGCAGTAACAATATTGAAAAAATAACCAATCAAGCCCATTACTTTTCAGCATTTCATCCAAACACATTCCAATTTTCATTTCTAATTCATAACTACTTTTCAATTTTTGGAAATGCATAAAAACTGAAAATGGTTCTAGAAATTAAACTAAGTAGGCTCTAAGCTTTTTATCTTACACAAATGATGATTTCATAGTTCTACATTGAATGAGTTCTTATCTATTTAGGTAGACCTTTTTGCTTGACGTATTGGAATTTGATTGCCCTATTCATGATTTATTTGTTTTAGGAATCTAAACTAGATGTTGCATCTATCAAAAAACTGCTGAATTATCCACTCGCTAGTTCCCCAGTCAATTAAGTAGAAGCAATCCAAGGTTTTTGCTATTTGCACTTTTCTAGAAGCTTTTAGCCAATTTCTAGAATATATTTAGCAGGCTGTTGAAAAGGGGTATTCTAGTGATTCAGTGGATGAACTAGAGAGGACCAGATTCTTTGAAGCAAATAATCAGACTGCCAAAATTTTAAAATTTGATGACAAGACTAAAGAAATTAAACTTCTTCAGGGATGCCTTAAGCAGACAGTTTTTACAGCAAAACACTTAGTCAAACATCCACAATATCATGCCTCATATGCCTCTATAAATGAACACAACTAGCTCGGCCTTCCCAGCAAAAATAAAAACTTTGGAATGCAAAGAAAAGAGGTACATACCTATATTCGAAGGGCCTTTTATTTCTTCTTCTCCAAAGTACTAAAATTTTGTATGGCTTACAACTTTCAATAATGCTGCCATACATAGAGAGAGGAGAGAGTTTAAGATTACGTAACAATCAGAACACTCAAATATAATAAAATCTAACAAAATTTCTTATTCTTCTTCTTCAGTTTCAAACTCACCTCACCGTCTCAGATTAGAGTTCTTCGGATTTTGGCCTTCGTGATTTTGCAACTTAACGGAAAAGATAGATATGCAACAAATTTCAGACGGTGGGCTTGGTGGAGGGTAGGCTCTGTAAATTTTGGTCAGAACGACAGTGGGCTCAGTGGAGGGCAGTGGGTTCATAGCGGGGAGATGAGAATGAGTCGAGAGGGAGAAGGGTATGAGAATTTGAAAAAAATAAACTAGGGTTGAAATGTTGAACACTGAAGAGTAGGGAAACAAATAATAATACTTCTTTTTACTATTAAATGTTAATATTATTTATATATATTTAAAATTTAAAAAAAATTAAAAAAATAAAAAATCTAACGAGCTAGCTCGTGAGCTTTCGAACAGTGATGAATGAGCTTGAGCTCGATAGGCTCGAGCTTGAGTCGAGCCCAAATCGAGCCGGCTTGACTCATTTTACACCCCTAATGGGATCAGGTCCTTGTACAAGATCTGCACAAGATCCTTGCGCCAAGAAGATCCTATCAAGTTAATGGGATCGAGTCCTTATATAGGATCTGCACAAGATCCTTATGCTAAAAAGATCCCAAGTTAATGAGATCAAATTCTTGTACAGGATCTGCACAAGATCTTTGAGCCAAAAAGATCCCAAGTTGACATGATCGAGATCTTGTATTAGATCTTCATAAGATCCTAACGTCAAAAGATCCCAAGTCGACGGGATAGAGATCTTGCATTAGATTTGTGCAACATCCCATCGCCAGGAAGATCCCAAGTCAGCAGGATCAAGGTCTTATATGGGGTGTGCACAAGATCCCAAGCACAACGGGATTTTACGTGGGCTCTAAGTGAGACCCGTATCCTGGGGTCGTGAAGTGTGGGCAAGTGTAAGCCTAAGCAATTATGAAGGAAAAAGTGAGTGAAGATATAAGTGAATGCACAAGCGGACTTGTATACGTTAATCCAACCAGAAATATTATATTCCCTTAACGAAACTTGCTTACAAAAGTCATGGGCTTAGGCTCACAACATAAAGAAAGTGGATTTATAAGACCTTGAACCCATTGGAAAATGAACTACAAAAAATTACAAAAATTACAAGTATGGAAGTTCTAGCTAAGCTATGCTCAACCTTAGTACCTCGGTCATTTGGGATCCTCGGTCTCACTGGCAGGGGGCTCAGAAGGGATCTCACCTTTCTCAGCAATGGGCTCGGGGGCCACAACCTCATTTTTTGAGGCAATAACCGTGAACTTATCCTCAGGTTCTTCGCCAAGATCTCCGATCGGGTAGTCCTTCAAGTCGACGTCCTTAGTGGGGTCCAGCTGCTTCAAGTTAAAACCTTCGACAATCCTATTTAGTATCTTCATTTGGACCTGGCACTTCATGAACCCTATGAAAGTGTATTCGGTAGCCTCTTCTCGACCAAGATTCAAAGTGTTGGAGTTCTTGAAGGCTCGAGCTCCATCTATCCGTGATTTCTGGATCAACTCTTTGAACTCTGTGGTACTCTCGAACTCAGCACACCCTTTCGAGCAGCCATCATCGTAGGTGGCATTCTTTTTCGAAGCCAAGGACTTTTTTGCCTTAGCCAATTTCTACTTAAGGTCCTTGATCTTTTGGTCGCGATCCTCCAACTCTTCCTTATGCGAGGTGAGCTCGCTATCGATGGATTCTTGGGTGGACTTCAAAGTGCCATCGAGCTCCTCTTTGGCCATCTTGAGCTCCATGACCTTATTGTCGAGGGTCATGAAGCAGCTCCTCTAGTAGGAGCATTGCAATGCAAGTTGATGCATGAAAGCAGCGCCCTGCAAAGTTAGAAGGATTAGAACCAAAACCTACGCAAAATAAGACGCGACTATAACTGTGCTCTTTATTTAAATCACTTATCTGCATCAAGGCATGGGCCCTGTGTTCCTCGATCTTGGAAAAAATTATTAGGGCCAAGAGAGCCTGGTCTTAGACCATTAAGCACCCTTTGTAAAGCTCAAACGAAGTCTCTTCGGATCAGGATCGCAAGAAGCTGCTTTGATTTGAAATTTCCAGTTGGGGATTAGAGGTGGGCACGAAGAGTCACCTAAAAATTGGGAATTAACAGTCTTGTAATCCTTACGCGCGTCGTTCAAGATAACCTCATGGCACGCATGGGCATCGAGCTCCCAGGGGGATGCGAGTGTAATGCAGGAATCGATTCGAGGTCATTTTTCCTCGTGACCTTTACTCGATCCCTTCCCCTTGGATAATTTTTCAATTTTCTCCAAGGGGCTCCTGCTGGAATGACTGGGGGAAAAGAGCTTTGGGCCCTTGCTCTTTAACCCGTGCTTCCGTTTCTTTCCCTTACTTTTAGAGGTATCGACAGCGACAGGAATGGGATCGGGGTTTGGTATAATCACGCCAGCTGTAGAGACTTGGGTAAGAGGCAATGGCTGTTCTACTTCTATTGGTTGATCTGGTGGGTCGGACAGCCAAATCGGGGTCCAGACTAGGCTTAGGGAAGATAGAGCGGGGGCGAGTTCAGAGGACTGGGCCTTAGCCATTAAGGTTTTCTTTTGTGCCTTCATCTTATTGATAATCCACAGGTTCTTGCTCGACATGACTGCAAAAAGAAAATGTAAGACCTCAACCTTGGAGAAATAAGCAAGAAGAAAAGAAAACAAATAATAAAATTAATAGCGAGAATCATCGCTAAGAGTTCTGCTACTGGAATATTGGCTGGCGAGAGGCCAGCAATCTTGAGAACCTCATCTTTCAAGAGTTTCCCTACCTTGAAAAGATGGTTAGTTAGGGAATCCATGAAGTTTTCCCCCTAAGTGACCTTATCCGACACTGAGATCTTTAGCTTATTGTGCCTCCAATCCAACCTGAACCGTCAGGGGTGGCGGGCAGGAGCCCAAATGAAGAGGACCTGCTCCTTCTAAGGACCCAAGAAAGTTGGGACTTAATCCAAAAATTTGCATATGGGTCGTGTAGTGAGGTAATAGAATCTGAGCTCTCGATTTAGGTCGAGTTCATTATCGAGTATAGAGACCAAAAATGAACAAAAGAGGGTTCGACCCGAAGTGAGACATTATGATACAAAAACAGAAGATGTGCCTAATGGCATTGGGGATCAGTTGAGCAGGGCAGATGTCTAAGCTTAATAGGATGTTCTCAACGATCCGGGATCGGGAACCTCAATCCCCCTTCTAGCATGCCTACGGAGAAAGTGGCGCACCCGTTCAGGGGGAGGTGCATCCGATCCAATTTATTTGGGAAAATAATGGCTTTATTCTGGAGGAATGTGGAACTTGGACCTGAACTCCACGACTATAAGAGATCCAAACTTTAGTACTATCGCCAGCTAGAGAGATGTGGCAAATATATACTTTGAGGTTTTTGGGTCTTGGTTAGGACCACCCCTTAATGTAAAGGGTGGATCTGAAGGAGGTGAACCCACTTTGGGGTCGGGATCTCACGGAGTGTGAGGAGACTCGAGCCTGTGTATGGTACAAGCTAAAGGGAGATCACATCCTCGGAACTCGAGGAAGGGAGACATTATGACTTAACCCCATTTGGTCAGGATTGCAAGTTTTCTCGGAAGAGGAACTCGAGCTCATTATTAGGGAGAGGACAGACCCGAGTTCTAAATCTGGTTCAGAAAGATGGGGAGATGGATTGAAGAGCTAGAAGAGTGCGCTGAGACCCACAGAGAGGATAACAAGGGAATGAGAAATGGAAATAAAGTCATGGGGCTACCCCTGCATATTTATAGAAGAAAGGGATGATGGTTCGCTCCCCGAGATAGCATCGACGATTGTGATTGGCTGCATCTCATCGGACAATAGGGAATCTTCAGAATCTACTTCCCTAAGTATCTAGATTCATTCCTTAATGGTTGAAAATGAACCAACACACTTTGGAAAGTGGGGGAAATTAATGATAGTAATTATTATGGTGAAGACTTGAAAAGACCACTCTGCCCTTGGACCCCTTGCACAAACAGGACAGGATCCGTGTCTTCTTATCCAGGTCGGGTTGTGACCTTAATGAACCCAACCGGGCATGAGGTCGTGACCCGAGCGACGAACCGTTGATCAAGAGAGGATCCAACGGGCAGCGATGTGCCACCTCAATCATATGGGAAAGGACAGCTAACCACCTATAAAAGGAAATGATCCATCCACTTTCAGGTCAGGTTGTCACTGTTCACTTTTGCTTAAAGCTTTACTCTTTACTTTGAGTTCACTTGATCACTTCAACTCATCACCAACTTAAGCATCGGAGGGCCTTAGTTGAGGGCGATCTTAGCTAGCCTAATGTGTGCTCTTGTGGTCAGGGCGGAGATCCAAAATACACTTGTGCGGTTTCGGATTGAGGTCAAGGTCATAACCAGGGTTACTTTTTCCTGAGTCGAGGTCGTAGTCCAGAAAAGCGAGTTGCATAAAAAATATTAATATAATAATTAATTAAATGATGATGTTGAAGTTTTGAAGATGAGAATCAATTAATTTTTGATATAATAACCATAGGCATGCTTTTGCCACAAGTGTATTGTTCGTTAGCTTGATGTTGGATCCTTTCCTTTTCCTTTTTAATTATGGTGTACATTCCCTATCTTTCTCAACATCCATTGAGTTTGGAGCGAATATTCTTCCTTTTCCCCCTCTTCACTTTGCAATGGTGATTGATATTCTAGCCCACCCTAAATCCAATGGCTCCCCAACTTCAGCCACCACAGATCCGACAGCTCTCCGCCTAAATCCATATTCTTGCATGACCACGACAAAATTCATCGCCCCACTATCAATGCTACAACAGGGACACTGGATGCATTCTTTCTGATGATCACCTTGAATATCTTCACCTGCTCCACCTGACAATTTTTTTTCCCCCCAAATTGATGGTTAATTAAACAAGAAGACCAAGAATTTTCAAATTTGAAAGCGTGCTTTAATGCAAGAATTAAATCGCTTTAGAAATAAATAAAATTGCTACTTAGAGTTTTTAACCCCCTTAATTTTCTTATATTAACGTGCACATGTCAAGATAGGCTGGTTATGGTTCGAATTCAAAATCTCACATTTATATGAATAAGATAAGATAATAAGAACAATATAATTGAGTTAATTAATCACTCAAAATTACTATTTAGAGCTTAGTGGCCTGATTTGCTCAATTTTTTTTTTTGTATAATAAATTAATAGATTCAATCATCCTTACACATACCAGCTGGGGCCTGGGAGTCTGTCCCTGGGCCCCCAGAAAGGCCCAAGTCCGAGACAAACAGCTGAACTGGGCTCCAAGAACCCTGGGCCCAAGACACCTGCAACCAGACTTAGCTAAGGTCCAAACTGAGCTCATTCGCCTGTAAAACTTAAAGGCAGAGCTGAAGTTATTTGGTGAAGTTCGGACACTACTGAGTGAAAAAATGTTCACAAAAATCATAAATTGATGAGAAAAGAAAAGATAAAATTCTTAGCAACATGGCTTCTGGGAAGTGAAAACTTTCACTGATTTTGAAAATTTTGGTGATCTTCTCTTATTTTAAATTAATTATATATCGGAAGATCATCTTCCAAATTTTTAACCAATTAACATTATTTCACAAAATTGATTAAGTTTGAATTGATTATCTTTTAGTTGGTTCTTTAAATAGTAATCATAATTAGAAAAATAAATTAAACCAAACAAGCCATATATGATTATATTGACTTGGGAGCTGTGTAAATTGGACGTGCTTCGAGAATAAAGAGGCTTCTGCATGCACGCGTTCCATTGAAGTTTATACAATTACACCAATTACCCATAAAAAAAGTTTGGAAAAAATTCTCTCTTTTTACCAAAATGAATTTTAGATCTTGTAAATTTCTCAAATTTGATAAATAACTTAGAATCTATACTATATAAAAAGGAAAAGCCCTTACACTCACAAAGTAGCGATTTTTTTTTTTGCTACACCAAATTATGATGTACCCGTTATACACTTAAAACAACTATTTCTTTTATATCTTCATTTTTGTTTTTCCTACATAATTCACAAATAAAATAAATATTTGTTTGTAAATTAATCCCACAAAATCAATCCATCAATAGTTCTTTAATTGAAATATCAAATATTTTTTTATTTTTTAATATAATAAAAATCAATATTACAGTACTTTAAATTTATGCACGGAGGGACGACGTCCCATGATAACTAGTTTCAACAATAAAAGAGGGGTTTCTTTGCCACTACATAATAACTATCCTTTTTTAAAGGCAAACTCTTCTAATCATATTTCTTTATTTTAGCACTAACCATTGTGGTTCATTGTTCCTGCATCTATAGATTTAAATTATCTTAATATTACTATTAATTATTGATAAACAATAAAATTCTCAATGTTTTGTATAATATAAACAAATAATAACATAATTTTAATCAATAATAAACAATAAGTACATTGTATAACATATAATATTAATTATTGATTAATATAAATAAATAAATAAATAAATATATATATATATATATATATATATGACAAAAGATCTTCTGCCAAAATTTAAAAGTATAGGATATAACCGTCCTAGCAGTCAATAATTTGCTTCTTTTAATTTTTTAACCATATTGCATTACTTGTGTTTTGCCATTTCATATGAAGTGAGGCGTTTTAAAAATTGAAAATCAAGGTTATAAATGGCGGTTCAAAATTTGGTATGATACGGAATTACTGTCACCTTGAACATATATAAGACCTTTATTTTTTATATAGTATATATATGTTTTGACCGTATTGCTTGCATTGTATTTAGACATATCACAAATATCGAGTTAAGTATTTTAAAAATAAAAATCAACAATACAATTTGTAGTTCAAAGTTTGGTGCAATATAATGTAACTGTCACTTTAAATGTGTGAAAGGCCTTTCTTTTTATATAGTACTAGTCATAGTGGCATACTGGTCTTACTTGCATAAATTTAGTTTATCATATTGTTGATGATAATTATATTGGTAAATAAAGCACCCAATTTATATAGTATAAATAAGCAATAACATAATTTTAACAACCATACTAAATAACATACAATAGTATAAATTATCAGTTAATATAAACTATATATAGTAAATAACTTAAGAATGTCAAAAGTTCAAAAATATATTATATATATACTTGTCTACACATTCAATGAATTTTATCATTACGTTTTGACCATATTAATTACTTATGTTTTGTAATTTTATTTCGAGTAATAAATACATTTTTAAAAATTAAACAGACGTATCGGCCATTTTGAATATGTAAGAGGCTTTTTATTTATTTTTTTTCATTTTATATAGTATAGATAAATTACCTATTTTATTGTGGGCATATGATAACTATGAAATAATTCTTGATAAGATTAATTCTACAAACAGAAACCTTAAGATTATCTTTGAACCTTAGACTTTATAACGTAACCGACAAATAAAGCAACTTGTAAGAAACGTAAGCTACAATTTAAAGTAATTTTCGGAAACTATTTTTCGTTAAAATCTAAAATTCTTAACTACAATATAAAGCGATGAAATAAAATAGTATCAAGAGTAAGCTTATTTTGGATTGGGAATATATCTGGTTACATACTGCCATCCAATGTACAGAAATTCAACAGTTGATGGCTAGATGCTGTGATTGAGCTGTAAATCTCAAGGGAATTGCAAGTCAATTTACGTGGACTGAAGCGCCTTCTGGAAAATTAGAATAGGAACGTCAAACAACTTGAAGCCTTTTGTTAACCAAAGGTCAACTCTTATCCTAATTTAATCATGTACTACTCTAAAATGAAATACTAATTTAATGCAACTATATATGAGGTGGGTCTGGATCTCAAGCTGACAGTCAAATTTTGAATTAGGCAATTTCTTTTGATGCTCAATATAATCTCACAATAATTCATTTTGTGAGACATAAAAAGTTGTTACTAATTCGTTTTCACTTCGTCTCGACATGAGGTTTACACCATGTTAATTAGTGATAAGATCTATGTTCTATGATTGTCATCATTTGTTCTGTAATAATACCTTAAGATTTTCATATATAGAATTTATATGTGCATCCTGTAAATCATTGATTGTAATAAATATAAATTGATTTGTTTAGTTCAATCAAAAACAATCTGTCAGAATTCAAATAGTGAGATTTATTTCATCAAAAGTATGATTAAAGTTAAATCAGTCATAATTTGTGGACTCTGACTCTACTCGTAATGCATTAGGAAGTTATTAATTGATCTATATGAAAGACAATTGCTTATAAAAAAATAAGTAAAATTTTGTTTGGAATGTTGTTACTAGTGATGAGACTGGTAAGATTTTTACAAAGTGAATATTAACCCCCATGTGAACATCCTTGGAATATATTCTCAACTTCCTTTTGAGATCACAATGCATATATTTTAAAATCATCATGCTATCACATCCTATTGATTATGCAAGTACCAAGTAGATTAAGTATCTTGATCACTTGAATTTATCTAATCAAAGCAACACTTGAATTTCCACTACCAAATAAAATAGAGTTGCCATTTCTTTCAATAGAATTTGTTATTACCTAATCCTAATAAAGTACTGGCATTGTATTTAATCTATTCTAGAGCAGAAAATTGATTCATTCAAAGTATGTAACAATATATATATATATATATATGTATGTATATAGTCGAATTAATTTGACTTGCTTTTAATTTAACTGAAATATTCTTACATAGACTTCAAAAGTAGTATCCAAATCTCTTCACATGATATATACAGAAATTTCCGTACATGCAGAAAATTCAAGACAAGAGTGTTTAATTATATAAATGGATATATCCTTATTTTTATCGATCTCGATAATTTCATTTCTGAACGAACTTGATATGCTGACATTTGAATTAGTAGTTAACTAATAAAGCCTTTGGAATTATACTTTCAATAATTGGCTGCCCGTGAGGAAGATGTAGACATAAATCCAACAAAATGCCAAATCCCGTTTGTCTGACCAATCACGCTTGAAAAAGGCTAAAAACTCAAAACTACTTGGTACGTAGACCAAATCTAACATGGACAAAAATAGTGCATCAACGCGGTGCAGCAGCCAATAGTGACCAACAGCTAGCACAATATTGTCCCTGCTTGGAAATACTCTAACTCTCATGCATTATAAATTCAGCTGCAGTTAGCCGTTCTTCTCCATCAACTTAATTCACTAGCAACTTACTCTAATTTCTTACAAACTTATACGTTTTTCCAATGGATTCCTTCGGCACAATTTTTGCCATAACAACACTTCTGCTCTTGCTCTCCAACGTGCCATCTGAAGCACAACTATCTCCCACATTCTATGCCACTACATGTTCAAATGCAGCTGCTGTAATCCGCACTTCCATCCGGCAGGCAGTCTCTCGTGAGAGACGAATGGCGGCGTCCCTAATTCGTCTCCACTTCCATGACTGCTTCGTTCAGGGCTGCGATGCATCAATCCTACTCGATGAGACCTCTTCTATTCAAAGTGAGAAAACTGCATTCCCTAACGATAATTCTGTAAGAGGCTACGAAGTGATAGAGGCCGCCAAGCGTGAGGTCGAGCGTGTATGCCCTGGAGTTGTTTCTTGTGCGGACATACTCACCTTAGCAGCACGCGATGCCTCAGTTGCTGTAAGTATATATATGTATTCTTTCTCTTTGGCAAATTAAAACATATATATTTACAGTTTTGTTGGTTATATTTAGTATATATTTAATCAAATCTCTAACACTTTTGTATTAAACAGGTTGGTGGTCCATCATGGGAAGTGAAGCTTGGGAGAAGGGACTCTACCACGGCCAGCCGTTCTCTGGCCAACAGTGATCTCCCCGGACCTTCTTCTAGTCTTGACGCACTTATTTCTGCGTTTGATAGAAAAAGACTCAGTGCCAGAGATATGGTTGCCTTATCAGGTAAATATTATATCTTTTTGCTTGCAAATTACTGTTAATTTAATTCATAGCCATTTAACTAATACAATCGTCAATTTTCTTATGCAGGAGCACACACAATAGGCCAAGCCCAATGCTTCTTGTTCCGCGATAGAATATACAGCAATGGCACAGACATTGACGCCGGTTTTGCCAGCACACGAAGACGCCAGTGCCCTCAAAGCGGTGGCGACAGAAATTTGGCGCCACTTGATTTGGTGACACCCAATTCATTTGACAACAATTACTTTAGAAATTTGATTCAAAGAAAGGGTCTTCTTCAATCTGATCAAGTGTTGTTTAGTGGAGGATCAACGGACAGTATTGTAAACGAGTACAGTAGGACCCCAGCAACGTTCTCGTCTGATTTCGCAAGCGCCATGATCAAAATGGGAGAGATTGAACTACTTACAGGACAAAATGGGATTATAAGAAGGGTCTGCAGCGCAGTCAACTAGCTAACCTCCAAGCAAATTCTTCCCATTTGTTGATAGATTTTAGTAATTTTTAGCATTGGGTAATTGTATATCCAGTTTCCTGCATGCTTTTTCTCTGTATTATTAGCATTATCATTTTCAATGGTACTATGAAATAATGGGTCCAAGTTTGCTGCGTTGTATACTATTTAGTATTTATGATTTGATGATTGCAGAATATTGGCTGAAATATACTTGTTAATAATATTCTTGGGTCATAACAAGAAAGTACGGTAGCATTATCACCTAAAATCGACCATGCCATAGAAAAGTTTGCATGCATGATTGACCTATATTTAGAGAATCACAAGGCAAATGACAGACCATGTGTGGGACTGAGCACTGAAATCGTTTTCATGAGCGAAGCTGGTAAGATAAGAATGAAGAGAAAAAACAAAATTTTTGTCCAACATACTCTAAATCATTTTAGAATAATGACCTGGCTTAAGGGGAGATTTACATTTTTGCCCTTCTTCTCATTCAAAATACTAAAAACACCCTCCTCTTATCATGGAACGTATTTGACCCAATTCTGATTCAGTAGATGACTCATGATTTCAGCCTTCTAAGGATTACACGTGGCATCATTCTGATGAGCAATCGAGATATGATGTGACAGTGCCACATTAGCCAACAAATATAAATATTCAAAAGTTAGATGATATATATATGCATTTTTGTTATTATTTCATACCTTAATTAGTTCCAACCTTTGGATCATATATTAATTAAGTTTTAAAAAAATTTACGAGGACTATCAACAATCCGTAACATTATTATCATGTTTTAGGTCTAACACCATTATCATCCTACTCAATCGAGAGTCTGACCTAACTAATGACCTGATAGAACAAATAAATTGATCCAAAATTAGATCTAAATGCATGTTCAACTGCAGAGCAAGTAGGTGGTCCTGGCTAACCTGACAAAAAAGGTTGGTGGATGTGTCCAATGCATTCCCCAATTAGGACGAATTCTATGAAAATAAAATCTTAGATTGTCGACTTATGGGATTTGAACCAATCTTAGCATTTCAGATCCAGATTTGATTACTGACGGGTGATTAGAATCCGACCCAATATCCAACTATCCTTTTACTCCAAATGGCTGATGTCCACAACGATCACTGATAATATGAATCTAAATTCAGGAAAATATTCGAATTATGGTCGTAAAAGTATATCTTAATTTTGTTTTAATATTTCTTTTTTCTGAATTCAAATTCAATATATCAATAATAACAATTTGATTGGATTTAAAGTTGATTTAGATCTCTATGTACAATAATTACTAAGTGGCTAGTTAATTTAGTGATATTTTCATCAAATTTGTATATATGTACGAGGTTTAGGTTTTAACTTTTAAATCCTGACGAACTTTTGATATACATGCTTGTGTAAATAAAAAAATATTTATATAAAATAAAATATATTATATATATAATATGATAAATTAGAATAGGAATATAGAATTGGGTGCCCATGGATTCTGATTCCAAAATTCGACTCGAATTTGAACCCAAATTCTAAGAATTAGATTCATGAAAATAATATGGTTAGGCAAATATCAAGGAAAAGCAGTGGAATTTATTTTAATTTAATTGCGTGGGGGCAACTTAGTAATTTCACTTAGTATTCTTATATCCATTCTCATATATTTCGCTCACATTTGAGCATCCCAATGCTGTTTGCATTAAAATTTAGGGATTTTGTACTATCTTTATTTTGGCACAAGGACTATAATTAACAAAATTAGATATTTAGAAGCAAATAAATAGAAGTACATTTTAAAATAGTCACCTATAATAATTTAAATGGACAATTTAGTATTAATTGTTCTTATAAAGTGTGTCACATTTTTGAAGCGCTATATATTGAGGTATATATTGGAATATCACTTAAATAATGGTAAAACAACGTTTAAAGAATAAAAAATTACCTTCATTACTTTATGTAAAGTTAATGTTTAAAATGATCCCATATATTTTACTCTTGCAATTATAACAATTATTCGTTCAAATGTCTCCATGTGTATGATTGAAGGCAATTTTTAAAATTTCAACGGCAAAAAAATAGCCTTGGAAGTTCTTCACTATAGTAGTGAAGGGTTTTGTGGCCATTTATTTTTATTTTTGTTATTTATTTTTTTTTAAACGTGGGGAAAACTGAAAAGTTCTGAAGTTTTCCAACATGAAGCAGAAACTTTCGCAGTAGCTTATTAAATCCTTATCTGTTTGACTTAATAATTTGGAACTTGTCTTGCCATTTGATGTAGAGAAAATTCAACTGTTGATGCTGTCTCTAGCTGTAGTTCCAAATGATAGAAGCAAGACGTCAAAGTAAGCCTTTGTTAATTCATTCCCCCCCCCCCCCCACAACACCAAAATAGTACGTTGTGAAGTAATTTTCAATTGGCGTCTTAATAACTAGTCAAAGTTTCTTTCGAATCAAGCTTTAATTATTAGATTAGATAATTATATTATGTTAGAGATACTAAATTTATAATATTTTTCATACATATCTAATAGCTTAAATTTTTAAATGAGATATGGTATCAGAATACAGGAAGCAAAAGATTTTAACTTTAAATCTCATTGTTGAGTTTCACATTTTAAGTTTCGCAAAAAAATACGTGCCATCTGAAACTTTCATTAAAATCAGGTCGATTTGCATGCTTGATTTTCCAGGGAAAAAATAAAAAGGTAGCATCGAAGAAAAGAAAACTAGAGTGAAATGGATGCTTTTGTGCAAACATGTTAAAGATACAAAATATTAAATATCTAACATTTCCCCTTTCTAATAATTTCAACTTTTAAATGAGATGATCATCAATATATAAATTGATCATAACATTGAAAGCGCATAAAATTTTTAATTTTGCATGAGTCATTGTTGGTTTTGGTACTTTCTTAATTATTTCTAAGAAATTAATTTAATAAATAAGGACAAATATTTAACGTGCGACATTAATGAAGATTTAATTTGTCTTGTATTTGATATGTGATTGGAGATTTTCCCTTGTCCTAATTTTAGAAAGACACTTTACAACTCATATTTGGACCTTACAATGTTGGTGAGGTAAACAAATATAGAATAACAAAATAGAATAATATAAGAAAAATAAAAAAAATTATAAAACACTATCACAACTAAGAAAATATCTTCTTTTTTTCCAATAAATTAAATTCAATTAAGTTATAATAATGTAATGTCCAAATCTTTCTTCACATGCATGTATATGTTCAAGTCCTTTAAGTTACACGTGAAAAGAATAGGTTCCTGGTAGAAAATTAGAAATCAAAGAATGGTTGTTGCTTTCTGTATTTCTATGCTCTTTCCTCAACCAGGATTAAAGAAATTTCATATATCAATGTGATTATTATTATTTTTAATATCCACTAGGACAATGTTAGTACGCCTATATGGATGCTAGTTTTGACACTTTATGATTAACGTAAATTGACTTTATGCTTTGCCAGTTGCCTGTCTCTGTCACAAAACCTTTCATACAAAAATAATACCCATAGCCCACATCCATTGTTGACCAATCATATTGAAAACGCCAAAAAACCTTAACCAAATTCAGGAAAGACCGAATCCAACGTGGGAAAATAGTTGAATTTTAAGAATAAAATATATGAAGACAAAGATGCAGAAGCTTTTTTCCATTTAATCTTTATGAATATGGCAGCAACGCGTTTTAGCCTCCAATAGTGACCAACATCGATCCATCACTCGGACACAACTTTTTTGCCCTATAAATTCATTACAAAAACGGCTTAATTTTGCCCCATCCAATTAACTTCAGTATTCGAAAGCATTAAAGCGTTAATTAATTTCATTGTTAATTTTTCTCTTGTCAAAGTTAAATCTCGAAACGATGAATAGCTTTAGTTTCTTACTTGGCACACTTTTCGCTATTACATCTCTCTTGCTTTTGCTGTCCAACGTGCCATGTGAAGCTCAACTATCCGCCACATTCCATCAGACTTCATGTCCAAATGCGACAGATATAATCCGCACTTCCATCCGCCGAGCAATTTCCCGCGAGCGGAGGATGGCTGCCTCCCTCATTCGTCTACATTTCCACGATTGCTTCGTTCAGGGCTGCGATGCATCAATCTTACTAGACGAGACTCCTTCTATTCAAAGTGAGAAAACTGCATTCCCAAATGCTAATTCCGTAAGAGGCTATGAAGTCATAGAGGCTGCCAAGAGCGAGGTTGAGCGCATATGTCCCGGAGTTGTTTCTTGTGCAGACGTACTCACCTTAGCAGCACGCGATGCCTCAGTTGCTGTAAGTACATAAATTTTTTGTCCCAAACTAACTAGGTATTATATATATATATATATATGTATACACAGTACTCTCTGATTAATTAATTCATTAGAAACTAATATTTTTGTACGAAATAGGTTGGTGGTCCATCATGGAGTGTGAAACTTGGAAGAAGGGACTCTACAACCGCCAGCCGTTCCCAAGCAAACACTGATCTTCCAAGTCCATCTGCCACTCTTGATGCCCTTATCTCTGCTTTCTCCAACAAGGGACTTACTGCCAGAGACATGGTTGCCCTATCTGGTAAGAAAAACTAGCTATAAAATAACATATGATTAACCGTTGATTTCTTTCCCTTTTCTAAGTAATTATTGAAATATATTGATGTTACGCTGCAGGAGCACATACAATAGGCCAAGCACAATGCTTCCTTTTCAGAGGTAGGATATACAGCAATGGAACTGATATTGATGCTAACTTTGCTAGCACCAGAAGGCGTCAATGCCCTCAAAATGGCGGTGATGCAAATTTGGCACCACTTGATTTAGTCACTCCCAATTCCTTTGACAATAATTACTTTAAGAATTTGATCCAAAGGAAGGGTCTTCTTCAGTCGGATCAAATCCTTTTCAGTGGAGGATCAACGGACAGCATTGTTTCCCAATATAGTAGGAATCCACCAACTTTTGCCGCCGATTTTGCGAATGCCATGATCAAGATGAGCGAGATTCAACCCCTTGTCGGACAAAATGGAATCATAAGAAGGATTTGTAGTGCCATCAACTAGCTAGCTGGTTAACGCCAGGCAGATATATATTTTCCCATTTTCATTTGTATGTGCTTACCCGCTGGTTGTTGCTGGTTTTACATATCCTTTTGGCATTCATTAATTGTATATCCAGTACGTACGATATTCATCTTTCTTGTACTGTTATTCTTCCATGTAATTCTTCAATACAACATATATGAACTAATGTATTGTTCATTTTCACTGTAGAGTTCTATATATTTGCCTTCCAATGTTGCACTTTAATTTATTTTTCTTGACCAAACCATATCATGTTACATCTAGCCAACAAAAGGATACATCATTTATTTACTAAGATCACTAAGATGGACTTGGCCATTTTAAATATAAAAATTGACATACTTTTTTTTATTTAAAAAAAAAATTACGCAATCACATACATTTAGGATTATTTAGAATTGAAACCTAATTCATATAAATGTGAAAGGAATGCTAGCCACTCAATCAATTAATTAGTGGTGACATTCTTGGTAACATTATGATTCTTCAATATTGTTTCAATTATTGTGTCTTTGGCCCTATCATAAACCCTAACATAAAATCAAATCGTCTATCCTGATACTCTATTAACTAGCCCCCATGTCATTATGTTCATTTTACTCACTTTTGAGTTAAAATAATAAAAAAATCTTTATTTCTCATAGTTTAATTTGGTGTCCCTCACATTTATTATCTCGTGACTTAAAGATCTAAAACAATGATATTTAACGTTGAACCTATTTTATTATTCTAACATCTATGTTATTAAAAAAGTATGAGGGTTTTAGTGGTATGTTTTCGATTGATAGGACTAAAATATCCTTAATTTTTGTTTTAAATTTTTATAACTATATAAGTAATTGTCAATTACTTTATTCTATCACTATCCTCCTACTACCATCATTTTATACTATTGCTTTTTGAGGAAAAGATATTTGAAAAAAGATGTTTTGCATAGTTTCATATCTAGTTGAAAATATCATCCATATGAGATATTATATGTACATTTAATAGATAACATGAAAATTATAATAATTTATATATATATAGACCTTACATATGTACGTCAATCGTTTATACTTCAATATTTAGATGCACACACATTGAGTGTAGACCAATTGCTACTGTGCACCAATTGCTAGTAGTTTATTAATGACTGAGGGTATACACAATTGAAATTGATATTCTTGTTGAAAGTTTGAATAGGATATCCTTCTCCTCCCCGAGCACGTGCTCCACTTTAAATTTAAGAATGGTACATCAATGTAAGAAAAATAAAACAATAGTAACAAAATAATAAGTGATAATATAGAAATTTTCAACAGTTATATATATTAAATGAAAAAAAATATTTTGGGTGAATTACAGCTACCCCCTGAGGTTTGGTGTAATTACAAAAAAACCCTCATTATTTTAAAAATTACAAATACGTCCCTGAACTTTGGATCCTAAATGTAATGCTGATGGAAGTGTAAAATGACCCAAATGCCCTTCCGTTAAAAATAAAAAAAAAATTGATTACAAATATCAAAAGACAAAAACACCCTTGGACCTATTTGTAATGCTTTTGAATTTACGAGGGTTTATTTGATATATTTTTATCACATTCAATTTTCACCGGACCGCCATCACTGCCCGCCGAACAGCCGCCATGCGCCTCCACCAAAACTAGGTTTTGCTGTTGCCAGAAGGTGCTCCTTGTTGAACACTATCAAACCCCCAAATCAATTTTAACTTTCCCCTTCACTTCATTGGTCAATTTCAAGCAAAACCGCTCAACTCCACCGCCCGCCTCCACCTTCCATTCTCCTTCTCCATTGGTCAAATCACAAAATTAAAACCACCATTACACTCCTCTCATCGAGTCCATAAAAACCCACTCATTGTGAGTTTCCGTCGCTGGAACTAAGCAACCCATCACCACCGCCGTGAGGCTCTGTTCAGAGCTTAATTTCCGGCGAGTCGGTGGTTGTTTCTAGGCAAATTTGGTACTGATGCGTTCCTTGTGATAAGGGAAAGATAATGGTTAGCTTGGTTGCTAGTTATTCCAACGTCGGAGAGGTGCTGGTTGGAGAGGATGGTGACGGTAAGCATGGAAGAATTTGATACAATAGGAGGGCTCTTGTGTATATATTTTTCAATTCTCTGAAATTGTAATTTTCATCCCAATATTTCTTCTCATATTTCAATTGAATCATTTTAACTCTCTGAGTGCCTCACATTGACTCCAAATTTTTTTTTCCTCAATTTCAATTAAGTCCTCAAACTAGTTAATGACTCTATGGATCTGGTTGTTTACCCAAATTTTTTAACGGCTGGGCTGAAATATTGGATGGCGATTAAGTTCAGGGGGTATTTGTAATTTTCAAAACAACAAGGGTTTTTTTTTGTAGGGTAGCCATAATTCACCCAAATATTTTATTATGTTACCTTAATAATTTTTATAAATTAATAATACTTAAATTATCATTATTAACAATTATTGCCTTGCCGCTAGTCTTGCTTTTGCCGGAAGGAATGGCCTGGCTGACTTCAATCCTGTATCGAGGATAACTTATTTTGAATTTGGAACTTGTCTAATTGCCATCTCATGTAAAGAAAATTCAATTGTTATGCTGTCTTGAGCTGTAATTCCAGAGGAATTACGACTTAAGCACCCCTGGACTCTGGTAAATAAAAGTACAACGTAAAGGAAGCATTTATTATTTGTTATACATCCCATCCCACCCCACCCCACTCCAAAATTAATATATCTTCAATTAATATTTAGGAATATCTTAAATTTAGAGAGTGATTGAGTGAGCTTATAAATTTTTTAAAATATCTTATAAGATGTTTGAAATCTTTAAACTTATAAAATGTTAAGAGATTAATAAATTTTTTAGGGAAAAAAAATCCTATCACAAATCTTTAAAAATGTTATTAAGATATTTTAAGAAATTTATAGTATAACTCAAACATCATCTTAGATTGATCATATATGGGATGGGTTTGCACATTTTAAACTGTGAGTTCGAATTCGTATCTGAAAAAATTTATTTTAGATCAAGTTTTATTAGATTAGATAATTTTTATCAGCAAATTAGCATAAAAGCTTCTCGACTTGATCGCTGCCTTCATACGTTCTTTTATCTCAGAATGAATGTTTTAAATCAATAATTTTTTAAAAATTAATTTAAAAAATAAAAAATAATGACGACATTAATTAGACGCGCGATTAGAATTTTACCTCCTCTTTAATACGTTATGCTAATAGAGATTTTCCATTGTCATATTCTTCGAAGATATTTCACAACCAATTATGTTATGCTTGAATATTGACCATTAGAGAAAAAAATTAAAATAACGCATAAAACACTATCAAAAGTAAAAGAAATTATCTTTTAATTAGATAAATTTGAGAGCGAAACATATTGAAGTGTAAAATCTGTTTTCTTTTCTTCTTTTTTTTTTCCAACAAATTTACAAATCCTTTTCCATGTGAAATGAATTGGGGTAGTTACATATTTTTTCTTGATGATTTAATTTCTCACTTCAAGAAAAAGGAAAAATGGTAATAAATTCATAATGGTGACAATACAAAAGTTATCATCCATTATATATCTTAAGTGACTATAAAATTTTGTTGTCTCAATAATGATTTTTATAAGTTTAATAGTGACAAACATAATGTTTGAATTGTTACTATTAATAATTAGTAACATATATATAAGGACAACAAAGTAATATAAAAATTTTGTTAATTAATTTTGTTATAAATTATAGTGATAATTTTTATTGTTACTACACATGTATCGGTATTTTGTCATAGGGACAATTAAAATACTAGTTTTTATGATCAGTATTATAGTGAAAAAAATAAATTAATTAATATCACTTGACAACTATAATCAACAATATGATAAAAGTTATTGTGATCATTTAATATATATATCATTAGCGACAAGTTTCATATTATCATTTTATTTTTTAATAATATTATATATATATATATTCTTTTTATCCTTTTTCAATAAAGTGAACATATTGTAGGGTCCAAATCTTTTTCTAATTTAACATATATTTAATCCCTTAAATTCCATGTGAAATGAGTAGTTAGGTTCGTAGTAGAATAAAAAAATGATTAATTAATGTTGCTTAAGTATTTCCATGCTCCTTCCTCAACCACAAAAGTGAGTTCATCGCGCCAGTATCACTGTTATTGTTATTATTATTTTAATACGTACCATATAAGATAATATTAGTTTGTATTATATTGATGATTTTGACACTTTATGATCAACGTAAATTTACTATGTAGCTGTCTGCGTGTCTTTGTCACAGAGTCTTTCATACAAAATACCCATAGCCCACATCCATTGTTTGACCCAATCATGTCTGATAGTGCCAAAAAATCTTAACCAAAATCCAAAAAGACCGAATCCAACGTGGGAAAAGAGTTGAATTTCAAGAATAAAATATATGGAGACAAAGATGCAGAAGCTTTTCTTAATTTAATCTTTATGAATATGGCAGCAACGCGTTTTAGCCTCCAATAGTGACCAACATCCATCACTCGGACACAAATTTTTTGTCCTATAAATTCACTGCTATAACACCTTCTTCCCCATCCAATTAACTTCAGTACTTGAAAGCATTTCGCATATTTTGGGTAAATTTCGTTGTTTTTTCCCTTGTCAACTTTAAATCTCAAAATGATGAGTAGCTTCACTTCCTCACTTGGCACTTTTTCCGCCATTACATCTCTTTTGCTTTTGCTGTCCAACATGCCATGTGAAGCTCAACTATCCGCCACATTCTATCAGAGTACATGTCCAAATGCAGCTGCTATAATCCGCACTTCCATCCGGCGAGCAATATCCCGTGAGCGCCGGATGGCCGCATCTCTAATTCGTCTACATTTCCACGATTGCTTCGTTCAGGGCTGCGATGCATCCATCTTACTAGACGAGACCCCTACTATTCAAAGTGAGAAAACTGCATTCCCAAATGCTAATTCCGTAAGAGGCTACGAAGTGCTAGAGGCCGCTAAGCGCGAGGTCGAGCGCATATGCCCTGGAGTTGTTTCTTGTGCAGACATACTCACCTTAGCAGCACGCGATGCCTCAGCTGCTGTAAGTATATAACTTTTTGTCCTAAACAAACTAGGTACTATATATAAATATATATATATATATATATATAGTACTCTCTGTCTGATTAATTCATTAAAGACTAATATTTTTGAACATACGAAATAGGTTGGTGGTCCGTCATGGAGTGTGAAACTTGGAAGAAGGGACTCTACAACTGCCACCCGTTCCCAAGCAAACACTGATCTTCCAAGTCCATCTGCCACTTTAGATGCCCTTATCTCTGCTTTCTCCAATAAGGGGCTTACTGCTAGAGACATGGTCGCCCTATCTGGTAATTAGAGATCACTAGCTATAAAAATAACATACTTATATGTTGAATATTATATAGCAATTAGATCTCCCTTTTTCAATTAATTTTGTTATATTAATCTTATACTGCAGGAGCACATACAATAGGCCAAGCGCAATGCTTCCTTTTCAGAGGTAGGATATACAACAATGGAACTGATATTGATGCTAACTTTGCTAGCACCAGAAGGCGCCAATGCCCTCAAAATGGCAGTGATGCAAATTTGGCACCACTTGACTTAGTCACACCCAATTCCTTTGACAACAGTTACTTTAAGAATTTGATCCAAAGGAAGGGTCTTCTTCAGTCGGATCAAGTCCTTTTTAGTGGAGGATCAACGGACAGCATTGTCTCCCAATATAGTAGAAATCCCCGAACTTTTGCCGCCGATTTTGCCAATGCCATGATCAAGATGAGTGAGATTCAACCCCTCGTTGGACAAAATGGAATCATAAGAAGGATTTGTAGTGCCATCAACTAGCTAGCTGGTTAACTCCACGCATACATATATGCACTAATTACGAATGGAATTTTTTATTCATTTACTTTATCTCACATAAATTAACTTTCATTTTTAATCTGTACCTAGATAGTTGTTGCTGATTTCAATTTTCACGTATTCCTTTGTTTCCAGTACTTCACAATTATATTCATCTCTTTTGTACTGTCAGTCTTCCATGTAATCCTTTATTAGTACGTATAATTAAAATAATGTATTGTTCAATTGAATAATGTCTAGTTTTTTTTGCCAATTGGGATGCATGATATATATTGTACTTCCACTTTTATTTTTCTCCATATTTACGTACCTTGAGTAAATTGGCAGGTTACATTTAGCAACAAATTAAAGATATATTATCTAATTGCTAATAACAAGAGAGACCTTCTTATTTTGTAAGTTCAATTTTTGCAAAAAATAAAATGTAAGCTTCCAAGTTATGGCCCAGAAGACGAAAGTGAATGATTAATAAGTTTTTGTGAATAGAAAATATTGCTTGAAACAATTTCCTATAATAATCCTTAGGGAAATAATTAATTATCTTCATAATTTGGCAATCTCCAACGATTTAATTAATTAGGCAATCAATTCGGTTAACTTTTCAATATATGGAGGTTTTTCTATGTACAGAAATTGAATGATTGATTTCATATCATCAAATTCAAAATTTACAACATACTCACACAGATATAAGATAATATAAATGATGAACCAAATTTGAATGAAGCCGACTGCAAATTAGATAAATATTTATGCAAGAGACAACTATTGTACTAAAAGCAACGAACTTACTACAAGAAAACAAGGTTTTAGTGACTGAATTTTTGTGACGGATCAAGTTGGTCATTAATGTTAGTGACTGATTAATGACCGACTAGTGACTAATTAAATGTAAAACTTGTGATGCATTTTTTGACAAAATTGTGACCAATTAGTGACCGAATTTGTGACAGAAACTATGTTGGTCACCAATCGGTCACTAAAATTGTGACAGATATTTATTCGATCACAAAGCAGCCACAAATTAACAAACTTAATTAGTTTTAGTCACAAGTCGGTCACAAATACGAATCAATCACTGATTTAATCGGTCATGACGTGATGTTAGTCACTGGTCAGTTACAAATTGTTAAATCAAATATCAGTCACTAATTGGTTACTAGCTGTGACTGATTCTTTATTACCGAATCATCTCAAATTTATACCTATAAACTTAGCTTATGATTATTATTTTGGACTTTTTGGACATAAAAAATTATTATTTCGAGAAGTTTTAAACAATTCTTGAAAAAAATATTTTTTTCGACATGAAAATTTATTTCTTTAAGGAGGTTTTAATAATTTTTTTAAATAATTGCATTAGGAAATTTTTAAAAACTAAGTTAATTCAGAAAGAAATAATTTAATAAAATTACCTTATAGTTCACTAGAAAATACAAAGTTAGTTTTAAATATAATGACAAAATTTAGAGCAAATCACTAGAAACCCCTTAAAATAATTTTTTGATTGAATATTTCATAAAGTTATTTTATTTAAAGAAACTCCTTGTATAGATTTTTTATTCCAGATAGCTCAACTATTAACACTTACTTTAATTTTGGATGAAATTACTTTTGTTTTTCTACTTTAAGATTTTTATTAATATTTAATTTTCAAAAAATAATTTTTTTAGCTATATTTTCTTATTATACTATGAAAGTTTATAAAATTAGTTTATAAATTTTAAAAATTTAATCTTTTTGTTTAAGTTATTTGATTCTTAAATCAAAGTTTTCTTTATTATATTCTATTAAAAAAATTTATTTATTAAAATACTTTTTATATGATATTACCAAACTTTGTTATATCCTAAATTGATTATATGTTAAAAATGATTTGTAAAATGACACAAAATTATAAGTTTTTATAAAAGAAAAATATTAGTCAGAAGAAAATATTAATCAAAAATATAAATTATAAATAATTAGTGAAAACAAAATTAGTGATGAGAAAAAATTCTTACTGGGGCAGTTAATCGAATCGAAACGAATATATGCGGATTCAAATTCGATTTGATTATTTCACTCGTATTCATATTCGTATTCAAATTCGCCTCAAATCCTAAATTAGGTTCGAATTCGATTTGAGTAACTATTCGATATATTCGAATTCGATTCACATGATCAATTAACTCAATTTTTTACTTGAATTTTGAATTATTTATCGATTTTTCACCTTTTTATCATGGTCACAAAATAAAAATACTAGATTTACCCAAAAAATAAATATCGAATAAATGCAATAGTTGACATAATATTCAATGGCTTCATTACTATAACTCATCAAAAATTTAAGTTTTGAGAAATAAAAATATTAATAAATAATAATATATATTTGAATATTTTATCGAATATCAAATTCGAATATTATTGGACTCGATTTGGATTTGATTATACATCGAATTTTATACTAGACTTGAATTTAAGGTCGTAAATGAGATGAGATTATTCACAAATGGTTCGAACTCGACTTGATGAAAGTTTGTATTCGGCTCATTCTTTTTAAGCCCGAGCTATTATAAGGAAATTGCAAGATCATGTGTGTTCATCTCAACTAAACTTACTCTATTGACTTTTTCTAGGTGGCCCCAGATATCATCTTTCTTTCTCATTTTCTTAGTACTTACTTTGTGCAGCATTCTGATCAAATTCCTATTTAATCCAACTGTACTTTAATCCACTTGAAAATCAATAATATGTGCACTATGGCCTCTCATGAGAATTCTCAGAGTTTGGCGCATATCTCCTTGCATCTGCTGCCAGGTTCAGATTATGAGAATTTCAACCGCTGGACACAAAATCAAAATCATTCAGGAACCTGTTCTTTTTGTCAACACCATTACACAGGAGGTTGACGCTGCTGCTGCTGCCTACAATACTGCTTACATTGAGGAACCTGTTCTTTTTCTTTTTCTTTTTTTTGAATTATTTAAGTATCTAGGCCCAATTTTGTGCATGATGGGCTATTTTTAACAGGTTTTGCCTTTTTTTTTTCTTTTTTTTTTGTGGAAAAACACAGGTTTTGCTTTTGATATAATGAAAGGGTTGCTTTTCATCCCACTATCAAATTGACAAAAATACTAGCCTCTGTGTTAACAGAGGCTAGAGGCTAAAGGCCAAAGTTTGGTTATTGTTAATATGTATATATCTATATATCTATTTATATGTTGTCCAAAACATAGAAATTTCAAAATATACTATATTCTAGTTTTACTTAGCTTGGATGGTGAATTCTTTTCTTTCAATCTTATTAAAAACTTTATGCATATAAATTTAAAGAAAGATAGTTCTTTTTATTTTATTTCAAAGTCAACATATATAGAAATTTTGCAAATTTTATGTAAATTCGAAAGTTAAACTCTACATATATAAAGTGAAGACAATACTACTTAATTAATTATTTATCAAATAATATTAGGTTATTATTTTCTTACAGGATGACTACTAGAGGAAAGGCATCCATGGGGAGGTTTAAAGGTAGAGGTCGGGGACGAGGTGCATCTAGACAACAAAGGTTGACCCCTTCAGAAGTTCCTCCCCTAGAGTTGGAGATGGAGAAGTTGATGGAGATGGAGGATAGTCTTGGTCAATATGGCGAAGATGTCCCTATTACTCAAATTCAACAGAGAGAATCAAGTGAGGGCCCAAGTACTTCCATGTCAAGGGTGAGAGAAGCTAGTCAAGGGGATCATGCACCAGATAATCTCGACACCCAACCACGGATCCAACCTTACGGTAACCAGTATGATTTATTGATATTTATTGGAGAAAGTTGAATATCTTAGTGAAATTTACTTTATCTACATTATCCACAAATATATTATGTTCTCTTATATATATATATACATATATATATGTACGTACTTAAATATAATAAATGTGTGTACTTTTGTCTTTACTCCTTCATTTTTGTGTTCTTGATTTTATAGCAGCTTGACTTCTTCCAATTTATATTCGATCATATAGTTACTTGTTAAATTCAAGTTGCAGCATTTACCTTTCAGTTTAATTTACCTATGGGTTGAGTCATTGAAGTTGAGGCCCATTTCTTCAAAACTCTGTTTCTCTTCACCCATTAAATGGAACTCTTATCAGATCACAACAACAAGATAACTAGTAGATCACCAACTATACGTGCGTAATGGTTGATGAGTCTCAACTCTCAACAGGCCTTATTGGAGGGAGCATATATATACGTATTTGATTGGGTCATTTACCCTATTAAAAAGATTAGAGCTAGAGATATTATATTATATGCAAATAAAATATGAAAACTGAATATGGATATAAATGTGGTTGTTAATGAAGGGTTTGGGGGTTTATGATTAGTTTACACGTTTTAATATTGTTTTCCAAGTGTTTGCTATTTTCCTTACATTGAAGATTGGTCATTTTCATATGGTTTGAGTCTATTTACACTTTTTAATGTTCCGAGGCAATCGTGTACATGTTGATAGGATTTTGTTTATCTGGCCTCAACTCTCAATAATATTCACAAGATATTGACTTCAAGTTTTATGTATGAAGTATATATCTTGCTATAATGATTTAAGAATTATTTGTATCATTTATGCTTGTATTAAGTTAAATTATATTCTAATATGGCATTATAATTACGAACTCTCTTTAAAAAATAAATGTATAATTTATAAACTATTTCAAGATTTTGTATATGCCTCAATTTGTCATATGAATTTATCGTGATCTTTTTCTTTTGACTGAAGCTTATTGATTTTTTTTTTTCTTTACTTTGTAGATCTATTCTAGATATCACTTCTTGGAAAATAACAAAAATATTAAGACAACATTTTGGTGCTTGGCCTACTTGGAGTAAGGTTTCTAGGGAAAATAAAGAACTTCTATTTGGAAAATTTAGATTGAGTTTCTTTTTCTTTATATAGTTTCTTTTGCATGTTAACTAAAGTTAAATAAATTTCTTTACTATTTTTTTTCCATAAACGTGATAGGAGCGGTATAGGTGGTTGCCTGAGCATGAGGCAAGGATTAGAAACTCATGGGAGCACTGTCACAAGAATAATTTGAAAAAAAATATTTATCATTTCAAAAAAATTGCAAAGAAGAAATCTGATAGTAATGATCCTAATGAATGGAAAAAACATAAACCGTCCTGTATTGTACAGAAGATTGGAATTCCTTGTGTGATGGTTGGTTTAGTGAATAACTATCAAGAGAAATGCATCGAAGCTAGCCAAAACCATTTGACTAAGAAAGAAGGATCTATTGGTAAGCATGCTAGCGGTTCTATTTCATTTGAGGAGCATCGACGTAGGATGGTAAGAATATTTCTTAAGTTATTTTTATTTTAAATTATTATTTTATTTTATATAATAATTCTCATTTGTATTTATAACTCATATATGTAGGAGATCAAGAAAGGTCATTCGATAAGCCAACTTGAGCTTCATGACCGAGTTCATAGAAGACAAAGGGTGAGGGTGACTACATGAATAACAAATCTAAGAAAGTTAAAGTAAGCTCTTTATATTTTTTTTCTTCATGTAAAATTAAAAATTATTAGTGCTAGTTTAATGGTTAGTAATGTTACTTCCCATATATATAGGAAGCATATGAAGATAAATATTCTCAAACCTATGGCTCTAATCCAACTCCTGATGCAATGTTCGATACTAGTATATGGGTTGAAGTATGTGGTGATCCAAACAAGGGAAGAATATATGGGTTTGAGAATACTTTCCATGAAAGAGAAATAGTAGGAGGTTCTAGTTCATCTCAATTTGGGGTGTCTATAAACTCATTTTCAATTAATGAAGATGTTTTGCAAAGTGCCTTAAAGAAGCTTGTTGATGAACAATTGGCACAAGAAAGAGAACAAATGGCAAAAGAAAGAGAGGTGGCAGCTATTAGAGAGACTTCTTTAATTGAAGAATCACGAAGGATGTTTGAGGAGTCAAAAAAAAGGGAGGAGCAATTACTTGCAAACTCAACGAAAAGGGAATATGCTTTAATGGCAACTTTGACAAAGTTGATGGAAAAGATCAACAAAGCGGTAGATGGTGGAGGAAAGAAATAGGTTGTATATGAAATTGTAGTAAGGTGATTGATGCTAAGTCGAATGCTTCTTTCATGCTTGGTTTATGTTTTGGAACTTGCAAACCTATTATCGTTGTTACAGTTTAAATGTATGAAATATGGTATTAGATGCATATCTTGTTGGATTAATTTGTTAGAGAAAATTATTTTGTACTGCGCTTTTTTTTTATTTATTAAATTGATGCTATTGTAATTTGGTGAACAAATTATTTGAAAATAGATATAATATTTGCATTGTTTATATTGATTTGTGACAGATTAGTAACTGAAAATTCCATCACCAAACAACAATTGAAGTTTCAATGTGCATTAGTGACTGAATATTCATTCAGTAATTAGTGACTGAATTTTCAGTCACTAAATAGTGATGAATTAGTGACGGAATGTGAAAAAATAATCTACAATTAAAATATTAGTTAGTCACAAATCAATCACAAATGATGATTGAATTGTGACCGAGCATTCGGTCACAAATTGTCACAAATAGTGATCGAATTCTCGTTCACAAAGTCTGACTGAATATTCGATCACATTTCTGTCACATAATTCGGTCACAAATTGGTCATAACATCTATTTAGTGACTGATTTTTCTTATTTAGTGATTGAATAATCAATCACTAAAGCCCTTTATTTTTGTAGTGACTCTTATTCAAGAAATTGATGAGAGGATGAAAGACGAATAGTTGGTGATACAGGACTGATCAGGAAGAATACTATAGTAGGGAGGGAAATTACAAAAAAAGGTTGGCAAGGCCAAGCAGCCACAAGAGCGGCACGCGACGCGGTTTTGCAAGGACAATATGTTGTTTTTGAAAACTTAGAAATTAGGGTTAGGGATGGAATGCCGGATATTTGAATTTAATTAAAAATATGAATTAAAAAGTATTGAATTGAAAGTTTAGTTGATTTTTTTATCGGCTCTAAATTGAAATATACTAATTTTTCTTTATTAGTGATATAGGATAGTCAAACTGGCTCACTCGACCAGGCCAGATATACGATAGGAAAACAGCCTAATTACCTATCAAGCTCAACGTCATTGGGCCTTTCCGCTAGCATGAGTATCAACACCTTTCCCGGTTGACCAGTATATGGTCAACTAAGTCAAGGATGGTTATTCAGCATTCAACCAAGAAGATTTAAATCTAGCAAAGTCCTATTATGTCAACCAGAGTCTGCGCATGCAATTCGCAGGCAATTATTTACCTCGACCTAGGAGGTCGAACCGGCACACTGCCTCACTACCGCATTAAATACTCTGACATGCGGTATGCCTCCACATTAATGGCGCGTGCCACCACTAGTACCACCTTTTCTACCGCACCAGGATAGTGTGTGCCACCTGTGTACTGTCCTATCCTGTAGGTCTCGAGGAGGCGTCACCTAGAATAGTACACAAACTAGAGAACTCAAACAAAGACAAAGGCCCTTCTTGTATGCACAAGGGCACCATGAATATATCAACCTCCCCTAAAAGGCTATAAATACCCCATTGCCACCCTTCAGCAAGGTATACCCATTATTGCTTAAAGCCCTCACTCTGCTGCTCTATCTTCTAGTCAATTAAGTACTGACTTAAGTATCGGAGTGCCTTAGCCGAGGCACCTCGACTAGCTCGACGTGTGTTGTTGGTTGCAGGGCTCGACCCAGTTATATCATCAAGTCATTCTCTTGACCTCTTATTCGATCGACTGGATTATATTACAGCCCAATATCCTACCCAACAAGTCTTACCATCATCATTTGGCACCGTCTGTGGGTTCTTGAGTCCATTACCGAGATACAATGATTAACATAAGACTAGTCGCTTCTAAAAGAGTGGAGAATAGGAGGTCTCTAAGCCCATCTCCCCAATCCCAACAAGAACAAAATGTGGCTAGACCTAACTCCCAGCCAGAACAAGTAGTCACACTAACCATGCCCCAGCTCATGCAGCTGATAAGCGAGCAGATATCAGCCCAAATTTTAGCTTAACTATCAGTTGCCCTCAATAGGCATAACAATCAGCCTAGCCCGGCCGCTAGTGCCACTTCCCAACCTTCACAACGCGAGGAGAGGCCCCCAAGAGAAGAAAGAGGCAGGCTAAAGGCTAGGCGCCTCCCCAACCTGATGAAAAGATAGCCTAGGATGATTCCCAAGGGAGGAACCTCGGCCTAATCCTCAAGAAGAAGTGGCCGATTTAATAGATCACCTCACCTGACCCATTCTAGCCCCACAGTGCGATAGGGTCAAGCGCCCAAGGCCTTAGATGAACAGAAATCTGTCCCAGGCTAATCAGGAAGAATGGGAAAAAGTATCCCACCAAGTACAACAGCTGAATAGGCGTTTGGAAGAGATTTTGAGGAGAAACTCAGAAAGGAACCCCCATTATGACAATGCACCTCGACTTCGCCGCGAGCGAGAGTCGCTTTTCATCCAGGAGATTATCGATGAGTGCATAGCCGTTGACACCAAGGTCCCAATCGGCCTGCCCAAATATGATGACTTATTTGACCTGAACAAACACTTACTCTAATTCGAGCACATGACACAACTCCACGACAAAATGAGTACATCCATGTCAAGTTGCTCATCACAACACTTCAGGACATTGTGCTCAACTGGCTCATCAAATTGGAGCCAGCGTCGATTTACTCTTATGACAAACTTTGCGACAAATTCCTCCACCAGTTTGTCAATCAAAGAAAAGCAAAACACCCCCACTCTCATTTGCACAAGTAAGACAAAACGAGGGAGAGTCCCTTCACGATTTTTTCACCAGATTTAACACGGAGGTACTAAAGATTGACAACCCTTGCATCGAGTTCCTGATCGATGTCTTATTCTTAGGACTTAGGCACAATGAGTGTGTTAATGCGCTGGTCAGAGAGAGACCGAGGATGACGGAAGAACTACTCGACCTCACATAGAAGTACATGACCCAGGAGGACATGAATAAACTCAAGTATGGCAATCCAGACATCGACAAGAAGAAAGCCAAGGAGAAGATGACAGACAGCAAAAAGATGGTCATTGATCTCCTATCAAAAGGTTCCACAACTACACCCAGCTGAACACTGCTAGAAAGGAGGTGTTGTTTGCCATTCAACATGACAACCTCCTCAAGAAGCCCAAGAAGTTGATAGAGACTGAAGCGATGAAAAGATCCAAAAAAATACTGTCATTTCCACAGGCAAAAAGGCCAAGACACGTATAAAATGTTATAAAGAGATTGATAATTTTTTTAGAAAAAAATCCTATCATCTTATAAATCTTTAAACATGTTATTAAGATAGTTTTTGAGAAATTTATAGTCTCACTCAAATATTATCTTAGAGTCACCATATGGATATGAGATGGATTTGCGTATCTTAAATTATGAGTTTGAATTTGAATTCTGTTTGAATATATATATATATATATATATATATTAGATCAAGTTTTATTAATTAGATTAGATAATTTTGATTAGCAAATTAGCATAAAAAGCTTCTCGACTTGCTCACTGCCTTTATACGCTCATTTATCTCAGAGTGAATGTTTTACATCAATAATTTTTCTAAGAAATTAATTTAAAAAATAAGGAATAATGACAACACTAGACAATTAAGATTTTACCTGCTCCTTAACACGTTATGCTAATGGAGATTTTCCATTGTCATATTCTTCGAAGATATTTCACAACCAATTATGTTATGTTTGAATATTGAACATTAGAGAGAAAAAATTAAAATAAAGTATAAAGCACCATCAAAAGTAAAAGAAATTATCTTTAATTATATAAATTTGAGAGCCAAACATATTGAATTGTAACTTTTTTTTAATTCTTTTTGCACAAATTACAATCCTTTTCCATGTGAAATGAATTGGTGTGGTTACATATTTTTTTTTAAATAATATTTTTTCCTGATGTTTTCTCACTTCAAGAAAAAGAAAAAATGGTAATCAAATAATGATGACAATACAAAAACTATCATTCATTATATATTTTAAGTGACTAAAAAAATTTGTTTTGTCTGAATAATGATTTTTATAGGTTTAATAGTTACAACTGAAAAACATTATGTTTGGATTGTCATTGTTGAATTAGTAACGTATAAGGACAACAAAGTGATATAAAAATTTTGTTATAAATTATAGTAATAATTTTTATTATCAGGACACATGTATCAGTAATTTGTCATAGTGACAATTTAAAATACTAGTATTTTTATCAATACTATTGTGACAAAAAAATTAATATCACTTAAAACATATTCAACAACATGATAAAAGTTATTGTAATCATTTAATATATATATATATATATTTATATTATTAGTGACAAGTTTCACACTATTATTTTATTTTTTACTAATATTATATATATTCTTTTTATCCTTTTTCAATAAAGTGAGCATATTGTAGGGTCCAAATCTTTTTCTAATTTGACATATATTTAATCCCTTAAATTCCATGTGAAATGAGTAGTTAGGTTCGTAGGAGAATCAAAAAATGATTAATTAATGTTGCCTAAGTATTTCCATGCTCCTTCCTCAACCACAAAAGTGAGTTCATCGCGCCAGTATCACTGTTATTGGTATTGTTATTTTAATACGTACTAAGATAATATTAGTTTGTATTATATCGATGATTTTGACACTTTATAATTAACGTAAATTGACTTTATGCTTTGCATTAGTATGTAGCTGTCTGCGTGTCTCTGTCACAAGGTCTTTCATACAAAATGCCCAAAGCCCACATCCATTCTTGACTCAATCATGTCTGATAATGCCAAAAAATCTTAACCAAAATCCAGAAAGACCGAATCCAACGTGGGAAAATAGTTGAATTTCAAGAATAAAATATATGAAGACAAAGATGCAGAAGCTTTTCTTTAATCTTTATGAATATGGCAGAAACGCGTTTTAGCCTCCAATAGTGGCCAACATCCATCACTCGGACACAACTTTTTTGCCCTATAAATTCACTACCAAAACACCTTCTTCCCCATCAAATAATTAACTTCAATGCTTGAAATTAAGCATTAATTTCACATATTTTTGTGTGAATTTCATTGTTTTTTCCTCTTATCAACTTTAAATATCTCTTAATGATGAATAGCTTCAGTTCCTCACTTGGCACTCTTTTCGCCATTACATCTCTCTTGCTTTTGCTGTCCAACGTGCCATGTGAAGCTCAACTATCCGCCACATTCCATCAGACTTCATGTCCAAATGCGACAGATATAATCCGCACTTCCATCCGCCGAGCAATTTCCCGCGAGCGGAGGATGGCTGCCTCCCTCATTCGTCTACATTTCCACGATTGCTTCGTTCAGGGCTGCGATGCATCAATCTTACTAGACGAGACTCCTTCTATTCAAAGTGAGAAAACTGCATTCCCAAATGCTAATTCCGTAAGAGGCTATGAAGTCATAGAGGCTGCCAAGAGCGAGGTTGAGCGCATATGTCCCGGAGTTGTTTCTTGTGCAGACGTACTCACCTTAGCAGCACGCGATGCCTCAGTTGCTGTAAGTACATAAATTTTTTGTCCCAAACTAACTAGGTATTATATATATATATATATGTATACACAGTACTCTCTGTCTGATTAATTAATTCATTAGAAACTAATATTTTTGTACGAAATAGGTTGGTGGTCCATCATGGAGTGTGAAACTTGGAAGAAGGGACTCTACAACCGCCAGCCGTTCCCAAGCAAACACTGATCTTCCAAGTCCATCTGCCACTCTTGATGCCCTTATCTCTGCTTTCTCCAACAAGGGACTTACTGCCAGAGACATGGTTGCCCTATCTGGTAAGAAAAACTAGCTATAAAATAACATATGATTAACCGTTGATTTCTTTCCCTTTTCTAAGTAATTATTAAAATATATTGATGTTGCGCTGCAGGAGCACATACAATAGGCCAAGCACAATGCTTCCTTTTCAGAGGTAGGATATACAGCAATGGAACTGATATTGATGCTAACTTTGCTAGCACCAGAAGGCGCCAATGCCATCAAAATGGCGGTGATGCAAATTTGGCACCACTTGACTTAGTCACACCCAATTCCTTTGACAACAATTACTTTAAGAATTTGATCCAAAGGAAGGGTCTTCTTAAGTCGGATCAAGTCCTTTTTAGTGGAGGATCAACGGACAGCATTGTCTCCCAATATAGTAGAAATCCCCGAACTTTTGCCGCCGATTTTGCCAACACCATGATCAAGATGAGTGAGATTCAATCATAAGAAGGATTTGTAGTGCCATCAATTAGCTAGCTGGTTAACAGTTAACTTCATGCATACATATATGCACTAATTAAGAATGGAATTTTTTGTTCATTTACTTTATCACTCACATAAATTAACTTTCATTTTTATTCTGTGCCTAGCTAGTTGTTGCTGATTTCAATTTTCACGTATTCCTTTGTTAACCTGTACTTAACAATTATATTCATCTCTTTTGTACTGTGGATCAGTCTTCCATGTAATTCTTCATTAGTACGTACAATTAAAATAATGCACTGTTCAATTGAATAATGTCTAGTTTTATTTGCTAATTGGGATGAATGATATATTGTACTTCCACTTTTATTTTTCTCTATATTTACGTACTTTGAGTAAATTGGCAGGTTGCATTTAGCAACAAAACGATATATTATCTAATTCCTAATAACAAGAGAGACCTTCTTATTTTGTAAGTTCAATTTTTGCAAAAAAATAAAATGCAAGCTTCCAAGTTTGAACGAGCCAACTGCAAATTTGAATGTTTGATTTCATATCATCAAATTTGAACGAGCCAACTGCAAATTTGATAATTTTTTATGCAAGAGACAACTATTGTGCTAAAAACAACGAACTCTTATTCAAGAAATTGATGATGAGACTGAGAGGATGAAAAGATGGAATAGTTGGTATTTGGTAATAGAGGACTGAGGAAAAAGACTGTAGTGGAAGGGAGGGAAATTACCAAAAAATTGGCAAGGCCAAGCTGCCACAAGGGTGGCAGCGCGGTTTTGCGCTCAAGGACAACTTGTTGCTTTTGAAAAATTTAGAAATTAGGGTTTAGCATGGAATGCGAATATTTTTTATTTTTTTTATAGAGTATTACAAATGATGAACTTATCATCCTATCAACAAATTAATATTTTTTCTATTTTCAAATCAAACAATTAAAATATAAACGACGAACAATGCACATAAAGTGCACACAATGTGCCCACTTGGGATCGAACACAAGACCTCCCACATAATAAGGGGAGACTGGTGCCACTCGGGTTACAAGCCACTGGACTGAAATGAAGATATTTGAATTGAATAGAAAATATGAATTGAAAAGTATTGTATCCAAAGTTAGTTGATTTTTTGATCAGTTTTGAATTGAAATATATAGATTTTTTTTTAGGATGGAATTAGAACTTATTATGTGGTACTTGAATTGAATTGTATTGAAATAAAATTGAACTTTACTGAAGGAATTAATTGAAATTATATAACTATGATTAAATTAAAATTACATATATTGTAATTGTATCAAATGTTAAATCAAAGTAATTAAACATATGTCAATAACTTAATTTGTAACACCCCTAAAATTCGGTATTTTGAATAAATAAGGATTTAGAAATTAAGATATCGATTGATCGAATTTTAAGGCTCTAGAAAATAAATAAAAAGGACTTGATTGCAAAGTTTCAAAAGTTCTGAGGACCTCAAACTGAATTTGTGTGGACTTGATTGTCTAGAAATAGGAATTCTGGGGGTCAAAGTGCAAGAAATAAAAGTTGGAGGACTCAATTGAAGGCCAGGGATCAAATTGAAAGCAGTTAAAACTTTTTGGGGGTGGAAATGAAGTCGGTCAGAAGTTTGGGGGTCAAAATTGAAGAAGCTGAAAATATTTTTATATATATCAATGAAGGACGAATTTTCTTCTAATTCTCAAAAATGGCCCAAAGCTACCTCGACGGTGAATCACCAGATATTGGCTGTGAAACCCAAAACCAAAGCTATGGTTAGCTTCCTCCAGCTGAGGCGAGCAAAACCATACCAAGTTCCATCCAAAACAACCGGTGAAATCGCCGAAAAATCAAGCCCAACGGCGAGCTCGCAGCAGGCTAGCCCTTCTCCAGCGCCGGGCGGCAGAAATGGATGGGGGTAGGATGGGATTTGGTCTTGAGCTCATGGGCATCACATTGGTGCCCTCAGCTTATATTTTGAAACTTGAATATTTAACACAAACTCAGTGATTGTTCAAGTGATATGTCGACCCCATGTGGTCGTAATCGTGATTTAAAATTCCCCTGTGAGAGATAGTGAATTTGTGAAGTCTCATCACTAGTATGGGACGGTGGTGAGATGGATCACTCCAAATTTTGATTAAAATATTCTCTCACAGCTCTTGGGAATAAATGCACCTCTACTTGTCTCTTATATAATAATTATGAAATTGCTACCTTGTGGTTATTGTTAAATTATCTCACTAGGTCATTCAGACTTACATTGTTATTATTGTTCTCCATTCTTACCCCCAGATAAGAACAAGTGATGAAGATAGACTAGCCCCAGCCACCCATGAGCCAATTAGGGTGATAGAAATTCCAAGTGTGATTCGAAATGTTTCGGCTCAAAAGTAAGTATCGGATGGAGATGGTTGTAGGATTTAATTATTTTGAAAATTTTGAGAAGTGTATTTTCTGTTGCGAGAATGACGTATGGCATTGTGTGAGTAGCACCTCGGCCGGAAGCAGGCGCCTCCCGATCGGGGCGTTACATAATTATATTTTACTTAATTCATATTTATATCTCATGTTAAATCTAAATCGCTTGTATGTAATATTATTTTAATTATAAAATTACCCTATGATAATATGTTTAAATTCTAGTTTTAATTATAACATATATGTAATTAATTATATTTATAAATTTAATTAAAATTTTAACTTATTACATTTATATTAACCATTATAAATACTTTACAACAATTAAATGTATCTGTAACATTATTTAATTTAGTAGCTGTTTTCATTAATATTTATATTTTTATTAATATTATAATATAAGATATCTTAAATTATCTCGGTTGAAAAGTCTGAAATTTAGCTTAATATAATATGTTAAGAGTTATATATTTATATTATATAAATCAATTATGTTAAGATTCAATTAATAAATTAATAAATTGATATTATTAATTAATAGTTATTAGTAATTATAGGTTTACATATATTGTACGTATAGCGTGTTGGTATAGGAAGTCATACTATAAAATTTAATTCATTTGTATTAGTGGCGTATTAATATGAGATATTATAAAATTAGGCCAAGTAGCATGTGGTCCAATGGCATAAATCTCCCACATGATATGGGAGGTCAAGAGTTTAAGTTATAACGGACTCCTAATATGCGTGCGTGTGTATATATAAATAAAAAAAGATATTATAAAATTTGATTTTATTTAGAGACCAACTTAAAAGATTTGAATCTTATAATTTAATTTATTTTTATATTAAATTATCAACTCCTAGGTTAATGGAATATTTTTATAAATAACTTATATTGTCAAATTGAACATGAATTAATTAATATCAAATTTTCAAGTACTCCATAATTAAGTTACCAAGTTATCAAATAATTCATAGCTACATATAAATGTATAATCATGTTAGGCATATATATATATATATGCATGTCTATATATATATAATGTCATGTATAATTACATATATGCTAAATTTAATTATCATCATACAAAAATAATTAAGATAATCTCAATGAATAATAATATTTAATTAAGGTATTTTTAAAGTTTAATACTATAATATTCTAAATTTTACAACAAATTATGAGTTTAGTTATTTAGAAATCCTCTTTTAGTAAATAGTTATTTACTAGCATTATATCCCAGTGCTATGCACGAATTCTTTAAAATTACTATATATTAATATAATTGTTGAATTATAAATATAACTAAAATAATAATATAAAAATAAAAATATCACAATAAATATCAAGTAATTAGTAAAATTAAATTTAAAGCTTTAAAATTTATTGTCTAAAAGTTTGCAACATATAAAGACATTTTATATACATGATGTCATGAAAAATAAATTTCAAGATTATTCAGCAAGAAGTTCAAAAAGGTTCAAAATATCCAAAGATAAAAGTCTATAAATAAAATTATATATTTTATTTAAAAAAATATTATGCTATCAAAAGGTAACAGATAATTTCATTAAAAAATAAAATTATATGAGAATGATATAGAACACAAGATTAATAGCTTAAAAGTTGTTTGAAAAAATTGAAAATTATAATACTTCAAGGTTATTTTAGACTTAAAAAGACATGAGCATATATTAAATCAAAACTTAAAATATAAAGAATTAGATAATATATTAGCTGCCAAGGATGAGAAAAGTCTTATTTAATTCTAGTCAAGACAAAACTATGATAGTAAAGATAAAAAAATTAAAAATTAAAATAAATTCATAAAATGATTTATAAAGTTAAGATCAATATTAGTATATAAATTTATATATAGAAATATTTTAATTTGACTCATAGCTTAATTATCGAATAATTAAGTGAAGAAAAAAGTTTGATGTTAGTAATAAAAAGTTAAAATCATTGTAATTGATAAAGTAATTATAAACTGAAATTTTATTTTAAAATAGGAATTAGTGATAGGATATGATGATAAAATTAGAATGTAAAATAAATTATTATGTTCATTCTCAAATTTTTTTGTATAAATGTAATTGGATCTTTAAATTATATTTCGCAAATAGTAGAAAAAAGTGAATAACAAAAAAAGTTGTTAACCTTTCAAACAATCAAAATTAAAAAATAAAATTAGATATATATTTTGATGGAGTAAATAATGTCCAAAGTTATAAATTTAAAAACTTAGTAGGTGTATTTTCTATTGAAATAACCATCTAATAATTTTTTAAATAGATTAAAAAAGATCTAAAAATATATATTGATGTAGTATATAAAATTTTTAAAAAGAGTTAAAATTATACATATTTATACATACATAATTACAGATATATGAATAGAAAATAAAAATTAAATGACATACTTGTAAAGTTATAAATATTCAAAAGGTGAAATAATTTTTGAAAATATTAAAACAAAAAAATAGATGTCATCCTATAAAATTATAAACTTAGATGGAAAGAAAAAAGCAAATTGAAAAATAAATTACAAAATTTAACAATAAATTAATAACTTGATTCAAAAAATGAGAACTAAATGTATAACAATTTAAATAAAATAAAAATTAAATAACAAAATTTATCAATAATTAAAGAGAAAAATGTAACTAATAAAAATTAAATTAAAAATATTAAGATCAATTAATAAATCACATAATAAATGAATTGATAACATAAATTAAGTACTAAACAAAAAAGATATAGAAATTTACAAATTTAATAACAATAAAAGCTAAATGATAGAATTTATTTAGGTTCAAAAGAAAATTATAGCATTAAAATCAAATAAATCTCTTTCACCATATAATATACCTAAAATAAACCAAATAAAAAAAAGAACAAAAAAAAAAGGTGAACTAATAAAATCAAATAAACAATAAACACTTTGAATAATGAACTAAAAGATGTACACAAAGAGATAGAAGAAAAAAATGTTGGTAAATAAAGAGGATGCAAAGAATAGAGTGAAAAAAATATTGGAACCTGAGAATATTAATGAAATGATTTTTGAAAGACTCTATATATAATGGTATAGTTATAAATTAGTTATTAAAGATAAGAGAAAATCATGAAAGATTTATCAAACTATAGAATTCAAATGATCAAGAAGTCTTCCACAGATTGAGAGTAGAGATGAAAGAGATTTTTTAGATAAAATGCAATCATTTTTCTATATTAGAGATAAATAAAGAATAATTGTTCTTATCAAGAAAATGATTTTAAAAAAATCAGATATCTTTAAAAGAATAAATAATATCAAATAACTAAAAATTAATTTTTAAATTTCATTAAAAAAACTCAAAATTCTAATAATTTAGAATTTGGTAAAAAATACACAATTATGGATCTCACACCGTTGTGCTATATATAATAGTATAGATTATTGAATATGGTTGAAGTAATTCTACATATTTAAATTTTCTTATCATTAATTGCACAATATTTGTTAATTATTTAGTATGTGGATTTTTTTTCTAATTTCTAAGTTTCTTTAATTTTCTTTTTTGAATTTTTTTTGGTCCGAAGCCCCATCCCAATTTTATCTCAACTAGTCCATCCGAAAAGATCTAAGGGATCGTTTGTTTTCATTTTTAGAAGTCATTTTCATTTTCTCCTGAAAATGAAAACAGAAAACTGTCACTATTTATACTATTTTCTCAAACATTTTCATTTTCAAAACATTCTTTATTTTATTCTCTCTCTATTTTCATCCATTTTTCAACCCCTATCATTACCTTAATCATTTTTTATCTTCTTAATACTTCTCATACACCATTCACAATAAAAATATTATAAATTCAAATTATAATATTATTTTTTCAAACAATCACACATCACATCATCAATTCAAATTCAAAAACTACACAATTTTTAATACAAAAACACCCAACATCCAAATACATCTCATTTTTGTACCTATATAAACCTATAATTTTCTACAACACATCCAAATAAAACTTTATTTTCAAATTCAACTATTCTAACCAACTTTTCACTATACATTTTCACTAAAAAATAAAAATAGACTCTGAAAATAAAAATCAAATGGCCTCTAAATTTTCAAACCGAACCATCTCGAGTTTTTAGAATGGGACAAAACTACGACTAGCTCTTGAAATTTTTGAAATTCTCAAACCAAATAATCACCCATCGAACCCTTGTTGAAATCTAAGTTGAGGGAGAGACGAGGGAGAGAGAACCCTAGGGTAATTGTTTTTAGCAATCAAATTAATTAGACTTTTTTTTTTAGAAACGGTAAATATTATTAATTGAAATTCAAAGTCAAAGCTTGAGTAATTACATCATATCTAGAATATTGAAATTGAAAAATAAAAAGAGCCATCTTAGCTAGGAAATGAGCATAATGATTAGCATTACAACGAACATGATTAAATGAGAAAGAGCTAAGATAGGAGAGACTCCTCATAGCCTCCGAAATGAGGGACCCAACAAATTAAAGAGAAATTCATGACATCATCCTAAGGAGCTCGAATTACAAACAAACAATCACCTTCAATAATAACCTTAGACCATGAGTGCAAAGAACGCAATTCACAGGCAAACTTAGCTGCTGTGTAGCTTCCAAGGCCTCTGGGTCGGTAAGAACTAATGATAGTTAAAAAAAATCAGTTTGATAATATGTGATCTTGCTTACATTAAATAAAAGTTGGTAATGAAATTAGGTGGGAATGGAATGACTTTAGAAATGGAATGAAATTGGGAATAAAATTATATTGGTATATTTTATTCCATGATCGGTATGTACAAGGAATGAGAAAGAAATGGAATCATCATTCCCTCCTTAATTCCATTCTAATGATTGGTAAATAGGAATGATCAGGGGAAATGGAATAAATTTTTTAAATAACCAAATTACCCTTTTTGTAAAAAATTATTAAAATAAAAGTATTTATTAGTAAAATATTTTTTTATATATTACCTTAGATATTTTTTTGGTAAGTCTATAATTACGCAGTTTATTACTTTTGATGTTATTCGAATTATATTAGTAAATATATGCATTTTATATGTTATCAACAAGTTATATATGTTTACGCGAAAAAGTAGATGCACAATTTCTTTAAAATTATTATTTTTCAAATTATAATTTAGTAAGCTCTTTTGAATTTTTCTATAAAATATAATTATAAAATATTTTATAACTAAAGTACTTAACTTTTTCGTGATAAGGTTAGAACGATTTATTGTACTTTTTTATAAGTTTAATTTGAAGAATTATTGATAGAATGGACAACTTTTCATTTATTAGTTTTATATATATATTTTTAGTCATTCGAAAATATGCGGATATAAATAATATTTTAAACTATATATATTTCATTAGCATGGAACAAATTGATGATACTTGTACATTTTTTACTATAGAAATTGATATGTGCATAATTATTCTTTTATTTATTATTTTTTTAATTTTTATTATATTACTAAAAATATATGAATAAAATATATAATTAAATAAAAACACATAGCAATCAAATAAGTTGAAATATGATATCAAATATTTACAAAGTGCATATTTCTTTTCTTAAATATAAAAGTATTTTGTTAAATTATGAAGTATAATTTTGTTAAAAAAGAAAAGATATTGATTCATTCCCAATAAATTGAGAATAGCTAAACCCATGGGGGGCAGGGAATGGCTAAACCCATTCTTTTAGAAATGGAGATTTCAATGGGAATGGACATTTCCATCTCTAAATTATACTAATCATGGATTTAGGAATGGACTTGAGAATGTTCATTCCATTCCCATCTCATTACTACGTATCAATCATACCACGTTAAGGATTTGAGAAGTACAAGGCTTTTGTATGGACTTTTCTTCCTTACCCATCATTGAAATTGTTTTAAAAATATAAAAATATTTAAGTAAAACAAATAAGTTTCCAACTCATCAAATTTAATAATTAATACTTCTTTTAATTTAAGCCGAAAACTTAAAATTCCAAAGATAAAAATCAATTAAATTTTTTCCCTAAAAATCAAGTAAAATAATTAAATAAATTTTAGTCAAACACTTCATTCATGTATATAATAGTTAGGTTGATGAGAAGTATATAGCTTATTCTGTCTGTCTTTAGCTGTCCGTTGCCAATTCAATGTAAACAAAACTGAAGCTGTTAACAATTTCTTCATTTAACAATTAATGGAGCTATAGTCAACATGTGAGGAGTGGCAGACAATTAAGAATTACTTAGATTGACTTGGTCATTTTAAATTAAAAATCAGCACTTTTTTTACTATTGTCCATTGTTTTAATTTTATTATGTCAACGGCCACTATAGATATTGATAGTCAAACAAACAATGATTATTGATATTTAACATTGAAACTATTTAAATTTGTTATTCTAACATAGTACTATTAATAGTACTATGTTACAATAACAAAGTCAAATAATTTCAAGGTATGTATACAAATTTGACATTCCTGTTTGAAGGGGGAATCCTTCTCTTCCACGCTACGCTGTGCCCTTTCTGTTCAAATCTAAGAATGGTACCATGGATTATTGTTTTCATCCTTTTCATACTCCTTCCTCAAAAGGTCTGAGTTAATTTATTATTAATGCAACCGGTACGTAAAAAGATTCTTAAATTTAAATCATTAGTACGTCGAACAAATCTTTTGACTTTGTGCTTAGCATAATTAGCGAGCTTGTTGTAAGAAAAGGTTTCAAGAGGATCAACATACCACCGTCCCTTTGACAATTAATTCCATAAGTTTACTACTAGGTTTTGGCTCGATGAATCTAATTAGAATCGGGTTAATTACAATTTACCCCATGTGATATGCAAAATGGGCATAACACCCCCCATGTCAAAAGAAAATATACAAAAAAGCTGCTTATATTTTTTAAAATCATGTTCACCGTTTCCCTCTTCTTGTTTGATACCCATTGAGTATTAAAAAAATAGAATTATCCTTAACTAAAATTAAAATTTACATCACTTTTATTTTTATTTTAATTATTATTTTTAAAAAATTTATTTATTTTTTTATCCAATCCAAATTAAATAGTATTTAACATTTATAAAAAGATATATAACTTTTTTTTTATACTTATACAATATATATATAAATTTATGCATAAGTACATACATATATATAAATTTATGTGTATATATATATATATATTTATTTGATTCAAATCAAATAATATTCAATATTTATAAGGATATATAATATATTTCTTATTTATAAATTCATGTATAAATATATACATATATATATATATTTATTTATACATATAATATATACACAAATTTTCTTTTATTCTAAATTTATATATTATTAATAATATTTTTTGTTTATCCTTATATACATATATATATATATATATATTATTATATAAAATAAAAACCCCTCCCGAGCCCCCACCCAACCCCATCCCCAAACCTTAACAGGCTACCATGGCAGTCGTGCACACCAGCCAGATCCGGCCACTAGCCGCCATGGCCAATATGGCCATGGCAGCCTAGCAACCGTTTTTGGCAGCCAGCTTTTTTTTTTTTCCCTTTTGTTTCCGACTGCCATAGCCTCCATGGCAGCAAAACGGCTGCCCGTGGCTGCAGGTAGCCTAGGCTGCCATGGCCATAGACTAGGCTGCTAGGCTCCGGCAACCATGGCAGTCAATGGTGTTTTGGGGGGAAGATAAATATAAAATATTATATATATTATATATATATAATAATATATTATCCATACTTTTTAATATTTTTTTCAAAAAAAAATATAACAAGATTTAATTTGACCGTCGATTTCTTAAAAAAAATCCAACGGCTTATAAGTGATAGTATAATCGTCTTTTTATACACAAAAATCACACGTGAATTAAACTAACACTTTCAGGGGTGTTTGTTGCATAATTTTCAAAAATACTAGGAAGTTGTTTGCATTTTTTTTTCTTTCACAGGAGGTTTTTTTGCCAATTTTGAAGATCACAGGGGGGTCCATAGCAATTTACACAATTAGAATCATCTATTTACGTATGAGTTAATTTTATCATATGTTTTATATCAAGTAACATATGCTACGTATATTTAATTCACAATCAAATATATTTATAAAAAATATTTTTTGCTATAGCATAAAAAATGAAACACTCATAAAATAGAGGATAGAATTAATTTGAATTAGGGTTGACGTGGTCGCGAATTAATGAGACCATTGTGCTCTAGAATAATCACTTATAATCAAAGCTTACTACATGCCAACATTGCCATCATTCTTATTTATGTAAAGCTTAAAATTTAAATTTTAACGAACTTTTAATTTGTCTGCGTGTATAAATAAAAAAAAAATCAAAAAGAAAAGAAAAGCTACATTATAAGTCTGCGTTTTCACATTCGTGCAAATTGCAAAAGTAAAATCTAAGGCCGACGCCCCACGAGAAATGCACTGTTCCAAGGCATGCTATATATTCGAGGGTCGTTGATTTGCGAGGAAGCTCTACAAGAACCAATTTGAAGTTTATATTAACTTTTAGCAATTATTTATCGATGTTAGTTGTATAAGTATAGTTGACCGAATTCACTAATATTATATTGCTACCAAATCACGTTAATTTAGGAAGCAGGGACAGTGATAGAATTAATTAGCAGCCTAGGATTTTGCAAATTCAGAATCCAATTCATGATCCTAACAACACATTTGTAAAATGTATTAGGCATCGATTTCTTCTTCTCCTACACTCTTTGTTAATATATCGATTTGGGAAATAATCTTTTAATTGCTGGTCAAATTGGGTATATAATTAAAAATTCCCCCAAAGGGGTTATGATTACTTTAGTTTGTCCAATATAATCTTCTAATACTCTAATTAGTATTTGTTAAAAAATGAACTTTGAGCCTAACTCAACCTCAAACGCTAGTTCAAGGGGTGAGGATTGCCCAAAATCATATATGGAGACCACAAATTATTAATTTATTTCACCAATGTAAGACACTAACATATCCCGCGCACGCTCAGGAATGAACATCTAGAACGCGGAATTACATTAAATGGGTAGCCCAACAATAGTGGATAGCCCAACATCGAGAATAAGTGCCTCTGATACCATGTTAAAGAATGGACATCGAGTCTAACTCAATCATAAAAGCTAACTCAAGAGGTGAGGATTATCCAAGATTATATATAAAAATCATAATTTATTTATTTCACCGATGTGGGACATTAACAATATTCGAAAGTATAAAGTTAAAAATGTTGAAAGAGAATTTTATATAGTAATAATGACCGTGTATCAATAAAATCAAAGTATGAAATATATATAAGCACTTGTTATTTGATAGATAAATTGATAAGTCATAATTGAGGTGGCTTAATTTGAAGTTTGAACACTTTAAGCAGTTGATTCTATGAGTATGATTTATTATGGATAGAGTGAATCTAAATAAGACTAGCTTTGTTTGTTTATCATCTCCCAAAATATTTTTCAACTGTTAAAATTTAAACAAATAAAAATTTACATTCTCCAACTCTACTTCACAAAACACACAAAATTATCCCCCAAAAAATCCATACTATTCATCCTAAAAAACCATTTTCAATACACATACACATATACATGTACCAATTATTACACATATATAGTCACATTTATAATTAATATTAAAAAATTTATTTCACTCCAGCAATTCAACAAAAATCGACTGATGTGACATTTATAATAAAATTTGTCTATTTTAAAAACACTTTCAAATAAATAATTTTCTCCCAAAACATTTTTCAGCTACTCTCAAACAATCATCACATTCCCCCAACCACTTTCCAAAACAGATTTCTCCAAAATATTTTTAATCATTCATCCAATTTGCATCCAAACAGAGCCAGATTTTCCATAACTTTATGTATTTACTCAATTTGACTGCTCTATTTTTATCAATACTCGACTGTCTTCACGGCTTTTTGTATATTATCCATAGAAATATTCTTGCGTGGAGTTGGAAGCAATATTAGCATTTCCACACACCTTCGGCCTTCTTAACATGGGAAAATATTCACCGCCAGTACTTTGGACATTAATATGATCATCACTACTAAGCATATCTCCTTCTTAATTTAAATCCTTTTGACTCTTCAATTAGTAGTCAATTATTAGTTATTTAATCAACCTCTTTAACTTCTTATAAAATACCGAAGTCCATTATTTGGCAAACCCATTTGAATAAACCAAAAATTCTATCCTTACACAAAGACCAAATCCATCCCCATTAAAATATATATATATATATATATACCTATATGAATTTTTCAAAAATTAAAGAAAAAAGTTATTTATTTCTTTTTTTTTTTTTAATTATAGTAGCAACGCGTTGCAGCAGGCAATAGTGATCAAAGAAGTACCACTTCTGCGCCTATAAATTCAGTGGCCAATTGCTTTCTTCTCAATCAACTTCAGCTCCAATCAATTTGTTCCTTAGTGAAAACACCAAGTTAATTAATTTCTTCCTTTTTGTCTTCCCAAATATCAATGGATTCCATAAAACTCTTTAACTCTCTTTTCAGTACTCTAACCATATCACTCTTGCTCTTGCTCTCCATCACGCCATGCCAAGCACAATTATCTCCCACATTTTATGACCGTACATGTCCTAGAGCACTTCTTACAATCCGCACTTCCATCAGACAAGCAGTATCCCGCGAGAGACGAATGGCGGCATCCCTAATCCGTCTCCATTTCCATGATTGCTTCGTCCAGGGCTGCGATGCATCAATCTTACTAGACGAGACCCCTACTATTCAAAGTGAGAAAACTGCATTCCCAAATGCTAATTCGGTGAGAGGGTTTGAAGTAATAGAGGCCGCCAAGCGTGAGGTGGAGCGTATATGCCCTGGAGTTGTTTCTTGTGCAGATATACTTACCTTAGCAGCACGAGATGCCTCAGTTGCTGTAAGTATACATATAAATGGATATCTGATTTGATTACTTAATTTTACCGGTAAATAAAATATTATCTTGTGTGTAAGTTACACATAAATTTACTTTGATTGTAACCTATACAACAGTTTGTTGCACTATGACCTAAGCATAAATCTTTTTATTTTAAAAAACTGAAATGAATATACTTTTTGCTTGTCGACTTGGCGTGTTTGAAATATCCCCGAGGCACATCAGGTTAGGGTCATGAATATGCTCATCAGGTCGATCGGATCTAAAATAGAAGTTTAATCTTTAAAGCACGGAAAATGGTTGTGTTATATATATGGTGCCTAGTCGACTCAACAAAAATCTAGTGTTACATAAGATCAACCATCACCAAAGCTGTCACAAGCTCAAATTAATGAAATAATCACAACAGAAAAACTGAGAGTAGATATATTATAATTAGATAAAATTATTCTGATATAGATACTTATATATAATAATACAATATTTTGAAGATTTTTCCCCCATAATTTAAATTGGAGTATTATGTATCATTTTAATCCAAAGTCTTGAATTAGTTATTGATTTGATAAATGAATTTTATTGATTTGACCGTTGCTCCAACGACAATTTTTAAACCATCATTTTACTTATGACAGAAGTTTATCACACAAGAATTTCACTTTTAGTTAATTATGCTATGTAAATATTTTACTATATATTTGAGGGTAAAAGACGATTTTTTCGTATACGGTATAGGTTGGTGGTCCATCATGGACAGTGAGGCTTGGGCGAAGGGATTCTACCACAGCCAGCCGTACTGAAGCAAACACGGACCTTCCCAATCCTTTCTCTGATCTCAATACGCTCATTTCTGCCTTCGCCAACAAGGGACTTAATACAAGGGACATGGTTGCCCTATCAGGTAAAAATTTGAATATACACGCAGACACCAACCTCCAAAATATATATATATATATAGAAAAAGAAGTCAGAGCAAAATATTGTATGTACCATCCTTTTAACTCTTTACCCCTTGATAATAACTTTTAATACTATTTGAATTTATTTTTTCTCAACACACATATATATAGTTGAAGTCATTTGAATTTGAACTCCAAACCTTACACATAACTGTAATGATGGTATCATTCGACTAATTGATTATTATTTTTGTGCAGGATCACATACACTTGGTCAAGCCCAATGCTTCGTCTTTCGTGCTAGGATTTACAGCAATGGAACCGACATTGATCCCCGTTTTGCTAGCCTTCGAAGGCGTGGTTGCCCTCAGACTGGCGGCGACACCAATTTGTCACCCCTCGATTTGGTCACTCCTAATTCCTTTGACAACAATTACTTTAGAAATTTGATACAAAGAAAAGGACTTCTTCAATCGGATCAGGTCCTTTTTAGTGGAGGATCGACAGACAGCATTGTCTCTGAATACAGTAGAAATCCACGAATTTTTGCATCCGATTTTGCCAATGCCATGATCAAGATGAGTGAGATTCAACCCGTCGTCGGACAAAATGGAATAATAAGAAGGGTTTGCAGCGCCATCAACTAGTCAATCAATCAGACCAAATATATATGCTACCGAAGGAACATTAAAGAATCGGGATCTTGGTCTAATTTCGTGCCAAAAGTTGTCGCAATTTTGTTGCATAAAACTGTTATTCATTAATTATATGTCCACTTCCACCCATGCATATTGTGTGTATTAATGTTATTCATCGTCAGTTATCGATGTTGTGAATTATCATGTGATCCCCATTGGCAATGTCTTGAGATAAATTAATGTACTTTTTCATTTTTTTTTTTTTTCTCTAGTTTTCCGTATCTCAGTTCTGAAAACAGAACCATTGTAAGTCATTAGTACATTTAAAATAAGATTAAACTTCGGGTAACATTGCATGTAAGGATTGTAATACGTAGTTTTGATGTTGAATTATATTTGAGGATATTAGAATTAATAATCGAAAATAAAATTATTATTTGTCCTTTTTAAATTACGAATAGTTTAGTGGAAAAAATTAAACCTGTCCCTGCAGTAATATTAAGACCCAAAATCAATCACAAGAGAGTTCAATCTCTCCTGGACAAGTTATTCCCCAAAATCACAAAATTAGAGAATTCAACAAGAATCCTCTGCAAATATGAAAATTCATCTTAGGGAGAAGATGGGTTTTCATATGCAAAGAAAGCCCTCTTTTAATTTTCTGCCTTTCTTCTCTGTTTTCTTCTCTTTTATTGCTGCCCTGCTTTCACTCTGGATGTCGTTGTTGTGGAAAGGAAATCCTTGTTTTAGTACCCTAGTCGTTGAAGGGTGTTGATTGTAGCCGTTGGAAAAGTGAGAAAATAAGACCATTGGCTCTCGGTTTAGATCCTTAGTAATAAATTCTGAGATTAATCGCTGAAAAATGTCAGTTTTGATCCAAGCAGAAAATGGGAATTGAAAAGTCTAGTTTCGTAAGTTGTCTTTATTGGTAGATCTGCTAATTATTTAACAATTCCTCCAAACTATTTAGAATTTGTTTAGAACTCTTAACGACACTTTGAATATTTTATTTCATTTCATATTTTATTTTTTTGTTTCACCTTAATAAACATATGTTAAGTATATTTGATTTTAAATTAATTATTTATATCATAAAATGAAATAAAAGATTAAATATGAAATGAAATGAAAGATCAAAACTAGTCTCAACAACTCCCTCAAATCTTACCAGTTTGTTTACTGTTCCATTTATGATTATTGCTTTATCAATACTTGGTTTTTAGCACATTCTATGCTATATTTATTAATATTTTTATAATTTTGATACATTTATTTAAATTTTTTTAATAATTTTAATATAATTATTTGAATTTTTAGAACAAATAAAAAAGTTAATCGTGGTAAAATAAAATAATTGAAGAAAAAAATAAAATTGAAGAGCCAAAAAAAGCATATAAGAGAGAAGAGAAAATAAAACTTACCATTATATTTTAAGACCTTTATAAATAGTACAGATAGCCATATTTTTGTAATTACTCCAAGCAATTTGTCTGCGCAAAAAGCCTGTAGATATAATTTGTCTGCGCACAAAGCCGGTTATCTTTGCTTCCATTTTTTTATACCCCGAACATGTGCTATATTATTACATCTACAACTACAAACACTAAAGCACAACAACATTAATCGCTCAATATTTAATTATCATCAAAACCTCGGAGTGAAACCTTAAGCTGATAGATTTAAATGATTTGATGACACAGTTTTAGCATTAGAGCTTGAGCCATGTAAATGGGAGTTTTGTGGGGAGCCGCCGTCGTACTTAATTCCACAATGGAGCCCATGAAATCTGAAGATTGAAGGAGTTGTCCTTAGAATACACCAAACCTTGGAGGCATGAAGAACTTTTGACTGTAATTGCTTGTGAACCAATGTCTCATTTTTCATGTTCTTAAAATTTTGGAGTTGTTTTGGTGTTTTATAAGTATGAGATTTTATATTTTTAAGATTTTGGAGTTGTTTTAGTGTTTTAGATATATGAAATTTGGAAATGATGTTGTGAGATAAAATGTAATTATTATAGTGATGTAATGTAAAATTGTGATTGAGTGTAAGATTTTTTGTGGAAAATATTTGAGAGATTTATTTAAGAAAATGATAATGTTTTATGAGTTTTGATTTTTGGATTTTTTTTTTCTGGATTGAGAATATTTAAAAAATATTAAAAATAATAGAAAAATTAATAAATTGCATTTTTGGGGGGGTTATTATTTAAAATTTTACAATAAATCAAGTTATTAATTTAAAAATATATAATTCCAACTAAGTAAACAATAATTTTTTCATCAAATTTATTTCAACAAATTGTTTATTAAGCATATTAGTTAGAAACTTGTTTTAATTTTCTGTAGAGTTCTAATTTTCTCTGACTAGTAAAAGAGGTTGTCTGTTGTCATGGACTGCAAGAGAGATAAACAATGACGTTACACATGGGAAACAATAAAAGATTCTTGTTATTTTATATTGAGAGTGAAATCAAGACCATATCTTGCACATGGAAGACTAATGCGGTGTTCGGATTTGTTTTCACTTTTTCATTTTGCGAAAATATTTTTTGACCATGTTTTGAAAACATTCCCTTTGGGAAATGTGTGAAAATAAAGATGTATTTGGATAAGTGGGGTGCAAAGTTTGACTAAGTGAGTTGACAAGTTGATTTGAAAATTAATTTTGAGAAATCAAACTTTGTGTACTTGTTTTCAATGTAAAACAAAGCATATTTTCAAGACATTGACGGAAGGCTTTTGAATAATAAGATCTCGGCTCTGAAAATACAGCTCAAAATTAGGACGTAGTTTTTGAAGGTATGGTTGTTTTGTGATGCTTCCAGAAAACAATTTCAGAGAATAGGCAAAACCAACACATTTTTTCTGAACTAAGAAGACAAAAGCTTTTTAGGGAAACAGAACAAAAATAGCCTCAAGGTTCCACAACTGAGATAGATTTCTTATTCTTTCCCATTTTTTGCTGCATGAGCACTGTGGATGGGTGGGAATATTTTGTAAAAGGTGTGGACTGAGACAATGTTTTCAACATCCAGGGACAACAAGGGCACCGAGGCATGGACACAAGACCCAGGTGCTTTGGTTTAAAAAACCATAAAATTAAAAAAGTCATATATAGCCAAAATTCACTAAAGTTAAAGGGAAAATGCAACTTTATAAGAGGTGTCAAATAACTCACTATATTGATAAATTGTGTGTAGGGAAACATAAAACAAGGACTTACTATCCAAAGAAAAGGTAAATACGCAACCAGAATCTTAAAAACTAGAAGTTTTTGCTTAAACTTTCAATGTTCTCCGAATATGAGACTGCCATAATTTTCCAAATAAAATATTATTAAAAGTTAAAGCATGCAAGACTTGATAATCGTGTTTCACTGTAGATCCTTGCAAGAGAGAAATTTTCAACATATTTGGAAGTATTCATGGGGTTAGCATTGAAATCCATCAGATATCTCTGAGAAAAGGATTAAAATCTAGAGTATTCTCTTTTCTTTGCGTTGGCAGCGAGGAAAATACACTGGAGTGGTTTTTTGCTTTTCAGGAAAATGGTAAGTGACTTTAACTTGTTGCTGTTGTGAAGAAAATCTTGAACCATCTATTAAGTCTTTTGAAGTCCAAAATACTGAGGAAAAACATGTCAGGGATTTAATCTCAGTTCCTTGTAATACTTCAATCTGATTCATAAGAAAGCAGGCTTTCTAATCGTCATAAAACTAACATTCTACTTTTGCTCGCAAAAGTCCCTAAAATCCTGATCTGTCCAAACTCAAATATTGGAAGTCGAAAACTATATCCTATAGGAATAAAGCTGGCTAAAGATTTGGACAAAGACAACAACTTTTTGCTCCATAGCACAAAAATCAGTAACATTTATATTAAGTTTATCAGATCTACCAATTATTGTTACAAATCCTACCAGAAAATAGCCCCCGTGAATCAAGTTTTTATAAATTAACAGATGTTACACCAAAACAGATCATCTAAATACCATAACACCCACCAATCATTGACAGTGTGTTAAAGAGACCCAAGATGATTCATAAAGAAAAGATCATATTTTTAAGAAGAAATAGACCAATGCTGGCATTACATTACCAAACGCTTTCCCATTAAAATTAACAGCCAAAGCAAAAAAGGAATTGCACGAATCACCAAGAATTCATAAAATTAGAAAAACCTTCTTCCTAAGACCAGAAGTCCCAGGTTTCTGTCCATCAAATGGTGTAGACACGGGCAACCTTGAACACCATCTTTATTCAAATTCTGAAACTGAAAAATAAAAACACAATAATTCAGCAGAATCAAACGGAAGAAATCACCAAAGGGTTCACTCTATCAGAGAATCTAATGCATAAAACTGTATATACAATGATTACTGGCATACAAGGTGTTTGTGGAAAGGTCTGAGAGATGCTTACACAGAAAGGTATGAAAGATAAGAATGGGGTGGCGGGCCTGTGTCTTTATAGTGTGGGAGCGAGACTGAGAGAATAAAGTAGCATATAAAAAGCGAAAAAAAGGAAAAATATAGACAGGAAAATGAGATAGAGAATAGAGAGGATTATTATGTGCGGCACGTAGTTTCATTTTCTTCTTGGCCTAACCGTCAGATCTCCGCTTCTCACTCCTCGTCCAGACACATCAAAAGGAAAGGGAATAAAGAAATAAAAATTATAACTCATCGCCTCAGCCTCATGGCCCTCTTCCCATGAATCATATGAACAAAAAAAAAAATTAATATTTATAAAATTTTATGTAATTGTTTAGAAGTGAGAGAATATTTCTAGAAAAGAAAATTATTTTAAAAATAAAATATTTCTAGATCTTACAAGATCCATTTCACCAAATTTTCATTCCAAAAAATCGACAGTTAACTTTTATAATACAACTCTTGGATAAATTACACTTATCATCTTAAATTAAGAAATTTCTTATCTTGGTGATAGAAAGATATTTGTATTTTAACTGTTTTCATTCATCTATGGTAAAAGAATTTACAAAACTTAATTTATGAGCTTTAAAAAAATTGTGTTTTCTTTCATTCATTCACTTTGAAATTACGTAATAGGTTAATCCACTCTTTTACATAAATATTTTGAATCATAACATTTTTACTTTACACGAAATGTTTATATTACTCAATTCTATAAATATTATCACATTCAAAAAGTATAATTACAATTTTCATGTAGTGATGTTACTTCCTCCTATATCTTACCTCTTTCACTTTATAAATTTGAATGTTAAAGATTCAAAATCAATTTCAACGAGCATTACAATTTTCGGATGTTCAAATTAAAATGTAGATCGAATTGATCTAGAGTTTATTGGATCCATCTCAAGGATCTGGAAGGAATATCAATGTGATTCAAATTAAATTAAAATTCAATGCCACTTTTAACAAGAATCGAAGTTCCACCAAGAAATATAGATTCTAATTGGGCTCACCATTTGGACATTTGAAAAAGGGTACCAGGCCGTTTCAGTAAAATTGAAGGCTTAGGGAAAAACATAAAAATAATGCTTTTAATATATAATAAAAAATTAATTTTTTAATACATATGTCTTTAGTAGTAGTCATTTCGTATTTTATAGAAAAAATACTTCTTGTATAAAATATTATTATCGAGATTTTATTATTTGACTTTTGCAAGATGCAAAATTACTAATTATATTTTTATAATTAATTTCATCTAACATTCTTTTTCAACTGATAGCATACCTAACCCATTTTATCTTTCTTGAGATGTTGACAAATTTTATTAATTTCAATTTTGAAAAACTTATCTCGAAAAAAAGAAAAATAAATTTAAGAAATAAAACCTTAATTTACAATAAAAGAGAATTAATGCTAATATTATTTAGTAATTAGTATTGAAAAAGAATGAATGAGATAGGGTTTTGATAAGTAAAATAATAAGAATTAAAAGGATAGTGGAGATTTAGAAGAATCAAAAGTAATAAAATTTATATTTGTATTTTTAATTAATTATTCATTGTAAGTTTAACTAGTAAGGCCTCCAAATTAAAAGTCTTATACTTTTTTTAAGCCTAAATTGTTTGGGAAAATATATATATATATATATATATATGATGCTTCTAAACTAAAGACCTAGTTCTTTCCAGGTCTATAATGTAAAAAAAAATATATCTTATATTTTTGAGACCTAAAATATAGAAGAAAATATGTAGAGGATGCCTCCAAGATTTGGAGGTCTAAAGCGATCGCCTTTGTTAACTAAAGACGAAACCCTCCCTGAAAGCTAACACAAATTTTTGTCTGACATATTTAAATGATATGATGACACAATTTTAGCATTAGAGCTTGAGCCATGTAAATGGGAGTTTTGTGGGGAGCCGCCGCCGTACTTAATTCCACAATGGAGCCCATGAAATCTGAAGATTGAAGGAGTTGTCCTTAGAATACACCAAACCTTGGAAGTATGAAGAACTTTTGACTGTAATTGCTTGTGAACCAATGTCTCATTTTTCATGTTCTTAAAATTTTAGAGTTGTTTTGGTGTTTTATAGATATGAGATTTCATATTTTTAAGATGTTGGAGTTGTTTTAGTGTTTTAGATATATGAGATTTGGAAATGATGTTGTGAGATAAAATGTAATTATTATAGTGAAGTGATGTAAAATTGTGATTGAGTGTAAGATTGTTTGTGGAAAATATTTGAGAGATTTGTTTAAGAAAATGATAATGTTTTATGAGTTTTTATTTTTGGATTTTTTTTTTTTGGATTGAGAATATTTAAAAAATATTAAAAATAATAGAAAAATTAATAAATTGCATTTTTGGGGGGGTTATTATTTAAAAATTGACAATAAATCAAGTTATTAATTTAAAAATATATAATTCCAACTAAGTAAACAATAATTTTTTCATCAAATTTATTTCAACAAATTGTTTATTAAGCATATTGTTAGAAACTTGTTTTTTTAAATATTATATAAAAAGAATGAAAAAAATGCAAACTTGTCGAAATTTAATTTTTAAATTATTTGTTTTTCTATTTTTGTATTTCAATTTTTTTTTTTTGGCCAATAATTTCTACCAAAATTTATAATTTTTTCGATAAAAAAAATTAGAGAGAATTGCATAAATCACCCCTGTGAAAATTCGAAATAGTCGATAACCCCCAGTGAAATTTTAAATGTCTAATAACTCCCCATATAAAAATAACTCAGTGCATCCAATTTGGCGCAATGTATTAGACGCGCATAGAAATGTGACTGGGACTTGAATTTGGGTGGTGCAATGACTTGAATACCCTTGCTTGGTAATATGAAAATAAAATCAGATGAAAGCTAGCCATTTCTTCCCATTCTCGTCTCCTTCCGCCAAGATCCCTAAATCTATCAAATTTATTGCTTTAATTTTGTCCAAAAATGTCTTCATTGCACGGTAGTAGGTCGAAGAAGAAATGCTCCTTGAAACCATCACTAGACCTAAGGTATGCATCCACTCCACTATATGATTGCAATATGAAAGCTACCATTAGAGTTGTGGAGTCTCAAAAAAAAGCATCCAAGGGGAGGTTTTTCTACAATTGTTTGCATCAAAGGTGTAGCTTCTTCAGTTGGTGTTCTCCAGAGACTGCAACATCAGCACCATTAGGAGTTCCTGTAACATATACAACTGAAAGTTCATGTTCTATACACATGGATGGATTGTCTGGTGGGCTTAGTGATGTGGACGAATACGTGCCTGAGGAGGTGTCTAGTGTGTCAAAGGTTGTTCCCCAAAATCATGGCAACTCTCCCCCTATCCCTTGGATCTTCACAGCTGCTTTGTTCTTCATTGTTGTTTTGTTATTGTTGAAGAATTGAGAAAATGTGGAAGGGAGTGTAAGCGTAGTTGAAATTGTGTCTTATGTAATTCTCTCGAAATTGAATGGAATGCAAATCAACTTTTTTTATCATAATGAAATGAGTACGTTTTGTGTAATTGATTTTTTGTGGACTGTGTTTGGTTTCATCATAATATTCAGGAGTGCAACTGGTTTTTTGTGCAATTAGAAACAAATGGCAATGTGCAATCTCCCATGGATCATACGTGCAAAATGCTGAAATCAAAGCACAAGTGAAACAGGGGATGCAAAGCAAATCAAATGACATTAACTCTCCAGTAAGCCAAATGAGTTACAACTTACATAGGATTTCATGGGTGAAACAGAGGATGCAAAGCAATATAAAGTAACAAGGGATACAAAAATCAATTCGGATAAGAGTAAGAGAAAGCAATTGAAATGGAATGAAACATCATAATATCACCAACTTCAACAATCAATCCATGTAACCAACAAACTAAAAGTACATACAAAAGCTATTGCATTCATAACCCAAAACATCCCAACACAAAGTATTCATAACATAACATAAATACAAAAACATAAGGTCGATCCAAGAAGCAGTGCAAAAAATCATCCATAAACTAAAATTCAGTTTAACCCAACTACTATAGATATTCATTATCTTTTTCTCTTTGTCTAACCCTCTTCTTTATATTATCCAAAAATTGATCCAATCTTGGCATCGTCACTCTTGGAACCCCTGAAGTAGATGGATTTCCCACACTTGCAGCTAAGTCAGAGGTGCCCGTTAGTGCTAATCCTGGAACTGCATTAGCACCTTCTCTTACCACTGATCCTGCAACTCCACCACAACCATCTGTTGCAATGACCTAAGAGTTGCACTCCCACCAACATCAGCCTTTTTCCCCAATGATGTATTGTTCCTCCTACCTATGTATAGTCTCCCCCTGCCTCCTTGGCTATTCTATTTCAAGTAAATTTGAACATTCAACTATATATATTCTACATGCTTAAGAACGGTGTAGAAATTTTAAATATAAACTACTCTTACTTGTGCTTGAGAAGTATTATTTGGTGGTTGAGGAGGTCTTGGTGAGGCTTGAGGAGAATCTATCAGACCAGAGTTAGATTGTGAACCTTGGAGAGATAAAGGTCCTGGACAATTATCTTGCACAACTGCATTTGAAGCCCTTGCATATGACCCAGAACACGAAGCATGTGCAATTGTAGACCCAGAAGATAAGTGTGTAGTAGCATATGCTGAAGATGAAGCTGCCCCTCTTTGGTTTGTATTAGATGGTGCACTTTATTGTCTCCCTTTAGCTTTATTTCTTCTCTGCCCTCCATTAGTCCCATGGGATCCTCCTGTTTGACTTGACTGGGAAGCTTGGCTCATATTTCCTTATTGTAATTAGAACAAATATCAAGCAAATATACTTATAAAAACAATGGAACTAGTTAATTAACTACTAAAATAATGATATTACATTATTTGATGGCTGCCTTGCTAATCTTTTTTGAGATCTCCTTTGAGTGTTTCTTGTCCTTTGAGTGGAATATGTCTGACCAAGAGAAGATGGATGCAACATAGCTTGTGAGGTAGGTTGACTAGTAGGCTTTGAAATAGGGTGTGCCCTACTATCTTTTTGTCTCCCACTTGATGTACCCATCTTATGCACTCACAAAAAAACAAATATTAAAGAAGCATAAAGTTCAAAATGTATATAAATAAATCCAACTGAGTCACTAACCTTTACCAATTTGGAGTTAGGATGAATTGCATTTCTACAAGTTCCAATGTTGTGTTCAAGTTGTAAGCACCTTGATCAAGTATGTGTGAGGTCCTTCCTTGTGGACTGTGAATGCACCTCATCTTGGCTTTTCCTCCTCATCTTCTTGGGCTTTCCTTTTTTTCCCTTGAAAGTTGGTGGCTACAATGGAGTGTAACTAGTCTTGATGAAGTCATTTCGACCTCTAACTCCATGAATCATGTGGTCATACATTCTTAAATACATTTCTTTCTTATAGCATGCACCCATATAATCTTCAACATTATATCTTCTCTCAGATATTGCAGTATATGCATGCAGATAAGGATAACCATTCAATTGAAACATCCCACATATACATGTACCCTTGTCCAATACAACCACATACTTACCTGTTGGTGAGAGGACCTCAAATTCAGACTCTCCACACCATCTTGGAACATAGTTTCTTGAAATCTTGAAAAGCTTCTCTAGTTTCCTCAAGATATAAGGGCACATTGATCCTCTAAAATTTTCAATTCCTTATCTTTTGACCTGAATCCTTGTCATAAGCCTCTCTCTAATCCATTCAAATATTGATACAATTAGCTTATCCCTAGCTGCAAGAATGTATCTATTGAATGATTCAGACAAATTATTTACAAGAATATCCAACTTACATCTTGTGGAGAAGTGGGATCTAGTCCAGTGAACTAGAGGTATTTTCCTGAGTCACTCTGTTGTAGTTTCAACATTGACACAGACTTTAGGATCAACAACCTCAATTTGCTTCATTGTTGCCTCAAACTCAACCTTGTTTGCTGTACTTGCAGCCTTTCAAAATAATTTTTTCAACTCTTGAGAGCCATACTTTATTTTGAAGTTTACATAGAGTTGTCTTGAACAATATCTATGTTCACACCTTGGCATCAGCTCTTCAATTGCATTAATCAATCCTTTTTGTCTATCAGAAATGAAGGTCCGTCTCAATTCTTCCCTTCCACCAATATCAAGTAATAGCTCTGACAAAAACCATGTCCATGTATCCTTATTTTCAATTTCAACAACAACAATGGCAATGGTATACATATTGTCATTACCATCCCTCCCAACTGCCACCAACAACTGCCCACCATGTATAGTTTTTAGGAAACATCCATCAAGTCCAATAATTGGTCTACAACCTGCCAGAAAGCCCCTTTTTCATTGCATCAAGGCTAAAATACATCCTTTGAAATATTGGTGTTTCCAAATCAGGATTTCTTCTTAGTATGAGCTTGCTATTTGGATTACTCCCCTTAACTGTCTCATAATAATTCCATAGGATCTTATATTCCTTGCTATTTGCCCCCCATAATGTGTACATTGCAGTTCTCTTTACCTTAAGCACCTTCCAAATGGTGACTTCAACACCAACTTTCCTTTTAATTATCCCCTACAGCTTGGTTGATCCTATATCTGGATGATCTTTAACAATTTTCTCAATTCTCTTTGCTAAATATTTATAGTCAGCAAGAGAATTCGCACTACCTCTGGCACATGTATGCTTGCCTTTCATGGTCTTCACTCGAAAAACATTTGTGCTCTGAACCTTTGAGGTATCGACCCTCCAATCACACCCTTTGCACATTTTACTGTCACTCTATTGGTGTCATTTTTTTAATACCCTTCTTCATACCCTTTTCTGACACGCCAATCCTTTAGTACCTCTCTATACTCTCTAACTCCACTAAACTTCAAGCCCACAGTCAACTCAAACTTTTTCATGTTTTGCCCTTCTTTATGAAAGGGATGTCTTGGAATGGGGAAAATGTATTTTTAGCCCCATCGGAAAAATAGTTTTCATGGTTTACCCCCCTGTGAAAAAAAAAGATTGAAATATAGCCTTATATTTTTAAAAATGAGTAACCCCCCCCCCCCGAGATTGTAAGTGTATAGCACGAGCCATTCTATGTGAGTGGTTCTGATTTTTTATTTAGGAAATAATTATGCCCTTATTACATCAACCATTGGATCTTCTTGTTTAAATCAGCGGTCCAAATTGAATAACACTTAATATTTATAAAAATATATATAAAAAATATTTATACATATATATACAACATATTATATATATATTATAATATATTTGTCAATATTATATAATGTATATTACAAATATAATATATTATTATATAATATTATATATATATGCATTAGCTACCATGGCAGCCATGCCAACCAGATCTGGCCAGCACTCGTTGGCTGACCGCTGGTGACTGCCATGTAAAAAGAAAAAAAATGGCAATCGTTGCCATGACAGCCGATCGGGGGGAAGGAAAAGGGGGGAGCTAAGGCTGCCATGGCAGCCACACACAAATACGGCTAGCAGTTGCCGCTGGCCATCGTGTAAAAAGAAAAAAAATGGCAACTGATTGCCATGGCAGCTGGTCCCGGGGGTGAGGTGGGGAAGGGGGGAGCTAATGCTGCCATGGCAACCACGCACAGATCTGACCATTCGCTGCCGCCGGCCGTAGTCCCTCGGCAGCAGTAGTGTATTAAAAAAAAAAAAGAAAAAATATTTGCTGCCATGGCTGCCGGTTGCCAGGGAGTTGGGGGTGGAGGTGAAGGGGAAGTTATATGTATTATATATATATATATATGAATGTAAATATGTTATAAATAATTATATATATAATTTTATGTATATGTGATTTTATATATATGCATGTATATAATTTTTTATAAATATTATATAGTATTTGATTAATATAAATATGAAATTACTTAGTTTTGATAATTATATATATATGTATGTATATATAATTTTATAAATATTAAATAGTATTTAATTTATATAAGTATGTTATATATTTAATAAGTATAAAACTATTTAATTTTAGATTAAACAAAAGAAAATTATATTTTATACATATGTATATAGATATGTTACAAATAATTTTATATACACATATGTATTTATATAATTTTTTATATGCATATAATTTTATATATATGTACGTATATATAATTTTATAAATAATAAATAGTATTTAATATATAAAGATGTTATCAATAATTTTATATGCATATATGTATATATATAATTATATATGTGTGTGATTTTATAAATATGCATATATATAAATTTTTAGGAATATTATATATATGGATGTATATATAATTATACAAATGTCAAATAGTATTTAATTTATATAAGTATGTTATATATTTCATAAACATAAAATTGTTTAATTTTAGACTAGACAAAAGAAAAAGAAATATATATTATATATATGTATATAGATTTGTTATAAATAATATGCATATATACATATATATATTATGTATTTATATATACATAAACATATATATATGTTATAAATAATTATATATACATATATATATTATGCATATATGTATGTATATAATTTTATATGTATGTATTATAATTTTATAAATATTAGATAGTATTTAATTTATAAAAATATCTTATGTATTTTATAAATATAAAATTGTTTAATTTAGATTAAATAAAAGGAAAAGAAAAACATAAGGTTATAAAGTAATTTATATATATTCAATGTAAAATTCAACTCAAATAGACGGAAGGGGGCAGTGATCCAAATTTTAAAAACATAAGGGGGCATTTCACCCATTTTTTTCACAAGAGGGTAAATTGCCTATTTCGTATATCACATGGGGATAAAAAGATTTTTGCCCTCTTGGAATGTCTTCATCTGAACCCTCTAAGCTCATTAAATCCTCTTCTTCTCCTGGATCACTAAACCAAGTATTTTCTATTGCTGCAGTTGGTTTCTTCCTTCTATCCAAGCCTTCTAATAATTTTCTACCCATTTTCTTCATCTTCTGAAGCAATTCTTTCTTGGAAAGATGTCTGCTCATGAAGATGCCTTCTGCATCTAACCCTTCTATGTCCTCAAAAGCTTCACTAGGTGCTTCTAATTCAATTTCTGTTGACTCTTCTTGTGATAAACACACATAATCTGAATCACTGGAGTTAGACATAAATTCTTGATCTTTTTCTTCATCCTAATTCTCCATATCAGTTGCAGCTCTTTTTCCTCTATCTTGATTCTTTGTACAATTGGATTGGTCAAACCTTTGCTTGGTTTTTTGTCTTCTTGACTATCTTGTATTTGGTCCACTTGACCTTGAACTCATCTCTTCAAAGTTCCTCTCTGAACTGGCCCAAACAAATTTAGCCTCTGCATTTTGGCTCTCTCCACCTAAAGGTTCAATACCAACCCCTAAATCTTGGCTTTGATCACCTAAAAGTTCATGAACATTGTCAGTTTCAATCTCTGTTTGCTCTTGTTGATCACTCAATCCACATTCAACTTGAGCTTGTTCATTAGCTTCCTCATGCACTGCCTCAGCTGACCCTATTTGATCCTCATGCATTGACTTAGCTTCTTGAGGACCATCTTCACACATTCTATCATGCAGTTGAACATCAACTTGAATATCATCATGTTCATCCACATCATTATTATTTTGTGCACCATTTGCCTCCATTGAATAGCCTTGAGTTGCAGTCTCATAATTGTCATTGAAATTGATGTCCTTCAACAAATCATGTATGTTGCTTCTCAAAGACTGCCTCAAATTGTCATCCTTCAATCTGTTAATGGCATCTTCATTGAACATAATGTTCCCTTGAGTGTCTATAACATGTAAAGGCTTTGCTTGACTGATATCCACATACAAAGTACATTTTGGCTTTCCCTTTGAAGTATCAAATCAGATCACATATTCTAGAATCTCCACTGCAAAGCCTCAATCCATTTTCCATTAACATGCCTGGGATGACATAATAGAAGTCAACATTTGCTGCTTTCTCATCAGTCCAAGTGTAGAGTTCATATAAGAAGTCTTGGTTCGGGTAATCTAAATTCAGCCTTGGGAAGTCATGCCTAGAACCTCCAACATATCTTGTTATAGAAGATCTCTCTAATCTACCTCCCACATGCATGGTAAGGTGGACTAATGGCTCCATAATTAATGATCTATATAAATTAACTTATACAATGCTAGCAAAATAACAAAATGATAATCCAACTTAAAAATGATCACATTCCCAAATAATATCTGCATTAAATAAGCAAAGTGCCATTGAGCATAAAATAAGCAAAACCATCAGACAACTACCAAAGACAAATTAAGTTCATTATAAGGAATCACCAAAAAACTATTAATAAACACAAAGATTAATAGACATAGGACACACTCACAACAAATAATTCAATAATAAGACCTTTATGGGACCATTAAAGACAGATTGCTAAATATCTATAATAACAAACATGGAACCCCACTCTCAATAAATTAATAAACAATACGAGATCAGAAAAATAGAGTTGCTTTCACTAACAGTTAATATTTTGCGCACATCATAGTCTTCACTAATAGCTCTTAATTAGCAATTCTCACTATGGGACCACTAAGTCTTTTAAATCAAACATGGAACATTACAACAAATATATAAACAACAAGAAACCAGAAATAAACAATTACTTTCACTAAAAGTTAATATTCAATTGCTTTCACTAAATAAACAAGAAACCAAAAATAAACAATTGCTGCCAGTAAAAGTTAATAATCAAATAGGGGACATCACTAACATCATATCCTTTAGCAAGGCCATCATCTTTTGACTACCAGACAAGAGTTAACAAAACAAATATGTATTTTCCATTCAAAAGCACCTATAGTACAAAGGATTAAACAAAATGAAAGCCTAAAATAATTCGACAGTTTATGCCCCACACTATGGGACCACATGAAACCCAAAGCAAACTGCCCCAAAGCACATTGATGTTACTTCAAATATATACAAACCAGCAAAACATATACATGCAAGTATAACCATATAAACACAATCAAACATAAACGAAGGAGGACCTTTACCCGTAAATCTCCTTCTTCGATTCTGCGATAGTCCTTCGCTTCGTGCCCTAGATGGTTCAAGGCTCTATCCCGCATTGACCATATTAATCCTGGTAATGATGAAACACCAACTCTTGATACGTATGGGTTATTGATTCTTTCAAAATTATAGTTCTTGACTTGAGGATTTTAGGGTTTTTCAATGATGGGAAGTGAGGGGATTTAGGGAGAATTGAAGAAAATGGGGAAATTGGTTTGCAGGTTAACATTGACCAAATTTAATAAATATAAAGGTATTATTGCCCTAGCAGGTTAAAATTTGACATTAAGTCTAGGTTGGGACACCTAAGTTATTTTTATTAGATAATGGGGAGTTATTAGACATTTAAAATTTGGCAAGGGATTATCAACTATTTCGAATTTTTAGGGGTGATAAATGCAATTCTCCCAACAAATTATATCAGCCGAATTCTTTTCCGTCCCTTAGTTTAGAATAATTGTAATGAAAATGAAATTTGTCTTCTATATTCAATTTGAAAATAAATTTTTTGGATGATATCATTAAAAAAGTTATGTTATTCATAAATTTTTTTAGCCAATTATATTTCATGATTTACGAAAATGAAATTATTTAGGGTACTTCTATTTGATAATAAAAATTTTGGAAAAACCATTGAAATAAAATATAATTAAGTATTTAAAATCGAAACATGCAAAAAAAATAAACATATTATGCTTATATTTGAAATCCTAATTACATAAAAATATAACATATTACTCTAAGAAATTACATATTCTTTCAATTAAAAAAATAAATTTATGAAATCCTAGTTACACAAATATGTAAGGGCTTGTTCTTTCCAACCCCCCGAAAAATTTCAAAATGGAGGCACATTCCCTTATCTTTCTCCCAACACACAACAATTTTTTAGCCAAAAAATTCCTCATAATTCACCCAAAAAACCCTACACTCTAAAAAGCACATCTATCCCTTTATTTTCTCACTCCACCTTTCACATTACTCATTCATTTATCACACTCATATTTCACTCATATATATATATATATATATTTATATATATGAAAATATTAAAATTTTACTACTTAAAAAATTCTAAAACTTATGTTTACAAAATTAATTAAAATAATTGTCAAAAAAATTAATTAAATTTAATAAATAATTTATTTATTAAATAACATATTCAATTAATTAAATTACTTATTAATTAAATAATGCATTATTTATATTTAATATTTAATGTATTAATTAAATATTATATTTATTCATTTAATAAATAATTTAAAATGTTTTAATTTGATATAATAAATAAATTAATATTTTGCAAAAATTAATCTTCATTAGATATTAATATTCACATTTATTTAAATTTGTTATAAAAAATTAATTATAGTGTGATATTTATTTAATAATCTATTAAGTTTAATAAATTAATATTAATACAATTAAAATAATTATCAAGAAAATTAATTAAAATTAAGTAAAAATCTTTTTGATTGTTACTAAGTAATTTATTTATTAAACAATATATTAATTAAATAATGAGTTAAAGTAAATAAATAACTTATTAAATTGATTAAATTAATTTATTTAATTATTTAAATAACTTATTATGTATATATTAATTATGTTTCATACTTCACGCATAATTAAATATTACACTTATTTGTTTAATAAATAATTTAAAATGATTTAGTTTCATATAATATAAAATTATTTATTTTTTAATTTGATGAATAATTATTAAGTTTTATATATATTTTATTTTATATAAATAAATAATTAAGTTTTATTATACATAAATTATAAATAATAAATAGTTAAATAATTATATTTTAAGAATAAATAATAATTAATTTATAATTAATATACAATAATTAATTTTTTTTATATAAGTTGATATCAACAATTATGATATAATTATGATATTAGCCAATTTTTTATAATTAAGATATAATTATAAATTTATAAATAATTAATATTTATTAATAAATTAATAAAAAAATAAAATTTAAAATAAAGCACCAATTGAATTAATTACATATCATTTTATTACAATAATATATCAATTATTACATATATATACACACACATCATCCAACTATAAATATACATACATATATAATATATCACATAAAAAAATCATTTTCAACCTACAAACCTAACAAAAAAGTAACTGATTTGACATCAACAGTAAAGTTTGTCTCCCCCAAAACATAGAGTAACAAACAACTCATTTTCAAATCATTTTCCATATTTTCCCAAAACAAAAAGAAACGCTTGGCATATTCTCCAAATTTCCTTCCAAAAAACCATTTACCCAAAAAAATTTCAAGAAAATGGCCAAAACACAAGAGAACAAGCCCTAGCATATTCTTAGCAGAAAAAAAATAGCATTTGTTGAAAAAAAAAAAGAAAGGAAAAAATTCTCACTTGAGTGGGGCATAAGACAGAGGGAGGGGGTGTCAGTGTGAGAGAGAAACAGAGAAGAAAAGGTGAGACATGAGACGAGAGAGAAAATTCAATTGTATAGAAGAGTTTCCAAGACACTAACAGTCCGTTTGGTTTTATTTCCAAAGGCATATCCAATTTTCATGCATTTCTAAAAATTGAAAATTAAAGTTAGTTATGAAATGAAAATAGATATTAAGATGTATTTAGATGAAATGTTGGAAAGTAATTATTAGAATAGGTTTATAGGATTGAAGTAGGTTAATTTATATTTTTTAATATTTAAAAAGATTTATTTTTTTAAAATATATGCATATTTTATTAATTTAAAAATGATAATAAGTACTTTATGTCAAATTAAATTTAAATTTGATTGATGTGTAATAGGATGATAGAATATGTTTATAAAGAGTTTTGAAAAGAAAATGTGTACTTTTTTTAAAAAAAATTATGAGAAAGTGTTTGTTTTTAATTTTTATTCCCAAATGAAAAATGAAAATGGGGCTTGGAAATGAAAATTAACAGGCTGTAAACTCATTTGCTCATAAGACAGAGACTTTGTCTCACATCCAAACTAGGGATGCAAACGAGCTGAACTTTGACAATTTTCTTAAGCTTGAGCTCGACGAGCTTAGGAAATTGAGGAGCTCGAGCACTTGTTCGGGCTCTACTCGACTCGATTCATTAAGCTCAAACTCATAATCAAGTTATAGACTCAAGTTCGGCTCGGACTCAAGCTCAAAAAGTTAAATTATTTTATAAAAAAATTTAAAATTACTATATTTTATTTTATTATATTTAAAATTAGCTATCGACTTGAGTTCGGCCTAGATCGAGCTCGAAAAATTAGTATATTTTATTATTTTTTTAAATAAAAAATATTGGTTCGCGAGCTTGCGAATAAGAATTTTTTGGCTCTAACTCGACTTGAAACTTATACGAGCTTGGCTCGAGTTCGAATATTTTTCAAGTCAGCTCATTAGGCTGGCGAGTTGACTCGATTCATTTGCATCCCTAATCCAAACAGCAGCTTACTTATGTTTTGTATTTTTTAGGAGGAGAAATAGGGTTTTTTCCCCTAAGCAATTGCAAGCTTTAAGTCCCATCCCATGCTTCGCTCGGCCTGATTCTTTTAACAATTAAAATTAACTCTATACATATTTTTATCTATATTTACATTATATATAAAATATCAGTGTCTTTTTATTATACTTTCGATTGATTTTCCTAATATATTCTCAATATTGTCTTCTAATTCTTGTAAATACTAAATTAATTTTTTTTTTCTTTTTTATTCTCTCTCTATTTCTTTTCTATTCAATTGTTTACATTTCCCCACTTTGTTTCATTTTATTTCATCTCAGCTTTTTCCTTTTACTTAACCTAAAAATTTAAATAAATAAATTGAAAATATTAAAAAATAGAAATATATAAATAAGTCATATACGACACTAATTAATGCTTTAGGGGAACATGGGCCATTAAGTCTATTTAAGATTAGATCCACCAAAATTTATTAGGCTTAGACCACCAAGAACTCAATCAATATACATATCAACTTTTACAGCCAAATATGCATAACATATTTTTGGATTTGGGCACTATTTCCATGTATGTGCGTCCTTAAAGCAGAAGCCTACAACTCCATAATTTTTGAAATGCTCTAGTTCAATTAGGCACAACATCGGTAAATAAATGTTTTGTTTAGTTTATACTATTGTTGAGATATTTTCTCGTATGCATATATTAATGAGGTTTTATCCTAAAAAGTATTTCAATAGTTGAGAATGTGAGAGAACTTACTAAGTATTTTAAAAATTCATAATCTTTCAATATGTGGGGAAGATTGGTGTTGGATATTTTAACAAAAATATGTATCCCACGTATAAAACTAAAACCCAAACTATACATGATATATATTACTTTACCTTATTACTGGTATTGAAATAAAAGGAAATCTCCCAAACACACGAGCAGGAAAGGAGGAAAGTGGTGGAGATACGGGTTTGTCTTCATCTAATAGTGTAGGTTTTGATAGAGATACAACTTGTAGCGGGGCTATTGTATGTCATAGGCGACACAACCATAAACCTTGTTGCACCAATTATTTTGGAAAAGATTGTGAAATCATCGGTAAAAAAAGAATATAAATTTAGTTTATCATATTGTTGATGCTAATTATATTTGTAAATAATAAAGCACCCAATTTATTATATATATATATATATAAATAAATATATAAATAATAACATAAATTTTAATAACCATACTGAATAACATACAATAGTATAAATTATCGATTAATAAAAACTCATATATAGCAAATAACTCCTATGTCAAAAGTTCTATATATATATATATATAATATGTACTTGCCTACACATTCAATGATTTTTTTCATTACATCTTGACCATCTTAATTAGTTTTATTTTATAATTTTATATTGAGGTATAAATGCACTTTTGAAAATTAAACAGGTTGTATTTTGTAATTTTATATCGAGGTATAAGTGCAATTTGAATATGTAAGAGGCTTTTTATTTTTTTTTTTCATTTTATATAGTATAGATAAATTACCTATTTTATTGTGGGCATATGATAACTATGAAATAATTCTTGATAAGATTAATTCTACAAACAGAAACCTTAAGATTATCTTTGAACCTTAGATTTTATAACGTAACCGACAAATAAAGCAACTTGTAAGAAACGTAAGCTACAATTTAAAGTAATTTTCGGAAACTATTTTTCGTTAAAATCTAAAATTCTTAACTACAATATAAAGCGATGAAATAAAATAGTATCAAGAGTAAGCTTATTTTGGATTGGGAATATATCTGGTTACATACTGCCATCCAATGTACAGAAATTCAACAGTTGATGGCTAGATGCTGTGATTGAGCTGTAAATCTCAAGGGAATTGCAAGTCAATTTACGTGGACTGAAGCGCCTTCTGGAAAATTAGAATAGGAACGTCAAACAACTTGAAGCCTTTTGTTATAATGTTACGAACCAAAGGTCAACTCTTATCCCAATTTAATCATGTACTAGTCTAAACGTGAAATATTAATTAAATGCGACTATATATGATGTTTGTTTGGATCTTAAGATAACAGTCAATTTTTTAATTAGGCAATTTCTTTTGATGCTCAATATAATCTCACAATAATTCATTTTGTGAGACATAAAAAATTGTTACTAATTTGTTTTCAATTCGTCTCAACATAATGATTACATCATGTTAATTAGTGATAAGATCTATGTTCTATGATTGTCGTGATTTGTTCCGTAATACTTAATACACGTAAGATAATCATATACATACATATATATATTTATAGAATTTACATGTGAATCCCATAAATTATTCACTGTAATAAATATAAATCGACATGTTCAGTTTAATAAAAAACAATCTATCAAAATTCAAATAGTGAGATTTATTTTATAAAAAGTATGATTAAAGTTAAATCGGTCACAATTTGTGGACTCTACTCGTGATGCATTACGTAGTTATTAATTGATATATATAAAAGACAATTAATTGCTTATAACAAAATAAGTAAATTTTGTTCGGAATGTTGTCACGAGTGATGAGACGGGCCCTTTTAGGGCAATATTTTACCAAAAGGAATATATACCCTCATGTGAACATTCTTGGAATATATTTTCAACATCCTTTTGAGATCACAATGCATATATTTTAAAATCATCATGCTATCACATCCTATTGATTAATGATTATGCAAGTACCAAGTAGATTATATTAAGAGGGTGTTTGGGTGAGCTTATAAGCTCCTCAAAACATCTTATAAAATGTTTAAAAGTTTATAAGTTGATAAAAAATGTTTGGTAATTTTTTTTAAAAAAGAGTTTATTAGATTCTAAAATAAGATGTTAGGAGCTTATAAGCTCTTTTAAAAAAAGTAAGGAGATCCCAACTTATTTTTAAGATCTTAACAAGCTTCTTCATTTTTAACCATTTTAATTACAAAATTGTCATTATTAACATCTTATAAGCTCCAAAATCTTATTTTATCCAAACACCTTAACAACTTATTTTAAAAATAAGATCTAATATTTTATAAGTTTTAAAAATATCTTATAAAATGTAGGAGCTTATAAGATGTTTAAAATAAATTTAGCCAAACACCTTCTAAGTATCTTGATCACTTGAATTTATCGAATCAAAGCAATACTTTAATTTCCACTACCAAATAAGATAGAGTTGCCATTTGTTTCAATAGAATTTGTTATTACCTAATCCTAATAAAGTACTGGCATTGTATTTAATCTATTCTAGAGCAGAAAATTGATTCATTCAAAGTATGTAACATTATATATATATATGTATATATGTATGTATATAGTCGAATTAATTTGACTTGCTTTTAATTTAACTGAAATATTCTTACATAGACTTCAAAAATAGTATCCAAATCTCTTCACATGATCATGAATATTAAAATAGTACTCGTTGATAAGATCTAAGAATGACTCTTGCGCCATCATATATAACTATATACAGAAATTTCCATACATGCAGAAAATTCAAGACAAGAGTGTTTAATTATATATATGGATATATCCTTATTTTTATCGATTTCGATAATTTCATTTCTGAACGAACTTGTTATGCTGACATTTGAATTAGTAGTTAACTAATAAAGCCTTTGGAATTATACTTCCAATAATTGGCTGCCCGTGAGGAAGATGTAGACATAAATTCAACAAAATGCCCAAATCCCGTTTGTCTGACCAATCACGCTTGAAAAAAGCTAAAAACTCAAAACTACTTGGTACGTTGACCAAATCTAACATGGACAAAAATAGTGCATCAACGCGGTGCAGCAGCCAATAGTGACCAACAGCTAGCACAATATTGTCCCTGCTTGGAAATACTCTAACTCTCATGCATTATAAATTCAGCTGCAATTAGCCTTTCTTCTCCATCAACTTAATTCACTAGCAACTTACTCTAATTTCTTACAAACTTATACGTTTTTCCAATGGATTCCTTCGGCACAATTTTTGCCATAACAACACTTCTGCTCTTGCTCTCCAACGTGCCATCTGAAGCACAACTATCTCCCACATTCTATGCCACTACATGTTCAAATGCAGCTGCTGTAATCCGCACTTCCATCCGGCAGGCTGTCTCTCGTGAGAGACGAATGGCGGCGTCCCTAATTCGTCTCCACTTCCATGACTGCTTCGTTCAGGGCTGCGATGCATCAATCCTACTCGATGAGACCTCTTCTATTCAAAGTGAGAAAACTGCATTCCCTAACGATAATTCTGTAAGAGGCTACGAAGTGATAGAGGCCGCCAAGCGTGAGGTCGAGCGTGTATGCCCTGGAGTTGTTTCTTGTGCGGACATACTCACCTTAGCAGCACGCGATGCCTCAGTTGCTGTAAGTATATATATGTATTCTTTCTCTTTGGCAAATTAAAATATATATATTTACAGTTTTGTTGCTTATATTTAGTATATATTTAATCAAATCTCTAACACTTTTGTATTAAACAGGTTGGTGGTCCATCATGGGAAGTGAAGCTTGGGAGAAGGGACTCTACCACGGCCAGCCGTTCTCTGGCCAACAGTGATCTCCCCGGACCTTCTTCTAGTCTTGATGCACTTATTTCTGCGTTTGATAGAAAGAGACTCAGTGTCAGAGATATGGTTGCCTTATCAGGTAAATATTATATCTTTTTGCTTGCAAATTACCGTTGATTTAATTCATAGCCATTTAACTAATACAATCGTCAATTTTCTTATGCAGGAGCCCACACAATAGGCCAAGCCCAATGCTTCTTGTTCCGCGATAGAATATACAGCAATGGTACAGACATTGATGCTGGTTTTGCCAGCACACGAAGACGCCAGTGCCCTCAAAGTGGTGGCAACAGAAATTTGGCGCCGCTTGATTTGGTGACGCCCAATTCATTTGACAACAATTACTTTAGGAATTTGATTCAAAGAAAGGGTCTTCTTCAATCTGATCAAGTGTTGTTTAGTGGAGGATCAACGGACAGTATTGTAAACGAGTACAGTAGGACCCCAGCAACGTTCTCGTCTGATTTCGCAAGCGCCATGATCAAAATGGGAGAGATTGAACTACTTACAGGACAAAATGGGATTATAAGAAGGGTCTGCAGTGCAGTCAACTAGCTAACCTCCAAGCAAATTCTTCCCATTTGTTTATAGATTTTAGTAACTTTTAGCATTGGGTAATTGTATATCCAGTTTCATGCATGCATTTTCTCTGTATTATTAGCATTATCATTTTCAATGGTACTACGAAATAATGGGTCCAAGTTTGCTGCGTTGTATACTATTTAGTATTTATGATTTGATGATTGCAGAATATCGGCTGAAATATACTTGTTAATAATATTCTTGGGTCATAACAAGAAAGTACGGTAGCATTATCACCTAAAATCGACCATGCCATAGAAAAGTTTGCATGCATGATTGACCTATATTTAGAGAATCACAAGGCAAATGACAGACCATGTGTGGGACTGAGCACTGAAATCGTTTTCATGAGCGAAGCTGGTGAGATAAGAATGAAGAGAAAAAACAAAAATTTTGTCCAATATACTCTAAATCATTTTAGAATAGTGACCTCGTTTAAGGGGAGATTTACATTTTTGCCCTTATTCTCATTCAAAATACTAAAAACACTCCCCTCTTATCATGGAACGTATTTGACCCAATTCTAATTCAGTAGATGACTCATGATTTTAGCCTTCTAAAGATTACACGTGGCATCATTCTGATGAGCAATCGAGATATGATGTGACAGTGCCACATTTGCCAACAAATATAAATACTCATAAGTTAGATGATATATATATATATATATATGTGCATTTTTGTTATTATTCCTTACCTTAATTAGTTCCAACCTTTCGATTATATATTAATTAAGTTTTAAAAATTTTTACTAGGACTGTCAACAATCCGTAACATTATTATCATGTTTTAGGTCTAATACCATCATCATCCTACCCAATCTCGAGTCTGACCTAACTAATGACCTGATAGAACAAATAAATTGATCCAAAATTAGATCTAAATGCATGTTCAACTGCAGAGCAAGTAGGTGGTCCTGGCTAACCGGACAAAAAAGGTTGGTGGATGTGCCCAATGCATTCCCCAATTAGGACGAATTCTATGAAAATAAAATATTAGATCATCGACTTATGGGATTTGAACCAATCTTAGCATTTCAGATCCAGATTTGATTACTGACGAGAGATTAGATCCGACCCAATATCCAACTATCCTTTTACTCCGAATGGCTGATGCCCACAACGATCACCGATAAATGAATCTAAATTCAGGAAAATATTCGAATTATGGTCGTAAAAGTATGTCTTAATTTTATTTTAATATTTATTTTTTCTGAATTCAAATTCAATATATCAATAATAACAATTTGATTGGATTTAAAGTTGATTTAGATCTCTATGTACAAGAATTACTAAGTGATTAGTTAATTTAGTGATATAGTCATCAAATTTGTATATATGTACGAGGTTTTGGTTTTAAATCATGACGAACTTTTGATGTACATGGGTGTATAAATAAAAAATATTAATTTATATAAAATAAAATATATTAGATATATAATAATATAAATTAGAATAAGAATATAGAATCTAGTGCCCATGGGTCTTGGTTCCAAAATTCGAGTCGAATCTGAACCCAAATTTTAAGAATTAGATTCATGAAAATGATATGGTTAGGTAAATATCAAGGAAAAGCAGTGAAATTTATTATAATTTAATTGCGTGGGGGCAACTTAGTAATTTCACTTAGTATTCTTATACCCATTCTCATATATTTCGCTCCCATTTGAGCACCCGAATGCAGTTTGCATTAAAATTTAGGGATTTTGTACTATCTTTATTTTGGCACAAGGACTATAATTAACAAAATTAGATATTTAGAAGCAAGTAAATAGAAGTACATTTTAAAATAGTCACCTATAATAATTTAAATGGACAATTTAATATTAATTGTTCTTATAAAGTGTGTCATATTTTTGGAGCGCTATATATTGAGGTATATATTGGAATATCCCTTAAATAATGGTAAAACAACCTTTAAAGAATAAAAAATTACAGTCATTACTTTATGTAAAGTTAATTTTTAAAATGATCCCATATATTTTACTATTGCAATTATAATAATTGTTTGTCCAAATGCCTCCACGTGTATAATTGAAGGCAATTTTTAAATTTTCAAAGGCAAAAAAATAGCCTTGAAAGTTCTTCACTATAGTAATGAAGGGTTTTGTGGCCATTTATTTTTATTTTTGTTATTATTTTTTTAAACATGGGGAAAACTGAAAAGTTCTGAAGTTTTCCAACATGAAGCAAAAACTTCGCAGTAGCTTATTAAATCCTTATCTGTTTGACTTAATAATTTGGAACTTGTCTTGGCATTTGATGTAGAGAAAATTCAACTGTTGATGCTGTCTCTAGCTGTAATTCCAAATGATAGAAGTAAGACGTCAAAGTAAGCCTTTGTTAATTGTTAATTCATTTTTTCCCTCTTAAAATAGTACGTTGTGAAGTAATTTTCAACTGGCGTCTTAATAACTAGTCAAAGTTTCTTTCGAATCAAGCTTTAATTATTAGATTAGATAATTATATTATGTTAGAGACATTAAATTTATAATATTTTTCATACATATTTAATAGCTTAAATTTTTAAATGAGACAAATGGTATCAGAATACAGGAAGCTAAAGATTTTAACTTTAAATCTTATTGTTGAGTTTCACATTTTAAGTTTCGTAAAAGAATACGTACCATCTGAAAATTCCATTAAAATCAGGTCGATCTGCATGCTTCATTTCCCACGGGAAAAATAAAAAGGTAGCATCAAAAAAAAAGAAAACTAGAGTGAAATGGATGCTTTTGTGCAAACATGTTAAAGATACAAAATATTAAATATTTAACATTTCACCTTTTTAATAATTTCAACTTTTAAATGAGATGATCATCAACCTATAAATTGATCATAACATTGAAAGCACATAAAATTTCTAATTTTGCACGAGTCATTGTTGGTTTTGGTACTTTTCTTAATTATTTCTAAGAAATTAATTTAAGAAATAAGGACTAAGACTTAACATGCGCCATTAATGAAGATTTAATTTATCTTGTCTTTGATATGTGATTGGAGATTTTCCCTCGTCCCAATTTTAGAAAGACACTTCACAACTCATATTTGGACCTTACAATGTTGGTGAGGAAAAAAAATATAGAATAACAAAATAGAATAATATAAAAAAATAAAAAAATTATAAAACACTATATTAAGAAAATATTTTTTTTCTTTTTTCTTTTCAATAAATTAAATTCAATTAAGTTATAATAATGTAATGCCCAAATCTTTCTTCACATGCATGTATATGTTCAAATCCTTTAAATTACATGTGAAAAGAATAGGTTTCTACTCAGAAATCAAAGAATGGTTGTTGCTTTCTGTATTTCCATGCTCCTTCCTCAACCAGGATTAAAGAAATTTCATATATCAGTGTGATTATTATTTTTAATATCCAGTAGGATGATATTGGTATGCATATATGGATGCTTTTGACACTTTATGATTAACGTAAATTGACTTTATGCTTTGCCAGTTGCCTGTCTCTGTCACAAAACCTTTCATACAAAATAATACCCATAGCCCACATCCATTGTTGACCAATGGCAATCATATTGAAAACGCCAAAAAACCTTAACCAAATTCCAGAAAGACCAAATCCAACGTGGGAAAATAGTTGAATTTCATGTATAGAAACAAAAGTAAAGAAGCTTTTCGTTCTGAATATGGCAGCAACGCGTTTCAGCCTCCAATAGTGACCAACATCCATCACTCGGGCACAACTTTTTACCCTATAAATTCACTTTTTGCCCCATCCAATTAACTTCAGTACTTGAAAGCATTAAAGCGTTAATTAATTTCATTGTTAATTTTTCTCTGTCAACATTAAATCTCGAGACGATGAATAGCTTTAGTTCCTTACTTAGCACACTTTTCGCCATTACATCTCTCTTGCTTTTGCTGTCCAATGTACCATGTGAAGCTCAACTATCCACCACATTCTATCAGACTTCATGTCCAAATGCGACTGATATAATCCGCACTTCCATCCGCCGAGCAATTTCCCGCGAGCGGAGGATGGCTGCCTCCCTCTTTCGTCTACATTTCCACCATTGCTTCGTTCAGGGTTGCGATGCATCAATATTACTAGACGAGACTCCTTCTATTCAAAGTGAGAAAACTGCATTCCCAAATGCCAATTCCGTAAGAGGCTATGAAGTCATAGAGGATGCCAAGAGCGAGGTTGAGCGCATATGTCCCGGAGTTGTTTCTTGTGCAGACGTACTCACCTTAGCAGCACGCGATGCCTCAGTTGCTGTAAGTATATAAATTTTTTGTCCTAAACTAACTAGGTATTATATATATATATATATATACACACACAGTACTCTCTGTCTGATTAATTAATTCATTAGAAACTAATATTTTTGTACGAAATAGGTTGGTGGTCCATCATGGAGTGTGAAACTTGGAAGAAGGGACTCTACAACCGCCAGCCGTTCCCAAGCAAACACTGATCTTCCAAGTCCATCTGCCACTCTTGATGCCCTTATCTCTGCTTTCTCCAACAAGGGACTTACTGCCAGAGACATGGTTGCCCTATCTGGTAAGAAAAACTAGCTATAAAATAACATATGATTAACCGTTGATTTCTTTCCCTTTTCTAAGTAATTATTGAAATATATTGATGTTATGCTGCAGGAGCACATACAATAGGCCAAGCACAATGCTTCCTTTTCAAAGGTAGGATATACAGCAATGGAACTGATATTGATGCTAACTTTGCTAGCACCAGAAGGCGCCAATGCCCTCAAAATGGCGGTGATGCAAATTTGGCACCACTTGATTTAGTCACTCCCAATTCCTTTGACAATAATTACTTTAAGAATTTGATTCAAAGGAAGGGTCTTCTTCAGTCGGACCAAATCCTTTTCAGTGGAGAATCAACGGACAGCATTGTCTCCCAATATAGTAGGAATCCACCAACTTTTGCCGCCGATTTTGCCAATGGCATGATCAAGATGAGCGAGATTCAACCCCTTGTCGGACAAAATGGAATCATAAGAAGGATTTGTAGTGCCATCAACTAGCTAGCTGGTTAACGCTAGGCAGATATATATTTTCCCATTTTCATTTGTATGTGCTTACCCGCTGGTTGTTGCTGGTTTTACATATCCTTTTGGCATTCATTAATTGTATATCCAGTACGTACGATATTCATCTTTCTTGTACTGTTATTCTTCCATGTAATTCTTCAATACAACATATATGAACTAATGTATTGTTCATTTTCACTGTAGAGTTCTATATATTTGCCTTCCAATGTTGCAATTTAATTTATTTTTCTTGACCAAACTATCTCATGTTACATCTAGCCAACAAAAGGATACGTCATTTATTTACTAAGATCACTAGGATGGACTTGGTCATTTTACATATAAAACTTGACACACTTTTTTTTTATAGGGTTTTTTTTAAAAAAAAATTTACACAATCACATACATTTAGGATTATTTAGAATTGAAACCTAATTCATATAAATGTGAAAGGAATGCTAGCCACTCAATCAATTAATTAGTGGTGACATTCTTGGTAATATTATGATTCTTCAATATTGTTTCAATTATTGTGTCTTTGGCCCTATCATAAACCCTAACATAAAATCAAATCGTCTATTAACTAGCCCCCATGTCATTATGTTCATTTTACTCACTTTTGAGTTAAAATAATAAAAAATTCTTTATTTCTCATAGTTTAATTTGGTGTCCCTCACATTTATCATCTCGTGACTTAAAGATCTAAAACAATGATATTTAACGTTGAACCTATTTTATTATTCTAACATCTATGTCATTAAAAAAGTATGAGGGTTTTAGTGGTATGTTTTCGATTGATAGGACTAAAATATCTTTAATTTTTGTTTTAAATTTTCATAACTATATAAGTAACTGTCAATTACTTTATTCTATCACTATCCTCCTACCATCATTTTATACTATTGCTTTTTGAGGAAAAGATATTTGAAAAAAGATGTTTTGCATAGTTTCATATCTAGTTGAAAATATCATCCATCTGAGATATTATATGTACATTTAATAGATAACATGAAAATTATAATAATTTTTATGTATATATATATAGACCTTACATATGTACGTCAATCATTTATACTTCAATATTTAGATGCACACACATCGAGTGTACACCAATTGCTACTATGCACCAATTGCTAGTAGTTTATTAATGACGGAGGGTATACACAATTGAAATTGATATTCTTGTTGAAAGTTTGAATAGGATATCCTTCTCCTCCCCCAGCACGTGCTCCACTTTAAATTTAAGAATGGTACATCAATGTAAGAAAAATAAAAAAATAGTAACAAAATAATAAGTGATAATATAGAAATTTTCAACAGTTACATATATTAAATGAAAAAAATATTTTAGGTGAATTACGGCTACCCCCTGAGGTTTGGTGTAATTACAAAAAAACCCTCATTGTTTTAAAAATTGAAAATACCTCCCTGAACTTTGGATCCTAAATGTAATGTTGATGGAAGTGTAAAATGACCCAAATGCCCTTTCGTTAAAAATTTTAAAAAAAATTGATTAGAAATATCAAAAGACAAAAACACCCTTGGACCTATTTGTAATGCTTTTGAATTTACGAGGGTTTATTTGATATATTTTTATCACATTCAATTTTCACCGGACCGCCATCGCTGCCCGCCGAACAGCCGCCATGCGCCTCCACCAGAACTAGGTTTTGTTGCTGCCAGAAGGTGCTCCTTGTTGAACACTATCAAACCCCCAAATCAATTTTAACTTTCCCCTTCACTTCATTGGCCAATTTCAAGCAAAACCGCTCAACTCCACCGCCCGCCTCCACCTTCCATTCTCCTTCTCCGTTGGTCAAATCACAAAATTGAAACCACCATTACACTCCTCTCATCGAGTCCATAAAAACCCACTCATTGTTTATGAGTTTCCGTCGCTGGAACTAAGCAACCCGTCACCACCGCCGTGAGGCTCCGTTCGGAGCTTAATTTCCGGCGAGTCGCTGGTTGTTTCTAGGCAAATTTGGTACCGATGCGTTCCTTGTGATGAGGGAAAGAGAATGGTTAGCTTGGTTGCTAGTTTTTCCAACGTCGGAGAGGTGCTGGTTGGAGAGGATGGTGACGGTAAGCATGGAAGAATTTGATACAATAGGAGGGCTCTTGTGTATATATTTTTCAATTCTCTGAAATTGTAATTTTCATCCCAATATTTCTTCTCATATTTCAATTGAATCATTTTAACTCTCTGAGTGCCTCACATTGACCCCAAAAATTTTTTTCCTCAATTTCAATTAAGTCCTCAAACTAGTTAATGACTCTATGGATCTGGTTGTTTACCCAAATTTTTTAACGGCTGGGCTGAAATATTAGATGGCGATTAAGTTTAGGGGGTATTTGTAATTTTCAAAACAACAAGGTTTTTTTTTTGTAGGGTAGCCATAATTCACCCAAATATTTTATTATGTTACCTTAATAATTTTTATAAATTTAATAATGATAAAATTAATAATACTTAAATTATCATTATTAACAATTATTGCCTTGCCGCTAGTCTTGCTTTTGCCGGAAGGAAAGGCCTGGCTGACTTCAATCCTATATCGAGGATAACTTATTTTGAATTTGGAACTTGTCTAATTGCCATCTCATGTAAAGAAAATTCAATTGTTATGCTGTCTTGAGCTGTAATTCCAGAGGAATTACGACTTAAGCACCCCTGGACTCTGGTAAATAAAAGTACAACGTAAAGGAAGCATTTATTATTTGTTATACATCACATCCCACCCCACCCCACCCCACTCCAAAATTAATATATCTTCAATTAATATTTAGGAATATCTTAAATTTAGAGAGTGATTGAGTGAGCTTATAAATTTTTTAAAATATCTTATAAGATGTTTGAAATCTTTAAACTTATAAAATGTTAAGAGATTAATAAATTTTTTAGGGAAAAAAAATCCTATCATCTTATAAATCTTTAAAAATGTTATTAAGATATTTTAAGAAATTTATAGTATAACTCAAACATCATCTTAGATTGATCATATATGGGATGGGTTTGCACATTTTAAACTGTGAGTTCGAATTCGTATATGAAAAAATTTATTTTAGATCAAGTTTTATTAGATTAGATAATTTTTATCAGCAAATTAGCATAAAAGCTTCTCGACTTGATCGCTGCCTTCATACGTTCTTTTATCTCAGAATGAATGTTTTAAATCAAGAATTTTTTAAAAATTAATTTAAAAAATAAAAAATAATGACGACATTAATTAGACGCGCGATTAGAATTTTACCTCCTCTTTAATACGTTATGCTAATAGAGATTTTCCATTGTCATATTCTTCGAAGATATTTCACAACCAATTATGTTATGCTTGAATATTGACCATTAGAGAAAAAAATTAAAATAACGCATAAAACACTATCAAAAGTAAAAGAAATTATCTTTTAATTAGATAAATTTGAGAGCGAAACATATTGAAGTGTAAAATCTGTTTTCTTTTCTTCTTTTTTTTTTCCAACAAATTTACAAATCCTTTTCCATGTGAAATGAATTGGGGTAGTTACATATTTTTTCTTGATGATTTAATTTCTCACTTCAAGAAAAAGGAAAAATGGTAATAAATTCATAATGGTGACAATACAAAAGTTATCATCCATTATATATCTTAAGTGACTATAAAATTTTGTTGTCTCAATAATGATTTTTATAAGTTTAATAGTGACAAACATAATGTTTGAATTGTTACTATTAATAATTAGTAACATATATATAAGGACAACAAAGTAATATAAAAATTTTGTTAATTAATTTTGTTATAAATTATAGTGATAATTTTTATTGTTACTACACATGTATCGGTATTTTGTCATAGGGACAATTAAAATACTAGTTTTTATGATCAGTATTATAGTGAAAAAAATAAATTAATTAATATCACTTGACAACTATAATCAACAATATGATAAAAGTTATTGTGATCATTTAATATATATATCATTAGCGACAAGTTTCATATTATCATTTTATTTTTTAATAATATTATATATATATATTCTTTTTATCCTTTTTCAATAAAGTGAACATATTGTAGGGTCCAAATCTTTTTCTAATTTAACATATATTTAATCCCTTAAATTCCATGTGAAATGAGTAGTTAGGTTCGTAGTAGAATAAAAAAATGATTAATTAATGTTGCTTAAGTATTTCCATGCTCCTTCCTCAACCACAAAAGTGAGTTCATCGCGCCAGTATCACTGTTATTGTTATTATTATTTTAATACGTACCATATAAGATAATATTAGTTTGTATTATATTGATGATTTTGACACTTTATGATCAACGTAAATTTACTATGTAGCTGTCTGCGTGTCTTTGTCACAGAGTCTTTCATACAAAATACCCATAGCCCACATCCATTGTTTGACCCAATCATGTCTGATAGTGCCAAAAAATCTTAACCAAAATCCAAAAAGACCGAATCCAACGTGGGAAAAGAGTTGAATTTCAAGAATAAAATATATGGAGACAAAGATGCAGAAGCTTTTCTTAATTTAATCTTTATGAATATGGCAGCAACGCGTTTTAGCCTCCAATAGTGACCAACATCCATCACTCGGACACAAATTTTTTGTCCTATAAATTCACTGCTATAACACCTTCTTCCCCATCCAATTAACTTCAGTACTTGAAAGCATTTCGCATATTTTGGGTAAATTTCGTTGTTTTTTCCCTTGTCAACTTTAAATCTCAAAATGATGAGTAGCTTCACTTCCTCACTTGGCACTTTTTCCGCCATTACATCTCTTTTGCTTTTGCTGTCCAACATGCCATGTGAAGCTCAACTATCCGCCACATTCTATCAGAGTACATGTCCAAATGCAGCTGCTATAATCCGCACTTCCATCCGGCGAGCAATATCCCGTGAGCGCCGGATGGCCGCATCTCTAATTCGTCTACATTTCCACGATTGCTTCGTTCAGGGCTGCGATGCATCCATCTTACTAGACGAGACCCCTACTATTCAAAGTGAGAAAACTGCATTCCCAAATGCTAATTCCGTAAGAGGCTACGAAGTGCTAGAGGCCGCTAAGCGCGAGGTCGAGCGCATATGCCCTGGAGTTGTTTCTTGTGCAGACATACTCACCTTAGCAGCACGCGATGCCTCAGCTGCTGTAAGTATATAACTTTTTGTCCTAAACAAACTAGGTACTATATATAAATATATATATATATATATATAGTACTCTCTGTCTGATTAATTCATTAAAGACTAATATTTTTGAACATACGAAATAGGTTGGTGGTCCGTCATGGAGTGTGAAACTTGGAAGAAGGGACTCTACAACTGCCACCCGTTCCCAAGCAAACACTGATCTTCCAAGTCCATCTGCCACTTTAGATGCCCTTATCTCTGCTTTCTCCAATAAGGGGCTTACTGCTAGAGACATGGTCGCCCTATCTGGTAATTAGAGATCACTAGCTATAAAAATAACATACTTATATGTTGAATATTATATAGCAATTAGATCTCCCTTTTTCAATTAATTTTGTTATATTAATCTTATACTGCAGGAGCACATACAATAGGCCAAGCGCAATGCTTCCTTTTCAGAGGTAGGATATACAACAATGGAACTGATATTGATGCTAACTTTGCTAGCACCAGAAGGCGCCAATGCCCTCAAAATGGCAGTGATGCAAATTTGGCACCACTTGACTTAGTCACACCCAATTCCTTTGACAACAGTTACTTTAAGAATTTGATCCAAAGGAAGGGTCTTCTTCAGTCGGATCAAGTCCTTTTTAGTGGAGGATCAACGGACAGCATTGTCTCCCAATATAGTAGAAATCCCCGAACTTTTGCCGCCGATTTTGCCAATGCCATGATCAAGATGAGTGAGATTCAACCCCTCGTTGGACAAAATGGAATCATAAGAAGGATTTGTAGTGCCATCAACTAGCTAGCTGGTTAACTCCACGCATACATATATGCACTAATTACGAATGGAATTTTTTATTCATTTACTTTATCTCACATAAATTAACTTTCATTTTTAATCTGTACCTAGATAGTTGTTGCTGATTTCAATTTTCACGTATTCCTTTGTTTCCAGTACTTCACAATTATATTCATCTCTTTTGTACTGTCAGTCTTCCATGTAATCCTTTATTAGTACGTATAATTAAAATAATGTATTGTTCAATTGAATAATGTCTAGTTTTTTTTGCCAATTGGGATGCATGATATATATTGTACTTCCACTTTTATTTTTCTCCATATTTACGTACCTTGAGTAAATTGGCAGGTTACATTTAGCAACAAATTAAAGATATATTATCTAATTGCTAATAACAAGAGAGACCTTCTTATTTTGTAAGTTCAATTTTTGCAAAAAATAAAATGTAAGCTTCCAAGTTATGGCCCAGAAGACGAAAGTGAATGATTAATAAGTTTTTGTGAATAGAAAATATTGCTTGAAACAATTTCCTATAATAATCCTTAGGGAAATAATTAATTATCTTCATAATTTGGCAATCTCCAACGATTTAATTAATTAGGCAATCAATTCGGTTAACTTTTCAATATATGGAGGTTTTTCTATGTACAGAAATTGAATGATTGATTTCATATCATCAAATTCAAAATTTACAACATACTCACACAGATATAAGATAATATAAATGATGAACCAAATTTGAATGAAGCCGACTGCAAATTAGATAAATATTTATGCAAGAGACAACTATTGTACTAAAAGCAACGAACTTACTACAAGAAAACAAGGTTTTAGTGACTGAATTTTTGTGACGGATCAAGTTGGTCATTAATGTTAGTGACTGATTAATGACCGACTAGTGACTAATTAAATGTAAAACTTGTGATGCATTTTTTGACAAAATTGTGACCAATTAGTGACCGAATTTGTGACAGAAACTATGTTGGTCACCAATCGGTCACTAAAATTGTGACAGATATTTATTCGATCACAAAGCAGCCACAAATTAACAAACTTAATTAGTTTTAGTCACAAGTCGGTCACAAATACGAATCAATCACTGATTTAATCGGTCATGACGTGATGTTAGTCACTGGTCAGTTACAAATTGTTAAATCAAATATCAGTCACTAATTGGTTACTAGCTGTGACTGATTCTTTATTACCGAATCATCTCAAATTTATACCTATAAACTTAGCTTATGATTATTATTTTGGACTTTTTGGACATAAAAAATTATTATTTCGAGAAGTTTTAAACAATTCTTGAAAAAAATATTTTTTTCGACATGAAAATTTATTTCTTTAAGGAGGTTTTAATAATTTTTTTAAATAATTGCATTAGGAAATTTTTAAAAACTAAGTTAATTCAGAAAGAAATAATTTAATAAAATTACCTTATAGTTCACTAGAAAATACAAAGTTAGTTTTAAATATAATGACAAAATTTAGAGCAAATCACTAGAAACCCCTTAAAATAATTTTTTGATTGAATATTTCATAAAGTTATTTTATTTAAAGAAACTCCTTGTATAGATTTTTTATTCCAGATAGCTCAACTATTAACACTTACTTTAATTTTGGATGAAATTACTTTTGTTTTTCTACTTTAAGATTTTTATTAATATTTAATTTTCAAAAAATAATTTTTTTAGCTATATTTTCTTATTATACTATGAAAGTTTATAAAATTAGTTTATAAATTTTAAAAATTTAATCTTTTTGTTTAAGTTATTTGATTCTTAAATCAAAGTTTTCTTTATTATATTCTATTAAAAAAATTTATTTATTAAAATACTTTTTATATGATATTACCAAACTTTGTTATATCCTAAATTGATTATATGTTAAAAATGATTTGTAAAATGACACAAAATTATAAGTTTTTATAAAAGAAAAATATTAGTCAGAAGAAAATATTAATCAAAAATATAAATTATAAATAATTAGTGAAAACAAAATTAGTGATGAGAAAAAATTCTTACTGGGGCAGTTAATCGAATCGAAACGAATATATGCGGATTCAAATTCGATTTGATTATTTCACTCGTATTCATATTCGTATTCAAATTCGCCTCAAATCCTAAATTAGGTTCGAATTCGATTTGAGTAACTATTCGATATATTCGAATTCGATTCACATGATCAATTAACTCAATTTTTTACTTGAATTTTGAATTATTTATCGATTTTTCACCTTTTTATCATGGTCACAAAATAAAAATACTAGATTTACCCAAAAAATAAATATCGAATAAATGCAATAGTTGACATAATATTCAATGGCTTCATTACTATAACTCATCAAAAATTTAAGTTTTGAGAAATAAAAATATTAATAAATAATAATATATATTTGAATATTTTATCGAATATCAAATTCGAATATTATTGGACTCGATTTGGATTTGATTATACATCGAATTTTATACTAGACTTGAATTTAAGGTCGTAAATGAGATGAGATTATTCACAAATGGTTCGAACTCGACTTGATGAAAGTTTGTATTCGGCTCAATCTTTTTAAGCCCGAGCTATTATAAGGAAATTGCAAGATCATGTGTGTTCATCTCAACTAAACTTACTCTATTGACTTTTTCTAGGTGGCCCCAGATATCATCTTTCTTTCTCATTTTCTTAGTACTTACTTTGTGCAGCATTCTGATCAAATTCCTATTTAATCCAACTGTACTTTAATCCACTTGAAAATCAATAATATGTGCACTATGGCCTCTCATGAGAATTCTCAGAGTTTGGCGCATATCTCCTTGCATCTGCTGCCAGGTTCAGATTATGAGAATTTCAACCGCTGGACACAAAATCAAAATCATTCAGGAACCTGTTCTTTTTGTCAACACCATTACACAGGAGGTTGACGCTGCTGCTGCTGCCTACAATACTGCTTACATTGAGGAACCTGTTCTTTTTCTTTTTCTTTTTTTTGAATTATTTAAGTATCTAGGCCCAATTTTGTGCATGATGGGCTATTTTTAACAGGTTTTGCCTTTTTTTTTTCTTTTTTTTTTGTGGAAAAACACAGGTTTTGCTTTTGATATAATGAAAGGGTTGCTTTTCATCCCACTATCAAATTGACAAAAATACTAGCCTCTGTGTTAACAGAGGCTAGAGGCTAAAGGCCAAAGTTTGGTTATTGTTAATATGTATATATCTATATATCTATTTATATGTTGTCCAAAACATAGAAATTTCAAAATATACTATATTCTAGTTTTACTTAGCTTGGATGGTGAATTCTTTTCTTTCAATCTTATTAAAAACTTTATGCATATAAATTTAAAGAAAGATAGTTCTTTTTATTTTATTTCAAAGTCAACATATATAGAAATTTTGCAAATTTTATGTAAATTCGAAAGTTAAACTCTACATATATAAAGTGAAGACAATACTACTTAATTAATTATTTATCAAATAATATTAGGTTATTATTTTCTTACAGGATGACTACTAGAGGAAAGGCATCCATGGGGAGGTTTAAAGGTAGAGGTCGGGGACGAGGTGCATCTAGACAACAAAGGTTGACCCCTTCAGAAGTTCCTCCCCTAGAGTTGGAGATGGAGAAGTTGATGGAGATGGAGGATAGTCTTGGTCAATATGGCGAAGATGTCCCTATTACTCAAATTCAACAGAGAGAATCAAGTGAGGGCCCAAGTACTTCCATGTCAAGGGTGAGAGAAGCTAGTCAAGGGGATCATGCACCAGATAATCTCGACACCCAACCACGGATCCAACCTTACGGTAACCAGTATGATTTATTGATATTTATTGGAGAAAGTTGAATATCTTAGTGAAATTTACTTTATCTACATTATCCACAAATATATTATGTTCTCTTATATATATATATACATATATATATGTACGTACTTAAATATAATAAATGTGTGTACTTTTGTCTTTACTCCTTCATTTTTGTGTTCTTGATTTTATAGCAGCTTGACTTCTTCCAATTTATATTCGATCATATAGTTACTTGTTAAATTCAAGTTGCAGCATTTACCTTTCAGTTTAATTTACCTATGGGTTGAGTCATTGAAGTTGAGGCCCATTTCTTCAAAACTCTGTTTCTCTTCACCCATTAAATGGAACTCTTATCAGATCACAACAACAAGATAACTAGTAGATCACCAACTATACGTGCGTAATGGTTGATGAGTCTCAACTCTCAACAGGCCTTATTGGAGGGAGCATATATATACGTATTTGATTGGGTCATTTACCCTATTAAAAAGATTAGAGCTAGAGATATTATATTATATGCAAATAAAATATGAAAACTGAATATGGATATAAATGTGGTTGTTAATGAAGGGTTTGGGGGTTTATGATTAGTTTACACGTTTTAATATTGTTTTCCAAGTGTTTGCTATTTTCCTTACATTGAAGATTGGTCATTTTCATATGGTTTGAGTCTATTTACACTTTTTAATGTTCCGAGGCAATCGTGTACATGTTGATAGGATTTTGTTTATCTGGCCTCAACTCTCAATAATATTCACAAGATATTGACTTCAAGTTTTATGTATGAAGTATATATCTTGCTATAATGATTTAAGAATTATTTGTATCATTTATGCTTGTATTAAGTTAAATTATATTCTAATATGGCATTATAATTACGAACTCTCTTTAAAAAATAAATGTATAATTTATAAACTATTTCAAGATTTTGTATATGCCTCAATTTGTCATATGAATTTATCGTGATCTTTTTCTTTTGACTGAAGCTTATTGATTTTTTTTTTTCTTTACTTTGTAGATCTATTCTAGATATCACTTCTTGGAAAATAACAAAAATATTAAGACAACATTTTGGTGCTTGGCCTACTTGGAGTAAGGTTTCTAGGGAAAATAAAGAACTTCTATTTGGAAAATTTAGATTGAGTTTCTTTTTCTTTATATAGTTTCTTTTGCATGTTAACTAAAGTTAAATAAATTTCTTTACTATTTTTTTTCCATAAACGTGATAGGAGCGGTATAGGTGGTTGCCTGAGCATGAGGCAAGGATTAGAAACTCATGGGAGCACTGTCACAAGAATAATTTGAAAAAAAATATTTATCATTTCAAAAAAATTGCAAAGAAGAAATCTGATAGTAATGATCCTAATGATGGAAAAAACATAAACCGTCCTGTATTGTACAGAAGATTGGAATTCCTTGTGTGATGGTTGGTTTAGTGAATAACTATCAAGAGAAATGCATCGAAGCTAGCCAAAACCATTTGACTAAGAAAGAAGGATCTATTGGTAAGCATGCTAGCGGTTCTATTTCATTTGAGGAGCATCGACGTAGGATGGTAAGAATATTTCTTAAGTTATTTTTATTTTAAATTATTATTTTATTTTATATAATAATTCTCATTTGTATTTATAACTCATATATGTAGGAGATCAAGAAAGGTCATTCGATAAGCCAACTTGAGCTTCATGACCGAGTTCATAGAAGACAAAGGGTGAGGGTGACTACATGAATAACAAATCTAAGAAAGTTAAAGTAAGCTCTTTATATTTTTTTTCTTCATGTAAAATTAAAAATTATTAGTGCTAGTTTAATGGTTAGTAATGTTACTTCCCATATATATAGGAAGCATATGAAGATAAATATTCTCAAACCTATGGCTCTAATCCAACTCCTGATGCAATGTTCGATACTAGTATATGGGTTGAAGTATGTGGTGATCCAAACAAGGGAAGAATATATGGGTTTGAGAATACTTTCCATGAAAGAGAAATAGTAGGAGGTTCTAGTTCATCTCAATTTGGGGTGTCTATAAACTCATTTTCAATTAATGAAGATGTTTTGCAAAGTGCCTTAAAGAAGCTTGTTGATGAACAATTGGCACAAGAAAGAGAACAAATGGCAAAAGAAAGAGAGGTGGCAGCTATTAGAGAGACTTCTTTAATTGAAGAATCACGAAGGATGTTTGAGGAGTCAAAAAAAAGGGAGGAGCAATTACTTGCAAACTCAACGAAAAGGGAATATGCTTTAATGGCAACTTTGACAAAGTTGATGGAAAAGATCAACAAAGCGGTAGATGGTGGAGGAAAGAAATAGGTTGTATATGAAATTGTAGTAAGGTGATTGATGCTAAGTCGAATGCTTCTTTCATGCTTGGTTTATGTTTTGGAACTTGCAAACCTATTATCGTTGTTACAGTTTAAATGTATGAAATATGGTATTAGATGCATATCTTGTTGGATTAATTTGTTAGAGAAAATTATTTTGTACTGCGCTTTTTTTTTATTTATTAAATTGATGCTATTGTAATTTGGTGAACAAATTATTTGAAAATAGATATAATATTTGCATTGTTTATATTGATTTGTGACAGATTAGTAACTGAAAATTCCATCACCAAACAACAATTGAAGTTTCAATGTGCATTAGTGACTGAATATTCATTCAGTAATTAGTGACTGAATTTTCAGTCACTAAATAGTGATGAATTAGTGACGGAATGTGAAAAAATAATCTACAATTAAAATATTAGTTAGTCACAAATCAATCACAAATGATGATTGAATTGTGACCGAGCATTCGGTCACAAATTGTCACAAATAGTGATCGAATTCTCGTTCACAAAGTCTGACTGAATATTCGATCACATTTCTGTCACATAATTCGGTCACAAATTGGTCATAACATCTATTTAGTGACTGATTTTTCTTATTTAGTGATTGAATAATCAATCACTAAAGCCCTTTATTTTTGTAGTGACTCTTATTCAAGAAATTGATGAGAGGATGAAAGACGAATAGTTGGTGATACAGGACTGATCAGGAAGAATACTATAGTAGGGAGGGAAATTACAAAAAAAGGTTGGCAAGGCCAAGCAGCCACAAGAGCGGCACGCGACGCGGTTTTGCAAGGACAATATGTTGTTTTTGAAAACTTAGAAATTAGGGTTAGGGATGGAATGCCGGATATTTGAATTTAATTAAAAATATGAATTAAAAAGTATTGAATTGAAAGTTTAGTTGATTTTTTTATCGGCTCTAAATTGAAATATACTAATTTTTCTTTATTAGTGATATAGGATAGTCAAACTGGCTCACTCGACCAGGCCAGATATACGATAGGAAAACAGCCTAATTACCTATCAAGCTCAACGTCATTGGGCCTTTCCGCTAGCATGAGTATCAACACCTTTCCCGGTTGACCAGTATATGGTCAACTAAGTCAAGGATGGTTATTCAGCATTCAACCAAGAAGATTTAAATCTAGCAAAGTCCTATTATGTCAACCAGAGTCTGCGCATGCAATTCGCAGGCAATTATTTACCTCGACCTAGGAGGTCGAACCGGCACACTGCCTCACTACCGCATTAAATACTCTGACATGCGGTATGCCTCCACATTAATGGCGCGTGCCACCACTAGTACCACCTTTTCTACCGCACCAGGATAGTGTGTGCCACCTGTGTACTGTCCTATCCTGTAGGTCTCGAGGAGGCGTCACCTAGAATAGTACACAAACTAGAGAACTCAAACAAAGACAAAGGCCCTTCTTGTATGCACAAGGGCACCATGAATATATCAACCTCCCCTAAAAGGCTATAAATACCCCATTGCCACCCTTCAGCAAGGTATACCCATTATTGCTTAAAGCCCTCACTCTGCTGCTCTATCTTCTAGTCAATTAAGTACTGACTTAAGTATCGGAGTGCCTTAGCCGAGGCACCTCGACTAGCTCGACGTGTGTTGTTGGTTGCAGGGCTCGACCCAGTTATATCATCAAGTCATTCTCTTGACCTCTTATTCGATCGACTGGATTATATTACAGCCCAATATCCTACCCAACAAGTCTTACCATCATCATTTGGCACCGTCTGTGGGTTCTTGAGTCCATTACCGAGATACAATGATTAACATAAGACTAGTCGCTTCTAAAAGAGTGGAGAATAGGAGGTCTCTAAGCCCATCTCCCCAATCCCAACAAGAACAAAATGTGGCTAGACCTAACTCCCAGCCAGAACAAGTAGTCACACTAACCATGCCCCAGCTCATGCAGCTGATAAGCGAGCAGATATCAGCCCAAATTTTAGCTTAACTATCAGTTGCCCTCAATAGCATAACAATCAGCCTAGCCCGGCCGCTAGTGCCACTTCCCAACCTTCACAACGCGAGGAGAGGCCCCCAAGAGAAGAAAGAGGCAGGCTAAAGGCTAGGCGCCTCCCCAACCTGATGAAAGATAGCCTAGGATGATTCCCAAGGGAGGAACCTCGGCCTAATCCTCAAGAAGAAGTGGCCGATTTAATAGATCACCTCACCTGACCCATTCTAGCCCCACAGTGCGATAGGGTCAAGCGCCCAAGGCCTTAGATGAACAGAAATCTGTCCCAGGCTAATCAGGAAGAATGGGAAAAAGTATCCCACCAAGTACAACAGCTGAATAGGCGTTTGGAAGAGATTTTGAGGAGAACTCAGAAAGGAACCCCCATTATGACAATGCACCTCGACTTCGCCGCGAGCGAGAGTCGCTTTTCATCCAGGAGATTATCGATGAGTGCATAGCCGTTGACACCAAGGTCCCAATCGGCCTGCCCAAATATGATGACTTATTTGACCTGAACAAACACTTACTCTAATTCGAGCACATGACACAACTCCACGACAAAATGAGTACATCCATGTCAAGTTGCTCATCACAACACTTCAGGACATTGTGCTCAACTGGCTCATCAAATTGGAGCCAGCGTCGATTTACTCTTATGACAAACTTTGCGACAAATTCCTCCACCAGTTTGTCAATCAAAGAAAAGCAAAACACCCCCACTCTCATTTGCACAAGTAAGACAAAACGAGGGAGAGTCCCTTCACGATTTTTTCACCAGATTTAACACGGAGGTACTAAAGATTGACAACCCTTGCATCGAGTTCCTGATCGATGTCTTATTCTTAGGACTTAGGCACAATGAGTGTGTTAATGCGCTGGTCAGAGAGAGACCGAGGATGACGGAAGAACTACTCGACCTCATAGAGAAGTACATGACCCAGGAGGACATGAATAAACTCAAGTATGGCAATCCAGACATCGACAAGAAGAAAGCCAAGGAGAAGATGACAGACAGCAAAAAGATGGTCATTGATCTCCTATCAAAAGGTTCCACAACTACACCCAGCTGAACACTGCTAGAAAGGAGGTGTTGTTTGCCATTCAACATGACAACCTCCTCAAGAAGCCCAAGAAGTTGATAGAGACTGAAGCGATGAAAAGATCCAAAAAAATACTGTCATTTCCACAGGCAAAAAGGCCAAGACACGTATTAAATGTTATAAACAGATTGATAATTTTTTTAGAAAAAAATCCTATCATCTTATAAATCTTTAAACATGTTATTAAGATAGTTTTTGAGAAATTTATAGTCTCACTCAAATATTATCTTAGAGTCACCATATGGATATGAGATGGATTTGCGTATCTTAAATTATGAGTTTGAATTTGAATTCTGTTTGAATATATATATATATATATATATTAGATCAAGTTTTATGAATTAGATTAGATAATTTTGATCAGCAAATTAGCATAAAAAGCTTCTCGACTTGCTCACTGCCTTTATACGCTCATTTATCTCAGAGTGAATGTTTTACATCAATAATTTTTCTAAGAAATTAATTTAAAAAATAAGGAATAATGACAACACTAGACAATTAAGATTTTACCTGCTCCTTAACACGTTATGCTAATGGAGATTTTCCATTGTCATATTCTTCGAAGATATTTCACAACCAATTATGTTATCTTTGAATATTGAACATTAGAGAGAAAAAATTAAAATAAAGTATAAAGCACCATCAAAAGTAAAAGAAATTATCTTTAATTATATAAATTTGAGAGCCAAATATATTGAATTGTAACTTTTTTTTAATTCTTTTTGCACAAATTACAATCCTTTTCCATGTGAAATGAATTGGGGTGGTTTCATATTTTTTTTTAAATAATATTTTTTCCTGATGTTTTCTCACTTCAAGAAAAAGAAAAAATGGTAATCAAATAATGATGACAATACAAAAACTATCATTCATTATATATATTAAGTGACTAAAAAAATTTGTTTTGTCTGAATAATGATTTTTATAGGTTTAATAGTTACAATTGAAAAACATTATGTTTGGATTGTCATTGTTGAATTAGTAACGTATAAGGACAACAAAGTGATATAAAAAATTTGTTATAAATTATAGTAATAATTTTTATCATCAGGACACATATGTCAGTAATTTGTCATAGTGACAATTTAAAATACTAGTATTTTTATCAATACTATTGTGACAAAAAAATTAATATCACTTAAAACATAATCAACAACATGATAAAAGTTATTGTAATCATTTAATATATATATATATATTTATATTATTAGTGACAAGTTTCACACTATTATTTTACTTTTTACTAATATTATATATATTCTTTTTATCCTTTTTCAATAAAGTGAGCATATTGTAGGGTCCAAATCTTTTTCTAATTTGACATATATTTAATCCCTTAAATTCCATGTGAAATGAGTAGTTAGGTTCGTAGGAGAATCAAAAAATGATTAATTAATGTTGCCTAAGTATTTCCATGCTCCTTCCTCAACCACAAAAGTGAGTTCATCGCGCCAGTATCACTGTTATTGGTATTGTTATTTTAATACGTACTAAGATAATATTAGTTTGTATTATATCGATGATTTTGACACTTTATAATTAACGTAAATTGACTTTATGCTTTGCATTACTATGTAGCTGTCTGCGTGTCTCTGTCACAAGGTCTTTCATACAAAATGCCCAAAGCCCACATCCATTCTTGACTCAATCATGTCTGATAATGCCAAAAAATCTTAACCAAAATCCAGAAAGACCGAATCCAACGTGGGAAAATAGTTGAATTTCAAGAATAAAATATATGAAGACAAAGATGCAGAAGCTTTTCTTTAATCTTTATGAATATGGCAGAAACGCGTTTTAGCCTCCAATAGTGGCCAACATCCATCACTCGGACACAACTTTTTTGCCCTATAAATTCACTACCAAAACACCTTCTTCCCCATCAAATAATTAACTTCAATGCTTGAAATTAAGCATTAATTTCACATATTTTTGTGTGAATTTCATTGTTTTTTCCTCTTATCAACTTTAAATATCTCTTAATGATGAATAGCTTCAGTTCCTCACTTGGCACTCTTTTCGCCATTACATCTCTCTTGCTTTTGCTGTCCAACGTGCCATGTGAAGCTCAACTATCCGCCACATTCCATCAGACTTCATGTCCAAATGCGACAGATATAATCCGCACTTCCATCCGCCGAGCAATTTCCCGCGAGCGGAGGATGGCTGCCTCCCTCATTCGTCTACATTTCCACGATTGCTTCGTTCAGGGCTGCGATGCATCAATCTTACTAGACGAGACTCCTTCTATTCAAAGTGAGAAAACTGCATTCCCAAATGCTAATTCCGTAAGAGGCTATGAAGTCATAGAGGCTGCCAAGAGCGAGGTTGAGCGCATATGTCCCGGAGTTGTTTCTTGTGCAGACGTACTCACCTTAGCAGCACGCGATGCCTCAGTTGCTGTAAGTACATAAATTTTTTGTCCCAAACTAACTAGGTATTATATATATATATATATATATATGTATACACAGTACTCTCTGTCTGATTAATTAATTCATTAGAAACTAATATTTTTGTACGAAATAGGTTGGTGGTCCATCATGGAGTGTGAAACTTGGAAGAAGGGACTCTACAACCGCCAGCCGTTCCCAAGCAAACACTGATCTTCCAAGTCCATCTGCCACTCTTGATGCCCTTATCTCTGCTTTCTCCAACAAGGGACTTACTGCCAGAGACATGGTTGCCCTATCTGGTAAGAAAAACTAGCTATAAAATAACATATGATTAACCGTTGATTTCTTTCCCTTTTCTAAGTAATTATTAAAATATATTGATGTTGCGCTGCAGGAGCACATACAATAGGCCAAGCACAATGCTTCCTTTTCAGAGGTAGGATATACAGCAATGGAACTGATATTGATGCTAACTTTGCTAGCACCAGAAGGCGCCAATGCCATCAAAATGGCGGTGATGCAAATTTGGCACCACTTGACTTAGTCACACCCAATTCCTTTGACAACAATTACTTTAAGAATTTGATCCAAAGGAAGGGTCTTCTTAAGTCGGATCAAGTCCTTTTTAGTGGAGGATCAACGGACAGCATTGTCTCCCAATATAGTAGAAATCCCCGAACTTTTGCCGCCGATTTTGCCAACACCATGATCAAGATGAGTGAGATTCAATCATAAGAAGGATTTGTAGTGCCATCAATTAGCTAGCTGGTTAACAGTTAACTTCATGCATACATATATGCACTAATTAAGAATGGAATTTTTTGTTCATTTACTTTATCACTCACATAAATTAACTTTCATTTTTATTCTGTGCCTAGCTAGTTGTTGCTGATTTCAATTTTCACGTATTCCTTTGTTAACCTGTACTTAACAATTATATTCATCTCTTTTGTACTGTGGATCAGTCTTCCATGTAATTCTTCATTAGTACGTACAATTAAAATAATGCACTGTTCAATTGAATAATGTCTAGTTTTATTTGCTAATTGGGATGAATGATATATTGTACTTCCACTTTTATTTTTCTCTATATTTACGTACTTTGAGTAAATTGGCAGGTTGCATTTAGCAACAAAACGATATATTATCTAATTCCTAATAACAAGAGAGACCTTCTTATTTTGTAAGTTCAATTTTTGCAAAAAAATAAAATGCAAGCTTCCAAGTTTGAACGAGCCAACTGCAAATTTGAATGTTTGATTTCATATCATCAAATTTGAACGAGCCAACTGCAAATTTGATAATTTTTTATGCAAGAGACAACTATTGTGCTAAAAACAACGAACTCTTATTCAAGAAATTGATGATGAGACTGAGAGGATGAAAAGATGGAATAGTTGGTATTTGGTAATAGAGGACTGAGGAAAAAGACTGTAGTGGAAGGGAGGGAAATTACCAAAAAATTGGCAAGGCCAAGCTGCCACAAGGGTGGCAGCGCGGTTTTGCGCTCAAGGACAACTTGTTGCTTTTGAAAAATTTAGAATTAGGATTTAGCATGGAATGCGAATATTTTTTATTTTTTTTATAGAGTATTACAAATGATGAACTTATCATCCTATCAACAAATCAATATTTTTTCTATTTTCAAATCAAACAATTAAAATATAAACGACGAACAATGCACATAAAGTGCACACAATGTGCCCACTTGGGATCGAACACAAGACCTCCCACATAATAAGGGGAGACTGGTGCCACTCGGGTTACAAGCCACTGGACTGAAATGAAGATATTTGAATTGAATAGAAAATATGAATTGAAAAGTGTTGTATCCAAAGTTAGTTGATTTTTTGATCAGTTTTGAATTGAAATATACAGATTTTTTTTTAGGATGGAATTAGAACTTATTATGTGGTACTTGAATTGAATTGTATTGAAATAAAATTGAACTTTACTAAAGGAATTAATTGAAATTATATAACTATGATTAAATTAAAATTACATATATTGTAATTGTATCACATGTTAAATCAAAGTAATTAAACATATGTCAATAACTTAATTTGTAACACCCCTAAAATTCGGTATTTTGAATAAATAAGGATTTAGAAATTAAGATATCGATTGATCGAATTTTAAGGCTCTAGAAAATAAATAAAAAGGACTTGATTGCAAAGTTTCAAAAGTTCTGAGGACCTCAAAATGAAAGTTTGAGGACCTCAAACTGAATTTGTGTGGACTTGATTGTCTAGAAATAGGAATTCTGGGGGTCAAAGTGCAAGAAATAAAAGTTGGAGGACTCAATTGAAGGCCAGGGATCAAATTGAAAGCAGTTAAAACTTTTTGGGGGTGGAAATGAAGTCGGTCAGAAGTTTGGGGGTCAAAATTGAAGAAGCTGAAAATATTTTTATATATATCAATGAAGGATGAATTTTCTTCTAATTCTCAAAAATGGCCCAAAGCTACCTCGACGGCGAATCACCAGATATTGGCCGTGAAACCCGAAGCCAAAGCCATGGTTAGCTTCCTCCAGCTGAGGCGAGCAAAACCATACCAAGTTCCATCCAAAACAACCGGCGAAATCGCCGAAAAATCAAGCCCAACGGCGAGCTCGCGGCAGGCTGGCCCTTCTCCGACGCCGGGCGGCGGAAATGGATGGGGGTAGGATGGGATTTGGTCTTGAGCTCATGGGCATCACATTGGTGCCCTCAATTTGAGGTTTCGCCGGCGGACAAAGGGGGAATTAGCGTGGTGGCGTAGCGGCAATTTTGGCCCAATTGACAGACTACGGTGGTCGAAACTCAAAATTTGTTGGGGCGTTGTGCTCCTGGCGTTAAGGCGCGCCTGCTGGTGGTGACGGTGTCATCGAAAACGGCGGCGCGTGGTGGCACTGTTCAGACAGCTTATGGAAAATGTGATCCCGAACTCATCTGGACTAGTTTTGATGTGAGACTGGGTCCCAGTTTGACCCAATTTGGGTAAATTTCGATAATCAAACTTTGATTCGATTGAATTGTTGAATGTATTTAGATTTTCGGGCGAAGTTGACTGTGATCAGAATTAAGATTGTTAAGTTATGATTTAGTCTAAGGTTATAGATTGATTTTGCAATTACTACAGTAATGAGTTTAATCGGTTTGGAGGAATTATCATATTGCCGTTGAGACTTTAATGAGATATTAACAACCAATTTATCGGCTTGTCAAGTTAAGGACTATGATAAGTGATTTCCTTGCACAGTTGAATGTAACATGGAATTGAGAATTATGATCGAGAAATCATAGTCAATATTGGGTTTAAGTTATGCAATCTGAACTTTTAATCAGTTGGGAAACGAGGTCATAGACTGTTTAAATATCTAAGAATTATTAGGACTATGTCAGAATACCTTAAGTTTGATAATGACGTTCATTATGCTTATAGTGAAGACTCAGAAGATTGATGAAATGATAACTCGAGTTATTTTGTGATAGTGCTTTCGATTTGACTAAGAAGCCAGAACCTGAGTGACTATACGATTAAGAATTCCTCTACATCTTCCAGGTGAGTTTACGTTAGCTTTCTAGCTGGGGAAAGAACATGCGTACCTGTTATTATGTCTTGCTGCTTGGATCTAATTGTGCTAAGATTCGATGATTGATACGTGCTTGTCCTATGCTATTCCTTGGCTCTCATGTTCACTGGGTCAGCCTGTTTGAGCTGTCCCTTCTGCTCGAAATTCTCAAATTATTGCTACCTAAACTTACAATTTTGATGGATACAATTTCTCATCTTGTACATTTACATTGATACATGTATATCAGCTCTGTTTGGCCTCCTTTTTGCTAAAAATTATCATTTACCTATGTAACATTGACTTGCTGCTCTTGAATTCTTTCAACAGTTTGTTGGACTTCTCTTATCCTTATCTGTAATTCTTGGACTATTCGTACCTGAGTTCCCTCACCCATTTTACATGATTGATTCCACACCCCACCATTTACTTCCACCCAAGTTTTGATAAAGTTAACTATTTATGAAAATAGTACTCCACATCGCCCTTTTTCACTGAGCGTTTTTATTGATATTAATTAATGTCGCTTTATCTGAAGTTGGCGATTATGTTGAGGAAGCTAAAAAAGTGATTTTGAAATATATGTTATTATCGCCATGTCTATCTTGAAATCAGCCTGGGGCTGAATTAGTGATTTCGTGTTAACGTGGCGACTTGATGTGTTCAGTGAAATGTTGTTGGTCATGTTAAGTGAAAACAGTGAAAGTGTTTAATACCCTTGGGGGTGGACCCTGGGATCGGTTACGAAAGGCGACCAGGCGGAACGGACCGATGGTGACAGACCTTTCGGCTGATACCCGTGCACGATGCACACATAATCCCTACTTAGTAGGCTAGCTGGAGGTAGTTGTCTATGAGCGGGATCAGGCCTGTAGCTAGCCATGCCCAGTGAGTGATTAAGTGTCCAAGCCGATCACCCGGTACTTTGGAGGAATAAGGATTTTCGTGTTTTCAAAAGTGGAGTGATATGGTAGGAGAACCACCAACAACAAAAGTGTGAAAGTGATTATTAATTTTATTTTATATTTTGAAACTTGAATATTTAACACAAACTCAGTTATTGTTCAAGTGATATGTCGACCCCATGTGGTCGTAATCGTGATTTAAAATTCCCCTGTGAGAGATAGTGAATTTGTGAAGTCTCATCACTGGTATGGGACGGTGGTGAGATGGATCACTCCAAATTTTGATTAAAATATTCTCTCACAGCTCTTGGGAATAAATGTACCTCTACTTGTCTCTTATATAATAATTATGAAATTGCTACCTTGTGGTTATTGTTAAATTATCTCACTAAGTCATTCAGACTTACATTGTTATTATTGTTCTCCATTCTTACCCCTAGATAAGAACAAGTGATGAAGATAGACTAGCCCCAGCCACCCATGAGCCAATGAGGGTGATAGAAGTTCCAAGTGTGATTCGAAATGTTTCGGCTCAAAAGTAAGTATCGGATGGAGATGGTTGTAGGATTTAATTATTTTGAAAATTTTGAGAAGTGTATTTTCTGTTGCGAGAATGACGTATGGCATTGTGTGAGTAGCACCTCGGCCGGAAGCAGACGCCTCCCGATCGGGGCGTTACATAATTATATTTTACTTAATTCATATTTATATCTCATGTTAAATCTAAATCGCTTGTATGTAATATTATTTTAATTATAAAATTACCCTATGATAATATGTTTAAATTCTAGTTTTAATTATAACATATATGTAATTAATTATATTTATAAATTTAATTAAAATTTTAACTTATTACATTTATATTAACCATTATAAATACTTTACAACAATTAAATGTATCTGTAACATTATTTAATTTAGTAGCTGTTTTCATTAATATTTATATTTTTATTAATATTATAATATAAGATATCTTAAATTATCTCGGTTGAAAAGTCTGAAATTTAGCTTAATATAATATGTTAAGAGTTATATATTTATATTATATAAATCAATTATGTTAAGATTCAATTAATAAATTAATAAATTGATATTATTAATTAATAGTTATTAGTAATTATAGGTTTACATATATTGTACGTATAGCGTGTTGGTATAGGAAGTCATACTATTAAATTTTATTCATTTGTATTAGTGGCATATTAATATGAGATATTATAAAATTAGGCCAAGTAGCATGTGGTCCAATGGCATAAATCTCCCACATGATATGGGAGGTCAAGAGTTTAAGTTATAACGGACTCCTAATATGCGTGCGTGTGTATATATAAATAAAAAAAGATATTATAAAATTTGATTTTATTTAGAGACCAACTTAAAAGATTTGAATCTTATAATTTAATTTATTTTTATATTAAATTATCGACTCCTAGGTTAATGGAATATTTTTATAAATAACTTATATTGTCAAATTGAACATGAATTAATTAATATCAAATTTTCAAGTACTCCATAATTAAGTTACCAAGTTATCAAATAATTCATAGCTACATATAAATGTATAATCATGTTAGGCATATATATATATATATATATATATGCATGTCTATATATATATAATGTCATGTATAATTACATATATGCTAAATTTAATTATCATCATACAAAAATAATTAAGATAATCTCAATGAATAATAATATTTAATTAAGGTATTTTTAAAGTTTAATACTATAATATTCTAAATTTTACAACAAATTATGAGTTTAGTTATTTAGAAATCCTCTTTTAGTAAATAGTTATTTACTAGCATTATATCCCAGTGCTATGCACGAATTCTTTAAAATTACTATATATTAATATAATTGTTGAATTATAAATACAACTAAAATAATAATATAAAAATAAAAATATCACAATAAATATCAAGTAATTAGTAAAATTAAATTTAAAGCTTTAAAATTTATTGTCTAAAAGTTTGCAACATATAAAGACATTTTATATACATGATGTCATGAAAAATAAATTTCAAGATTATTCAGCAAGAAGTTCAAAAAAGTTCAAAATATCCAAAGATAAAAGTCTATAAATAAAATTATATATTTTATTTAAAAAAATATTATGCTATCAAAAGGTAACAAATAATTTCATTAAAAAACAAAATTATATGAGAATGATATAGAACACAAGATTAATGGCTTAAAAGTTGTTTGAAAAAATTGAAAATTATAATACTTCAAGGTTATTTTAGACTTAAAAAGACATGAGCATATATTAAATCAAAACTTAAAATATAAAGAATTAGATAATATATTAGCTGCCAAGGATGAGAAAAGTCTTATTTAATTCTAGTCAAGACAAAACTATGATAGTAAAGATAAAAAATTAAAAATTAAAATAAATTCATAAAATGATTTATAAAGTTAAGATCAATATTAGTATATAAATTTATATATAGAAATCTTTTAATTTGACTCATAGCTTAATTATCGAATAATTAAGTGAAGAAAAAATTTTGATGTTAGTAATAAAAAGTTAAAATCATTGTAATTGATAAAGTAATTATAAACTGAAATTTTATTTTAAAATAGGAATTAGTGATAGGATATGATGATAAAATTAGAATGTAAAATAAATTATTATGTTCATTCTTAAATTTTTTTGTATAAATGTAATTGGATCTTTAAATTATATTTCGCAAATAGTAGAAAAAAGTGAATAACAAAAAAAGTTGTTAACCTTTCAAACAATCAAAATTAAAAAATAAAATTAGATATATATTTTGATGGAGTAAATAATGTCCAAAGTTATAAATTTAAAAACTTAGTAGGTGTATTTTCTATTGAAATAACCATCTAATAATTTTTTAAATAGATCAAAAAGATCTAAAAATATATATTGATGTAGTATATAAAATTTTTAAAAAGAGTTAAAATTATACATATTTATACATACATAAATACAGATATATGAATAGAAAATAAAAATTAAATGACATACTTGTAAAGTTATAAATATTCAAAAGATGAAATAATTTTTGAAAATATTAAAACAAAAAAATAGATGTCATCCTATAAAATTATAAACTTAGATGGAAAGAAAAAAGCAAATTGAAAAATAAATTACAAAATTTAACAATAAATTAATAACTTGATTCAAAAAATGAGAACTAAATGTATAACAATTTAAATAAAATAAAAATTAAATAACAAAATTTATCAATAATTAAAGAGAAAAATGTAACTAATAAAAATTAAATTAAAAATATTAAGATCAATTAATAAATCACATAATAAATGAATTGATAACATAAATTAAGTACTAAACAAAAAAGATATAGAAATTTACAAATTTAATAACAATAAAAGCTAAATGATAGAATTTATTTAGGTTCAAAAGAAAATTATAGCATTAAAATCAAATAAATCTCTTTCACCATATAATATACCTAAAATAAACCAAATAAAAAAAAGAACCAAAAAAAAAAGGTGAACTAATAAAATAAAATAAACAATAAACACTTTGAATAATGAACTAAAAGATGTACACAAAGAGATAGAAGAAAAAAATGTTGGTAAATAAAGAGGATGCAAAGAATAGAGTGAAAAAAATATTGGAACCTGAGAATATTAATGAAATGATTTTTGAAAGACTCTATATATAATGGTATAGTTATAAATTAGTTATTAAAGATAAGAGAAAATCATTAAAGATATATCAAACTATAGAGTTCAAATGATCAAGAAGTCTTCCACAGATTGAGAGTAGAGATGAAAGAGATTTTTTAGATAAAATGCAATCATTTTTCTATATTAGAGATAAATAAAGAATAATTGTTCTTATCAAGAAAATGATTTTAAAAAAATGAGATATCTTTAAAAGAATAAATAATATCAAATAACTATAAATTAATTTTAAATTTCATTAAAAAAACTCAAAATTCTAATAATTTAGAATTTGGTAAAAAATACACAATTATAGATCTCACACCGTTGTGCTATATATAATAGTATAGATTATTGAATATGGTTGAAGTAATTCTACATATTTAAATTTTCTTATCATTAATTGCACAATATTTGCTAATTATTTAGTATGTGGATTTTTTTCTAATTTCTAAGTTTCTTTAATTTTCTTTTTTGAATTTTTTTTGGTCCGAAGCCCCATCCCAATTTTATCTCAACCAGTCAATCCGAAAAGATCTAAGGGATCGTTTGTTTTCATTTTTAGAAGCCATTTTCATTTTCTCTTGAAAATGAAAACAGAAAACTGTCACTATTTATACTATTTTCTCAAACATTTTCATTTTTAAAACATTCTTCATTTTATTCTCTCTCTATTTTCATCCATTTTTCAACCCCTATCATTACCTTAATCATTTTTTATCTTCTTAATACTTCTCATACACCATTCACAATAAAAATATTATAAATTCAAATTATAATATTATTTTTTCAAACAATCACACATCACATCATCAATTCAAATTCAAAAACTACACAATTTTTAATACAAAAACACTCAACATCCAAATACATCTCATTTTTGTACCTATATAAACTTATAATTTTCTACAACACATCCAAATAAAACTTTATTTTCAAATTCAACTATTCTAACTAACTTTTCATTATACATTTTCATTAAAAAATAAAAATGGCCTCTAAAAATAAAAATCAAATAGCCTCTAAATTTTCAAACCGAACCATCTCGAGTTTTTAGAATGGGACAAAACTACGACTAGCTCTTGAAATTTTTGAAATTCTCAAACCAAATAATCACCCATCGAACCCTTGTTGAAATCTAAGTTGAGGGAGAGACGAGGGAGAGAGAACCCTAGGGTAATTGTTTTTAGCAATCAAATTAATTAGACAATTTTTTTTTAGAAACGGTAAATATTATTAATTGAAATTCAAAGTCAAAGCTTGAGTAATTACATCAGATCTAGAATATTGAAATTGAAAAATAAAAAGAGCCATCTTAGCTAGGAAATGAGCATAATGATTAGCATTACAACGAATATGATTAAATGAGAAAGAGCTAAGATAGGAGAGACTCCTCATAGCCTCCGAAATGAGGGACCCAACAAATTAAAGAGAAATTCATGACATCATCCTAGGGAACTCGAATTACAAACAAACAATCACCTTCAATAATAACCTTAGACCATGAGTGCAAAGAACGCAATTCACAGGCAAACTTAGCTGCTGTGTAGCTTCCAAGGCCTCTGGGTCGGTAAGAACTAATGATAGTTAAAAAAAATCAGTTTGATAATATGTGATCTTGCTTACATTAAATAAAAGTTGGTAATGAAATTAGGTGGGAATGGAATGACTTTAGAAATGGAATGAAATTGGGAATAAAATTATATTGGTATATTTTATTCCATGATCGGTATGTACAAGGAATGAGAAAGAAATGGAATCATCATTCCCTCCTTAATTCCATTCTAATGATTGGTAAATAGGAATGATCAGGGGAAATGGAATAAATTTTTTAAATAACCAAATTACCCTTTTTGTAAAAAATTATTAAAATAAAAGTATTTATTAGTAAAATATTTTTTTATATATTACCTTAGATATTTTTTTGGTAAGTCTATAATTACGCAGTTTATTACTTTTGATGTTATTCGAATTATATTAGTAAATATATGCATTTTATATGTTATCAACAAGTTATATATGTTTACGCGAAAAAGTAGATACACAATTTCTTTAAAATTATTATTTTTCAAATTATAATTTAGTAAGCTCTTTTGAATTTTTCTATAAAATATAATTATAAAATATTTTATAACTAAAGTACTTAACTTTTTCGTGATAAGGTTAGAACGATTTATTGTACTTTTTTATAAGTTTAATTTGAAGAATTATTGATAGAATGGACAACTTTTCATTTATTAGTTTTATATATATATTTTTAGTCATTCGAAAATATGCGGATATAAATAATATTTTAAACTATATATATTTCATTAGCATGGAACAAATTGATGATACTTGTACATTTTTTACTATAGAAATTGATATGTGCATAATTATTCTTTTATTTATTATTTTTTTAATTTTTATTATATTACTAAAAATATATGAATAAAATATATAATTAAATAAAAACACATAGCAATCAAATAAGTTGAAATATGATATCAAATATTTACAAAGTGCATATTTCTTTTCTTAAATATAAAAGTATTTTGTTAAATTATGAAGTATAATTTTGTTAAAAAAGAAAAGATATTGATTCATTCCCAATAAATTGAGAATAGCTAAACCCATGGGGGGCAGGGAATGGCTAAACCCATTCTTTTAGAAATGGAGATTTCAATGGGAATGGACATTTCCATCTCTAAATTATACTAATCATGGATTTAGGAATGGACTTGAGAATGTTCATTCCATTCCCATCTCATTACTACGTATCAATCATACCACGTTAAGGATTTGAGAAGTACAAGGCTTTTGTATGGACTTTTCTTCCTTACCCATCATTGAAATTGTTTTAAAAATATAAAAATATTTAAGTAAAACAAATAAGTTTCCAACTCATCAAATTTAATAATTAATACTTCTTTTAATTTAAGCCGAAAACTTAAAATTCCAAAGATAAAAATCAATTAAATTTTTTCCCTAAAAATCAAGTAAAATAATTAAATAAATTTTAGTCAAACACTTCATTCATGTATATAATAGTTAGGTTGATGAGAAGTATATAGCTTATTCTGTCTGTCTTTAGCTGTCCGTTGCCAATTCAATGTAAACAAAACTGAAGCTGTTAACAATTTCTTCATTTAACAATTAATGGAGCTATAGTCAACATGTGAGGAGTGGCAGACAATTAAGAATTACTTAGATTGACTTGGTCATTTTAAATTAAAAATCAGCACTTTTTTTACTATTGTCCATTGTTTTAATTTTATTATGTCAACGGCCACTATAGATATTGATAGTCAAACAAACAATGATTATTGATATTTAACATTGAAACTATTTAAATTTGTTATTCTAACATAGTACTATTAATAGTACTATGTTACAATAACAAAGTCAAATAATTTCAAGGTATGTATACAAATTTGACATTCCTGTTTGAAGGGGGAATCCTTCTCTTCCACGCTACGCTGTGCCCTTTCTGTTCAAATCTAAGAATGGTTCCATGGATTATTGTTTTCATCCTTTTCATACTCCTTCCTCAAAAGGTCTGAGTTAATTTATTATTAATGCAACCGGTACGTAAAAAGATTCTTAAATTTAAATCATTAGTACGTCGAACAAATCTTTTGACTTTGTGCTTAGCATAATTAGCGAGCTTGTTGTAAGAAAAGGTTTCAAGAGGATCAACATACCACCGTCCCTTTGACAATTAATTCCATAAGTTTACTACTAGGTTTTGGCTCGATGAATCTAATTAGAATCGGGTTAATTACAATTTACCCCATGTGATATGCAAAATGGGCATAACACCCCCCATGTCAAAAGAAAATATACAAAAAAGCTGCTTATATTTTTTAAAATCATGTTCACCGTTTCCCTCTTCTTGTTTGATACCCATTGAGTATTAAAAAAAATAGAATTATCCTTAACTAAAATTAAAATTTACATCACTTTTATTTTTATTTTAATTATTATTTTTAAAAAATTTATTTATTTTTTTATCCAATCCAAATTAAATAGTATTTAACATTTATAAAAAGATATATAACTTTTTTTTTATACTTATACAATATATATATAAATTTATGCATAAGTACATACATATATATAAATTTATGTGTATATATATATATATATTTATTTGATTCAAATCAAATAATATTCAATATTTATAAGGATATATAATATATTTCTTATTTATAAATTCATGTATAAATATATACATATATATATATTTATTTATACATATAATATATACACAAATTTTCTTTTATTCTAAATTTATATATTATTAATAATATTTTTTGTTTATCCTTATATACATATATATATATATATTATTATATAAAATAAAAACCCCTCCCGAGCCCCCACCCAACCCCATCCCCAAACCTTAACAGGCTACCATGGCAGTCGTGCACACCAGCCAGATCCGGCCACTAGCCGCCATGGCCAATATGGCCATGGCAGCCTAGCAACCGTTTTTGGCAGCCAGCTTTTTTTTTTTTCCCTTTTGTTTCCGACTGCCATAGCCTCCATGGCAGCAAAACGGCTGCCCGTGGCTGCAGGTAGCCTAGGCTGCCATGGCCATAGACTAGGCTGCTAGGCTCCGGCAACCATGGCAGTCAATGGTGTTTTGGGGGGAAGATAAATATAAAATATTATATATATTATATATATAATAATATATTATCCATACTTTTTAATATTTTTTTCAAAAAAAAATATAACAAGATTTAATTTGACCGTCGATTTCTTAAAAAAAATCCAACGGCTTATAAGTGATAGTATAATCGTCTTTTTATACACAAAAATCACACGTGAATTAAACTAACACTTTCAGGGGTGTTTGTTGCATAATTTTCAAAAATACTAGGAAGTTGTTTGCATTTTTTTTTCTTTCACAGGAGGTTTTTTTGCCAATTTTGAAGATCACAGGGGGGTCCATAGCAATTTACACAATTAGAATCATCTATTTACGTATGAGTTAATTTTATCATATGTTTTATATCAAGTAACATATGCTACGTATATTTAATTCACAATCAAATATATTTATAAAAAATATTTTTTGCTATAGCATAAAAAATGAAACACTCATAAAATAGAGGATAGAATTAATTTGAATTAGGGTTGACGTGGTCGCGAATTAATGAGACCATTGTGCTCTAGAATAATCACTTATAATCAAAGCTTACTACATGCCAACATTGCCATCATTCTTATTTATGTAAAGCTTAAAATTTAAATTTTAACGAACTTTTAATTTGTCTGCGTGTATAAATAAAAAAAAATCAAAAAGAAAAGAAAAGCTACATTATAAGTCTGCGTTTTCACATTCGTGCAAATTGCAAAAGTAAAATCTAAGGCCGACGCCCCACGAGAAATGCACTGTTCCAAGGCATGCTATATATTCGAGGGTCGTTGATTTGCGAGGAAGCTCTACAAGAACCAATTTGAAGTTTATATTAACTTTTAGCAATTATTTATCGATGTTAGTTGTATAAGTATAGTTGACCGAATTCACTAATATTATATTGCTACCAAATCACGTTAATTTAGGAAGCAGGGACAGTGATAGAATTAATTAGCAGCCTAGGATTTTGCAAATTCAGAATCCAATTCATGATCCTAACAACACATTTGTAAAATGTATTAGGCATCGATTTCTTCTTCTCCTACACTCTTTGTTAATATATCGATTTGGGAAATAATCTTTTAATTGCTGGTCAAATTGGGTATATAATTAAAAATTCCCCCAAAGGGGTTATGATTACTTTAGTTTGTCCAATATAATCTTCTAATACTCTAATTAGTATTTGTTAAAAAATGAACTTTGAGCCTAACTCAACCTCAAACGCTAGTTCAAGGGGTGAGGATTGCCCAAAATCATATATGGAGACCACAAATTATTAATTTATTTCACCAATGTAAGACACTAACATATCCCGCGCACGCTCAGGAATGAACATCTAGAACGCGGAATTACATTAAATGGGTAGCCCAACAATAGTGGATAGCCCAACATCGAGAATAGGTGCCTCTGATACCATGTTAAAGAATGGACATCGAGTCTAACTCAATCATAAAAGCTAACTCAAGAGGTGAGGATTATCCAAGATTATATATAAAAATCATAATTTATTTATTTCACCGATGTGGGACATTAACAATATTCGAAAGTATAAAGTTAAAAATGTTGAAAGAGAATTTTATATAGTAATAATGACCGTGTATCAATAAAATCAAAGTATGAAATATATATAAGCACTTGTTATTTGATAGATAAATTGATAAGTCATAATTGAGGTGGCTTAATTTGAAGTTTGAACACTTTAAGCAGTTGATTCTATGAGTATGATTTATTATGGATAGAGTGAATCTAAATAAGACTAGCTTTGTTTGTTTATCATCTCCCAAAATATTTTTCAACTGTTAAAATTTAAACAAATAAAAATTTACATTCTCCAACTCTACTTCACAAAACACACAAAATTATCCCCCAAAAAATCCATACTATTCATCCTAAAAAACCATTTTCAATACACATACACATATACATGTACCAATTATTACACATATATAGTCACATTTATAATTAATATTAAAAAATTTATTTCACTCCAGCAATTCAACAAAAATCGATTGATGTGACATTTATAATAAAATTTGTTTATTTTAAAAACACTTTCAAATAAATAATTTTCTCCCAAAACATTTTTCAGCTACTCTCAAACAATCATCACATTCCCCCAACCACTTTCCAAAACAGATTTCTCCAAAATATTTTTAATCATTCATCCAATTTGCATCCAAACAGAGCCAGATTTTCCATAACTTTATGTATTTACTCAATTTGACTGCTCTATTTTTATCAATACTCGACTGTCTTCACGGCTTTTTGTATATTATCCATAGAAATATTCTTGCGTGGAGTTGGAAGCAATATTAGCATTTCCACACACCTTCGGCCTTCTTAACATGGGAAAATATTCACCGCCAGTACTTTGGACATTAATATGATCATCACTACTAAGCATATCTCCTTCTTAATTTAAATCCTTTTGACTCTTCAATTAGTAGTCAATTATTAGTTATTTAATCAACCTCTTTAACTTCTTATAAAATACCGAAGTCCATTATTTGGCAAACCCATTTGAATAAACCAAAAATTCTATCCTTACACAAAGACCAAATCCATCCCCATTAAAATATATATATATATATATATATATACCTATATGAATTTTTCAAAAATTAAAGAAAAAAGTTATTTATTTCTTCTTTTTTTTTTAATTATAGTAGCAACGCGTTGCAGCAGGCAATAGTGATCAAAGAAGTACCACTTCTGCGCCTATAAATTCAGTGGCCAATTGCTTTCTTCTCAATCAACTTCAGCTCCAATCAATTTGTTCCTTAGTGAAAACAGCAAGTTAATTAATTTCTTCCTTTTTGTCTTCCCAAATATCAATGGATTCCATAAAACTCTTTAACTCTCTTTTCAGTACTCTAACCATATCACTCTTGCTCTTGCTCTCCATCACGCCATGCCAAGCACAATTATCTCCCACATTTTATGACCGTACATGTCCTAGAGCACTTCTTACAATCCGCACTTCCATCAGACAAGCAGTATCCCGCGAGAGACGAATGGCGGCATCCCTAATCCGTCTCCATTTCCATGATTGCTTCGTCCAGGGCTGCGATGCATCAATCTTACTAGACGAGACCCCTACTATTCAAAGTGAGAAAACTGCATTCCCAAATGCTAATTCGGTGAGAGGGTTTGAAGTAATAGAGGCCGCCAAGCGTGAGGTGGAGCGTATATGCCCTGGAGTTGTTTCTTGTGCAGATATACTTACCTTAGCAGCACGAGATGCCTCAGTTGCTGTAAGTATACATATAAATGGATATCTGATTTGATTACTTAATTTTACCGGTAAATAAAATATTATCTTGTGTGTAAGTTACACATAAATTTACTTTGATTGTAACCTATACAACAGTTTGTTGCACTATGACCTAAGCATAAATCTTTTTATTTTAAAAAACTGAAATGAATATACTTTTTGCTTGTCGACTTGGCGTGTTTGAAATATCCCCGAGGCACATCAGGTTAGGGTCATGAATATGCTCATCAGGTCGATCGGATCTAAAATAGAAGTTTAATCTTTAAAGCACGGAAAATGGTTGTGTTATATATATGGTGCCTAGTCGACTCAACAAAAATCTAGTGTTACATAAGATCAACCATCACCAAAGCTGTCACAAGCTCAAATTAATGAAATAATCACAACAGAAAAACTGAGAGTAGATATATTATAATTAGATAAAATTATTCTGATATAGATACTTATATATAATAATACAATATTTTGAAGATTTTTCCCCCATAATTTAAATTGGAGTATTATGTATCATTTTAATCCAAAGTCTTGAATTAGTTATTGATTTGATAAATGAATTTTATTGATTTGACCGTTGCTCCAACGACAATTTTTAAACCATCATTTTACTTATGACAGAAGTTTATCACACAAGAATTTCACTTTTAGTTAATTATGCTATGTAAATATTTTACTATATATTTGAGGGTAAAAGACGATTTTTTCGTATACGGTATAGGTTGGTGGTCCATCATGGACAGTGAGGCTTGGGCGAAGGGATTCTACCACAGCCAGCCGTACTGAAGCAAACACGGACCTTCCCAATCCTTTCTCTGATCTCAATACGCTCATTTCTGCCTTCGCCAACAAGGGACTTAATACAAGGGACATGGTTGCCCTATCAGGTAAAAATTTGAATATACACGCAGACACCAACCTCCAAAATATATATATATATATAGAAAAAGAAGTCAGAGCAAAATATTGTATGTACCATCCTTTTAACTCTTTACCCCTTGATAATAACTTTTAATACTATTTGAATTTATTTTTTCTCAACACACATATATATAGTTGAAGTCATTTGAATTTGAACTCCAAACCTTACACATAACTGTAATGATGGTATCATTCGACTAATTGATTATTATTTTTGTGCAGGATCACATACACTTGGTCAAGCCCAATGCTTCGTCTTTCGTGCTAGGATTTACAGCAATGGAACCGACATTGATCCCCGTTTTGCTAGCCTTCGAAGGCGTGGTTGCCCTCAGACTGGCGGCGACACCAATTTGTCACCCCTCGATTTGGTCACTCCTAATTCCTTTGACAACAATTACTTTAGAAATTTGATACAAAGAAAAGGACTTCTTCAATCGGATCAGGTCCTTTTTAGTGGAGGATCGACAGACAGCATTGTCTCTGAATACAGTAGAAATCCACGAATTTTTGCATCCGATTTTGCCAATGCCATGATCAAGATGAGTGAGATTCAACCCGTCGTCGGACAAAATGGAATAATAAGAAGGGTTTGCAGCGCCATCAACTAGTCAATCAATCAGACCAAATATATATGCTACCGAAGGAACATTAAAGAATCGGGATCTTGGTCTAATTTCGTGCCAAAAGTTGTCGCAATTTTGTTGCATAAAACTGTTATTCATTAATTATATGTCCACTTCCACCCATGCATATTGTGTGTATTAATGTTATTCATCGTCAGTCATCGATGTTGTGAATTATCATGTGATCCCCATTGGCAATGTCTTGAGATAAATTAATGTACTTTTTCATTTTTTTTTTTTTCTCTAGTTTTCCGTATCTCAGTTCTGAAAACAGAACCATTGTAAGTCATTAGTACATTTAAAATAAGATTAAACTTCGGGTAACATTGCATGTAAGGATTGTAATACGTAGTTTTGATGTTGAATTATATTTGAGGATATTAGAATTAATAATCGAAAATAAAATTATTATTTGTCCTTTTTAAATTACGAATAGTTTAGTGGAAAAAATTAAACCTGTCCCTGCAGTAATATTAAGACCCAAAATCAATCACAAGAGAGTTCAATCTCTCCTGGACAAGTTATTCCCCAAAATCACAAAATTAGAGAATTCAACAAGAATCCTCTGCAAATATGAAAATTCATCTTAGGGAGAAGATGGGTTTTCATATGCAAAGAAAGCCCTCTTTTAATTTTCTGCCTTTCTTCTCTGTTTTCTTCTCTTTTATTGCTGCCCTGCTTTCACTCTGGATGTCGTTGTTGTGGAAAGGAAATCCTTGTTTTAGTACCCTAGTCGTTGAAGGGTGTTGATTGTAGCCGTTGGAAAAGTGAGAAAATAAGACCATTGGCTCTCGGTTTAGATCCTTAGTAATAAATTCTGAGATTAATCGCTGAAAAATGTCAGTTTTGATCCAAGCAGAAAATGGGAATTGAAAAGTCTAGTTTCGTAAGTTGTCTTTATTGGTAGATCTGCTAATTATTTAACAATTCCTCCAAACTATTTAGAATTTGTTTAGAACTCTTAACGACACTTTGAATATTTTATTTCATTTCATATTTTTTTTTTTTGTTTCACCTTAATAAACATATGTTAAGTATATTTGATTTTAAATTAATTATTTATATCATAAAATGAAATAAAAGATTAAATATGAAATGAAATGAAAGATCAAAACTAGTCTCAACAACTCCCTCAAATCTTACCAGTTTGTTTACTGTTCCATTTATGATTATTGCTTTATCAATACTTGGTTTTTAGCACATTCTATGCTATATTTATTAATATTTTTATAATTTTGATACATTTATTTAAATTTTTTTAATAATTTTAATATAATTATTTGAATTTTTAGAACAAATAAAAAAGTTAATCGTGGTAAAATAAAATAATTGAAGAAAAAAATAAAATTGAAGAGCCAAAAAAAGCATATAAGAGAGAAGAGAAAATAAAACTTACCATTATATTTTAAGACCTTTATAAATAGTACAGATAGCCATATTTTTGTAATTACTCCAAGCAATTTGTCTGCGCAAAAAGCCTGTAGATATAATTTGTCTGCGCACAAAGCCGGTTATCTTTGCTTCCATTTTTTTATACCCCGAACATGTGCTATATTATTACATCTACAACTACAAACACTAAAGCACAACAACATTAATCGCTCAATATTTAATTATCATCAAAACCTCGGAGTGAAACCTTAAGCTGATAGATTTAAATGATTTGATGACACAGTTTTAGCATTAGAGCTTGAGCCATGTAAATGGGAGTTTTGTGGGGAGCCGCCGTCGTACTTAATTCCACAATGGAGCCCATGAAATCTGAAGATTGAAGGAGTTGTCCTTAGAATACACCAAACCTTGGAGGCATGAAGAACTTTTGACTGTAATTGCTTGTGAACCAATGTCTCATTTTTCATGTTCTTAAAATTTTGGAGTTGTTTTGGTGTTTTATAAGTATGAGATTTTATATTTTTAAGATTTTGGAGTTGTTTTAGTGTTTTAGATATATGAAATTTGGAAATGATGTTGTGAAATAAAATGTAATTATTATAGTGATGTGATGTAAAATTGTGATTGAGTGTAAGATTTTTTGTGGAAAATATTTGAGAGATTTATTTAAGAAAATGATAATGTTTTATGAGTTTTGATTTTTGGATTTTTTTTTTCTGGATTGAGAATATTTAAAAAATATTAAAAATAATAGAAAAATTAATAAATTGCATTTTTGGGGGGGTTATTATTTAAAATTTTACAATAAATCAAGTTATTAATTTAAAAATATATAATTCCAACTAAGTAAACAATAATTTTTTCATCAAATTTATTTCAACAAATTGTTTATTAAGCATATTAGTTAGAAACTTGTTTTAATTTTCTGTAGAGTTCTAATTTTCTCTGACTAGTAAAAGAGGTTGTCTGTTGTCATGGACTGCAAGAGAGATAAACAATGACGTTACACATGGGAAACAATAAAAGATTCTTGTTATTTTATATTGAGAGTGAAATCAAGACCATATCTTGCACATGGAAGACTAATGCGGTGTTCGGATTTGTTTTCACTTTTTCATTTTGCGAAAATATTTTTTGACCATGTTTTGAAAACATTCCCTTTGGGAAATGTGTGAAAATAAAGATGTATTTGGATAAGTGGGGTGCAAAGTTTGACTAAGTGAGTTGACAAGTTGATTTGAAAATTAATTTTGAGAAATCAAACTTTGTGTACTTGTTTTCAATGTAAAACAAAGCATATTTTCAAGACATTGACGGAAGGCTTTTGAATAATAAGATCTCGGCTCTGAAAATACAGCTCAAAATTAGGACGTAGTTTTTGAAGGTATGGTTGTTTTGTGATGCTTCCAGAAAACAATTTCAGAGAATAGGCAAAACCAACACATTTTTTCTGAACTAAGAAGACAAAAGCTTTTTAGGGAAACAGAACAAAAATAGCCTCAAGGTTCCACAACTGAGATAGATTTCTTATTCTTTCCCATTTTTTGCTGCATGAGCACTGTGGATGGGTGGGAATATTTTGTAAAAGGTGTGGACTGAGACAATGTTTTCAACATCCAGGGACAACAAGGGCACCGAGGCATGGACACAAGACCCAGGTGCTTTGGTTTAAAAAACCATAAAATTAAAAAAGTCATATATAGCCAAAATTCACTAAAGTTAAAGGGAAAATGCAACTTTATAAGAGGTGTCAAATAACTCACTATATTGATAAATTGTGTGTAGGGAAACATAAAACAAGGACTTACTATCCAAAGAAAAGGTAAATACGCAACCAGAATCTTAAAAACTAGAAGTTTTTGCTTAAACTTTCAATGTTCTCCGAATATGAGACTGCCATAATTTTCCAAATAAAATATTATTAAAAGTTAAAGCATGCAAGACTTGATAATCGTGTTTCACTGTAGATCCTTGCAAGAGAGAAATTTTCAACATATTTGGAAGTATTCATGGGGTTAGCATTGAAATCCATCAGATATCTCTGAGAAAAGGATTAAAATCTAGAGTATTCTCTTTTCTTTGCGTTGGCAGCGAGGAAAATACACTGGAGTGGTTTTTTGCTTTTCAGGAAAATGGTAAGTGACTTTAACTTGTTGCTGTTGTGAAGAAAATCTTGAACCATCTATTAAGTCTTTTGAAGTCCAAAATACTGAGGAAAAACATGTCAGGGATTTAATCTCAGTTCCTTGTAATACTTCAATCTGATTCATAAGAAAGCAGGCTTTCTAATCGTCATAAAACTAACATTCTACTTTTGCTCGCAAAAGTCCCTAAAATCCTGATCTGTCCAAACTCAAATATTGGAAGTCGAAAACTATATCCTATAGGAATAAAGCTGGCTAAAGATTTGGACAAAGACAACAACTTTTTGCTCCATAGCACAAAAATCAGTAACATTTATATTAAGTTTATCAGATCTACCAATTATTGTTACAAATCCTACCAGAAAATAGCCCCCGTGAATCAAGTTTTTATAAATTAACAGATGTTACACCAAAACAGATCATCTAAATACCATAACACCCACCAATCATTGACAGTGTGTTAAAGAGACCCAAGATGATTCATAAAGAAAAGATCATATTTTTAAGAAGAAATAGACCAATGCTGGCATTACATTACCAAACGCTTTCCCATTAAAATTAACAGCCAAAGCAAAAAAGGAATTGCACGAATCACCAAGAATTCATAAAATTAGAAAAACCTTCTTCCTAAGACCAGAAGTCCCAGGTTTCTGTCCATCAAATGGTGTAGACACGGGCAACCTTGAACACCATCTTTATTCAAATTCTGAAACTGAAAAATAAAAACACAATAATTCAGCAGAATCAAACGGAAGAAATCACCAAAGGGTTCACTCTATCAGAGAATCTAATGCATAAAACTGTATATACAATGATTACTGGCATACAAGGTGTTTGTGGAAAGGTCTGAGAGATGCTTACACAGAAAGGTATGAAAGATAAGAATGGGGTGGCGGGCCTGTGTCTTTATAGTGTGGGAGCGAGACTGAGAGAATAAAGTAGCATATAAAAAGCGAAAAAAAGGAAAAATATAGACAGGAAAATGAGATAGAGAATAGAGAGGATTATTATGTGCGGCACGTAGTTTCATTTTCTTCTTGGCCTAACCGTCAGATCTCCGCTTCTCACTCCTCGTCCAGACACATCAAAAGGAAAGGGAATAAAGAAATAAAAATTATAACTCATCGCCTCAGCCTCATGGCCCTCTTCCCATGAATCATATGAACAAAAAAAAAAATTAATATTTATAAAATTTTATGTAATTGTTTAGAAGTGAGAGAATATTTCTAGAAAAGAAAATTATTTTAAAAATAAAATATTTCTAGATCTTACAAGATCCATTTCACCAAATTTTCATTCCAAAAAATCGACAGTTAACTTTTATAATACAACTCTTGGATAAATTACACTTATCATCTTAAATTAAGAAATTTCTTATCTTGGTGATAGAAAGATATTTGTATTTTAACTGTTTTCATTCATCTATGGTAAAAGAATTTACAAAACTTAATTTATGAGCTTTAAAAAAATTGTGTTTTCTTTCATTCATTCACTTTGAAATTACGTAATAGGTTAATCCACTCTTTTACATAAATATTTTGAATCATAACATTTTTACTTTACACGAAATGTTTATATTACTCAATTCTATAAATATTATCACATTCAAAAAGTATAATTACAATTTTCATGTAGTGATGTTACTTCCTCCTATATCTTACCTCTTTCACTTTATAAATTTGAATGTTAAAGATTCAAAATCAATTTCAACGAGCATTACAATTTTCGGATGTTCAAATTAAAATGTAGATCGAATTGATCTAGAGTTTATTGGATCCATCTCAAGGATCTGGAAGGAATATCAATGTGATTCAAATTAAATTAAAATTCAATGCCACTTTTAACAAGAATCGAAGTTCCACCAAGAAATATAGATTCTAATTGGGCTCACCATTTGGACATTTGAAAAAGGGTACCAGGCCGTTTCAGTAAAATTGAAGGCTTAGGGAAAAACATAAAAATAATGCTTTTAATATATAATAAAAAATTAATTTTTTAATACATATGTCTTTAGTAGTAGTCATTTCGTATTTTATAGAAAAAATACTTCTTGTATAAAATATTATTATCGAGATTTTATTATTTGACTTTTGCAAGATGCAAAATTACTAATTATATTTTTATAATTAATTTCATCTAACATTCTTTTTCAACTGATAGCATACCTAACCCATTTTATCTTTCTTGAGATGTTGACAAATTTTATTAATTTCAATTTTGAAAAACTTATCTCGAAAAAAAGAAAAATAAATTTAAGAAATAAAACCTTAATTTACAATAAAAGAGAATTAATGCTAATATTATTTAGTAATTAGTATTGAAAAAGAATGAATGAGATAGGGTTTTGATAAGTAAAATAATAAGAATTAAAAGGATAGTGGAGATTTAGAAGAATCAAAAGTAATAAAATTTATATTTGTATTTTTAATTAATTATTCATTGTAAGTTTAACTAGTAAGGCCTCCAAATTAAAAGTCTTATACTTTTTTTAAGCCTAAATTGTTTGGGAAAATATATATATATATATATATATATATATGATGCTTCTAAACTAAAGACCTAGTTCTTTCCAGGTCTATAATGTAAAAAAAAATATATCTTATATTTTTGAGACCTAAAATATAGAAGAAAATATGTAGAGGATGCCTCCAAGATTTGGAGGTCTAAAGCGATCGCCTTTGTTAACTAAAGACGAAACCCTCCCTGAAAGCTAACACAAATTTTTGTCTGACATATTTAAATGATATGATGACACAATTTTAGCATTAGAGCTTGAGCCATGTAAATGGGAGTTTTGTGGGGAGCCGCCGCCGTACTTAATTCCACAATGGAGCCCATGAAATCTGAAGATTGAAGGAGTTGTCCTTAGAATACACCAAACCTTGGAAGTATGAAGAACTTTTGACTGTAATTGCTTGTGAACCAATGTCTCATTTTTCATGTTCTTAAAATTTTAGAGTTGTTTTGGTGTTTTATAGATATGAGATTTCATATTTTTAAGATGTTGGAGTTGTTTTAGTGTTTTAGATATATGAGATTTGGAAATGATGTTGTGAGATAAAATGTAATTATTATAGTGAAGTGATGTAAAATTGTGATTGAGTGTAAGATTGTTTGTGGAAAATATTTGAGAGATTTGTTTAAGAAAATGATAATGTTTTATGAGTTTTTATTTTTGGATTTTTTTTTTTGGATTGAGAATATTTAAAAAATATTAAAAATAATAGAAAAATTAATAAATTGCATTTTTGGGGGGGTTATTATTTAAAAATTGACAATAAATCAAGTTATTAATTTAAAAATATATAATTCCAACTAAGTAAACAATAATTTTTTCATCAAATTTATTTCAACAAATTGTTTATTAAGCATATTGTTAGAAACTTGTTTTTTTAAATATTATATAAAAAGAATGAAAAAAATGCAAACTTGTCGAAATTTAATTTTTAAATTATTTGTTTTTCTATTTTTGTATTTCAATTTTTTTTTTTTGGCCAATAATTTCTACCAAAATTTATAATTTTTTTGATAAAAAAAATTAGAGAGAATTGCATAAATCACCCCTGTGAAAATTCGAAATAGTCGATAACCCCCAGTGAAATTTTAAATGTCTAATAACTCCCCATATAAAAATAACTCAGTGCATCCAATTTGGCGCAATGTATTAGACGCGCATAGAAATGTGACTGGGACTTGAATTTGGGTGGTGCAATGACTTGAATACCCTTGCTTGGTAATATGAAAATAAAATCAGATGAAAGCTAGCCATTTCTTCCCATTCTCGTCTCCTTCCGCCAAGATCCCTAAATCTATCAAATTTATTGCTTTAATTTTGTCCAAAAATGTCTTCATTGCACGGTAGTAGGTCGAAGAAGAAATGCTCCTTGAAACCATCACTAGACCTAAGGTATGCATCCACTCCACTATATGATTGCAATATGAAAGCTACCATTAGAGTTGTGGAGTCTCAAAAAAAAGCATCCAAGGGGAGGTTTTTCTACAATTGTTTGCATCAAAGGTGTAGCTTCTTCAGTTGGTGTTCTCCAGAGACTGCAACATCAGCACCATTAGGAGTTCCTGTAACATATACAACTGAAAGTTCATGTTCTATACACATGGATGGATTGTCTGGTGGGCTTAGTGATGTGGACGAATACGTGCCTGAGGAGGTGTCTAGTGTGTCAAAGGTTGTTCCCCAAAATCATGGCAACTCTCCCCCTATCCCTTGGATCTTCACAGCTGCTTTGTTCTTCATTGTTGTTTTGTTATTGTTGAAGAATTGAGAAAATGTGGAAGGGAGTGTAAGCGTAGTTGAAATTGTGTCTTATGTAATTCTCTTGAAATTGAATGGAATGCAAATCAACTTTTTTTATCATAATGAAATGAGTACGTTTTGTGTAATTGATTTTTTGTGGACTGTGTTTGGTTTCATCATAATATTCAGGAGTGCAACTGGTTTTTTGTGCAATTAGAAACAAATGGCAATGTGCAATCTCCCATGGATCATACGTGCAAAATGCTGAAATCAAAGCACAAGTGAAACAGGGGATGCAAAGCAAATCAAATGACATTAACTCTCCAGTAAGCCAAATGAGTTACAACTTACATAGGATTTCATGGGTGAAACAGAGGATGCAAAGCAATATAAAGTAACAAGGGATACAAAAATCAATTCGGATAAGAGTAAGAGAAAGCAATTGAAATGGAATGAAACATCATAATATCACCAACTTCAACAATCAATCCATGTAACCAACAAACTAAAAGTACATACAAAAGCTATTGCATTCATAACCCAAAACATCCCAACACAAAGTATTCATAACATAACATAAATACAAAAACATAAGGTCGATCCAAGAAGCAGTGCAAAAAATCATCCATAAACTAAAATTCAGTTTAACCCAACTACTATAGATATTCATTATCTTTTTCTCTTTGTCTAACCCTCTTCTTTATATTATCCAAAAATTGATCCAATCTTGGCATCGTCACTCTTGGAACCCCTGAAGTAGATGGATTTCCCACACTTGCAGCTAAGTCAGAGGTGCCCGTTAGTGCTAATCCTGGAACTGCATTAGCACCTTCTCTTACCACTGATCCTGCAACTCCACCACAACCATCTGTTGCAATGACCTAAGAGTTGCACTCCCACCAACATCAGCCTTTTTCCCCAATGATGTATTGTTCCTCCTACCTATGTATAGTCTCCCCCTGCCTCCTTGGCTATTCTATTTCAAGTAAATTTGAACATTCAACTATATATATTCTACATGCTTAAGAACGGTGTAGAAATTTTAAATATAAACTACTCTTACTTGTGCTTGAGAAGTATTATTTGGTGGTTGAGGAGGTCTTGGTGAGGCTTGAGGAGAATCTATCAGACCAGAGTTAGATTGTGAACCTTGGAGAGATAAAGGTCCTGGACAATTATCTTGCACAACTGCATTTGAAGCCCTTGCATATGACCCAGAACACGAAGCATGTGCAATTGTAGACCCAGAAGATAAGTGTGTAGTAGCATATGCTGAAGATGAAGCTGCCCCTCTTTGGTTTGTATTAGATGGTGCACTTTATTGTCTCCCTTTAGCTTTATTTCTTCTCTGCCCTCCATTAGTCCCATGGGATCCTCCTGTTTGACTTGACTGGGAAGCTTGGCTCATATTTCCTTATTGTAATTAGAACAAATATCAAGCAAATATACTTATAAAAACAATGGAACTAGTTAATTAACTACTAAAATAATGATATTACATTATTTGATGGCTGCCTTGCTAATCTTTTTTGAGATCTCCTTTGAGTGTTTCTTGTCCTTTGAGTGGAATATGTCTGACCAAGAGAAGATGGATGCAACATAGCTTGTGAGGTAGGTTGACTAGTAGGCTTTGAAATAGGGTGTGCCCTACTATCTTTTTGTCTCCCACTTGATGTACCCATCTTATGCACTCACAAAAAAACAAATATTAAAGAAGCATAAAGTTCAAAATGTATATAAATAAATCCAACTGAGTCACTAACCTTTACCAATTTGGAGTTAGGATGAATTGCATTTCTACAAGTTCCAATGTTGTGTTCAAGTTGTAAGCACCTTGATCAAGTATGTGTGAGGTCCTTCCTTGTGGACTGTGAATGCACCTCATCTTGGCTTTTCCTCCTCATCTTCTTGGGCTTTCCTTTTTTTCCCTTGAAAGTTGGTGGCTACAATGGAGTGTAACTAGTCTTGATGAAGTCATTTCGACCTCTAACTCCATGAATCATGTGGTCATACATTCTTAAATACATTTCTTTCTTATAGCATGCACCCATATAATCTTCAACATTATATCTTCTCTCAGATATTGCAGTATATGCATGCAGATAAGGATAACCATTCAATTGAAACATCCCACATATACATGTACCCTTGTCCAATACAACCACATACTTACCTGTTGGTGAGAGGACCTCAAATTCAGACTCTCCACACCATCTTGGAACATAGTTTCTTGAAATCTTGAAAAGCTTCTCTAGTTTCCTCAAGATATAAGGGCACATTGATCCTCTAAAATTTTCAATTCCTTATCTTTTGACCTGAATCCTTGTCATAAGCCTCTCTCTAATCCATTCAAATATTGATACAATTAGCTTATCCCTAGCTGCAAGAATGTATCTATTGAATGATTCAGACAAATTATTTACAAGAATATCCAACTTACATCTTGTGGAGAAGTGGGATCTAGTCCAGTGAACTAGAGGTATTTTCCTGAGTCACTCTGTTGTAGTTTCAACATTGACACAGACTTTAGGATCAACAACCTCAATTTGCTTCATTGTTGCCTCAAACTCAACCTTGTTTGCTGTACTTGCAGCCTTTCAAAATAATTTTTTCAACTCTTGAGAGCCATACTTTATTTTGAAGTTTACATAGAGTTGTCTTGAACAATATCTATGTTCACACCTTGGCATCAGCTCTTCAATTGCATTAATCAATCCTTTTTGTCTATCAGAAATGAAGGTCCGTCTCAATTCTTCCCTTCCACCAATATCAAGTAATAGCTCTGACAAAAACCATGTCCATGTATCCTTATTTTCAATTTCAACAACAACAATGGCAATGGTATACATATTGTCATTACCATCCCTCCCAACTGCCACCAACAACTGCCCACCATGTATAGTTTTTAGGAAACATCCATCAAGTCCAATAATTGGTCTACAACCTGCCAGAAAGCCCCTTTTTCATTGCATCAAGGCTAAAATACATCCTTTGAAATATTGGTGTTTCCAAATCAGGATTTCTTCTTAGTATGAGCTTGCTATTTGGATTACTCCCCTTAACTGTCTCATAATAATTCCATAGGATCTTATATTCCTTGCTATTTGCCCCCCATAATGTGTACATTGCAGTTCTCTTTACCTTAAGCACCTTCCAAATGGTGACTTCAACACCAACTTTCCTTTTAATTATCCCCTACAGCTTGGTTGATCCTATATCTGGATGATCTTTAACAATTTTCTCAATTCTCTTTGCTAAATATTTATAGTCAGCAAGAGAATTCGCACTACCTCTGGCACATGTATGCTTGCCTTTCATGGTCTTCACTCGAAAAACATTTGTGCTCTGAACCTTTGAGGTATCGACCCTCCAATCACACCCTTTGCACATTTTACTGTCACTCTATTGGTGTCATTTTTTTAATACTCTTCTTCATACCCTTTTCTGACACGCCAATCCTTTAGTACCTCTCTATACTCTCTAACTCCACTAAACTTCAAGCCCACAGTCAACTCAAACTTTTTCATGTTTTGCCCTTCTTTATGAAAGGGATGTCTTGGAATGGGGAAAATGTATTTTTAGCCCCATCGGAAAAATAGTTTTCATGGTTTACCCCCCTGTGAAAAAAAAAGATTGAAATATAGCCTTATATTTTTAAAAATGAGTAACCCCCCCCCCCCCGAGATTGTAAGTGTATAGCACGAGCCATTCTATGTGAGTGGTTCTGATTTTTTATTTAGGAAATAATTATGCCCTTATTACATCAACCATTGGATCTTCTTGTTTAAATCAGCGGTCCAAATTGAATAACACTTAATATTTATAAAAATATATATAAAAAATATTTATACATATATATACAACATATTATATATATATTATAATATATTTGTCAATATTATATAATGTATATTACAAATATAATATATTATTATATAATATTATATATATATGCATGAGCTACCATGGCAGCCATGCCAACCAGATCTGGCCAGCACTCGTTGGCTGACCGCTGGTGACTGCCATGTAAAAAGAAAAAAAATGGCAATCGTTGCCATGACAGCCGATCGGGGGGAAGGAAAAGGGGGGAGCTAAGGCTGCCATGGCAGCCACACACAAATACGGCTAGCAGTTGCCGCTGGCCATCGTGTAAAAAGAAAAAAAATGGCAACTGATTGCCATGGCAGCTGGTCCCGGGGGTGAGGTGGGGAAGGGGGGAGCTAATGCTGCCATGGCAACCACGCACAGATCTGACCATTCGCTGCCGCCGGCCATAGTCCCTCGACAGCAGTAGTGTATTAAAAAAAAAAAAGAAAAAATATTTGCTGCCATGGCTGCCGGTTGCCAGGGAGTTGGGGGTGGAGGTGAAGGGGAAGTTATATGTATTATATATATATATATGAATGTAAATATGTTATAAATAATTATATATATAATTTTATGTATATGTGATTTTATATATATGCATGTATATAATTTTTTATAAATATTATATAGTATTTGATTAATATAAATATGAAATTACTTAGTTTTGATAATTATATATATATATATGTATGTATATATAATTTTATAAATATTAAATAGTATTTAATTTATATAAGTATGTTATATATTTAATAAGTATAAAACTATTTAATTTTAGATTAAACAAAAGAAAATTATATTTTATACATATGTATATAGATATGTTACAAATAATTTTATATACACATATGTATTTATATAATTTTTTATATGCATATAATTTTATATATATGTACGTATATATAATTTTATAAATAATAAATAGTATTTAATATATAAAGATGTTATCAATAATTTTATATGCATATATGTATATATATAATTATATATGTGTGTGATTTTATAAATATGCATATATATAAATTTTTAGGAATATTATATATATGGATGTATATATAATTATACAAATGTCAAATAGTATTTAATTTATATAAGTATGTTATATATTTCATAAACATAAAATTGTTTAATTTTAGACTAGACAAAAGAAAAAGAAATATATATTATATATATGTATATAGATTTGTTATAAATAATATGCATATATACATATATATATTATGTATTTATATATACATAAACATATATATATGTTATAAATAATTATATATACATATATATATTATGCATATATGTATGTATATAATTTTATATGTATGTATTATAATTTTATAAATATTAGATAGTATTTAATTTATAAAAATATCTTATGTATTTTATAAATATAAAATTGTTTAATTTAGATTAAATAAAAGGAAAAGAAAAACATAAGGTTATAAAGTAATTTATATATATTCAATGTAAAATTCAACTCAAATAGACGGAAGGGGGCAGTGATCCAAATTTTAAAAACATAAGGGGGCATTTCACCCATTTTTTTCACAAGAGGGTAAATTGCCTATTTCGTATATCACATGGGGATAAAAAGATTTTTGCCCTCTTGGAATGTCTTCATCTGAACCCTCTAAGCTCATTAAATCCTCTTCTTCTCCTGGATCACTAAACCAAGTATTTTCTATTGCTGCAGTTGGTTTCTTCCTTCTATCCAAGCCTTCTAATAATTTTCTACCCATTTTCTTCATCTTCTGAAGCAATTCTTTCTTGGAAAGATGTCTGCTCATGAAGATGCCTTCTGCATCTAACCCTTCTATGTCCTCAAAAGCTTCACTAGGTGCTTCTAATTCAATTTCTGTTGACTCTTCTTGTGATAAACACACATAATCTGAATCACTGGAGTTAGACATAAATTCTTGATCTTTTTCTTCATCCTAATTCTCCATATCAGTTGCAGCTCTTTTTCCTCTATCTTGATTCTTTGTACAATTGGATTGGTCAAACCTTTGCTTGGTTTTTTGTCTTCTTGACTATCTTGTATTTGGTCCACTTGACCTTGAACTCATCTCTTCAAAGTTCCTCTCTGAACTGGCCCAAACAAATTTAGCCTCTGCATTTTGGCTCTCTCCACCTAAAGGTTCAATACCAACCCCTAAATCTTGGCTTTGATCACCTAAAAGTTCATGAACATTGTCAGTTTCAATCTCTGTTTGCTCTTGTTGATCACTCAATCCACATTCAACTTGAGCTTGTTCATTAGCTTCCTCATGCACTGCCTCAGCTGACCCTATTTGATCCTCATGCATTGACTTAGCTTCTTGAGGACCATCTTCACACATTCTATCATGCAGTTGAACATCAACTTGAATATCATCATGTTCATCCACATCATTATTATTTTGTGCACCATTTGCCTCCATTGAATAGCCTTGAGTTGCAGTCTCATAATTGTCATTGAAATTGATGTCCTTCAACAAATCATGTATGTTGCTTCTCAAAGACTGCCTCAAATTGTCATCCTTCAATCTGTTAATGGCATCTTCATTGAACATAATGTTCCCTTGAGTGTCTATAACATGTAAAGGCTTTGCTTGACTGATATCCACATACAAAGTACATTTTGGCTTTCCCTTTGAAGTATCAAATCAGATCACATATTCTAGAATCTCCACTGCAAAGCCTCAATCCATTTTCCATTAACATGCCTGGGATGACATAATAGAAGTCAACATTTGCTGCTTTCTCATCAGTCCAAGTGTAGAGTTCATATAAGAAGTCTTGGTTCGGGTAATCTAAATTCAGCCTTGGGAAGTCATGCCTAGAACCTCCAACATATCTTGTTATAGAAGATCTCTCTAATCTACCTCCCACATGCATGGTAAGGTGGACTAATGGCTCCATAATTAATGATCTATATAAATTAACTTATACAATGCTAGCAAAATAACAAAATGATAATCCAACTTAAAAATGATCACATTCCCAAATAATATCTGCATTAAATAAGCAAAGTGCCATTGAGCATAAAATAAGCAAAACCATCAGACAACTACCAAAGACAAATTAAGTTCATTATAAGGAATCACCAAAAAACTATTAATAAACACAAAGATTAATAGACATAGGACACACTCACAACAAATAATTCAATAATAAGACCTTTATGGGACCATTAAAGACAGATTGCTAAATATCTATAATAACAAACATGGAACCCCACTCTCAATAAATTAATAAACAATACGAGATCAGAAAAATAGAGTTGCTTTCACTAACAGTTAATATTTTGCGCACATCATAGTCTTCACTAATAGCTCTTAATTAGCAATTCTCACTATGGGACCACTAAGTCTTTTAAATCAAACATGGAACATTACAACAAATATATAAACAACAAGAAACCAGAAATAAACAATTACTTTCACTAAAAGTTAATATTCAATTGCTTTCACTAAATAAACAAGAAACCAAAAATAAACAATTGCTGCCAGTAAAAGTTAATAATCAAATAGGGGACATCACTAACATCATATCCTTTAGCAAGGCCATCATCTTTTGACTACCAGACAAGAGTTAACAAAACAAATATGTATTTTCCATTCAAAAGCACCTATAGTACAAAGGATTAAACAAAATGAAAGCCTAAAATAATTCGACAGTTTATGCCCCACACTATGGGACCACATGAAACCCAAAGCAAACTGCCCCAAAGCACATTGATGTTACTTCAAATATATACAAACCAGCAAAACATATACATGCAAGTATAACCATATAAACACAATCAAACATAAACGAAGGAGGACCTTTACCCGTAAATCTCCTTCTTCGATTCTGCGATAGTCCTTCGCTTCGTGCCCTAGATGGTTCAAGGCTCTATCCCGCATTGACCATATTAATCCTGGTAATGATGAAACACCAACTCTTGATACGTATGGGTTATTGATTCTTTCAAAATTATAGTTCTTGACTTGAGGATTTTAGGGTTTTTCAATGATGGGAAGTGAGGGGATTTAGGGAGAATTGAAGAAAATGGGGAAATTGGTTTGCAGGTTAACATTGACCAAATTTAATAAATATAAAGGTATTATTTCCCTAGCAGGTTAAAATTTGACATTAAGTCTAGGTTGGGACACCTAAGTTATTTTTATTAGATAATGGGGAGTTATTAGACATTTAAAATTTGGCAAGGGATTATCAACTATTTCGAATTTTTAGGGGTGATAAATGCAATTCTCCCAACAAATTATATCAGCCGAATTCTTTTCCGTCCCTTAGTTTAGAATAATTGTAATGAAAATGAAATTTGTCTTCTATATTCAATTTGAAAATAAATTTTTTGGATGATATCATTAAAAAAGTTATGTTATTCATAAATTTTTTTAGCCAATTATATTTCATGATTTACGAAAATGAAATTATTTAGGGTACTTCTATTTGATAATAAAAATTTTGGAAAAACCATTGAAATAAAATATAATTAAGTATTTAAAATCGAAACATGCAAAAAAAATAAACATATTATGCTTATATTTGAAATCCTAATTACATAAAAATATAACATATTACTATAAGAAATTACATATTCTTTCAATTAAAAAAATAAATTTATGAAATCCTAGTTACACAAATATGTAAGGGCTTGTTCTTTCCAACCCCCCGAAAAATTTCAAAATGGAGGCACATTCCCTTATCTTTCTCCCAACACACAACAATTTTTTAGCCAAAAAATTCCTCATAATTCACCCAAAAAACCCTACACTCTAAAAAGCACATCTATCCCTTTATTTTCTCACTCCACCTTTCACATTACTCATTCATTTATCACACTCATATTTCACTCATATATATATATATATTTATATATATGAAAATATTAAAATTTTACTACTTAAAAAATTCTAAAACTTATGTTTACAAAATTAATTAAAATAATTGTCAAAAAAATTAATTAAATTTAATAAATAATTTATTTATTAAATAACATATTCAATTAATTAAATTACTTATTAATTAAATAATGCATTATTTATATTTAATATTTAATGTATTAATTAAATATTATATTTATTCATTTAATAAATAATTTAAAATGTTTTAATTTGATATAATAAATAAATTAATATTTTGCAAAAATTAATCTTCATTAGATATTAATATTCACATTTATTTAAATTTGTTATAAAAAATTAATTATAGTGTGATATTTATTTAATAATCTATTAAGTTTAATAAATTAATATTAATACAATTAAAATAATTATCAAGAAAATTAATTAAAATTAAGTAAAAATCTTTTTGATTGTTACTAAGTAATTTATTTATTAAACAATATATTAATTAAATAATGAGTTAAAGTAAATAAATAACTTATTAAATTGATTAAATTAATTTATTTAATTATTTAAATAACTTATTATGTATATATTAATTATGTTTCATACTTCATGCATAATTAAATATTACACTTATTTGTTTAATAAATAATTTAAAATGATTTAGTTTCATATAATATAAAATTATTTATTTTTTAATTTGATGAATAATTATTAAGTTTTATATATATTTTATTTTATTTAAATAAATAATTAAGTTTTATTATACATAAATTATAAATAATAAATAGTTAAATAATTATATTTTAAGAATAAATAATAATTAATTTATAATTAATATACAATAATTAATTTTTTTTATATAAGTTGATATCAACAATTATGATATAATTATGATATTAGCCAATTTTTTATAATTAAGATATAATTATAAATTTATAAATAATTAATATTTATTAATAAATTAATAAAAAAATAAAATTTAAAATAAAGCACCAATTGAATTAATTACATATCATTTTATTACAATAATATATCAATTATTACATATATATACACACACATCATCCAACTATAAATATACATACATATATAATATATCACATAAAAAAATCATTTTCAACCTACAAACCTAACAAAAAAGTAACTGATTTGACATCAACAGTAAAGTTTGTCTCCCCCAAAACATAGAGTAACAAACAACTCATTTTCAAATCATTTTCCATATTTTCCCAAAACAAAAAGAAACGCTTGGCATATTCTCCAAATTTCCTTCCAAAAAACCATTTACCCAAAAAAATTTCAAGAAAATGGCCAAAACACAAGAGAACAAGCCCTAGCATATTCTTAGCAGAAAAAAAATAGCATTTGTTGAAAAAAAAAAAGAAAGGAAAAAATTCTCACTTGAGTGGGGCATAAGACAGAGGGAGGGGGTGTCAGTGTGAGAGAGAAACAGAGAAGAAAAGGTGAGACATGAGATGAGAGAGAAAATTCAATTGTATAGAAGAGTTTCCAAGACACTAACAGTCCGTTTGGTTTTATTTCCAAAGGCATATCCAATTTTCATGCATTTCTAAAAATTGAAAATTAAAGTTAGTTATGAAATGAAAATAGATATTAAGATGTATTTAGATGAAATGTTGGAAAGTAATTATTAGAATAGGTTTATAGGATTGAAGTAGGTTAATTTATATTTTTTAATATTTAAAAAGATTTATTTTTTTAAAATATATGCATATTTTATTAATTTAAAAATGATAATAAGTACTTTATGTCAAATTAAATTTAAATTTGATTGATGTGTAATAGGATGATAGAATATGTTTATAAAGAGTTTTGAAAAGAAAATGTGTACTTTTTTTAAAAAAAATTATGAGAAAGTGTTTGTTTTTAATTTTTATTCCCAAATGAAAAATGAAAATGGGGCTTGGAAATGAAAATTAACAGGCTGTAAACTCATTTGCTCATAAGACAGAGACTTTGTCTCACATCCAAACTAGGGATGCAAACGAGCTGAACTTTGACAATTTTCTTAAGCTTGAGCTCGACGAGCTTAGGAAATTGAGGAGCTCGAGCACTTGTTCGGGCTCTACTCGACTCGATTCATTAAGCTCAAACTCATAATCAAGTTATAGACTCAAGTTCGGCTCGGACTCAAGCTCAAAAAGTTAAATTATTTTATAAAAAAATTTAAAATTACTATATTTTATTTTATTATATTTAAAATTAGCTATCGACTTGAGTTCGGCCTAGATCGAGCTCGAAAAATTAGTATATTTTATTATTTTTTTAAATAAAAAATATTGGTTCGCGAGCTTGCGAATAAGAATTTTTTGGCTCTAACTCGACTTGAAACTTATACGAGCTTGGCTCGAGTTCGAATATTTTTCAAGTCAGCTCATTAGGCTGGCGAGTTGACTCGATTCATTTGCATCTCTAATCCAAACAGCAGCTTACTTATGTTTTGTATTTTTTAGGAGGAGAAATAGGGTTTTTTCCCCTAAGCAATTGCAAGCTTTAAGTCCCATCCCATGCTTCGCTCGGCCTGATTCTTTTAACAATTAAAATTAACTCTATACATATTTTTATCTATATTTACATTATATATAAAATATCAGTGTCTTTTTATTATACTTTCGATTGATTTTCCTAATATATTCTCAATATTGTCTTCTAATTCTTGTAAATACTAAATTAATTTTTTTTTTCTTTTTTATTCTCTCTCTATTTCTTTTCTATTCAATTGTTTACATTTCCCCACTTTGTTTCATTTTATTTCATCTCAGCTTTTTCCTTTTACTTAACCTAAAAATTTAAATAAATAAATTGAAAATATTAAAAAATAGAAATATATAAATAAGTCATATACGACACTAATTAATGCTTTAGGGGAACATGGGCCATTAAGTCTATTTAAGATTAGATCCACCAAAATTTATTAGGCTTAGACCACCAAGAACTCAATCAATATACATATCAACTTTTACAGCCAAATATGCATAACATATTTTTGGATTTGGGCACTATTTCCATGTATGTGCGTCCTTAAAGCAGAAGCCTACAACTCCATAATTTTTGAAATGCTCTAGTTCAATTAGGCACAACATCGGTAAATAAATGTTTTGTTTAGTTTATACTATTGTTGAGATATTTTCTCGTATGCATATATTAATGAGGTTTTATCCTAAAAAGTATTTCAATAGTTGAGAATGTGAGAGAACTTACTAAGTATTTTAAAAATTCATAATCTTTCAATATGTGGGGAAGATTGGTGTTGGATATTTTAACAAAAATATGTATCCCACGTATAAAACTAAAACCCAAACTATACATGATATATATTACTTTACCTTATTACTGGTATTGAAATAAAAGGAAATCTCCCAAACACACGAGCAGGAAAGGAGGAAAGTGGTGGAGATACGGGTTTGTCTTCATCTAATAGTGTAGGTTTTGATAGAGATACAACTTGTAGCGGGGCTATTGTATGTCATAGGCGACACAACCATAAACCTTGTTGCACCAATTATTTTGGAAAAGGTTGTGAAATCATCGGTAAAAAAAGAATATAAATTTAGTTTATCATATTGTTGATGCTAATTATATTTGTAAATAATAAAGCACCCAATTTATTATATATATATATATAAATAAATATATAAATAATAACATAAATTTTAATAACCATACTGAATAACATACAATAGTATAAATTATCGATTAATAAAAACTCATATATAGCAAATAACTCCTATGTCAAAAGTTCTATATATATATATATAATATGTACTTGCCTACACATTCAATGATTTTTTTCATTACATCTTGACCATCTTAATTAGTTTTATTTTATAATTTTATATTGAGGTATAAATGCACTTTTGAAAATTAAACAGGTTGTATTTTGTAATTTTATATCGAGGTATAAGTGCAATTTGAATATGTAAGAGGCTTTTTATTTTTTTTTTTCATTTTATATAGTATAGATAAATTACCTATTTTATTGTGGGCATATGATAACTATGAAATAATTCTTGATAAGATTAATTCTACAAACAGAAACCTTAAGATTATCTTTGAACCTTAGATTTTATAACGTAACCGACAAATAAAGCAACTTGTAAGAAACGTAAGCTACAATTTAAAGTAATTTTCGGAAACTATTTTTCGTTAAAATCTAAAATTCTTAACTACAATATAAAGCGATGAAATAAAATAGTATCAAGAGTAAGCTTATTTTGGATTGGGAATATATCTGGTTACATACTGCCATCCAATGTACAGAAATTCAACAGTTGATGGCTAGATGCTGTGATTGAGCTGTAAATCTCAAGGGAATTGCAAGTCAATTTACGTGGACTGAAGCGCCTTCTGGAAAATTAGAATAGGAACGTCAAACAACTTGAAGCCTTTTGTTATAATGTTACGAACCAAAGGTCAACTCTTATCCCAATTTAATCATGTACTAGTCTAAACGTGAAATATTAATTAAATGCGACTATATATGATGTTTGTTTGGATCTTAAGATAACAGTCAATTTTTTAATTAGGCAATTTCTTTTGATGCTCAATATAATCTCACAATAATTCATTTTGTGAGACATAAAAAATTGTTACTAATTTGTTTTCAATTCGTCTCAACATAATGATTACATCATGTTAATTAGTGATAAGATCTATGTTCTATGATTGTCGTGATTTGTTCCGTAATACTTAATACACGTAAGATAATCATATACATACATATATATATTTATAGAATTTACATGTGAATCCCATAAATTATTCACTGTAATAAATATAAATCGACATGTTCAGTTTAATAAAAAACAATCTATCAAAATTCAAATAGTGAGATTTATTTTATAAAAAGTATGATTAAAGTTAAATCGGTCACAATTTGTGGACTCTACTCGTGATGCATTACGTAGTTATTAATTGATATATATAAAAGACAATTAATTGCTTATAACAAAATAAGTAAATTTTGTTCGGAATGTTGTCACGAGTGATGAGACGGGCCCTTTTAGGGCAATATTTTACCAAAAGGAATATATACCCTCATGTGAACATTCTTGGAATATATTTTCAACATCCTTTTGAGATCACAATGCATATATTTTAAAATCATCATGCTATCACATCCTATTGATTAATGATTATGCAAGTACCAAGTAGATTATATTAAGAGGGTGTTTGGGTGAGCTTATAAGCTCCTCAAAACATCTTATAAAATGTTTAAAAGTTTATAAGTTGATAAAAAATGTTTGGTAATTTTTTTTTAAAAAGAGTTTATTAGATTCTAAAATAAGATGTTAGGAGCTTATAAGCTCTTTTAAAAAAAGTAAGGAGATCCCAACTTATTTTTAAGATCTTAACAAGCTTCTTCATTTTTAACCATTTTAATTACAAAATTGTCATTATTAACATCTTATAAGCTCCAAAATCTTATTTTATCCAAACACCTTAACAACTTATTTTAAAAATAAGATCTAATATTTTATAAGTTTTAAAAATATCTTATAAAATGTAGGAGCTTATAAGATGTTTAAAATAAATTTAGCCAAACACCTTCTAAGTATCTTGATCACTTGAATTTATCGAATCAAAGCAATACTTTAATTTCCACTACCAAATAAGATAGAGTTGCCATTTGTTTCAATAGAATTTGTTATTACCTAATCCTAATAAAGTACTGGCATTGTATTTAATCTATTCTAGAGCAGAAAATTGATTCATTCAAAGTATGTAACATTATATATATATATGTATATATGTATGTATATAGTCGAATTAATTTGACTTGCTTTTAATTTAACTGAAATATTCTTACATAGACTTCAAAAATAGTATCCAAATCTCTTCACATGATCATGAATATTAAAATAGTACTCGTTGATAAGATCTAAGAATGACTCTTGCGCCATCATATATAACTATATACAGAAATTTCCATACATGCAGAAAATTCAAGACAAGAGTGTTTAATTATATATATGGATATATCCTTATTTTTATCGATTTCGATAATTTCATTTCTGAACGAACTTGTTATGCTGACATTTGAATTAGTAGTTAACTAATAAAGCCTTTGGAATTATACTTCCAATAATTGGCTGCCCGTGAGGAAGATGTAGACATAAATTCAACAAAATGCCCAAATCCCGTTTGTCTGACCAATCACGCTTGAAAAAAGCTAAAAACTCAAAACTACTTGGTACGTTGACCAAATCTAACATGGACAAAAATAGTGCATCAACGCGGTGCAGCAGCCAATAGTGACCAACAGCTAGCACAATATTGTCCCTGCTTGGAAATACTCTAACTCTCATGCATTATAAATTCAGCTGCAATTAGCCTTTCTTCTCCATCAACTTAATTCACTAGCAACTTACTCTAATTTCTTACAAACTTATACGTTTTTCCAATGGATTCCTTCGGCACAATTTTTGCCATAACAACACTTCTGCTCTTGCTCTCCAACGTGCCATCTGAAGCACAACTATCTCCCACATTCTATGCCACTACATGTTCAAATGCAGCTGCTGTAATCCGCACTTCCATCCGGCAGGCTGTCTCTCGTGAGAGACGAATGGCGGCGTCCCTAATTCGTCTCCACTTCCATGACTGCTTCGTTCAGGGCTGCGATGCATCAATCCTACTCGATGAGACCTCTTCTATTCAAAGTGAGAAAACTGCATTCCCTAACGATAATTCTGTAAGAGGCTACGAAGTGATAGAGGCCGCCAAGCGTGAGGTCGAGCGTGTATGCCCTGGAGTTGTTTCTTGTGCGGACATACTCACCTTAGCAGCACGCGATGCCTCAGTTGCTGTAAGTATATATATGTATTCTTTCTCTTTGGCAAATTAAAATATATATATTTACAGTTTTGTTGCTTATATTTAGTATATATTTAATCAAATCTCTAACACTTTTGTATTAAACAGGTTGGTGGTCCATCATGGGAAGTGAAGCTTGGGAGAAGGGACTCTACCACGGCCAGCCGTTCTCTGGCCAACAGTGATCTCCCCGGACCTTCTTCTAGTCTTGATGCACTTATTTCTGCGTTTGATAGAAAGAGACTCAGTGTCAGAGATATGGTTGCCTTATCAGGTAAATATTATATCTTTTTGCTTGCAAATTACCGTTGATTTAATTCATAGCCATTTAACTAATACAATCGTCAATTTTCTTATGCAGGAGCCCACACAATAGGCCAAGCCCAATGCTTCTTGTTCCGCGATAGAATATACAGCAATGGTACAGACATTGATGCTGGTTTTGCCAGCACACGAAGACGCCAGTGCCCTCAAAGTGGTGGCAACAGAAATTTGGCGCCGCTTGATTTGGTGACGCCCAATTCATTTGACAACAATTACTTTAGGAATTTGATTCAAAGAAAGGGTCTTCTTCAATCTGATCAAGTGTTGTTTAGTGGAGGATCAACGGACAGTATTGTAAACGAGTACAGTAGGACCCCAGCAACGTTCTCGTCTGATTTCGCAAGCGCCATGATCAAAATGGGAGAGATTGAACTACTTACAGGACAAAATGGGATTATAAGAAGGGTCTGCAGTGCAGTCAACTAGCTAACCTCCAAGCAAATTCTTCCCATTTGTTTATAGATTTTAGTAACTTTTAGCATTGGGTAATTGTATATCCAGTTTCATGCATGCATTTTCTCTGTATTATTAGCATTATCATTTTCAATGGTACTACGAAATAATGGGTCCAAGTTTGCTGCGTTGTATACTATTTAGTATTTATGATTTGATGATTGCAGAATATCGGCTGAAATATACTTGTTAATAATATTCTTGGGTCATAACAAGAAAGTACGGTAGCATTATCACCTAAAATCGACCATGCCATAGAAAAGTTTGCATGCATGATTGACCTATATTTAGAGAATCACAAGGCAAATGACAGACCATGTGTGGGACTGAGCACTGAAATCGTTTTCATGAGCGAAGCTGGTGATATAAGAATGAAGAGAAAAAACAAAAATTTTGTCCAATATACTCTAAATCATTTTAGAATAGTGACCTCGTTTAAGGGGAGATTTACATTTTTGCCCTTATTCTCATTCAAAATACTAAAAACACTCCCCTCTTATCATGGAACGTATTTGACCCAATTCTAATTCAGTAGATGACTCATGATTTTAGCCTTCTAAAGATTACACGTGGCATCATTCTGATGAGCAATCGAGATATGATGTGACAGTGCCACATTTGCCAACAAATATAAATACTCATAAGTTAGATGATATATATATATATATATATATGTGCATTTTTGTTATTATTCCTTACCTTAATTAGTTCCAACCTTTCGATTATATATTAATTAAGTTTTAAAAATTTTTACTAGGACTGTCAACAATCCGTAACATTATTATCATGTTTTAGGTCTAATACCATCATCATCCTACCCAATCTCGAGTCTGACCTAACTAATGACCTGATAGAACAAATAAATTGATCCAAAATTAGATCTAAATGCATGTTCAACTGCAGAGCAAGTAGGTGGTCCTGGCTAACCGGACAAAAAAGGTTGGTGGATGTGCCCAATGCATTCCCCAATTAGGACGAATTCTATGAAAATAAAATATTAGATCATCGACTTATGGGATTTGAACCAATCTTAGCATTTCAGATCCAGATTTGATTACTGACGAGAGATTAGATCCGACCCAATATCCAACTATCCTTTTACTCCGAATGGCTGATGCCCACAACGATCACCGATAAATGAATCTAAATTCAGGAAAATATTCGAATTATGGTCGTAAAAGTATGTCTTAATTTTATTTTAATATTTATTTTTTCTGAATTCAAATTCAATATATCAATAATAACAATTTGATTGGATTTAAAGTTGATTTAGATCTCTATGTACAAGAATTACTAAGTGATTAGTTAATTTAGTGATATAGTCATCAAATTTGTATATATGTACGAGGTTTTGGTTTTAAATCATGACGAACTTTTGATGTACATGGGTGTATAAATAAAAAATATTAATTTATATAAAATAAAATATATTAGATATATAATAATATAAATTAGAATAAGAATATAGAATCTAGTGCCCATGGGTCTTGGTTCCAAAATTCGAGTCGAATCTGAACCCAAATTTTAAGAATTAGATTCATGAAAATGATATGGTTAGGTAAATATCAAGGAAAAGCAGTGAAATTTATTATAATTTAATTGCGTGGGGGCAACTTAGTAATTTCACTTAGTATTCTTATACCCATTCTCATATATTTCGCTCCCATTTGAGCACCCGAATGCAGTTTGCATTAAAATTTAGGGATTTTGTACTATCTTTATTTTGGCACAAGGACTATAATTAACAAAATTAGATATTTAGAAGCAAGTAAATAGAAGTACATTTTAAAAGAGTCACCTATAATAATTTAAATGGACAATTTAATATTAATTGTTCTTATAAAGTGTGTCATATTTTTGGAGCGCTATATATTGAGGTATATATTGGAATATCCCTTAAATAATGGTAAAACAACCTTTAAAGAATAAAAAATTACAGTCATTACTTTATGTAAAGTTAATTTTTAAAATGATCCCATATATTTTACTATTGCAATTATAATAATTGTTTGTCCAAATGCCTCCACGTGTATAATTGAAGGCAATTTTTAAATTTTCAAAGGCAAAAAAATAGCCTTGAAAGTTCTTCACTATAGTAATGAAGGGTTTTGTGGCCATTTATTTTTATTTTTGTTATTATTTTTTTAAACATGGGGAAAACTGAAAAGTTCTGAAGTTTTCCAACATGAAGCAAAAACTTCGCAGTAGCTTATTAAATCCTTATCTGTTTGACTTAATAATTTGGAACTTGTCTTGGCATTTGATGTAGAGAAAATTCAACTGTTGATGCTGTCTCTAGCTGTAATTCCAAATGATAGAAGTAAGACGTCAAAGTAAGCCTTTGTTAATTGTTAATTCATTTTTTCCCTCTTAAAATAGTACGTTGTGAAGTAATTTTCAACTGGCGTCTTAATAACTAGTCAAAGTTTCTTTCGAATCAAGCTTTAATTATTAGATTAGATAATTATATTATGTTAGAGACATTAAATTTATAATATTTTTCATACATATTTAATAGCTTAAATTTTAAATGAGACAAATGGTATCAGAATACAGGAAGCTAAAGATTTTAACTTTAAATCTTATTGTTGAGTTTCACATTTTAAGTTTCGTAAAAGAATACGTACCATCTGAAAATTCCATTAAAATCAGGTCGATCTGCATGCTTCATTTCCCACGGGAAAAATAAAAAGGTAGCATCAAAAAAAAAGAAAACTAGAGTGAAATGGATGCTTTTGTGCAAACATGTTAAAGATACAAAATATTAAATATTTAACATTTCACCTTTTTAATAATTTCAACTTTTAAATGAGATGATCATCAACCTATAAATTGATCATAACATTGAAAGCACATAAAATTTCTAATTTTGCACGAGTCATTGTTGGTTTTGGTACTTTTCTTAATTATTTCTAAGAAATTAATTTAAGAAATAAGGACTAAGACTTAACATGCGCCATTAATGAAGATTTAATTTATCTTGTCTTTGATATGTGATTGGAGATTTTCCCTCGTCCCAATTTTAGAAAGACACTTCACAACTCATATTTGGACCTTACAATGTTGGTGAGGAAAAAAAATATAGAATAACAAAATAGAATAATATAAAAAAATAAAAAAATTATAAAACACTATATTAAGAAAATATTTTTTTTCTTTTTTCTTTTCAATAAATTAAATTCAATTAAGTTATAATAATGTAATGCCCAAATCTTTCTTCACATGCATGTATATGTTCAAATCCTTTAAATTACATGTGAAAAGAATAGGTTTCTACTCAGAAATCAAAGAATGGTTGTTGCTTTCTGTATTTCCATGCTCCTTCCTCAACCAGGATTAAAGAAATTTCATATATCAGTGTGATTATTATTTTTAATATCCAGTAGGATGATATTGGTATGCATATATGGATGCTTTTGACACTTTATGATTAACGTAAATTGACTTTATGCTTTGCCAGTTGCCTGTCTCTGTCACAAAACCTTTCATACAAAATAATACCCATAGCCCACATCCATTGTTGACCAATGGCAATCATATTGAAAACGCCAAAAAACCTTAACCAAATTCCAGAAAGACCAAATCCAACGTGGGAAAATAGTTGAATTTCATGTATAGAAACAAAAGTAAAGAAGCTTTTCGTTCTGAATATGGCAGCAACGCGTTTCAGCCTCCAATAGTGACCAACATCCATCACTCGGGCACAACTTTTTACCCTATAAATTCACTTTTTGCCCCATCCAATTAACTTCAGTACTTGAAAGCATTAAAGCGTTAATTAATTTCATTGTTAATTTTTCTCTTGTCAACATTAAATCTCGAGACGATGAATAGCTTTAGTTCCTTACTTAGCACACTTTTCGCCATTACATCTCTCTTGCTTTTGCTGTCCAATGTACCATGTGAAGCTCAACTATCCACCACATTCTATCAGACTTCATGTCCAAATGCGACTGATATAATCCGCACTTCCATCCGCCGAGCAATTTCCCGCGAGCGGAGGATGGCTGCCTCCCTCTTTCGTCTACATTTCCACCATTGCTTCGTTCAGGGTTGCGATGCATCAATATTACTAGACGAGACTCCTTCTATTCAAAGTGAGAAAACTGCATTCCCAAATGCCAATTCCGTAAGAGGCTATGAAGTCATAGAGGATGCCAAGAGCGAGGTTGAGCGCATATGTCCCGGAGTTGTTTCTTGTGCAGACGTACTCACCTTAGCAGCACGCGATGCCTCAGTTGCTGTAAGTATATAAATTTTTTGTCCTAAACTAACTAGGTATTATATATATATATATATATACACACACAGTACTCTCTGTCTGATTAATTAATTCATTAGAAACTAATATTTTTGTACGAAATAGGTTGGTGGTCCATCATGGAGTGTGAAACTTGGAAGAAGGGACTCTACAACCGCCAGCCGTTCCCAAGCAAACACTGATCTTCCAAGTCCATCTGCCACTCTTGATGCCCTTATCTCTGCTTTCTCCAACAAGGGACTTACTGCCAGAGACATGGTTGCCCTATCTGGTAAGAAAAACTAGCTATAAAATAACATATGATTAACCGTTGATTTCTTTCCCTTTTCTAAGTAATTATTGAAATATATTGATGTTATGCTGCAGGAGCACATACAATAGGCCAAGCACAATGCTTCCTTTTCAAAGGTAGGATATACAGCAATGGAACTGATATTGATGCTAACTTTGCTAGCACCAGAAGGCGCCAATGCCCTCAAAATGGCGGTGATGCAAATTTGGCACCACTTGATTTAGTCACTCCCAATTCCTTTGACAATAATTACTTTAAGAATTTGATTCAAAGGAAGGGTCTTCTTCAGTCGGACCAAATCCTTTTCAGTGGAGAATCAACGGACAGCATTGTCTCCCAATATAGTAGGAATCCACCAACTTTTGCCGCCGATTTTGCCAATGGCATGATCAAGATGAGCGAGATTCAACCCCTTGTCGGACAAAATGGAATCATAAGAAGGATTTGTAGTGCCATCAACTAGCTAGCTGGTTAACGCTAGGCAGATATATATTTTCCCATTTTCATTTGTATGTGCTTACCCGCTGGTTGTTGCTGGTTTTACATATCCTTTTGGCATTCATTAATTGTATATCCAGTACGTACGATATTCATCTTTCTTGTACTGTTATTCTTCCATGTAATTCTTCAATACAACATATATGAACTAATGTATTGTTCATTTTCACTGTAGAGTTCTATATATTTGCCTTCCAATGTTGCAATTTAATTTATTTTTCTTGACCAAACTATCTCATGTTACATCTAGCCAACAAAAGGATACGTCATTTATTTACTAAGATCACTAGGATGGACTTGGTCATTTTACATATAAAACTTGACACACTTTTTTTTATAGGGTTTTTTTTTAAAAAAAATTTACACAATCACATACATTTAGGATTATTTAGAATTGAAACCTAATTCATATAAATGTGAAAGGAATGCTAGCCACTCAATCAATTAATTAGTGGTGACATTCTTGGTAATATTATGATTCTTCAATATTGTTTCAATTATTGTGTCTTTGGCCCTATCATAAACCCTAACATAAAATCAAATCGTCTATTAACTAGCCCCCATGTCATTATGTTCATTTTACTCACTTTTGAGTTAAAATAATAAAAAATTCTTTATTTCTCATAGTTTAATTTGGTGTCCCTCACATTTATCATCTCGTGACTTAAAGATCTAAAACAATGATATTTAACGTTGAACCTATTTTATTATTCTAACATCTATGTCATTAAAAAAGTATGAGGGTTTTAGTGGTATGTTTTCGATTGATAGGACTAAAATATCTTTAATTTTTGTTTTAAATTTTCATAACTATATAAGTAACTGTCAATTACTTTATTCTATCACTATCCTCCTACCATCATTTTATACTATTGCTTTTTGAGGAAAAGATATTTGAAAAAAGATGTTTTGCATAGTTTCATATCTAGTTGAAAATATCATCCATCTGAGATATTATATGTACATTTAATAGATAACATGAAAATTATAATAATTTTTATATATATATATATAGACCTTACATATGTACGTCAATCATTTATACTTCAATATTTAGATGCACACACATCGAGTGTACACCAATTGCTACTATGCACCAATTGCTAGTAGTTTATTAATGACGGAGGGTATACACAATTGAAATTGATATTCTTGTTGAAAGTTTGAATAGGATATCCTTCTCCTCCCCCAGCACGTGCTCCACTTTAAATTTAAGAATGGTACATCAATGTAAGAAAAATAAAAAAATAGTAACAAAATAATAAGTGATAATATAGAAATTTTCAACAGTTACATATATTAAATGAAAAAAATATTTTAGGTGAATTACGGCTACCCCCTGAGGTTTGGTGTAATTACAAAAAAACCCTCATTATTTTAAAAATTGAAAATACCTCCCTGAACTTTGGATCCTAAATGTAATGTTGATGGAAGTGTAAAATGACCCAAATGCCCTTTCGTTAAAAATTTTAAAAAAATTGATTAGAAATATCAAAAGACAAAAACACCCTTGGACCTATTTGTAATGCTTTTGAATTTACGAGGGTTTATTTGATATATTTTTATCACATTCAATTTTCACCGGACCGCCATCGCTGCCCGCCGAACAGCCGCCATGCGCCTCCACCAGAACTAGGTTTTGTTGCTGCCAGAAGGTGCTCCTTGTTGAACACTATCAAACCCCCAAATCAATTTTAACTTTCCCCTTCACTTCATTGGCCAATTTCAAGCAAAACCGCTCAACTCCACCGCCCGCCTCCACCTTCCATTCTCCTTCTCCGTTGGTCAAATCACAAAATTGAAACCACCATTACACTCCTCTCATCGAGTCCATAAAAACCCACTCATTGTTTATGAGTTTCCGTCGCTGGAACTAAGCAACCCGTCACCACCGCCGTGAGGCTCCGTTCGGAGCTTAATTTCCGGCGAGTCGCTGGTTGTTTCTAGGCAAATTTGGTACCGATGCGTTCCTTGTGATGAGGGAAAGAGAATGGTTAGCTTGGTTGCTAGTTTTTCCAACGTCGGAGAGGTGCTGGTTGGAGAGGATGGTGACGGTAAGCATGGAAGAATTTGATACAATAGGAGGGCTCTTGTGTATATATTTTTCAATTCTCTGAAATTGTAATTTTCATCCCAATATTTCTTCTCATATTTCAATTGAATCATTTTAACTCTCTGAGTGCCTCACATTGACCCCAAAAATTTTTTTCCTCAATTTCAATTAAGTCCTCAAACTAGTTAATGACTCTATGGATCTGGTTGTTTACCCAAATTTTTTAACGGCTGGGCTGAAATATTAGATGGCGATTAAGTTTAGGGGGTATTTGTAATTTTCAAAACAACAAGGTTTTTTTTTTGTAGGGTAGCCATAATTCACCCAAATATTTTATTATGTTACCTTAATAATTTTTATAAATTTAATAATGATAAAATTAATAATACTTAAATTATCATTATTAACAATTATTGCCTTGCCGCTAGTCTTGCTTTTGCCGGAAGGAAAGGCCTGGCTGACTTCAATCCTATATCGAGGATAACTTATTTTGAATTTGGAACTTGTCTAATTGCCATCTCATGTAAAGAAAATTCAATTGTTATGCTGTCTTGAGCTGTAATTCCAGAGGAATTACGACTTAAGCACCCCTGGACTCTGGTAAATAAAAGTACAACGTAAAGGAAGCATTTATTATTTGTTATACATCACATCCCACCCCACCCCACCCCACTCCAAAATTAATATATCTTCAATTAATATTTAGGAATATCTTAAATTTAGAGAGTGATTGAGTGAGCTTATAAATTTTTTAAAATATCTTATAAGATGTTTGAAATCTTTAAACTTATAAAATGTTAAGAGATTAATAAATTTTTTAGGGAAAAAAAATCCTATCATCTTATAAATCTTTAAAAATGTTATTAAGATATTTTAAGAAATTTATAGTATAACTCAAACATCATCTTAGATTGATCATATATGGGATGGGTTTGCACATTTTAAACTGTGAGTTCGAATTCGTATATGAAAAAATTTATTTTAGATCAAGTTTTATTAGATTAGATAATTTTTATCAGCAAATTAGCATAAAAGCTTCTCGACTTGATCGCTGCCTTCATACGTTCTTTTATCTCAGAATGAATGTTTTAAATCAAGAATTTTTTAAAAATTAATTTAAAAAATAAAAAATAATGACGACATTAATTAGACGCGCGATTAGAATTTTACCTCCTCTTTAATACGTTATGCTAATAGAGATTTTCCATTGTCATATTCTTCGAAGATATTTCACAACCAATTATGTTATGCTTGAATATTGACCATTAGAGAAAAAAATTAAAATAACGCATAAAACACTATCAAAAGTAAAAGAAATTATCTTTTAATTAGATAAATTTGAGAGCGAAACATATTGAAGTGTAAAATCTGTTTTCTTTTCTTCTTTTTTTTTTCCAACAAATTTACAAATCCTTTTCCATGTGAAATGAATTGGGGTAGTTACATATTTTTTCTTGATGATTTAATTTCTCACTTCAAGAAAAAGGAAAAATGGTAATAAATTCATAATGGTGACAATACAAAAGTTATCATCCATTATATATCTTAAGTGACTATAAAATTTTGTTGTCTCAATAATGATTTTTATAAGTTTAATAGTGACAAACATAATGTTTGAATTGTTACTATTAATAATTAGTAACATATATATAAGGACAACAAAGTAATATAAAAATTTTGTTAATTAATTTTGTTATAAATTATAGTGATAATTTTTATTGTTACTACACATGTATCGGTATTTTGTCATAGGGACAATTAAAATACTAGTTTTTATGATCAGTATTATAGTGAAAAAAATAAATTAATTAATATCACTTGACAACTATAATCAACAATATGATAAAAGTTATTGTGATCATTTAATATATATATCATTAGCGACAAGTTTCATATTATCATTTTATTTTTTAATAATATTATATATATATATTCTTTTTATCCTTTTTCAATAAAGTGAACATATTGTAGGGTCCAAATCTTTTTCTAATTTAACATATATTTAATCCCTTAAATTCCATGTGAAATGAGTAGTTAGGTTCGTAGTAGAATAAAAAAATGATTAATTAATGTTGCTTAAGTATTTCCATGCTCCTTCCTCAACCACAAAAGTGAGTTCATCGCGCCAGTATCACTGTTATTGTTATTATTATTTTAATACGTACCATATAAGATAATATTAGTTTGTATTATATTGATGATTTTGACACTTTATGATCAACGTAAATTTACTATGTAGCTGTCTGCGTGTCTTTGTCACAGAGTCTTTCATACAAAATACCCATAGCCCACATCCATTGTTTGACCCAATCATGTCTGATAGTGCCAAAAAATCTTAACCAAAATCCAAAAAGACCGAATCCAACGTGGGAAAAGAGTTGAATTTCAAGAATAAAATATATGGAGACAAAGATGCAGAAGCTTTTCTTAATTTAATCTTTATGAATATGGCAGCAACGCGTTTTAGCCTCCAATAGTGACCAACATCCATCACTCGGACACAAATTTTTTGTCCTATAAATTCACTGCTATAACACCTTCTTCCCCATCCAATTAACTTCAGTACTTGAAAGCATTTCGCATATTTTGGGTAAATTTCGTTGTTTTTTCCCTTGTCAACTTTAAATCTCAAAATGATGAGTAGCTTCACTTCCTCACTTGGCACTTTTTCCGCCATTACATCTCTTTTGCTTTTGCTGTCCAACATGCCATGTGAAGCTCAACTATCCGCCACATTCTATCAGAGTACATGTCCAAATGCAGCTGCTATAATCCGCACTTCCATCCGGCGAGCAATATCCCGTGAGCGCCGGATGGCCGCATCTCTAATTCGTCTACATTTCCACGATTGCTTCGTTCAGGGCTGCGATGCATCCATCTTACTAGACGAGACCCCTACTATTCAAAGTGAGAAAACTGCATTCCCAAATGCTAATTCCGTAAGAGGCTACGAAGTGCTAGAGGCCGCTAAGCGCGAGGTCGAGCGCATATGCCCTGGAGTTGTTTCTTGTGCAGACATACTCACCTTAGCAGCACGCGATGCCTCAGCTGCTGTAAGTATATAACTTTTTGTCCTAAACAAACTAGGTACTATATATAAATATATATATATATATATAGTACTCTCTGTCTGATTAATTCATTAAAGACTAATATTTTTGAACATACGAAATAGGTTGGTGGTCCGTCATGGAGTGTGAAACTTGGAAGAAGGGACTCTACAACTGCCACCCGTTCCCAAGCAAACACTGATCTTCCAAGTCCATCTGCCACTTTAGATGCCCTTATCTCTGCTTTCTCCAATAAGGGGCTTACTGCTAGAGACATGGTCGCCCTATCTGGTAATTAGAGATCACTAGCTATAAAAATAACATACTTATATGTTGAATATTATATAGCAATTAGATCTCCCTTTTTCAATTAATTTTGTTATATTAATCTTATACTGCAGGAGCACATACAATAGGCCAAGCGCAATGCTTCCTTTTCAGAGGTAGGATATACAACAATGGAACTGATATTGATGCTAACTTTGCTAGCACCAGAAGGCGCCAATGCCCTCAAAATGGCAGTGATGCAAATTTGGCACCACTTGACTTAGTCACACCCAATTCCTTTGACAACAGTTACTTTAAGAATTTGATCCAAAGGAAGGGTCTTCTTCAGTCGGATCAAGTCCTTTTTAGTGGAGGATCAACGGACAGCATTGTCTCCCAATATAGTAGAAATCCCCGAACTTTTGCCGCCGATTTTGCCAATGCCATGATCAAGATGAGTGAGATTCAACCCCTCGTTGGACAAAATGGAATCATAAGAAGGATTTGTAGTGCCATCAACTAGCTAGCTGGTTAACTCCACGCATACATATATGCACTAATTACGAATGGAATTTTTTATTCATTTACTTTATCTCACATAAATTAACTTTCATTTTTAATCTGTACCTAGATAGTTGTTGCTGATTTCAATTTTCACGTATTCCTTTGTTTCCAGTACTTCACAATTATATTCATCTCTTTTGTACTGTCAGTCTTCCATGTAATCCTTTATTAGTACGTATAATTAAAATAATGTATTGTTCAATTGAATAATGTCTAGTTTTTTTTGCCAATTGGGATGCATGATATATATTGTACTTCCACTTTTATTTTTCTCCATATTTACGTACCTTGAGTAAATTGGCAGGTTACATTTAGCAACAAATTAAAGATATATTATCTAATTGCTAATAACAAGAGAGACCTTCTTATTTTGTAAGTTCAATTTTTGCAAAAAATAAAATGTAAGCTTCCAAGTTATGGCCCAGAAGACGAAAGTGAATGATTAATAAGTTTTTGTGAATAGAAAATATTGCTTGAAACAATTTCCTATAATAATCCTTAGGGAAATAATTAATTATCTTCATAATTTGGCAATCTCCAACGATTTAATTAATTAGGCAATCAATTCGGTAACTTTTCAATATATGGAGGTTTTTCTATGTACAGAAATTGAATGATTGATTTCATATCATCAAATTCAAAATTTACAACATACTCACACAGATATAAGATAATATAAATGATGAACCAAATTTGAATGAAGCCGACTGCAAATTAGATAAATATTTATGCAAGAGACAACTATTGTACTAAAAGCAACGAACTTACTACAAGAAAACAAGGTTTTAGTGACTGAATTTTTGTGACGGATCAAGTTGGTCATTAATGTTAGTGACTGATTAATGACCGACTAGTGACTAATTAAATGTAAAACTTGTGATGCATTTTTTGACAAAATTGTGACCAATTAGTGACCGAATTTGTGACAGAAACTATGTTGGTCACCAATCGGTCACTAAAATTGTGACAGATATTTATTCGATCACAAAGCAGCCACAAATTAACAAACTTAATTAGTTTTAGTCACAAGTCGGTCACAAATACGAATCAATCACTGATTTAATCGGTCATGACGTGATGTTAGTCACTGGTCAGTTACAAATTGTTAAATCAAATATCAGTCACTAATTGGTTACTAGCTGTGACTGATTCTTTATTACCGAATCATCTCAAATTTATACCTATAAACTTAGCTTATGATTATTATTTTGGACTTTTTGGACATAAAAAATTATTATTTCGAGAAGTTTTAAACAATTCTTGAAAAAAATATTTTTTCGACATGAAAATTTATTTCTTTAAGGAGGTTTTAATAATTTTTTTAAATAATTGCATTAGGAAATTTTTAAAAACTAAGTTAATTCAGAAAGAAATAATTTAATAAAATTACCTTATAGTTCACTAGAAAATACAAAGTTAGTTTTAAATATAATGACAAAATTTAGAGCAAATCACTAGAAACCCCTTAAAATAATTTTTTGATTGAATATTTCATAAAGTTATTTTATTTAAAGAAACTCCTTGTATAGATTTTTTATTCCAGATAGCTCAACTATTAACACTTACTTTAATTTTGGATGAAATTACTTTTGTTTTTCTACTTTAAGATTTTTATTAATATTTAATTTTCAAAAAATAATTTTTTTAGCTATATTTTCTTATTATACTATGAAAGTTTATAAAATTAGTTTATAAATTTTAAAAATTTAATCTTTTTGTTTAAGTTATTTGATTCTTAAATCAAAGTTTTCTTTATTATATTCTATTAAAAAAATTTATTTATTAAAATACTTTTTATATGATATTACCAAACTTTGTTATATCCTAAATTGATTATATGTTAAAAATGATTTGTAAAATGACACAAAATTATAAGTTTTTATAAAAGAAAAATATTAGTCAGAAGAAAATATTAATCAAAAATATAAATTATAAATAATTAGTGAAAACAAAATTAGTGATGAGAAAAAATTCTTACTGGGGCAGTTAATCGAATCGAAACGAATATATGCGGATTCAAATTCGATTTGATTATTTCACTCGTATTCATATTCGTATTCAAATTCGCCTCAAATCCTAAATTAGGTTCGAATTCGATTTGAGTAACTATTCGATATATTCGAATTCGATTCACATGATCAATTAACTCAATTTTTTACTTGAATTTTGAATTATTTATCGATTTTTCACCTTTTTATCATGGTCACAAAATAAAAATACTAGATTTACCCAAAAAATAAATATCGAATAAATGCAATAGTTGACATAATATTCAATGGCTTCATTACTATAACTCATCAAAAATTTAAGTTTTGAGAAATAAAAATATTAATAAATAATAATATATATTTGAATATTTTATCGAATATCAAATTCGAATATTATTGGACTCGATTTGGATTTGATTATACATCGAATTTTATACTAGACTTGAATTTAGGGTCGTAAATGAGATGAGATTATTCACAAATGGTTCGAACTCGACTTGATGAAAGTTTGTATTCGGCTCAATCTTTTTAAGCCCGAGCTATTATAAGGAAATTGCAAGATCATGTGTGTTCATCTCAACTAAACTTACTCTATTGACTTTTTCTAGGTGGCCCCAGATATCATCTTTCTTTCTCATTTTCTTAGTACTTACTTTGTGCAGCATTCTGATCAAATTCCTATTTAATCCAACTGTACTTTAATCCACTTGAAAATCAATAATATGTGCACTATGGCCTCTCATGAGAATTCTCAGAGTTTGGCGCATATCTCCTTGCATCTGCTGCCAGGTTCAGATTATGAGAATTTCAACCGCTGGACACAAAATCAAAATCATTCAGGAACCTGTTCTTTTTGTCAACACCATTACACAGGAGGTTGACGCTGCTGCTGCTGCCTACAATACTGCTTACATTGAGGAACCTGTTCTTTTTCTTTTTCTTTTTTTTGAATTATTTAAGTATCTAGGCCCAATTTTGTGCATGATGGGCTATTTTTAACAGGTTTTGCCTTTTTTTTTTCTTTTTTTTTTGTGGAAAAACACAGGTTTTGCTTTTGATATAATGAAAGGGTTGCTTTTCATCCCACTATCAAATTGACAAAAATACTAGCCTCTGTGTTAACAGAGGCTAGAGGCTAAAGGCCAAAGTTTGGTTATTGTTAATATGTATATATCTATATATCTATTTATATGTTGTCCAAAACATAGAAATTTCAAAATATACTATATTCTAGTTTTACTTAGCTTGGATGGTGAATTCTTTTCTTTCAATCTTATTAAAAACTTTATGCATATAAATTTAAAGAAAGATAGTTCTTTTTATTTTATTTCAAAGTCAACATATATAGAAATTTTGCAAATTTTATGTAAATTCGAAAGTTAAACTCTACATATATAAAGTGAAGACAATACTACTTAATTAATTATTTATCAAATAATATTAGGTTATTATTTTCTTACAGGATGACTACTAGAGGAAAGGCATCCATGGGGAGGTTTAAAGGTAGAGGTCGGGGACGAGGTGCATCTAGACAACAAAGGTTGACCCCTTCAGAAGTTCCTCCCCTAGAGTTGGAGATGGAGAAGTTGATGGAGATGGAGGATAGTCTTGGTCAATATGGCGAAGATGTCCCTATTACTCAAATTCAACAGAGAGAATCAAGTGAGGGCCCAAGTACTTCCATGTCAAGGGTGAGAGAAGCTAGTCAAGGGGATCATGCACCAGATAATCTCGACACCCAACCACGGATCCAACCTTACGGTAACCAGTATGATTTATTGATATTTATTGGAGAAAGTTGAATATCTTAGTGAAATTTACTTTATCTACATTATCCACAAATATATTATGTTCTCTTATATATATATATATACATATATATATGTACGTACTTAAATATAATAAATGTGTGTACTTTTGTCTTTACTCCTTCATTTTTGTGTTCTTGATTTTATAGCAGCTTGACTTCTTCCAATTTATATTCGATCATATAGTTACTTGTTAAATTCAAGTTGCAGCATTTACCTTTCAGTTTAATTTACCTATGGGTTGAGTCATTGAAGTTGAGGCCCATTTCTTCAAAACTCTGTTTCTCTTCACCCATTAAATGAAACTCTTATCAGATCACAACAACAAGATAACTAGTAGATCACCAACTATACGTGCGTAATGGTTGATGAGTCTCAACTCTCAACAGGCCTTATTGGAGGGAGCATATATATACGTATTTGATTGGGTCATTTACCCTATTAAAAAGATTAGAGCTAGAGATATTATATTATATGCAAATAAAATATGAAAACTGAATATGGATATAAATGTGGTTGTTAATGAAGGGTTTGGGGGTTTATGATTAGTTTACACGTTTTAATATTGTTTTCCAAGTGTTTGCTATTTTCCTTACATTGAAGATTGGTCATTTTCATATGGTTTGAGTCTATTTACACTTTTTAATGTTCCGAGGCAATCGTGTACATGTTGATAGGATTTTGTTTATCTGGCCTCAACTCTCAATAATATTCACAAGATATTGACTTCAAGTTTTATGTATGAAGTATATATCTTGCTATAATGATTTAAGAATTATTTGTATCATTTATGCTTGTATTAAGTTAAATTATATTCTAATATGGCATTATAATTACGAACTCTCTTTAAAAAATAAATGTATAATTTATAAACTATTTCAAGATTTTGTATATGCCTCAATTTGTCATATGAATTTATCGTGATCTTTTTCTTTTGACTGAAGCTTATTGATTTTTTTTTTTCTTTACTTTGTAGATCTATTCTAGATATCACTTCTTGGAAAATAATAAAAATATTAAGACAACATTTTGGTGCTTGGCCTACTTGGAGTAAGGTTTCTAGGGAAAATAAAGAACTTCTATTTGGAAAATTTAGATTGAGTTTCTTTTTCTTTATATAGTTTCTTTTGCATGTTAACTAAAGTTAAATAAATTTCTTTACTATTTTTTTTCCATAAACGTGATAGGAGCGGTATAGGTGGTTGCCTGAGCATGAGGCAAGGATTAGAAACTCATGGGAGCACTGTCACAAGAATAATTTGAAAAAAAATATTTATCATTTCAAAAAAATTGCAAAGAAGAAATCTGATAGTAATGATCCTAATGGATGGAAAAAACATAAACTGTCCTGTATTGTACAGAAGATTGGAATTCCTTGTGTGATGGTTGGTTTAGTGAATAACTATCAAGAGAAATGCATCGAAGCTAGCCAAAACCATTTGACTAAGAAAGAAGGATCTATTGGTAAGCATGCTCGCGGTTCTATTTCATTTGAGGAGCATCGACGTAGGATGGTAAGAATATTTCTTAAGTTATTTTTATTTTAAATTATTATTTTATTTTATATAATAATTCTCATTTGTATTTATAACTCATATATGTAGGAGATCAAGAAAGGTCATTCGATAAGCCAACTTGAGCTTCATGACCGAGTTCATAGAAGACAAAGGGTGAGGGTGACTACATGAATAACAAATCTAAGAAAGTTAAAGTAAGCTCTTTATATTTTTTTTCTTCATGTAAAATTAAAAATTATTAGTGCTAGTTTAATGGTTAGTAATGTTACTTCCCATATATATAGGAAGCATATGAAGATAAATATTCTCAAACCTATGGCTCTAATCCAACTCCTGATGCAATGTTCGATACTAGTATATGGGTTGAAGTATGTGGTGATCCAAACAAGGGAAGAATATATGGGGTTTGAGAATACTTTCCATGAAAGAGAAATAGTAGGAGGTTCTAGTTCATCTCAATTTGGGGTGTCTATAAACTCATTTTCAATTAATGAAGATGTTTTGCAAAGTGCCTTAAAGAAGCTTGTTGATGAACAATTGGCACAAGAAAGAGAACAAATGGCAAAAGAAAGAGAGGTGACAGCTATTAGAGAGACTTCTTTAATTGAAGAATCACGAAGGATGTTTGAGGAGTCAAAAAAGAGGGAGGAGCAATTACTTGCAAACTCAACGAAAAGGGAATATGCTTTAATGGCAACTTTGACAAAGTTGATGGAAAAGATCAACAAAGCGGTAGATGGTGGAGGAAAGAAATAGGTTGTATATGAAATTGTAGTACGGTGATTGATGCTAAGTCAAATGCTTCTTTCATGCTTGGTTTATGTTTTGGAACTTGCAAACCTATTATCGTTGTTACGGTTTAAATGTATGAAATATGGTATTAGATGCATATCTTGTTGGATTAATTTGTTAGAGAAAAATATTTTGTACTGCGCTTTTTTTTTTTTATTAAATTGATGCTATTGTAATTTGGTGAACAAATTATTTGAAAATAGATATAATATTTGCATTGTTTATATTGATTTGTGACAGATTAGTAACTGAAAATTCCATCACCAAACAACAATTGAAGTTTCAGTGTGCATTAGTGACTGAATATTCATTCAGTAATTAGTGACTGAATTTTCAGTCACTAAATAGTGATGAATTAGTGATGGAATATGAAAAAATAATCTACGATTAAAATATTAGTCAGTCACAAATCAATCACAAATGATGATTGAATTGTGACTAAATATTCAGTCACACTTTGTGACCGAGCATTCGGTCACAAATTGTCACAAATAGTGATCGAATTTTCGTTCACAAAGTCTGACTGAATATTCGATCACATTTCTGTCACATAATTCGGTCACAAATTGGTCATAACATCTATTTAGTGACTGATTTTTCTTATTTAGTGATTGAATAATCAATCACTAAAGCCCTTTATTTTTGTAGTGACTCTTATTCAAGAAATTGATGAGAGGATGAAAGACGAATAGTTGGTGATACAGGACTGATCAGGAAGAATACTATAGTAGGGAGGCAAATTACGAAAAAAGGTTGGCAAAACCAAGCAGCCACAAGAGCGGCACACGACGCAGTTTTGCAAGGACAATATGTTGTTTTTGAAAACTTAGAAATTAGGGTTAGGGATGGAATGCCGGATATTTGAATTTAATTAAAAATATGAATTAAAAAGTATTGAATTGAAAATTTAGTTGATTTTTTTATCGGCTCTAAATTGAAATATACTAATTTTTCTTTATTAGTGATATAGGATAGTCAAACAGGCTCAATTGAATAGCACTCGACCAGGCCAGATATACGATGGGAAAACAGCCTAATTACCTATCAAGCCCCAACGTCATTGGGCCTTTCCGCTAGTATGAGTATCAACACCTTGCCCGGTTGACCTGTATATGGTCAACTAAGTCAAGGATGGTTATTCAACATTCAACCAAGAAGATTTAAATGTAGCAAAGTCCTATTATGTCAACCAGAGTCTGCGCATGCAATTCGCAGGCAATTATTTACCTCGACCTAGGAGGTCAAACCGGCACACTGCCTCACTACCGCATTAAATACTCTGACATGCGGTATGCCTCCACATTAATGGCGCGTGCCACCACTAGTACCACCTTTTCTACCGCACCAAGATAGTGTGTGCCACCTGTGTACTGCCCTATCCTATAGGTCTCGAGGAGACGTCACCTAGAATAGTACACAAACTAGAGAACTCAAACAAAGACAAAGGCCCTTCTTGTATGCACAAGGGCACCATGAATAAATCAACCTCCCCTAAAAGGCTATAAATACCCCATTGCCACCCTTCAGCAAGGTATACCCATTATTGCTTAAAGCCCTCACTCTGCTGCTCTATCTTCTAGTCAATTAAGTACTGATTTAAGCATCGGAGTGCCTTAGCCGAGGGCACCTCGACTAGCATGACGTGTGCTGTTGGTTGCAGGGCTCGACCCAATTATATCATCAAGTCATTCTCTTGACCTCTTATTCGATCGACTGGATTATATTACAGCCCAATATCCTACCAAACAAGTCTTACCATCATCATTTGCACCGTCTGTGGGTTCTTGAGTCCGTAACCGAGATACAATGATTAACATAAGACGAGCCACTTCTAAAAGAGTGGAGAATATGAGGTCTCTAAGCCCATCTCCCCAATCCCAACAAGAACAAAATGTGGCTAGACCTAACTCCCAGCCAGAACAAGTAGTCACACTAACCATGCCCCAGCTCATGCAGCTGATAAGCGAGCAGATATCAGCCCAAATTTTAGCTTAACTATCAATTGCCCTCAATAGCATAACAATCAGCCCAGCCCGGCTGCTAGTGCCACTTCCCAACCTTCACAATGCGAGGAGAGCCCCCAAGAGAAGAAAGAGGCAGGCTAAAGGCTAGGCGCCCCCCCAACCTGATGAAAGGATAGCCTAGGGTGATTCCCAAGGGAGGAACCTCGGCCTAATCCTCAAGAAGAAGTGGTCGATTTAATAGATCACCTCACCTGACCCATTCGAGCCCCGCAGTGCGATAGGGTCAAGCGCCCAAGGCCTTAGATGAACAGAAATCTGTCCCAGGCTAATCAGGAAGAATGGGAAAAAGTATCCCACCAAGTACAACAGCTGAATAGGCATTTGGAAGAGATTTTGAGGAGGAACTCAAAAAGGAACCCCCATTATGACAATGCACCTCGACTTCGCCGCGAGCGAGAGTCGCTTTTCATCCAGGAGATTATCGACGAGTGCATAGCCGTCGACGCCAAGGTCCCAATTGGCCTGCCCAAATATGATGACTTATTTGACCTGAACAAACACTTACTCTAATTCGAGCACATGACACAACTCCACGACAAAATGAGTACATCCATGTCAAGTTGCTCATCACAACACTTCAGGACATTGTGCTCAACTGGCTCATCAAATTGGAGCCAGCGTCGATTTACTCTTATGACCAACTTTGCGACAAATTCCTCCACCAGTTTGTCAATCGAAGAAAAGCAAAACACCCCCACTCTCATTTGCACAAGTAAGACAAAACGAGGGAGAGTCCCTTCACGATTTTTTCACCAGATTTAACACGGAGGTACTAAAGATTGACAACCCTTGCATCGAGTTCCTAATCGATGTCTTGTTCTTAGGACTTAGGCACAATGAGTGTGTCAATGCGCTGGTCAGAGAGAGACCGAGGATGATGGAAGAACTACTCGACCTCATAGAGAAGTACATGACCCAGGAGGACATGAATAAACTCAAGTATGGCAATCCAGACATCGACAAGAAGAAAGCCAAGGAGAAGATGACAGACAGCAAAAAGATGGTCATTGATCTCCTATCAAAAGGTTCACAACTACACCCAGCTGAACACTGCTAGAAAGGAGGTGTTGTTTGCCATTCAACATGACAACCTCCTCAAGAAGCCCAAGAAGTTGATAGAGACTGAAGCGATGAAAAGATCCAAAAAAATACTGTCATTTCCACAGGCAAAAAGACCAAGACACGTATTAAATGTTATAAACAGATTGATAATTTTTTTAGAAAAAAATCCTATCATCTTATAAATCTTTAAACATGTTATTAAGATAGTTTTTGAGAAATTTATAGTCTCACTCAAATATTATCTTAGAGTCACCATATGGATATGAATGGATTTGCGTATCTTAAATTATGAGTTTGAATTTGAATTCTGTTTGAATATATATATATATATATATATATTAGATCAAGTTTTATGAATTAGATTAGATAATTTGATCAGCAAATTAGCATAAAAAGCTTCTCGACTTGCTCACTGCCTTTATACGCTCATTTATCTCAGAGTGAATGTTTTACATCAATAATTTTTCTAAGAAATTAATTTAAAAAATAAGGAATAATGACAACACTAGACAATTAAGATTTTACCTGCTCCTTAACACGTTATGCTAATGGAGATTTTCCATTGTCATATTCTTCGAAGATATTTCACAACCAATTATGTTATCTTTGAATATTGAACATTAGAGAGAAAAAATTAAAATAAAGTATAAAGCACCATCAAAAGTAAAAGAAATTATCTTTAATTATATAAATTTGAGAGCCAAATATATTGAATTGTAACTTTTTTTTAATTCTTTTTGCACAAATTACAATCCTTTTCCATGTGAAATGAATTGGGGGTGGTTTCATATTTTTTTTTAAATAATATTTTTTCCTGATGTTTTCTCACTTCAAGAAAAAGAAAAAATGGTAATCAAATAATGATGACAATACAAAAACTATCATTCATTATATATATTAAGTGACTAAAAAAATTTGTTTTGTCTGAATAATGATTTTTATAGGTTTAATAGTTACAATTGAAAAACATTATGTTTGGATTGTCATTGTTGAATTAGTAACGTATAAGGACAACAAAGTGATATAAAAAATTTGTTATAAATTATAGTAATAATTTTTATCATCAGGACACATATGTCAGTAATTTGTCATAGTGACAATTTAAAATACTAGTATTTTTATCAATACTATTGTGACAAAAAAATTAATATCACTTAAAACATAATCAACAACATGATAAAAGTTATTGTAATCATTTAATATATATATATATATTTATATTATTAGTGACAAGTTTCACACTATTATTTTACTTTTTACTAATATTATATATATTCTTTTTATCCTTTTTCAATAAAGTGAGCATATTGTAGGGTCCAAATCTTTTTCTAATTTGACATATATTTAATCCCTTAAATTCCATGTGAAATGAGTAGTTAGGTTCGTAGGAGAATCAAAAAATGATTAATTAATGTTGCCTAAGTATTTCCATGCTCCTTCCTCAACCACAAAAGTGAGTTCATCGCGCCAGTATCACTGTTATTGGTATTGTTATTTTAATACGTACTAAGATAATATTAGTTTGTATTATATCGATGATTTTGACACTTTATAATTAACGTAAATTGACTTTATGCTTTGCATTACTATGTAGCTGTCTGCGTGTCTCTGTCACAAGGTCTTTCATACAAAATGCCCAAAGCCCACATCCATTCTTGACTCAATCATGTCTGATAATGCCCAAAAAATCTTAACCAAAATCCAGAAAGACCGAATCCAACGTGGGAAAATAGTTGAATTTCAAGAATAAAATATATGAAGACAAAGATGCAGAAGCTTTTCTTTAATCTTTATGAATATGGCAGAAACGCGTTTTAGCCTCCAATAGTGGCCAACATCCATCACTCGGACACAACTTTTTTGCCCTATAAATTCACTACCAAAACACCTTCTTCCCCATCAAATAATTAACTTCAGTGCTTGAAATTAAGCATTAATTTCACATATTTTTGTGTGAATTTCATTGTTTTTTCCTCTTATCAACTTTAAATATCTCTTAATGATGAATAGCTTCAGTTCCTCACTTGGCACTCTTTTCGCCATTACATCTCTCTTGCTTTTGCTGTCCAACGTGCCATGTGAAGCTCAACTATCCGCCACATTCCATCAGACTTCATGTCCAAATGCGACAGATATAATCCGCACTTCCATCCGCCGAGCAATTTCCCGCGAGCGGAGGATGGCTGCCTCCCTCATTCGTCTACATTTCCACGATTGCTTCGTTCAGGGCTGCGATGCATCAATCTTACTAGACGAGACTCCTTCTATTCAAAGTGAGAAAACTGCATTCCCAAATGCTAATTCCGTAAGAGGCTATGAAGTCATAGAGGCTGCCAAGAGCGAGGTTGAGCGCATATGTCCCGGAGTTGTTTCTTGTGCAGACGTACTCACCTTAGCAGCACGCGATGCCTCAGTTGCTGTAAGTACATAAATTTTTTGTCCCAAACTAACTAGGTATTATATATATATATATATATATGTATACACAGTACTCTCTGTCTGATTAATTAATTCATTAGAAACTAATATTTTGTACGAAATAGGTTGGTGGTCCATCATGGAGTGTGAAACTTGGAAGAAGGGACTCTACAACCGCCAGCCGTTCCCAAGCAAACACTGATCTTCCAAGTCCATCTGCCACTCTTGATGCCCTTATCTCTGCTTTCTCCAACAAGGGACTTACTGCCAGAGACATGGTTGCCCTATCTGGTAAGAAAAACTAGCTATAAAATAACATATGATTAACCGTTGATTTCTTTCCCCTTTTCTAAGTAATTAATAAAATATATTGATGTTGCGCTGCAGGAGCACATACAATAGGCCAAGCACAATGCTTCCTTTTCAGAGGTAGGATATACAGCAATGGAACTGATATTGATGCTAACTTTGCTAGCACCAGAAGGCGCCAATGCCATCAAAATGGCGGTGATGCAAATTTGGCACCACTTGACTTAGTCACACCCAATTCCTTTGACAACAATTACTTTAAGAATTTGATCCAAAGGAAGGGTCTTCTTAAGTCGGATCAAGTCCTTTTTAGTGGAGGATCAACGGACAGCATTGTCTCCCAATATAGTAGAAATCCCCGAACTTTTGCCGCCGATTTTGCCAACACCATGATCAAGATGAGTGAGATTCAACCCCTCGTCGGACAAAACGGAATCATAAGAAGGATTTGTAGTGCCATCAATTAGCTAGCTGGTTAACAGTTAACTTCATGCATACATATATGCGCTAATTAAGAATGGAATTTTTTGTTCATTTACTTTATCACTCACATAAATTAACTTTCATTTTTATTCTGTGCCTAGCTAGTTGTTGCTGATTTCAATTTTCACGTATTCCTTTGTTAACCTGTACTTAACAATTATATTCATCTCTTTTGTACTGTGGATCAGTCTTCCATGTAATTCTTCATTAGTACGTATAATTAAAATAATGCACTGTTCAATTGAATAATGTCTAGTTTTATTTGCCAATTGGGATGAATGATATATTGTACTTCCACTTTTATTTTTCTCTATATTTACGTACCTTGAGTAAATTGGCAGGTTGCATTTAGCAACAAAACGATATATTATCTAATTCCTAATAACAAGAGAGACCTTCTTATTTTGTAAGTTCAATTTTTGCAAAAAAATAAAATGCAAGCTTCCAAGTTATGGCCCGGAAGACAGAAGTGAATGATTAATAATTTTTTATGAATAATAGAAAATATAGGTAGAAACAATTTCCTATAATAATCCTTACGGAAATAATTAATTATCTTCATAATTTGGCATTCCGATTTAATTAATTATGCAATCAATTCGGTTTTCAATATATGGAGGTTTTTATATGCACATAAATTGAATGTTTGATTTCATATCATCAAATTTGAACGAGCCAACTGCAAATTTGATAATTTTTTATGCAAGAGACAACTATTGTGCTAAAAAACAACGAACTCTTATTCAAGAAATTGATGATGAGACTGAGAGGATGAAAAGATGGAATAGTTGGTATTTGGTAATAGAGGACTGAGGAAAAAGACTGTAGTGGAAGGGAGGGAAATTACCAAAAAATTGGCAAGGCCAAGCTGCCACAAGGGTGGCAGCGCGGTTTTGCGCTCAAGGACAACTTGTTGCTTTTGAAAAATTTAGAATTAGGATTTAGCATGGAATGCGAATATTTTTTTTATTTTTTTTATAGAGTATTACAAATGATGAACTTATCATCCTATCAACAAATCAATATTTTTTCTATTTTCAAATCAAACAATTAAATATAAACGACGAACAATGCACATAAAGTGCACACAATGTGCCCACTTGGGATCGAACACAAGACCTCCCACATAATAAGGGGAGACTGGTGCCACTCGGGTTACAAGCACTGGACTGAAAATGAAGATATTTGAATTGAATAGAAAATATGAATTGAAAAGTGTTGTATCCAAAGTTAGTTGATTTTTGATCAGTTTTGAATTGAAATATACAGATTTTTTTTTAGGATGGAATTAGAACTTATTATGTGGTACTTGAATTGAATTGTATTGAAATAAAATTGAACTTTACTAAAGGAATTAATTGAAATTATATAACTATGAATAAATTAAAATTACATATATTGTAATTGTATCACATGTTAAATCAAAGTAATTAAACATATGTCAATAACTTAATTTGTAACACCCCTAAAATTCGGTATTTTGAATAAATAAGGATTTAGAAATTAAGATATCGATTGATCGAATTTTAAGGCTCTAGAAAATAACTAAAAAGGACTTGATTGCAAAGTTTCAAAAGTTCTGAGGACCTCAAAATGAAAGTTTGAGGACCTCAAACTGAATTGTGTGGACTTGATTGTCTAGAAATAGGAATCTGGGGGTCAAAGTGCAAGAAATAAAAGTTGGAGGACTCAATTGAAGGCCAGGGATCAATTGAAAGCAGTTAAAAACTTTTTGGGGGTGGAAATGAAGTCGGTCAGAAGTTTGGGGGTCAAAATTGAAGAAGCTGAAAATATTTTTATATATATCAATGAAGGATGAATTTTCTTCTAATTCTCAAAAAATGGCCCAAAGCTACCTCGACGGCGAATCACCAGATATTGGCCGTGAAACCGAAGCCAAAGCCATGGTTAGCTTCCTCCAGCTGAGGCGAGCAAACCATACCAAGTTCCATCCAAAACAACCGGCGAAATCGCCGAAAATCAAGCCCAACGGCGAGCTCGCGGCAGGCTGGCCCTTCTCCGACGCCGGGCGGCGGAAATGGATGGGGGTAGGATGGGAATTTGGTCTTGAGCTCATGGGCATCACATTGGTGCCTCAATTTGAGGTTTCGCCGGCGGACAAAGGGGGAATTAGCGTGGTGGCGTAGCGGCAATTTTGGCCCAATTGACAGACTACGGTGTCGAAACTCAAAATTTGTTGGGGCGTTGTGCTCCTGGCGTTAAGGCGCGCCTGGCTGGTGGTGACAGGTGTCATCGAAACGGCGGCGCGTGGTGGCACTGTTCAGACAGCTTATGGAAAATGTGATCCCGAACTCATCTGGACTAGTTTTGATGTGAGACTGGGTCCCAGTTTGACCCAATTTGGGTAAATTTCGATAATCAAACTTTGATTCGATTGAATTGTTGATGTATTTAGATTTTCGGGCGAAGTGACTGTGATCAGAATTAAGATTGTTAAGTTAAGATTTAGTCTAAGGTTATAGATTGATTTTGCAATTACTACAGTAATGAGTTTAATCGGTTTGGAGGAATTATCATCTTGCCGTTGAGACTTTATGAGATATTAACAACCAATTTATCGGCTTTGTCAAGTTAAGGACTATGATAAGTGATTTCCTTGCACAGTTGAATGTACATGGAATTGAGAATTATGATCGAGAAATCATAGTCAATATTGGGTTTTAAGTTATGCAATCTGAACTTTTTAATCAGTTGGGAAACGAGGTCAAAGACTGTTTAAATATCTAAGAATTATTAGGACTATAGTCAGAATACCTTAAGTTTGATAATGACGTTCATTATGCTTATAGTGAAGACTCAGAAGATTGATGAAATGATAACTCGAGTTATTTTGTGATAGTGCTTTCGATTTGACTAAGAAGCCAGAACCCTGAGTGACTATACGATTAAGAATTCCTCTACATCTTCCAGGTGAGTTTACGTTAGCTTTCTAGCTGGGGGAAAGAACATGCGTACCTGTTATTATTGTCTTGCTGCTTGGATCTAATTGTGCAAAGATTCGATGATTGATACGTGCTTGTCCTATGCTATTCCTTGGCTCTCATGTTCCACTGGGTCCAGCCTGTTTGAGCTGTCCCCTTCTTGCTCGAAATTCTCAAATTATTGCTACCTAAACTTACAATTTTGATGGATACAATTTCTCATCTTGTACATTACATTGATACATGTATATCAGCTCTGTTGGCCTCCTTTTTGCTAAAAATTATCATTTACCTATGTAACATTGACTCTGCTGCTCTTGAATTCTTCTCCAACAGTTTGTTGGACTTCTCTTATCCTTATCTGTAATTCTTGGACTATTCGTACCTGAGTTTCCCTCACCATTTTACATGATTGATTCACACCCCACCATTTACTTCCACCCCAAGTTTTGATAAGTTAACTATTTATCGAAAATAGTACTCCACATCGCCCTTTTTCACTGAGCGTTTTTTATTGATATTAATTAATGTCGCTTTATCTGAAGTTGGCGATTATGTTGAGGAAGCTAAAAAAGTGATTTTGAAATATATGTTATTATCGCCATGTCCTCTCTTGAAATCAGCCCCGGGGCTTGAATTAGTGATTTCGTGTTAACGTGGCGACTTGATGTGTTCAGTGAAATGTTGCTTGGTCATGTTAAGTGAAAACAGTGAAAGTGTTTAATACCCTTGGGGGGTGGGACCCTGGGATCGGCTTTACGAAAGGCGACCAGGCGGAACGGACCGACGGTGACAGACCTTTCTGGCTGATACCCGGTGCACGATGCACACATAATTCCTACTTAGTAGGCTAGCTGGAGGTAAGTTGTCTAATCGAGCGGGGAAATCAGGCCTGTAAGCTAGCCATGGCCCAGTGAAGTGATTTAGTGTCCAAGCCGATCACACCGGGGGGTACTTTGGATGGAATAGGAATGAGTTTTTTCGTGTTTTCAAAGTGGAGTGATATGGTAGGAGAACCACCAACAACAAAAGTGTGAAAGTGATTATTAATTTTATTTTATATTTTGAAACTTGAATATTTAACACAAACTCAGTTATTGTTCAAGTGATATGTCGACCCCATGTGGTCGTAATCGTGATTTAAAATTCCCCTGTGAGAGATAGTGAATTTGTGAAGTCTCATCACTGGTATGGGACGGTGGTGAGATGGATCACTCCAAATTTTGATTAAAATATTCTCTCACAGCTCTTGGGAATAAATGTACCTCTACTTGTCTCTTATATAATAATTATGAAATTGCTACCTTGTGGTTATTGTTAAATTATCTCACTAAGTCATTCAGACTTACATTGTTATTATTGTTCTCCATTCTTACCCCTAGATAAGAACAAGTGATGAAGATAGACTAGCCCCAGCCACCCATGAGCCAATGAGGGTGATAGAAGTTCCAAGTGTGATTCGAAATGTTTCGGCTCAAAAGTAAGTATCGGATGGAGATGGTTGTAGGATTTAATTATTTTGAAAATTTGAGAAGTGTATTTTCTGTTGCGAGAATGACGTATGGCATTGTGTGAGTAGCACCTCGGCCGGAAGCAGACGCCTCCCGATCGGGGCGTTACATAATTATATTTTACTTAATTCATATTTATATCTCATGTTAAATCTAAATCGCTTGTATGTAATATTATTTTAATTATAAAAATACCCTATGATAATATGTTTAAATTCTAGTTTTAATTATAACATATATGTAATTAATTATATTTATAAATTTAATTAAAATTTTAACTTATTACATTTATATTAACCATTATAAATACTTTACAACAATTAAATGTATCTGTAACATTATTTAATTTAGTAGCTGTTTTCATTAATATTTATATATTTATTAATATTATAATATAAGATATCTTAAATTATCTCGGTTGAAAAGTCTGAAATTTAGCTTAATATAATATGTTAAGAGTTATATATTTATATTATATAAATCAATTATGTTAAGATTCAATTAATAAATTAATAAATTGATATTATTAATTAATAGT